>OX421964.1:2431250-3646875 GCA_949128115.1 Anaspis maculata
GAAATAATCTTTGCCCTAACACGAAGTAATCGCCGTCTACACTATTCCTGATCGAGCCCTAATAACAGTTCATTTTTACAAAGTCCCTATCTGAACGATGGCGTCGTTGGGTACCGGATTGAATTCATCAGTTTCGAATAAGAACGTCTTCATTCCCGTAACAAACTCTATATGGAAATATCCGGAACTGTCTTGGCGCTAAAACAAAATCATTAGTTTCAAAGAGGGGGGGGGGGTGTCCATCAATCCGATCAACCATTACGACTCTACGGCAGGGTCCGAACCCCGATCTCAACGCGATGCTATTTTATTTCAATTACTTGATTTTTCACGTAGTTCTCAAAATTTACTTTTTCCGAATAACTAGGAACTTCAGAAACGCAGAGGAAGCTCACCCGCGAGTTTCCAGATCTAACCCACTAGGTCCGGTGCTCTGAGTACCGCAGTCACAAAGCCAAGTCCAGAGGGCCCAAGAGCGCGAATACCTTTCTATGAAGGTATCCAACAAAGGACGAGGCTTGAAAGTGGCTGTACCTGACGGCAGACAGTAGCGCAGATACCAGCACGTGCAGGCAGATTCAGAAAGCACGCGTGAGCCCCATCATACATTTTTCCGACAAAGCCTAACCGTAAGCAACTATCCCAACTCACCAAGACTAACCTCCCGCTCGTCGAGGTCATCACTCCGCCACACGAGATACCGAAACGAGAGATTTCTATCGGGCCTGGTTCATTTAGGGGTTTTAACTCGACATCCTCGAGGTGGGCTAGAACTCACCGTCGAGGGAACGCGACTCAGCATCCTGGAGGGGGTTCGAAACTCTTCGTCAACGGGCCCCAACTCTACGACTTGGAGAAGGGTCGAAACTCAACACCGGAAGGGTCTTGGCACATCGACCTGGAGAAGGGCTGGAACTCGTCGCCGGAGGGCTCTGACTCGACACCTGGAGGCGGATCAAGACTCAACGTCCAAGGGCTCTGACTCGACATCCTAGAGACGGGTTGCAACTCAACGGGGGAAGCAACTCATCAGTCTTTCGGAGGGTCAAAACTCAACCTGGAGGGTTCTCGACTCAGCGTGCCTCCAAGGGGACCAAAACACGACTCCGAAGGGTTCCAACTCGGCTTTCTCCAGGGGGCCTTTGAGACACATCAGCCGGGGGAAATCGACTCGTCATTTTCCAAGTGGGCTGGGACTCATCATTGGGGCTTCGACGCTTCGGCCTCTAGGAGGGTCGCGACGCAACATAAACGGGTTCTAACTCAGCTTCCTCGAAGGGGACTAAAACTCTTCGCTAACAGGCCCGCAGAAGCACTCGGCGACGGACGTGACAAGTCGGGAGCGGACGGCAGCCCAGGAGGATTGGTCCAGGTACCACGGTCAATCTCCGGCGATATCCTCCATTCCCAGCCACCCGGAATATTTTATTGCATCCAAAACGATCGCGAACGGTGTATAGACGGCTCAGGTAATCTGAGAAGCCCGAGGGGTCGACCACGGTCAAAAATCTGGTACAAAAAACCTCCAAATAGAGTAAAACCTCCAATACCTCCACAATATCTCCACGGATCCCCACGGATCCCCACGGATCCCCACGGATCTCCACGGATCCCCACGGATCTCCACGGATCCCCACGGATCTCCACGGATCCCCACGGATCTCCACGGATCCCCACAGATCTCCACGGATCTCCACAGATCTCCACGGATCTCCACAAAATCTCCATGGTTCTCCACAGTCTAGCGCATGCGCAGTTTTCGCATACATTCGTACACACATACTGCATATAGGGTTGTCTCAAGTGGGAATCAAATCCAATTGTTTTCTGATAAGTTTGTGATTGTGACCGTGTCATAAAGACGACTTCGATTTCGATCATTCCATAAGTAGGAAAGGACTACAAACAGTGGCTAAGAAGGTTTTCTGAAAGGAATTTTGCGGAAGATACACACATTTTGAAGAAAAAATTCATGAAAAGTAGGAAACTACGCAGTCTATTTTTAGCGCCGGGCGGATATGCAACCTCCCGAACAAAGTGGAAATGGTACTTAACGAAAGAATAAACACACTAATGGGACTGGGGAGTGAAAAAGAGTTGTTGAGCCGGGAAAAGCTGAAAATAGCGCGTCATAAAACAAGACAGGGCAGGAAATGGCAAGAAATGTTGAGAAAACCAGGAAAAGACATTGTTTAGTGGTAATACGCTACCAAAAGGCACAAACGGGACCGTGGAGCGGAATAGAGGTGTTGGGCGAGGACAATCTGAAAAGAACGCGTCATAAAACAAGAAACAGGGCTGAAAATCGCTAACAATCGTAAAAAAAAACATTAAAAAGTAAGAATAACTTAAACGAAACTGGAAGAAAGTCGCAAGATAAGGTAGTCGACGCGTGTAAAGAAAGAATGGAATGCAGGGAAAAAACCGAAAGAGCTCAAGAAAAGGATAACAACGCATCAAAATCATCGCGCAAAAGCATAAAAAGGCGTAAAGTACTTGGAAAAAAAAAAATAAAACACAGCTCCTATACGCAACATACGAGTAACAATACAACTGTACAATTTTCGTAGCGTGCTTTTATTTTCCGGTCAAGTGATATAGGCAATCAACAATATACAGCCGTTTTCACTGTTGCCTAAGTTGAGCTCGTGGGGTCCCATTAAGAGTTCTGTATTGACCCTGCATGACACAAAAGCTGAAATATCTGGCCCGTATTCTGTTTTCTTCTTTACAGCATACACTTTGAAAGGCACAATAACAATAACCTGCAATGAGCGATGGCGCACCCAGCTGTCGGCTAGCTGTCAAACGTTGACCATTGTGAATGAAACGTCAATTGTCAAAAAAAAGACCAGCAAGAATAGAGTGTGGTTACCATGGCGATAAGCAAGGAAAGTTAACAATAGGGGCTTCTCCTGAGCAATCATTTCAGGGACATGCGCTGAATTTTAGGCGGGCTTTTTGAAACAACCGGACAAAAACCTTTGAATTCTACTCTAATGCACCTGTAATGTAATACAGCGCGGAAGATTTCCAGCGCTAGTCTATTTTTGAGATAAAATAGCTATAATATTTCATTTGTGCAAAAACTTTGTTCATGACAAAAGGTGCGTTCAGTCAGCTTATTTAGCCGCAAGTTTCAATTTTAGTCGTAAGCGCTGCATCGCTAATTGGCTGTTCTGAGAAGGCTGGTTCATAAGAGCCAATGGGCGTCTCTGCGCTTGCGACTAAAACTAAAACTTGCGGCTAAATAAGCTGACTGAACGCAGCTAAATCTGCGTAAATACATTGGTTTGTCCGGTTGTTTTCAATATCCCGCCATTATTTGCACCTCGGACATGTGCAGTATGCGGCCAGGAAAATGCCCTGTTCAAGAGCGAAAACTGAATAGTTAACGTAAGTAAATTGTATTCTCCCGTATCTAGATCGACTCAAAATGATTGCATAAGGAAGAGAATGGTGGTTAAATTGTTATTGTGAAATGTACGGCTTCAGGTCTCTTTTATGAAAGGGCCACCTACTTTTTCCTTGTAATCTCCTGGGTTAAACTTTCGCCGGCGTGCAGTTTACTGCATCCAAGATCAATTCTCGAAAAGTGCTATTTCGCTTATGTCAAACTGGCCTAAAAAAAAAAAAACTGGCACTTACCTTGATTTTCTCATTCGCAACGATTCGCAACAAACACGAACATTTCGACGAGCACGAAAGTTACGTGTTTGGCTTAAACGTCAATAACTTGAGAACAAGAAAGGGGAAACAGGAGTGATATCCGTTACAGGTCGTCTTGAATTTGAATGGGATAGTACAGAATTATGTATTAACGATATCAAAAGTTTGCCGTTCTATCAATACGAAGTATTTCTTTACTATTTTTAACTAGAGCTGGCCAACGAATCAAACTTATCAAAATATTGATTCAAAGATATCATGACTTCAAATATCGGAAAAATGTCCAAATTGAGCAAAAATCTCCACAAATCTCAACGGATCTCCATAAAACCTCCATGGATCTCCACGAAACCTCCATGGATCTCCACGAAACCTCCACGGATCTCCACGAAACCTCCATGGATCTCCACGAATCCCCAAAAACCCCCACGGATCTCCACGGATCCCCACGGATCTCCACCAAACCCCCACGGATCTCCACGGATCTCCAAGGCAAGGGACAGAAAACCTCCACGGTGGTTGACCCCTCGGAGAAGCCGCTGAAGAATGCGACCGGCGGTGCTAACACGTGTGAATCGGATGGTGGCGGGCAGCGGGCAGCGGGCGGTGGCCGATGGCGTGTCAACACAGCAGGAGTACGGCAGCAACTAACTGGGTCGAAGTGCGGGTGCTTCACTTCATATGCACCAATTCCCCATTTCGTCGGACGTCAAGCAGGGACGGTTGTTGAATGTCGATGATGGGCCAGTAAATTATGTTATAGAGCTTTGCGGGATTTACACGAATGAATTAAATAGCTAGCGACATCTTTTAATGATGCCTTGACTCTGAATATTCACATTCTCCTACCTCGATTTCACGGCTTTGAATTATTTTCCTCCGGAATATTTTCGGCCCGCCAAATGCGGGTGGCTTCAATAAAGAAAAAAAAAACTAACAAATGGAGATAATGAATGATAAAGAATTTGGTATTTGAATTACTGGAAAAAAATTAATAATGAAAATTGAGAAGGCTGAAGGCTTTTAGAGCTGAAGGCTATGAAATTCACAATAATAATAAGTTTCACAATTCACAATTATAAGTTTGCGACGTGCTGTAGTTTGGCAATTTCCATAATCTGGACATCAACCGACAACTTATTCTATCACCTAACTTTCGCCTCGGGTTCCCATCGAGGGTTCTTCCAGACTGGACAGACAGACACTGGGTGTGGCTGTACCAGAAACACAAGACTGGGCACTTCTCTCCAGACAACACGAGGTTTGATGAAAGCACAAAAAGTGGCGGTAAAGTCACAGGTGCAACTATTGATGGATTTACGGAGCAGCTGAGGAATCCACACCAGTGAAGAAGCACCCCAATTTATCCGATGAAGAAGATGTTGGGACGGACAAAGAAAAACATTCAAAGCATCCGAAATGGATAACTGGACGGATGAAGAAATGGAGGCCCTGAAGAAAATAATCATGAGAGGCTATTCAGAGAAATCATCAAAAACAAACTTACGACGGTTGTTGTGTGGCCTCAAAGAATAATAAATAAATCTGCGATCGAGTCTGCGATGATCTTTTAATCGGAAAGTGGTGGCTGATTAAATCCGCGATTAGCGCTTTTCCAAAATCTCCAGCACACACCACTCGATTACTCGACAGAAATAATAATGTTTCTCTTATCAAATTCCCCTCTCCAACGTCCATTTCAAATCAAAGACAATGCCCACCTTTAGAAATATCCAAAAATGGACGGACTAAACAACAAAAATATACGAAGCAACACACAGTAAACGAGAGAAAACGATACGACCAACCGTTTCAGGGGGATGAAAAACCCCGATCAACCCTGGATGACTCTGGATTACCGATATTTTCCAATTACACGTGGTAATTACGAGAGGGGGAAGTCCATCACCGCTCAAACGAAGAGGTGCGGAAGTTAGTACCTACCGACTATTGTAGGAGAAGGCATGATAGCACACTCGCACCTATTTCTTGCCGCATACGGTTCTCTTCGTTCCGCCTAAAGGGCCAGCGTCGAAGACTATTAAGATGCGTGGACATCGCTCCCAGGTATTGTTCGATCAGCTGTTTGAACGCAAAGGGCACTATCGAGTTTGAGCATATTTTCGGCCCCGTGAGAACAGTTTTTTGCTGAATTTTGCCTTTGCTTTATCGTAATGGTCGGAATCGACAATGTGATGTGTATTAGTATGTAATTTCACGTATTCAAGCGAATATTTGTAATGATTGCTTGTTTTCTTAATGATTTATTTGAAGACAATATTAACCGAATATTCGGCCCCACCTAATTTCCCCGATTTCACTGACCCCCGGTTGCAAGAAACTAAAATTTGCTCCGTCGCAAATTAGCTTCGGTACCAAACTCGGTATCAAATGGTAGGCTATTTGTAGGCGTAAAAAAAGGAGTGTCTAGGGTGACGACTGACATAATATGTCAAACAAAAAATTGAATAAAATATGGGAATGGAAAGCTGAGCTGATATTGTGAGTGAGAAAAGCACTGGTGTGCCTAATTCAAACCGAGTATACGTTTGGGTTCACATTTTGTGCTCATAAATAGAGAATTTTGGCTGATGGGTGCAGGCAATCAGTTATACAGGTTTGTTTGTATGAGGACATTTGAAACAGTTGAAGTCTAGCTGTCAAGAGTCAAGCAAATTTGAAGAGTGGAAATGGTGCGCGGAAAGAAATACACCGAAGAAGATAGCTCTAGGTCTTCAACTCCGATGAGATCCACGATCCGCAACACATTGTCCTTCGTGAACCTATATCGCTCCTTAAATTCCTTGTTGTTGTAAAACTCGAAGAGGTTTTTCCGCTCAGCATTTACACGACGAACTGCACCTGCAACGTCTTGCTCTTCTTCAGAAGAGGAAAATTCGGAGACTTCCGAAAATTCAGAAAGCGCCGAGTCAGACATTTTAGATACGCATACAGCGTGACATATTGTGACGGCCCGGTCAACAACAAACCGTCCACCACACGTTTCGATCCGGTTAACTCTTTATTGCAGTTGCCGAGTCGTGTGTCGTGTTGGGACCTGATGGGCAAGGGACCTAAACTACCTAAATGTGCACATCTAAGGGTTAGGGCAAGAGACAATAAGACAAGAGAAAAGAGGCAGCCATTTTCAGTGTGTGAGGTCTATTTTTGTACCAAAGAAAAACTTGACAAATCCAGAATTCAGTTTCAATCCTTTCTCTCAATTTCTTTGCTGTTGCTCATGCCAACGACTCCTGCAGTATTTCCTGTCGTCAAAAGCTGTTCTGGAGCTACTGAATCAGCACTGGATATCACCTTGACACATGCTTGATACAGTGTCACTAGCGGCCCAAAATTGTTCAAGTTTCGTCACGGGATCACAGTCCCAGTACTCCTGTAACTCATCGTTGTCACCGAAGCACTCATACTTTGACTGAGCAATACTTTGCAATAAAGAGCTCCGCGTTCTTGGTGTAAACAACAGCTTTGTTTCCGCCGTACAGGTACAGGGCTCGTGGAGGCACCCAGCAAGTGTTCGCAATTTCAGTCGGTAACTCCCATCGCCTGAACCTGGAATTGTTGATCGACATACGATTGTTGTTGCATTTACGGAGGCAGTTTGTCATATTCACCTGATTGACAGCCTGTGCATGGATTTATGCCTCAATTCGACGCAATGATTTGCATATTATTCTTCAAAACTCGAAGAAATAAATAATGCTGTTAACCTCTGAAATTCCTGACGCTTCTTTGACTTTGACAGCTTGCGACGCGAGGTAGGTACATCTTATCTACGAGACGGTTTTTTTTGATCGGCAATGACACAACGAACTGCATCTTCTACTTCTTGTTCTTCTTCAGAAGAATAAAAATCGGAGACGTTGGAAAATTCAAAATAAAGTGTCGAATCAGACCTTTTAGCGCTTTTAGGTACGTGCATACGCATAAAAAGATGCAAGTAGTTCAAATGCGTGATAACCTTAGCCACAGCCTGTTTGCTACCTCGTTTGATACCCTGTTCCTGCAACCCGATCCAATTTGCTACGTCGCAAAATTTGCTACCACGTTCCTGCAACCGGGCATGAATGTTGCAACTGCTTCTCCTGAACCAAAAGACATAGCATTCTGATTGTTCCACTGATATATAGTTGACTTCAAAGAGAAGAATACAGGCTGTTTTTCATTTGTCGCCGCCCGGCCCCCAGCCGCCGATCCCGGCCGCCGCCCCCCAACAAACAAGAAAGATGTCATATTTCCCTAAGTTCGCGGACTCTTGCTTCCTGGAGCAGTCTATAGGTCACCCAAATACAGACTATGTGACATTTATTTCTTTTACGCCAAAAATCTGAACTTTTAGTAGTTCAATAATCAAGATGGCGGCCAATATTGGTACAATATTGCCAATTTCGCTCATTTGTGGACTTATGAACTGGCTGTTATCTATCTTTCTACCTTCACCGACTGAACACCGCTGAACCAGAATCAGAAAGTCAATGTTGAGATCAAAATATTTGCATGAGAAGTCCAGAAATCAAGATGGTGGCCGATATTTCTACAGCATTCCCGATCTCGCTTATTTGTGGGCTTATGAACTGGCTGTTTTTCATTTTTTCATCTTCACTGACTGGACGCTGCTGAACCAGAATCAAGAAGTCAATGTTAGGACCAAAATATTTGCATAGGAAGTCCAGAATTTGAAATGTTGGCCAATATTGTAACAGCACTTCGGATCTCGCTCATATTTATAGACCTATGAACTGGCTGCTATTAATCTTTCTATCTTCACCGAGTGGACTCTTTGGACCAAGAAACAAAAGTCAATGTTGAGGCCAAATATTTGCATGGAAAGTCCAGAAATCAAGATGGCGGCCGATATTGCTACAGCACTTTCGATCTCGCTCATTTGTAAGCTTATGAGCTTTGTGTTTTTCCATCTTTCCATCTTCACCGACTAGACTTTGCTGAACCAGAATCAGAAAGTCTAATGTTAGGATCAAAATATTCACATAGGAAGTCCAGAATTGGAAATGTTGGCCGATATTGTAACAGCACTTCGGATCTCGCTCATTTGTAGGCCTAGGAACTGGCTGTTATTTATCTTTCTATCTTCACCGACTGGACTCTTTAGACCAAGAAAAAAGTCAATGTTGAGGCCAAATATTTGCATGGGAAGTCCAGGAATCAAAATGGCGGCCAATATTTCTACAACAAGTCCGATCTCGCTCATTTGTAAGCTTATAAACTGGGTGTTTTTCCATCTTTCCATCTTCACCGACTGGGCTTTGCTGAACCAAAATGAGAACGTCAATGTTGAAGTGAAAATATTCGCATAGGAAGTCCAGAATTGAAAATGGCGGCCGATATTGCAACAGCACTTCCGATCTCGCTCATTTGTAGGCTTATGAACTGGCTGTTTTCTATCTTCCTATCTTCACCGACTGGACTCTGCTGAACCAGAATCAGAAAGTCAGTGATAAGATGAAAAAAATTACATAGGAAGTCCAGAATTGTAAATGGCGGCCGATATTGCAACAGCACTTCCGATCTCGCTCATTTGTAGGCTTATGAACTGGCTGTTTTCTATCTTCCTATCTTCACCGACTGGACTGTGCTGAGCCAGGAACAGAAGGTCAATGTTGAGGGCAAACCTTTGCATGGGAAGTCCAGAAATCAAGATGGAGGCCGATATTGCTACAGTAATTCCGATCTCGCTCATTTGTAAGCTTATAAACAGGGTGTTTTTCCATCTTTCCATCTTCACCGACTGGGCTTTGCTGAACCAAAATGAGAACGTCAATGTTGAAGTGAAAATATTCGCATAGGAAGTCCAGAATTGAAAATGGCGGCCGATATTGTAACAGCACTTCTAATATCGCTCATATTTGTAGGCTTATGAACTGGCTGTTTTCTATCTTCCTATCTTCACCGACTGGACTCTGCTGAACCAAAATCAGAAAGTCACTGATAAGATGAAAAAAATTGCATAGGAAGTCCAGAATTGAAAATGGCGGCCGATATTGCAACAGCACTTCCGATCTCGCTCATTTGTAGGCTTATAAACTGGCTGTTGTTTTTATCATTTGATATTCACCGACTGGACTCTGCTCAGCCTGGAGCACAAAGTCAATGTTGAGGCCAAACATCTGCGTGAGAAGTCCAGAAAATAAAAATGGCGGCCAATATTGCTACAGCATATCCGATCTCGCTCTTTTGTAAGCTCATGAATTGGCTGTTTTTGTTCAATATTTGATCTTCACCGACAGGATTCTACTGAACCAGAAACAGAAAGTCAATGTTGAGGCCAAACATTTGCATGAGAAGTCCAGAATTCAAAATGGCGGCCAATATTGGTACAGCATTTCCAATTTCCGACTGGACTCTGCTAAGCCAGGAACGGAAAGTCAATGTTGAGGCCAAACATTGCATGGGAAGTTCAGAAATAAAAATTGCGGCCAATATTGCTACAGCATTTCCGATCTCGCCGAGGATCTCGCTCTTTTGTAGGCTCATGAACATGCGTTTTTTTTTATTATTTGATCTTCACCGACTGGACTCTACTGAACCAGGAACAGAACGTCAATGTTGAGGCCAAACATTTGCATGGGAAGTCCAGAAATGAATATTGCGGCCAATATTGCTAGAGCATTTGCGATCTCGCTCATTTGTGGGCTTATGGACTGGCTGTTTTTTTTATGATTTTATCTTCACCGACTGGACTCTGCTGAACCAAGAACAGAAAGTCAATATTGAGGCCAAACATTCTCATGGGAAGTCCAGAAATCGAAATTGCGGCCAATATTGCTACAGCATTTTCGATCTAGCTAATTTGTAGGCTTATGAACTGGCTGTTTTTTTTATTTTCTCATCTTCACCGGCCGAACTCTACTAAACCATGAACAGAAAATCAATGTTGAGGCCAAACTTTTGCATGAGAAGTCCAGATATCAAAATGGCGGCCAATGCTACAGCATGTAGGCTGTTAAACTGGCTGTTTTCTACCTTTTTATCTTCACCAATTAGACTCTGCTGAACCAGAAACAGAAAATCAATGTTGAGGCCAAACATTTGCATGGGAAGTCCAAAAATGAAAATTGCGGCCAATATTGCTACAGTATCACCGATCTTGCTCATTTGTAGGCTTATGAACTGGCTGTTTTTCATCATTTTTTCTTCACCGACTGGACTCTGCTGAGCCAGCAACAGAAAGTCAATGTTGAGACCAAACCTTTGCATGGAAAGTTCAGATATCAAAATGGCGGCTAATATTGCTACAGCATTTCCGATCTCGCTCTTTCGTAGGCTTATGGACTAGCTGTTTATCTTATTATTTGATCTACACCGACTGGACTCTGCTGAACCAGAAGCAGAAAGTCAATATTGAGGCCAAACCGGGGGCCAAACGTCCTCATGGGAAGTCCAGGAATCAAAATTACGGCCAATATTGCTACAGCATTTCCGATCTAGCTAATTTGTAGGCTTATGAACTGGCTGCTTTTTTTTCCATTATCTGATCTTCAATGGCCGAGCTCTACTAAACCAGAAACAGAAAGTCAATGTTGAGGCCAAACTTTTGCATGAGAAGTTTAGATATCAAAATGGCGGCCAATGCTACAGCATGTAGGCTTATGAACTGGCTGTTTTCTACCTTTTTATCTTCACCGATTGGACTCTGCTGAACCAGGGACAGAAAGTCGATGTTGAGGCCAAACATTTGCATGGGAAGTCCAGAAATAAAAACTGCGGTCAATATTGCTACAGCATTTCCGATCTCGCTCATTTGAAGGCTTAGGAACAGGCTGTTTTTTTATCATTTGATCTTCACCGACTGGACTCTACTGAACCAGAAACAGAAAGTCAATGTTGATGTCAAACATTTGCATGGGAAGTCCAGGAATAAAAATTGCATGCAATATTGCTACAGCATTTCCGATCTCGCTCTTTTATAATAATAATAATAATGATAATACCCTATTGTTCTTTCAATTTAGAATTATGAACAAAGATGAATCAACTAAAAGGAAGCATAAGTAGCAACACGAGCAGCAAAATGAAATAAAACCCGCAAAAAAGTGAACACCACATAATCAAACATGAAGCTGTTTAAAAGACCTCCGGCGCACAAGATCATTCCCCTTCAAAAAGAAAAAAAAAGAAGAAAGTTGAAAGTAAAGAAAAGTATCCAGAAAACAAGAAAATGCTTTCACTCTCCCATGGCAAAGGCTCCAAGTTTCATGCTCTTTTGCAAATAGTCGACCAAGGTGACTATGTCCTCTCTCGATGGGTCTGTTAGGAGCTCATGAGAGTCTCCCCGCGCGCCAGTGAGCAGTGGTGGTCTCAAACCGTTATACAATGGACACATAAACAAAATGTGATCTAGATTTTCTTGTTTTCGCAAGTTGCAGAATGTGCATTTGACGTCTCTCTCGATTTTATAGAAGCTCCCGTTGACAAAAATTATCAAAACTCGCGTGTTATAAATACGTAGTTGGGCTATGCATCTTTTGATGTTGAGTGAAATGTTCCAGTTCAAGTAAGAGTTGAATCTGATGAAGGGGTTGGCACCAATCACGTACTTTTAATCCGGATAAAAACGACTTAGGAGAATCGCGTCCCAGTCCGAACTCCTGCAAACCTGCCCTACCCTCTCAAGCATCTCGCTCTTTTGTAGGCTAATGAACTGGCTGTTTTTTTCTATTATTTGATCTTCACCGGCTGAACTCCACTGAACCAGAGACAAAAAGTCAATGTTGAGGCCGAACATTTGCATGGGAAGTCCATAAATGAAAATTGCGGCCAATATTGCTACAGTATTACCGATCTCGCTCATTTGTAGGCTTATGAACTGGCTGTTTTTCATCATTTTTTCTTCACCGACTGGACTGTGCTGAACCGAAAACAGAAAGTCAATGTTGAGCTGAACTGAACTTCTAGTGAGATCTCGGCATATCACATCCGTCTAATTTTGCACATGTGATGGTTGGGCCTCAAGAAGTGTATGTTCAAAAAATTGTGAATAGGCCATGATCACTTCTTTGGGGCCTTGATGCAAAAACATTTGATATATAGGTACTCGGACTTTCGAACAAAAGTTTTAGTGAGATCTCGGCATTTCACATCCGTCTAATTTTGCACATGTGATGGTTGGGCCTCAGGGAGTGTATGTTCAAAAAATTGTGAATAGGCCATGATTACTTCTTTGGGGCCTTGATGCAAAAACATTCGATATATAGGTACTCGGACTTTCGAACAAAAGTTTTAGTGAGATCATACACAAACTTAGACTTATCAGCCAACTGAGACTTGCGAACCATAAGTACCCCAAATTTTATATAAAAGGCCTTAAAACCTCCCTAGACACAACCATCGCATGCACGCTATGTAACACACGGGAATCCGAAGATCTCTACCATGTGTTCTGCGTTTGTCCATTATACCGGGTATATCGCCAAAAATGGTTGAGTCAATACATCCCGAAACCTGATGCTCAAAATTTCTTTCCGACCCTCCTGACTCGGCTCACTCGGGAGAAAATCGACCATCTGTACTTTTTTTGCACCTCGGCTTTTCGTACTCGTTCTCTCATCATAGACGAATTCATTTAAAAACGAGGCATGAACTCACTTGGGGTCTCCGCCGGGGGACGTTTTTCTGTTAAATGTAGTATGTCGTGATTATGTTGCTACACTTCAGGTATACGTACTGTAGATTGTAAATTTGTAAAACTGTAAACTTGTTGCTTGTCAAAGATTCAATGTTACATTTATTTAAACCTTTGTATTAACGTGTTTATTTATTTATTGTAATTTATATACCTATATATGTATAATTGTTGTAACACATTCTGTGTTAATGAACAATAAATTATTATTATTATTATTATTATTATTATTATGATTACTTCTTTGGGGCCTTGATGCAAAAACATTCGATATATAGGTACTCGGACTTTCGAACAAAAGTTTTAGTGAGATCTCGGCATTTCACATCCGTATAATTTTGCACATGTGATGGTTGGGCCTCAGGGAGTGTATGTTCAAAAAATTGTGAATAGGCCATGATTACTTCTTTGGGGCCTGGATGCAAAAACATTCGATATATAGGTACTCGGACTTTCGAACAAAAGTTTTAGTGAGATCCCGGCATTGCACGTCTGCACATCACATCTTAATCACACCATGATTAACGCGACTCAATATTTCCAAGTTGCGATTGCTGTTATTCATCATACAGGTAAATAATAATAGATGACTTCTGTAAACATTTTTGCGCATGTCGGGCGCCATCTTGTACTCTGGACTTTTGGTCAAGATTTACGACCGGCAACCTTCACTCCGTGATCCACTACAGCCAGGATAGGTTCAGTTCATGAGAAATAAGAAATAATTTGCTGGTTGTTGAACGGACAATGACCCATATCGCCTTAGCTGAGATTATATTCCTTTATGTTCCGCCACCTTGGATTTCGGTCTTCCGATCACAGTCAGTTGGTCTGTTGACATCGCTTCTTTCATTCGAGAGAGGAATTCTACGAGTTGATTAAATCTGAATCGATGGTTGCTGCCAAATGCTTCGGTTTAATCACTAAGAATTTTTCGATAACCTTTGTTTCACCCTGTAAATGAGTCTGCACGTTTGACTCGTTAGCTCATGTTCCATTTGTTAGGAAAGGGTAGCCTAGAGACATAAAGGCAAAATGTAGAGCTTCCATTGATGTGTGAGGTCTGATTTCTAAATACAATGCTATTTATCACTCTCATTTTTTTCTATAATTTTGCTGTCGTGATCCGGACAAAAAAATTTTTTTAGTGAAGTTCTCTGCATGGCCTATTTTTCTTACTTCGTCCATGTGATGGTAAGGCCTTCACGAGTATATGTTAAAAAAATCGTGGATAGGCCATGCAGAGGTCTATGGGGCCGAAAATATGCCCAAACTGGATAGTGCTCTTTTAATCGCTGAGAACACCAAAGGTCACCCAGAAGTAAACAAACCCCAAATGACATTTCAGCCGTAAAACAGCAATACTCAGAAATCTTCAGGATTTCCTAGAAATGTAGTAAAAGTATTTATGAATTTCTAGAAATTTTGCAGGAATAGTCGAGATAACCATAGAAGTTTTCAGGAATCCTCAACATTTGAAAACTCCTACAAAATCTCGTGGACATTTTTGGAATGTCCTGAGATCCTGCAGAAATTTCCAAAAATGTATAGAAATTCTTAGAAATCATTGAAAATTGTCAGAATCATGTACGAATCGTTGAAAATCCCTAGATGTCCGGTAAAAATCCTAAAAAATTCCTGGGAGTTTTCGGAAATCTCGTAGAAATATCTAGGAATTCCATCAAAATCTATAGATATTCCTCAGAATCTTCAGGCTCTGACAAGATTCTCTCATCCGCGCAATAGATATCCAAGTGATGCAAACATGTACAATCAAGAACTTGTAGGATTTCTACGAGATTTTCAAGAATTTCTAGGGATTTGTACATGATTTCTGAAGATTTTTGTGAGGATTTCTAGGGGTTTTGGAAAGTTTTCGAATTGCAAAAGAAATTTTACATTTTTATAAATTACACGTAATCTGTCAGATTCTCTCTCCTTCTATATTTGACTGTACAAGTTGTTGTGCACTGTGAAAGATGATGTGCAAAGTTGTCAGCTGCTCTGTCCACGTCCTCTTCTTGTTGAACGATAGCCTAGTCTAACTTAGCTCACAATTCAGTTTTTTATAGTCAATCCTCTGTACGATGATGATAGATAATAGATAGGAATTTTTTTATAATCATGTATAATTTAAGGCAGACTTATTTCGGTTCCTAAGCTGCCAATGCTTACATAAGTACCTACCCAGTACGTTACTTGTCGATTATAATCACAATAATGATGGATAATCACGCAATATTGATATTACCAAAACTCACTGATGGGCATTGGCAAAACGGAGCAATTCCCATTTTCATTACATATCTGGTGACACGACATCATCAGAATGAAAGACGCAGATTTCTTTAGAAAACCGTTGATGAAAAGTACGAGAGAACCAAAGCAAGCTCAACATTCTATTACGGTTACGTTACAGAAGAGTATTTTTGGTTACCTCAGATGGTAAGCGTTGGAATTTTCACCAGAAAGATCATCAGGATTGTTCTGATATCGTCACTTTCGATACAAATGCTGGCTTGCGTCTTGGAAATCTGCATGTACATTACGAAGCCGAGTTATATCATGAAATATGCGCCGCCTCTTTTCATCAGGCAATACGTAAGCAAGGGCTCAGATTAAGTATTTTCACTTCTGCAAAAAAAAAACGCCTGTTCTACAAGGTCGTTTTGTAACTAAACACAAAATTACTTCCAATTTTTAAACATACACTGCATCCTGGTTGTTATACGACAGGCAGTAAGGCGGGTTCTCATCTGCGAATATTCTTTCAAGAAAACTCAAGTCCTGGCAAATTTCAGGGATCGGTGGCCGGATTTGCGATTCTTTGGAAGCGCAAAGCCGTGGAAAGTCTCTGGCAAGATTTCGACTTGTGGTCAATCGACGGCTTCGAACCGCAGGTCAACTCCAGGCTCAAACAGTACACGAAGGTTTCGAACATGGTCGTGTGCTGCACCCTGTCGTTGACTTTTATCGGCTGCGCTCTGTTCATTCTCACGTCGGGCGATGTGAGCGTCGAGTACAATTTATTGTTCTACCTGTTGCAGAAACGCTTCCCGAACAACAACGGAGCTGCGTTGGTACTCCTGAAGCTCTCCGCGACTCCCTTGTTTTACGCCATGATCGTCCACCCACTCTTTTTGCTTTACGCTTCGCAGCAGGCGCGGCTGCAAGCCTACATGTTTGCCGTGAACGTGAGAAAGATCACGGAAGGTTTCGAACTGACCTGGCGCAATAAAGATCCGGTCTACGATCTGGCGTTTCAACGCGAGATACAAAGAAGGCTTCGCTTCAGCGTTGCCAGGCACGTGCAGATTACGCGGTAAGTGAATGGGAGAGGAGAGAGTCGAAATCTCACGGGGATATACCATCAGGTTGATACGCAAGGCCAACGAGGAACTGGTCCAGCCACTTTTCCTGGTACTTTCAGGAACCGGTTGTATGCTGGGGCTGTCCATTGCACTGACCGTGTATCAGGTAACTTCAATTGTTCTGACTCAGTTTCGTTGTCAGGTACCTAATTCAGTAGATTCAGAAGCTCGATGGTGGGTGGCGAAAAATGGAGCAATGCTTCTGCTGCCAGCTTACCTGTAAGCTGAAAAGGCTGGCTCGAATAGGGTCTCTATTTTTGGCATTCATTTGATTAGTACACATGTCTAGTGACTAGGCAACGAAGGCTGTGATTGGCTGGGCTGCAACTAGGCATTACCCATAAACAGTTGTTCCCCGGGTCCAAAAATAGAGTTCCTGGTCGATTTCTAAAAACCGTTCTTCTTCTCAACAAATTATTCAAGAAATAAGGAATATGATGGTTGCGAAAAAAAAATTGAAATTTTCATCGGTTTTTTGGAATAAATGAATGCCAAAACGTTGAGGTCTGTCGAAAAAATATGATCAAATTTTCATAAAATTCACAATGAACGGTACTGTGTCAAGATAACAAAAATACGCTTTGTTACAGATTCGTTTGAACGTTTATCACTCTGACTTACAAAATAAAGTGATGTTTGCCGTTATTGGGACTTTGTCGGTGTTTTGTTTTTGTTACTTGCTTGACAGCGGACAAGCCTCGGTGGATGCGGTAAGAATTCCATTTTTTGACCAACACACTAACTGTTTGAATTTCATACGTTTCAACGTTCCGTGCGTAGTCTGAAGAACTGTACAGGGAAATTACCAGCATGAAATGGTACACTTTCGACAAAGCGAATCGAATGGCTCTGTTGGTTCTGATTGGAAATTCCACGGAACCGTTCAAACTGAAGTTCACGACGGAATGGAGCGTGGATTACTATATGGGAATTCGAGTAGGTTTCCAATTTTGCACCGCCTGCTGTTTTTGAAGCCGGCATGGCGAACCAAATAAGAAAATAGCGTTTGGCTTGAAATATCTTCAGTTCCACCAATCAGAAAGCTGCACTTGAAAAGAAACGCACCATCGTCACTGTACCCGCTCTTGAATCAGTTTGGCGCACTTACTCATACTCATTTTTATCACAAGTTTCTTTTCAAGTTGGCCAAAGGATTCTATTCGGTGATATCGCTGTTGGTAAGTCTGTATTTCAAGCAGAAAGCAAAGTCGAATTGAAGTTGTGAAAGAAAAACGACTGTATAATAGAAATAAAAATTCGTTGTGCTTTTCTATACTTCTTTTGTGTTGACCTATGTCTTATGTGATTTCAAACTCGGCTATACTAAGGTTTTCGATGGAACTGAATTTGATTTTAAGCTCATAAGGTGACTGCTTTGGAACTGTAAAGCTTTGACGAGGGATACTGTGTTACCTCGACCCTTGAATATACACATTCAAGTAGCGCGAAAGGTGGTGAGACTGACCGTAGACTGCCGAATGACCCCATGTTGAAGAAGCCGGGTCCGATTCCGCGCTTCTCGAAAACGGTTGAATGAATTCCGCCAAATTATTTTCTACGCTCGACCTGACGGCAGGATACTGGCAAATACCGATCGAGGTCGAGTCGCGTTCATGCTCTTTGGCTTAAAAAATGGCTCCAACCATCTTCACGAGGATGATATCGCAAGGGGTACTGACCGGATTGTGGAATCTTCGGACGATTTGAGGTTTTCGTCACAGTAATGAATGGACACGGCAATTTGTTTGAAACACGATTTATTGCAAAATTTTCAACAAACATTTACTGCGCGTCCATTTTCTCCGCGTTTCTCTTCTCTCCTAGATGGCGCTTGGCGGACAAAATTTAAATTGAAAATAGGCGATGATCAACACGGTAATAAGTGTATCTTCGTTGCACTGACGACTTGTTTGTTGTTATCACTGTTTTTTTTTAATTAGTGCGAAAATCTCTTCAAGGAGACTGCCAGCATCAAATGGTATACTTTGAATAAAGCGAATCGGTTGACTTTGATGGTACTGATTCTTAATTTGATGGAGCCCTTGAGGTTGGAATTCACAACACATTTGGGAATAGATTACGATTTGGCGATTTGAGTTGGTTTGCAGTGAAAGCAGTCATTCGCAGTTTTGAAGAAGTTTTTTTTTTCAATATCCAAGCTTGATGTATCCTGTCATCTGCTATATCAATCTTCATGAATTTGAGCTACTTTAAAAAAAAATTAGAGACCCTGTTTACGTGAATACGTAAATTTCAGAACGCGATTTTTGTTTCTGGTGTCGAAAGCTAGTCATTGTCGGCTTCCAACATAGATTCCAGTATGGAAACCGGTTTTTCGTTAAAAAAATTCGGATTCCGTAAGTCGTCTTTTGTAAGTCTGACTTGCTCAGATTTCCAAGATCAGAGTTTTCCAAAACTGATGCTGGTGCTGAACGCTTTTGATGCTGTTTTTGTTTCAATTCCTTGTGTGTACTTGTTTTTTGTCCCCCAGGTGATCAGAGAATTGTATTCGGTAATATCCGTTCTGATAACTCTGCATTTAAAACAGATGGCGACGTGAGGACTAGCAACACCCCAAATTGAGAAATAGAATAGTTGTTCAACCAATTGAATAAAGCATTCGAAAATCACCTCCTGTTCTAATATTTTTTCAAATGAGTGCGCAGCTCAGCGAACATCTAACCATCATCAGCCCAAACCTCGATCCGAACCGAACCCCAATTCCGTGGGAGTGGAGACGTGGTTGCATGCCAAAAAGGCCTCGTGCCTTTCCGGTGCGACTTACCTGTCGGTCTGTCTTATTCAGGTACACGGCCCGCCAGCCAATCAGTGGAGAAGGCCGGGGTTCTTCAGATGATCGGGGGCGCCACAGTATTATAGGCCGAATTCCCAAAAATAATTCCAGTACCAAGCAATGACTACTACAGTACGGAAGATGCAAAGTTTGATTTACGAATACAAATTTTATTTACAGAAAAATAGGAAATCAACAGGTGTCAGTTGGCTAATTTTAGAAAAATGAAACATACGAAATTACCAGTCGCTGTTATTACCACAATGAGCGGAATATCACTTTCTGAAAGAGAGGCTTGGCTTCAACCCAAACCGCAACTAACTGAACGTTATCGGTTCGTGCGAAGACAGGTACCTACTGTCGGAAATAAGAAAGTCAGATAACAAACCAAAACCAAACCGATTTGATATTGACGTGTTTCGACAGGTGCCTACTTCGCCAACTGCGATAACCTCCGTAACGATGAAACGTCGTCTGGTTTTCACATCAGCCACTGAATTACTCTCATCACAAGAATTTCATACACAAAATCCATGAATTCAAATTCGAAATCTTCCCGTTTGCGAAATCAAATACAGTTATCAAAGTGAAAAATGGAGACCTTTCGTCGTAGGGAAGTTTCGCTATTTACAAAGTCACCAGCAAGAAGGTACAAGAATGCAAAACTATAAAGCTAGCGTACAAATGTGATGTTATTTTGAATAAAGCGACCCTTTGGCGGACGGCCGAAGTCGCACGATTTTTGCGAACCCACTGAACTCTAATCTGCACTTGATTATCCCTTGAGTATTCAATCTATTTTTATTCCGTCGTTTCACCAGAACGGTACTCGAGTATTGTTCAAATAAATATATCAACGAGAAAAATGATTATACAGGGTGTTTTATAGGTAAGTACTGTGAGATACCCTCTTCCCTACATCAAATTGATCAATTTGTGATACGTCCAGTGACCCTAAGTCATAATAATAATAATAATAATAATAATAAGTTTATCTTTTCCAACAGACATTTTGTCTAAAGTGGACAATAATAATTAATTATGTGATTCAACAATTCTTATCTTAATTGAAAACTGAACAAACAGAAAAAAAACAAGAAAAAAAATTCATGTATACTTTTCCATTATTTTTCTTCTGAATGTAGCTTCGGTAAAATTTTGACTGAAGATATCCAAATTTTCGTCGCTTGCAGAAAAATCATTGTACAGCCTAAAACAAGTGATTAGAGGTGAATTTAGGTGATGGAATGTATTAGGAGTGCTAAAATGAAATGTTAATGAACTCCGACTTGCTATACGAGGAATATTTATTTTTATTTCACTCAACAATGACGGGCTACCTAAATCCCCTTTCAAAAGTTTTTGTAAAAAAATAAAATGACTAACATGTTGTGTGTTTTGTTGTGCCGTAGATTTTTATTCACCTTCACCTAAGTCATTTAAATCAATTACACCCACCTCGAGTTCCCGTCGTACTAATACCTCAAGCATACTATAGTAGTAACCTCACGTTCTTTGAAAGGGGATCAATTTGAACAAAAATTGAAAAATAAACAAAGTCATTCAACACCACACCTATTCTTTATTACGAGTCAATCAATCATCGCCAATTTAATTAAGTTCACCTTAATTATTCAGTCCATAATTTCGAGACGTGCTGACATCAGCTAGCGTTAGGAACTAGTCAAGTTTACATCGAGATTTACATTCGGTTTCTGAAAGAAAAGACACCCTAATTACGCGCGAAAACTCTGCGACTAATGATTCAACCCTTTCAGTTCAATTCCGTTTTGCATTCTTCCTAATTTTCGGAACTATTGGTGAACTCGTTTCCTAATCCACTAGAGTTTTAATTCCTTGCTTGATTAACCAAGACTTCGTCTAATTTTAATTTCAACCCTTTCTTCCTTCTTGCCCATTTTTATGTACTTAATTGTACTTAGAGAGAGATGGTTGTTCATTAAGTATTGTCCTGTTATTTCGAAAACATAGCCATTATTTTAATTATCGGTCAAATAATTTACATAAAATTTGAGTGTTGACATTCCATAAATTTGTATCCAGCTGGTGCTGTAGTTTGACTTGAAGACTTATCCAACAACTCTATTTCGAGCTGGGTTATATAACTCCACTCAAATCCACACTCCGGTGTACAATCTATGCAGTGAGCCTCTAATTAAGTAGCCTGCAAAATTGATGTTCTGCTCCTTCCTATCTTGACGTATTTTCGAAACGACACTGAATTTTCTTGGCATTGCTCTAGGGGTTCTCTCTTTGGGAAACTCAACCTCATGCCCATAGACTCTTTGTCGTGCGAAAGGGTTGAATATTTTATTCTCTGGGGAAAATAACGCGTGATCGAGATTTTGCCCAGATTTGATTTGCATAAATACTGCTAGTGCTTGTCGCAAGCTAAAGGAGTCTACAAAATCATGCTCTGTAGGAAGCGAAATCTCTTCGAAAGGGTTACTGAGGCTTTCACCATTTTTCTGGCTTCTTGAAGGTAGGTAGCTGAAACAAGGGGCCGCATTTAAAAGCTCAAAGCAACTACAGGGAATTGAAATCGGCTTGACGCTTATCATGCTGTTCGAAATATCAAAACAAAACCTACCATCATTTTATAAACCAAACAATTTCGTCAACCGGTGTGCAATTTCGTCACTTCCCAATATCGTCCGTAATTCTAATTTGTTCCTAAATATTCAATTCCCTTTTATTTTATAATTTTAAGGCGTCCCACCACAGTGCTTAGCCATATATCGTCAAATTCAGCTTTCAAAAATATGAAGTTTGCGATAAGAATGAATTGCAAGCTCTAGCTCCAGTTTATTAGGGATGAAAAAGCTGCCCGCTTGACCGCAAATATACCAGGTAATAACACTGCGACTGTTACATCAAATAATGATTAATTACTATTGTTGTCGAAAAGTTTTAAAAAATCAATTTTTTGCCTAAAGTATTCCACCAAATTTCACAAACATGCGATATAATGAGAAACCGTCGTACAATCATGATACCCTAGTTTGGTTTCAAGAATGGTTCTTATTAATTTCATCTTCTGTTTTGTTACAGGTAAGCCACGCTTCCGAGTTGTCCAGTTAGTTCCTCTGTTAACGATAAGTAAGGTGAGCGCTGGTGAGGTGAGTCTATGATTATTCTCGAACCTCTATAGCTAATAGCATTGTCATCTCTGCCATTCAAGACCCAATGTCGTATTCCTATTGGTTTTTTGGAACCGAACATAAAGAGATGAAAATTATGAAGCGATGAAGATTAGCCTTTGGTTCCCGAGGGGATTATTCGGCGGACGTAAGAAAACAGGTAAACATTTTAGAGAATCTATTTCAACTTCACAACTTCTCAAATGTGCTGAATTCAGCAAACAATAGGAAATTATTCAATTCAATTCTCTGTTACGTATCTGAAAAAAGTTCCTCCCGAATGCTATGAAATTATCATTTTATTCATCAAAGGTTTACCAAAATGACTGAATGAGTTATCAACTGTCGGTGTAACTGTGGGTGGATGCTTTCAATATACGAGTAGACGGTAAAAATACCGTCAGACGCAGCATTGTTAGGTACACAATTTTAGGTGATGCGCCTGAACAGTACAGTGTGCATACGGGCAAAATGCCAAAACGGCAGTCAAAATGGAGATATCACTTTGAAGTCAGTTTCAGTAACTCCCAACATAAATATGCAAGCAAAATCATAGCACTCTGTAGTAGGAAAGTTTCCAGTCATACGGTATTCGATCAGCTGTAATCGTCAGTTCCACAAAAAAGATGATCAGCGATCAAGGCTGATTGCAGATTAACTGAACTTTTTTCTTGTGAATGCTAGGTTGTGACTCACAAAAAATGCCTGAAATCTGTACTTAACCCATCATCTTCCCATTATTGAGGGATAAACCAGCATTTCCATAGATCAGTCAGCTACAAATTGGAAAACAAAAATCGCAAATCAACTAATCTCGTATTATCTGTTTTGTGGAATCGACAGTAAATCTTGGTGTAGGCCTCTGAATAACCTGAACAAACTATACAGCATCCCGATGTTCTCGTAGAAATACCTGAATGCGTTGTAATTTTTAAGTTTCGTTAGAGCCGATCTCATTTAGACCTTGGCTTCAGCTCGTACTGATTGTTAACATTCTCTGGAAAGGGTTAAATTTGACACAACTAATTTTACATAGGTCATATTCTTGAGATTGAGCAGCCCAGGGTCAGATATTTTTTCAGTCGGATGTCTCACAGCTGACAAAATTTGTATCTTCCTGTCGGAAACCGCTTTTGTTCTAGGGTTGAGGATGATTCCACCTGGTGACTCAAGGGCAACCCTTGAACAATTTCTTGAAGTCTCACATCGATTTGCCGGATGTGAAAGGCAGACTTTTGTAGTCTTGTGGGAGGCTATCGCCAGTAACAGTGTCGCCCTCTGGCACTGTATTTGAATATAAACTTCCAGAGATTGCGCTTTTTTATGTTTTACTCTGGTCTTTTCAGTGTTTTATCTCTGTACTTTTTTCCTCGACATTGCATTGGTCGGTCGCCTAGGGCATCGCTAATTCTAGATTATTACTTGATTTCCTTGGATACACTGACCGTCAATTCCACAAAAAAGATGATCAGCGATCAAGGCTGATTGCAGATTTACTGAACTTTTTTCTGCTGAATGCTAGGTGATTACTTACAAAAAATGCCTGGAATATGTACTAGACCCATCATATTTCCATTATTGAGGGATAAACCAGCATTTGCATTGATCAGTCAGCTACAAATTGACAAACAAAAATCGCGAATCAACTAATCTCGTATTATCTGTTTTGTGGAACCCACGGTAAAATGCTCAATGATCATCAACGATAGGTCGTCATTTTTTATTTGCCTTGCTGTCTTGGTGACGGCAAGGGGAAAAATGATGGCGTTTTGTGCTTGATGATCATTATCGAAAAAACGTCATTATCTCCCCAGAAAATTGACAATCCGTTAATGATCGTTAAGCATTCTGGTGTGTCCAGGCACTTGTCGAAGTCTATTCCTTGTATAATTTGCTCTTTTTCGTTTTGGAAATGGCATCATAAAGATGCCGAAACTCGAGTAAACATGTTATATTTACATCAAATGATTCCATTTTTTGGAGAAGGTGAAAAACAGAATGTTACCTTGTTGTTGGAGTATCCATGTAACTAAACAATTATTATTATTATTATTTTCAACGTAATTCAAGCCGGACCTATTTTAGATCCTGAACCGTTGATGCTTTACATAAGTTTCTACTAATTGCCTAATATCACAGAAAGTAACATTATCGTTACGTGATAATTGAGCAATATCGATTGAGTAGAACTGAAAGGAACAGTACTCTGCTCATTTTCATCAGATAATTTTCAGCCGTAACAAAAACACTAGAATGGGAGACTTTGATTTTTGTGAAAAACCGTTGATGAAAAGTATGAGAAAATAAAATCAAATTTGTTTATTTTTTCACGTCACAATAAATCAAATATGGTAACGTTGCAGGAGAGTGTCTTTGGTTACCTTATCTGGCGAGCGTTGGAATTTTTACCAAAAAGTTTATCAGGATTGTTCTGATATCGTCACTTTCGATCCAGATGCTGGCTTTACTCTTGGAAATCTACATTTACATATCGAAGCCGAGTTATATCATCAATTATGCGCCGTTTCTTTTGATCAAACAATACGTAAGGGCACACATTCGATACCTTTGTTGTTGTAAAAATAAAACCGACGTCCGGTCTGCGAAATCGCATGTGATACACCGATAAGTGAACCATAAAATCTTGCAAATTTCAGGGGTCGATGACCGGATTTGCAATTCTATGGAAGCGTGAAGTCGTGGAGGGTCTCTGGCAAGGCTACGATTTATGGTCAACTGACGGTTTCGGGAAGCAAGTCGACGTCAGAGTCAAGCAATACACGAAAATTTCGAACATGATCGTTTTCTGTACCCTGTCGTTAGCTTTTCTCTTCTCCGTTTTGTTTACCTTTTCATCGAGCGTTGTTAGTTGCGAGTACAGTTTATTGTGGTACTTGTTTCAGAAACGCTTTCCGAATAACAACAACAACGGTGCTCTGTTGGTACTTCTGAACTTGTCTTGCACTCCCTTATTTTACGCCATGATCGTCCATCCGGTTTTAGTGCTTTATGCTTCGCAGCAAGCACGGACGCAAGGCTACTTGTTTGCTGTGAATATAAAAAAGATCACTGAAGGTTTTGAACCGGCCAGGCCCGATGAAGATTTGGTCGACGACCTGCCATTTCAACGTGAAATGAAAAAAAGGCTTTATTTCTGCGTTGCCAGGCACGTACAGTTTACGCAGTAAGTGCTATGGAAGGACTTCGTGCATTACAAGTCAAAATCTCACGGGAATTTTCCATCAGGTTGATGCACACGGCTAACGAGGAACTGATCAAACCACTTTTCCTGATATTTTCTGGATACGGATGTGTGCTCGGGCTGTGTCTGGTAGTGACCGCATTTCAGGTAACTTTTATTATTCCTACTCCCGGAGGCTTCTTCGAGGACCTAGTGTCAATGGCGTCGGTTAAGAAAGCGTATCGGACTAGACGATAATGTCGTCCAGGTACACCATGACGAAGGTGTCCAGTCTTCACCTCCTGAATCATCACACATCTGGAAAGTGCTTGGCGCGTTTCTCAGTCTAAATGGCATGACGCAAAACTGTGCAGTGCGCCGTC
Source organism: Anaspis maculata (assembly GCA_949128115.1). Classification (NCBI taxonomy): domain Eukaryota; kingdom Metazoa; phylum Arthropoda; class Insecta; order Coleoptera; family Scraptiidae; genus Anaspis; species Anaspis maculata. Next base: position 2,457,468 of record OX421964.1, read on the forward strand.
GGTGGTTGAAAACGCCGTGGCTGCTTGCTTTCCGGGTGCAAAGGAATCTGCCAATAGCCAGATTTTAGGTCGAACATATTGAACACCTTTGCGGTGCCAATCACAAACTATATTCTGCGAAAATACCAAAATAGATACGCTTTGTTACAGATTCACTTGAATGTTTACCACCTTGATTTCCAAACTAAAGTGATGCTTTTCATTGGTGGAATTACGACGCTGTTTTGTTACTTGTACTTGATCGATAGCGGACAGGCCGTGGTGAATGCGGTAAGAATTCTATTTCTCGTTTGACATGATGATCCATTGTTTGAATTTCATCCGTTCAAAGTCTGAAGAAGCGTACTTGGAAATTACCAGCATCAATTGGTACACTTTTAACAAGACAAATCGAAGAACTTTGTTGGTGTTGATTGGATATTCCATGGAACCATTGAGATTGAAGTTTACGAGAGGTTGGAGCGTGGACTATTACCTGGGAATCCGAGTAGGTCCACAATCAATATAATCACTCTTGGAATTTTTGGAAAACGATATCATAGCTGGCATGCAGGAAGTCAAAAGAATACTTGTATTCAAGAAAAAAATTCATCTCCTCAGCTTCACCAGTCAAAAATCTGCGCTTTGAGGCTTACTGATTCCCATCATGAACTCACGATGGTTCAGTGTTGGAATAGCAAAATTAAAGATCGGGCTTTTTTTTTAGTTATCCGTTGCTATTTTTGTTCCTTTTTTTTACGCTTTCTGTTCCGATCTGTTCCATTCTGTGGCCAGAATTCTCATTGGCGTCACCGCACCCCGCTTCAGGTCAATGGTTGGAATCAGTAAGCCATCGCATTTTATAGTTCTAGCTTTGGATAGCTACTATCGTACACTTTCTTTCAAGATGGCCAGAGGATTGTATTCGGTAATATCCCTATTGGTAACCATGTATTTCCATTAGAAAGCAAAATGGAATCCAAGCTCTTTGAAAAGCAAACCTCCAGCTCAGCTTAAGAAATCCATTAAAGACATTTTGTTGGATAACGCTTTTTATTCAACCGAAGAATTTCTCTCATTCGAGTTTGAGTTCTGAATGTGACCTAATTTTGAGCGGCTTCTACGCAGTTAATTGCAAAATAAACACAACTGTGTAATTTTTATTTATTTATTTTTCTTCTGGACGGGTGTAAATGTATTTTGTACATAATAACACGAATAAAATTATGATTATGATTATGATTATGAATCAAGCTGAAGAACAACACCAATTGTAAAAGATAGAATTAAATTGTATTGAACTTTTTCGGCTTTTTTTGTCAACCTCGAAGTCTCCTGGCTCCAAACTCACAGCTTTGCCAGTGGTCTCGACAAAACTGTCCTCGATTCCATTTGGAAGTGAGTCATTGAAAAGAACCTCGAGCCGCCTCCAGCCGGCATTCTAGCGACATCGCTCAAGCCAGACGCGGCCTCGTACTATGGGATTTTAAAAATTTTCAATGATTTCTGAGAATTTCGATGAATTTTTGGAAATTTCTACAGGATTTCCAAGGATTTCCAAAATTGTCTCCAAGATTTTGTAGGAGTTTTCGAGTAATGTTGAGGATTCCCAAAAATTTGGGAATCTCAATTTCCTTCATTTTTACAAGATTTCAAAGAATTCATAAAGATTTGTATTCCATTTCTAAAGATTCCTGAAGATTCCAACGAGATTTTTGAAGAATTTCCAGAGATTTCTACAGGATTTCTAATAATATTTACATAATGGAGGTTTGTATGAAATTGCTATGGTTTTCAAGATTTCTATGGAATTTTTAAAGACTTCCAGAGATGTCTAGGAATTTCTGCTAAATTTCTACAAAATTCTTCGGCATTTTTGAAGATATACGTGGCTCATTACAGATTTATGAATACAGGGTGTCCGTTTTTCGAGGCTAAGCATGGGTATCTCGCTTATCTTTAGAGATACAGAGTCGGTTAAATTAGAAAAAAGTTGCGAATTTTCATGACAATCAATGATCCAAGAAGATATTTGACTTGCAAGTTTTAGTTTTCGAGATATTGAGAAAAAACAGAAATTTGTAATTTTTGTTTTTATTTTTTATTCGAAAAACGGTTGAAGGTAGCCTTTTCTAGTTAAGACATTGTGGAGGCACTTTTTCAAGGGGAATTCAATGTTGCCAAAATCTTCATTCTAGCTTTCAAAACAACCGAGATATGACATTCAACTTTTTTTTCTCTGATGGGCGCCATATTGGATTTTGACATTTTTTAATACAATTTTATTTTCTGGTTACAACGATGTGTCACATGCCACAGTTAAACTCATGCTTTAGCGCAAAATTTTTTTTTAAATTTTTCAAAGAGTGCTTTGGAAACAAAATCAGCATCGACAATAAAAAAAAAACGTAAATGTCAAACATTTATTCAACAATGACATGTGGCACATCGTTCTAACCAGATAAGAATACCGTATTCAAAAATATCAAAATCCAATATGGCGCCCATTAGAGAAAAAAGTTGAATGTCGTATCTCGGTTGTTTTGAAATCTAAAATAAAGATTTTGGCAGATTTGGATTCCCCTTGAAAAAGTGCCCTGACAATGTCTAGATTAGAAAAGGCCACCTTCAACCGTTTTTTGAATAAAAAATTAAAACAAAAATCAAAATCCTGTTTTTTCACGATTTCTCAAAAACGAAAATCGATACTCAAATTTCTTTTTGGATCATTGATCGTCATGAAAATGCGCAACCTTTTCCTAATTTAACCGACTTTGTATCTCTCAAGATAAGCGAGATACCCATGCTTAGCCTCGAAAAACGGACACCCTGTATATTTAAAGAAAAATTCCAGAGCTTATTAGATTTCTGAGGATTCTTTTTCAAATTCCAATCCAGGACTTCCTAAAGAGTTGTACGAGATTTTTTGAAGATATCTGTTATATTTCTAGGGATTTTTGAAGATTTTTGCGGGATATCTAGGGATTCCTGACGATTCGTATGAGATTTTTGCACGGTATTTCTATAAATCTCTATTGATTTTTCCAGATCTCTACTGGATTTTCAAGATATTTCTGAAAAATTTGGAAGGGACTTCCTGAGATTATTTAGGACCTATGAATCTTTGGGAATATTTGCGGGATTCCCATGACTTCCCATGAGATTTTTATGGATTTCTCAAGATTTCTACGGGATTTATAGGAATCTATGAAGATTTCTATGGAATTCTAGGAATGTCTAATGAATTTTATGATATATTTGTGGAATTTATAGGCATTACTAAAGATTTCTACGTTATTCCCAAAGGTGTTCACGAGATTTTTTAGGATACCTGTAGAAATTTCTAGGGATTTCTGAAGGTTTCTACGGGAAATCCAAAAATTAATAAAGGTTCGTTGAGAATTTCTAGGGATTTCTGAATACTTCCACGAGTTCCAAGGAAAATCCAAGGGCTCTAGAGATTTCTACAAGATTTTTGAGGTTTCCCAAAGATCTTACACGGGGTTTCTACTGATTTCCAAGGATTTATGAAAATTCCTATGCACTTCTGGGACTAAAGATTTCAATAGATCTTGAAGCTAGAGTGAAATTTTTTTATGGAATTTCTAGTGTCCTCAAGATTCCTAGGGATTTTTGAAATAATTTTTTTATCTAGTTCTACCGAGGGATTTCTAAAGAATTCTACAAGATCCGTGGGAATTTCCAGAGATTTTGGTGGAATCATTTACTGGGAGTCTATAATGATGGCGAAGAACAGCAACCTTCCATGTCACCGTTTGCAGAAATTCAGCAAGCTCCTATGTCAAAAAGGGGTGCTGTTCAGGAGGAACAAAATTGTACTTTAAACTTGATGTACTATACTTTCTTCCATTTCAAGTTCAAATAATATTCACTATAAATTAAGGTGACATAATGGGATATGAAATTTGATATTATTCACTAGATTTGACTATGAAACGTGACATAGACGGTTTTATCAGCAATATATTGATATATTCGAGATAATTTCTGAACATAGAAGCTTATAGCAGCTTTTTTTGTCTGACATAGGAGGTTGTTTCCCATCTTGTTGTTGAAATTTTGTGCAACAACCTCCCATTTTTGAAATAGAATGTTTCGTCTTCTGCCTTGTCATCGTATTTAATGCAAAAATCTTCTTTGTCTGACATAGAAGGTTGATATTTTGCACTTGACATACGAATTAGTCTTAATTGGGATCGGAGGTTTTGTCAGTCGATTAAAGGCTGGAGTGTCGATCGTTTGATTCACTATTTTCAATTTTGCTGAAGTTGACATAGAAGGTTGCTGTTTTTCGCCACCGTTAAGGAGTTTTGAAAAAATATTAGGTTTTCAGTTTTTTTTTTTGGTGATTTCTAGCATTTTCTGAATATTATTACAACATTTTCAGGGATTTGTTGAGATCTCTAGGGTGTTGATTTTCGAAAACTTTTCATGGATTGCTGGAGATTCCTCAAGATTTCTACGAAAACTTCTACAGATCTAAGGATTTCTTGAATCTATGAGAATTCGAGGAATTTCTCAAGATTTCTACGGAAATTCAACGGGTTTCTTAAGGTCTCTACGGGGCTACTTCCAAGATTTCTGGGGATTTTTAGAGTTTTCCACGAGATTCCTAAGTATTTTCGAGAATTTTTAGAGATTTCTACAACATTTCCAAGAATATCTAGAAATTTCCAGAGGATTTCAGAGGATTTTTGTGAGAATTTCTAGGGGTTTTGGGAAATTTCCACGGAATTCTGGGGATTTGTATGGGTTTTCTAAACGTGTTCTGTCAATTGCTATAAATTTTTGGAGATATCTATGGGACGTTCCCGAGCGTCCCTCTCTTTACACCTTTGTCTCTATCTTCCCCAGCCTGCTATACTAGCTCAAGGTTCGCTCTCCTGGTTACAAAATGTTTAAATTCTGAGGTGAGCTCATCGCCACATTATACAGGGTGGTCCAGGATTAATCTGAAAATTTTCAATGATCGATGAAGCACGAAAAACGAAGAAGAAGAAACCAAAAAACCACATATCAAAAACGCATATTAACGGAGATATAGCTTCGTCAAAGTTGAAGGTAAACAAGTGAGTATGCCTTCACGTGCGTGAGTCTCAGTAGCGCATTTTCTCAAAGAGGCATATTGTGGACGTAAAGAAATTTGGTTGAAGGAGAAACACCATTCCTTACCCACTTTCTTCATTCGAAACTCATTGTGATATTATGTTATCATTGATACTTGCCAATGAAATAGATTTGAATGAAAACTCTTTCACTCATCAATATATTTTTTTGTTTGAGGGCGGTAGCTGGAAGCTGCTACTAATCAACAGTAGTCTATTCTTTCCCATTTTTAGTCGGCTATCTATATAGCGAAAGAATTAGATCGCTTTGTCTTCGGGTTTATGTTTTCCATTTATCTCTTACTTTGAGGGCAGCGTGTGGGGGTGGCAGAGTTTAACAAAGAAATTCTTCCACAGTTTGAGTTGGGAGTTTCTGAATGTTTGAGGTAACATTAAAATGTAATTCAGTGAAAATTATTGAAAGTTGCACTTTTTTTGGGAGGGGGGTGGGTGGAAGTTGGAGGCGGCGCCATGTCAAAGGTAGCCTATTTTTTCCCATTTTTAGTTAGCTATCCATAAAGCGAAAGAATGAGAGCGTTATTTCTTCGGGTTTATGTTTTTCATTCATCTCTCACTTTGAGGGCAGCGTGTGGGGCCGGCAGCATTCGGCAAAGTAACTGTTGCACAGTTTGAGTTGGGAGTTTCTAAATGTGAGGGAAATATGACAATCAGTGAAAATTGTGAAAGTTGCATTTTTTTGTTTGGAGGCGGCAGCTGGAGGCGGCGGCTTATTAAAAGTGGCCTATATTTTTCTAATTTCAGTCAGCTATCAATATAGTGAAAAAATTAGATCGCTATGTCTTCAGGTTAATGTTTTACATTTATCTCTCACTTTGGAGGCGGCGTGTGGGAGCGGCAGAGTTTGGCAAAGAAATTCTTGCACAGTTTGAGTCAAGAGTTTCTAAATGTTCGAGGTAACATTATCAGCTAAATCAATGAAAATTGTTGAAAGTTGCACTTTTTTTCTTTTGGGGGCGGAAGCTGGAGGCGGCGCCATATCAAAAGTAGCCTATCCTTTTCCATTTTTAGTCAGCTATCCATGTAGCGAAAAACTTAGATCGCTATGTCTTTGGGTTCATGTTTTTCATTTATCTCTTACTTTGGGGGCGGCGTGTGGGGCGGCAGCGTTCGGCTGAGCAAATGTTGCACAATTTGAGTTGGCAGTTCATAAATGTTTAAGGGAACATCTCAATCAGTAACATTTGTGAAAGTTGCACTTTTTATCGTTTGGGGGCGGAATCTGGGGGCGGCGACTAACCAAAAGTAGCCTATCCTTTCCCATTTTCAGTCAGCTATTTATATACCGAAAGAATCAGATCGCTATGTCTTCAGGTTTATGTTTTTCATTTTAAAGTGATTGGGGGCGGTTTTTACCAGTTTTTTCATGTCGGCAGCGCATATTGAAGACGAAATGTTTCTTGGCTTACGTTTATAAGTGGCAACTATGTATTATTCAAAAAATTAGAACACCAGAGCATCAGGTCTGGTAGAAAAAGCAATATTATGTTATTTCAAGTTTATCGCGGTCGGTTTTCGCTATGTTGGCGGCGCAATATAGACATCCAATATAGCCTAGCCCTCCTTTGGGAGTGGCAGCTATGTAACAGCGAAAAAATTAAAAAGCTAGGTCGTCGGGTTTGGGAGGAGTTCGAGGAACGGACGGACGGACGGACGGACGGACGTAAGTCTGTATTTCAAACAGTAAGCAAAGTGGGATCAAACTGGAAAAAGAAATAAACAACTGTGGGTTTCAACAACTGTAAAGATAGTGTATAAAAAACACTGTTACAACTGTGTAAGAGAATTAGAATTGATTGAGGCTTTTGATTGATCGGCTTTTTTTTCTTGGTCAACGTCAAATTTTGGGTTCCTAACCTGCAATTATACCAGGGGCCTCGACGAAACCGTCCTTGATCCCATTTCGAAGTGACTCGATGAAGTTTGTTACAGTTCATTTTGTTTCGGTGTAGTGATAGCTCTGTCACACTGTTGTTGTCACAATTGACAGCTGTCAACCGCTAAACAAAATGAAATCGGCTGATTGACGCGTCGCAACAGGTGTTTGGGCTGGGAAAGAAAACTAGCGAGGCTGAAGAAGCAACTTTGGAACTGTATCAGTACTGATCGACAACGCTTCAGAACCTTCCTCGATGCTGCTGCTTCACCGAGATTATTACCGCCGGTAGTTTGTGTATAAAACCTGGACCTGAAATAATCTCACTGACGATCATGTTAAAGATAAGAGCTTTGAAGAAGATCTATCTTCCAAGGAGACCTCTGGAACATTCTGTCAGCTATGCTACATTCACCTTTCTAGGTGCAACTTTTTCGAAAAGTAAAATTAGCGTAGCAATGTGCACAAACGAAACAGCGAGAAACAAGTTAGGTTGGACGGGAGAGATCGATGGCACAGGGATGCGGCTTTATGGCGGTATTTGAGAAAAAAATAGTGAGCCCACCAAGGCTCTATCGTGTTCGTAAGCATTATGGCTCTCATAACTCGATGTTGGTCTAGAAACTGAAACTCGAACAGACGGCGCTTATCAAATTTTGAGTGAGTCCGAATTCCCACAGCTGTGAAATTCCTCCAAGGTTGAAACATGTGTCTTGCTTTGTCTCGCCGCTTTGGTTCACTCTCGAAGGCCCGAGAAATTCTTGGTGGAACAACGAGAAACATCATTCAAAATCTGAAACAGAAGATTCTGTTTGATAATAAAAATTTGGAAGAGATGAGAACGAAACTGTCGGTCTGATGGGAAACCCAGCTTTGTGTATTTTGAGCAGGTTATACAGGGTGATACAGCATGGGTGATTTTACATACCGTCCGTTTTTTATTTTAGGCCCCAGCCCGTAGCACCTTTATTATGGGTGTCACACCCACTATATTATATATTTTTGAAATAAGAAAAACAAGATCTATCGAGTGATGATATGTCAAATCATTTTTGACAGATGTCATTTTTTGACAAATGACAGAATAGTACTTGTGATACATCATTTCAAAGCCCATTAAATTTTGAGACGAACTGTGCTGTTATTTTTTGAATAGGGTGTCTTTTACAGCTTCTAGGGGTCTTTAAATAGGAAAACATGTCAATTCCAGAAATAGCCACTCAATAAGTGATAGATATTTTTGATATCAACTAATGGTGATGATCAAATTTTCAAATCGTCTAAATTATTGGGAAACTCTATAAACACCTCATCTTTCAGGTGAGCTCATAAAAAAATTGAGGGGGGTCATATCTGGCAAGCTCGGATGTCATCGCATTGGGCCGGTGGTTTCAATTCACTGATCGTCGAATCTTTCATTCAAGGAACAAGGAGGCGGTCATTTCGAGCAACTTTTCCAACACATTTTTCGTTTCATTGTGATTAATCAATGATTATTATCATTAGTAACCATTAAAAATAGGTACCTGCTTCACCTACTTACTTATTATGTATTTCTGAAATTCAACATTTTTCTCCTATTGGAAGACCCCTAGAAGCTGTGAAACATACCCGATTTCAAAAATGAAAACACAGTTCTCCTCAAAATTTTATTGGCTTTGAAATGATGTATCATAAGTACTATTCTGTGAATTGTCAAAAAATGACATCTGTCAAAAATAATTTGACATATCATCAGTCGAAAGATATTATTTTTGTGATTTCAAAAATATATAATACATTAGGTGTGAAACCCATAATAAAGATGCTACGGGCTGGGGCCTAAAATAAAAAACGGACGGTATGTCAATGGCAGATGAAAAACTCCAAGACGAGTGAAGATCCAAAGAAAATTTTTTTTCTTTATTGGTTATGAAAATACATTGTGTTGTGTTTGGCATAAAATTTTGATAAGTGATATTTCTGAAACGGTTGAAGATATTTTGTTGGAATTCCCTGGTATCATTCTTCTATTGGAACTTATCAAGACGACATTCTGGGTATATCGAAATCCAGATCCGAACTGGAAATAATGAAGATCGTGAGAACATTTGAATAAGATCGAGAAACAAATTTTACTTCGACATTTTTTTGTCGATCCAGTTTAGACACGCGATCCAAATTGGGGAGTGATTTTCTTGTAGCATTTTTTCTTAGCTTTTCTAATCCAATACAGTTTTTCAAAAAAGCAGTCGAAAATTGAACTTTTTCAACAAATGACAGAAGGGCACATCTTTTTTCACTCCGGCCCTGGATTTTTATTTATTGTTGCAGATAGTTGTGCTCTGGTGTTTTCAGTGATATATCTCTGTACTTTCTCTCGATGTTGGTCGTTCGGCTAGGGCACCGCTAATTCTAGACAATTACTTGAATACTCTGGACACACTAGAATGCCATTAACGATGGGTCGTTATTTTTAATTTGCCTTGCTGTCTTGGTGACAGCAAGGGAAAAAGTGATGGCGTTTCGTGCTTGATGATAATTATCCGAAAAATGTCAATCTTTTCCCAGAAAATTGACGATCCGTTGATGATCGTTAAGCTTTCTGGTGTGTCCAGGGTATAAGTGTTACTCACTCCAGTTGAAGTCTAGTCCTTGTACAATTTACTCTTTTTGGTTTTGACAATGGCATCATAAAGATGCCGAAATTCGACAGTGGGAGCGGTGCAGACCTAAAAACACTTTGGAGTGCAGTAACGAGATTTTGTATGGACGTACTTTATACCGAGACAAGCGATTTGACCCGCAGTACTCGATATTTTGTCCCTTAGGGAGAATAATTATCATCTTTAACGTTATTTAGGCCAGACCTATTTTAGATCCTGAACCCCTGATGCTTACATAAGTACCTACTAATTACTTGTCGAATATCACAAAAAAATACATTTTCATTACGTGATAATTGAGCAATATCGATTGAGTGGAACTGAAAAGAACGGAACAGTGCTCACTTTCATTACATAATAGGTTTGGTGAAACAAAAAACAGCAGAATGGCAGAATTTGATTTTTGTGAAAAACTGTTGATGAAAAGTATGAGCAAGTCGAAGCAGATTGCTCTTTTTTCACGTTACAATAAACTAAGTCTGGTAACGTCGCAGGGGAGTATCTTTGGTTACCTCATCTGGTGAGCGTTGGAATTTTCACCAAAAAGTTCTTCAGGATTGTTCTGATATCGTCACTTTCGATCCAAATGCTGGATTTCGTCTTGGAAATATGCATATACTTGTCGAAGCCGAGCTATATCATGAACTATGCGCCGCTTCTTTTGATCAAACAATACGTGAGAGCACACATTGGGTATTTTTGCCTTTGTGAAAAAAAAGATTGGAACGTGGCTCGACGACAATAATCAGAACCAGACAAAGGCAAGTTTGCTTCTCCAGAAAAGTCCATAAAATCTTAACAAATTTCAGGGATCGATGGCCGGATTTGCGATTCTTTGGAAACGTAAAGTCGTGGAGGGTCTCTGGCAAGACTTCGACTTATGGTCAACCGACGGTTTCGGGAAGCAAGTCGACGTCAGAGTCAAGCAATACACGAAGATTTCGAACATGATCGTGTACTGTACCCTGTCATTGAGTTTTCTCGGCTGCGTTTTGTTCACCTTCACGTCAAGCGATATGAGCAGCGAGTTCAGTTTACTGTGGTACTTGTTCCAGAAACGTTTTCCAAACAGCAACGGAGTTTTTTTGACAATTCTGAACTTGTCTGCAACTCCCTTATTTTACGCCATGATCGTGCATCCAGTTTTGCTGCTTTATGCTTCGCAGCAAGCACGGATACAAGGCTACATGTTTGCTGTGAATATAAAAAAGATCACTGAAGGTCTTGAACCGATCAGGTTCGATGAAGATTTGGTCGACGATCTACCCTTCCAACGTGAAATACAAAAAAGGCTTCGCTTCAGCGTTGCCAGGCACGTACAGTTCACGCAGTAAGTGCTATGGAAAGAATTCGTTTTGCGTTAGAGTCAGAATCTCTGGAATTTTTTCTCAGATTGATTCGCAAGGCCAACGAGGAACTGATCAAACCACTTTTCCTGATATTTTCTGGATACGGATGTGTGCTCGGGCTGTGCATTGCAGTAACCGCATTTCAGGTAACTTTTATTATTCCTACTCGATTCGAATGCTGGGCACTTCTAGTCACTTGTTGTGATTCAGCGGCTTGATGCAGTGGGCGGCGACGAAAAAGAAATTAGCATCGCTTTACTTAACATTTACAAGCTCTGTCGGAGGCTTGTCCGGAGACCTATTATCAATGCCGTCGTTCACGTAAGCGTATCTAGACGATAATGTCGTCTAGGTACACCATACAGTAACGACAAAGGTGTGCAGTCAGCACCACCGGTCCATCATACGCTGGAAAGTGTTTGGTGCGTTATTCAGTCCAAATGGCATGGCGCAAAAGTGATGCAGTGCGCCGTTGGTGATTGAAAACATCATGATCCTCTTTCTTCCTGAGTGCAGAGGTATCTGCTAATAGCCAGATTTTAGATCGAGTGTAGTGAACACCTTCGCCGTGCCCAAATCACGCAACGTTTCATGGATTTCATGAAGGATAGCCTAGAATGGCCCGCTTAGTAAGACCATTCATCCTATAAAAAACATTGACGATGATTAATTCATTATTTGAATGGCATAATGTCATAACGCTTGAAGCTTGGACGGCGAAAGTTGGCCAGCTCCTTACGCGTTACGCCCTGCGCCCTCAATCCCCACGCTTTGAACTTGATCACGAACCCCGCCTTCAAACAATAAATATCCATGAAATTCACAAAATCAATAGTCATAATCATGAACTATATTTAGTGAAGATCTCAAGCAGGTACGGTTTGTTACAGATTCGCTTGAATGTTTACCATTTTGATTTCCAAACCAAAGTGATGCTTGTCACTGCTGGAACTACGGCCCTGTTTTGTTACTTGTACTTGATCGATAGCGGACAGGCCGTGGTGAATGCGGTAAGAATTTCATTCTTCGTCTGAAATTATGATCTGTTGTTTGAATTCCATCCGTTCAAAGTCCGAGGAAGCGTACGCAGAAATTTCCAGCATCAAATGGTACACCTTCGACGAAGCAAATCGGAGAACTCTGTTGGTTCTGATTGGATGTTCCATTGAACCGTTGAGATTGAAGTTCACGAGAGATTGGAGCGTGGACTATGACTTGGGAATTCGAGTAGGTCCACAATCGATATAATCGCCCTTGCAATTTTGGAGAAACCATATCATAGCTGGCATGCTGCAAATCAAAAGAATTTGTATTCTTTTGTACACTTGTACACTTTGTACACTTGTATTTAAGAAAAAACGTCATCTCCTCAGCTTCACCAGTCAAAAATCTGCGCTTTGAGGCTTACTGATTCCCATCATGAACTCACGATGGTCAAATTATCCGTTGTTATTTTTGTTCCTTCATTTATTACTATCTCTGTTCCATTCTGTGGCCAGAATTCTCATTGGCATCACCGCACCCCGCTTTAGGTCAATGGTTGGAATCAGTAAGCCATCGCATTCAATAGTTCTTACTTCTAATAGGTACTATTATACACTTTTTTCAAGATGGCCAGAGGATTGTATTCGGTAATATCCCTATTGGTAAGCATGTATTTTAGTTAGAAAGCAAAGTGAAATCAAGCTAAAAGAAAAAAACTGTAACGGCTAGAATAAAAATGTATTGAACTGTTTCGGCTTTTTTTTTGTGTTCAACTCGACGTTCCAAGGTTCTGAGCCCGCAGCTATACCAGAGGTCTCGACAAAACTGTCCTCGATTCCATCTCAAAGTGAGTCATTGAAAAAAATCTCGAGCCGCCTCCAGCCGGCATTCTAGCGACATCGCCAGACGCAGCCTCTGCTTCGCGACACAACCAGTGAGCTTTGCCGTAGAACATGAGATTGCGATGATAAACGCATGTGACACGGATCTTTAATTTTTCTTCTTCACAAAGAGGTGGTGGTCTATTCGAACGAAAGCCACGTCTGGTCGAGCGGCGGCCCTCTAAGAACAAAACGGGATCAGCAAACACTCGTCACAAGGGCACATAATTAGATAACTACAGTGTTATTGACATGGTTTCCTAGCCTCCAATTTTGTTACTCCCTGTATCAACTTTCTCGATACATCCGTTTCATCGTCTAGAGGGACTCTTGAAGTTTCCAGGCACCTACATGCAATTTTACTGTGCGTGCTCTGCTTCATTTCCATACACATAGTGGCAACTCTTTCATAAATTTTCAATTACATTTATTTCAGAGTTGAATGGAACATCATTTTGAAGGTTTCCCAACTATCTTCACAAATGTGTCTTTTATTCTTTCTAGTACCAATTTTTCTAAAGATTTATAAGGATTTCTGGAATGCTCTATGGGATTTTTAGGGATTTTTAGGACAATTCTAGGGATTTCGAAGATTTCTGAAAATTACCAATAATTTTCAAGGATCCCCTGATATTTTTACGATTTCTAGGGATTGCGGAAAAGCTTCTATGAGATATTCAAGGATTTCTGAAGATATCTAAGCAGTTTTGAAGATTCTGCGGAATATTTAGTGATTTTTGTGGAATTTCTAGATATTTCTACGAGATTTACAAAAACTTCTAGGAGTTTCTTAGCATTTATATGGGATATCTATTGATTTTTAACAGTTCGTACTATGGGATTTTGAAAATTTCCAATGATTTCTGAGAATCTCTATGAATTTTTAGAAATTTCTACAGAATTTCCAAGGATTTCCAAAATTGTCTACAAGATTTTGTAGGAGTTTTCGAGTGATGTTAAGGATTCCCAAAAATTTCTATGGATATCTTGATTATTTCTACAAGATTTCTGATAATTCATAAAGATTTGTATTACATTTCTAGGGATTCCTGAAGATTCCAACGAGATTTTTGCTGAATTTCCAGAGATTTCTAGAGGATTACTGAAAATATTTACACAATGAAGGTTTGTATGAAATTGCTAGTGTTTTCAAGATTTCCATGGGATTTTTAAAGACTTCCAGAGATCTCTAGGAATTTTTGCAAAATTTCCAAGGATGTCAGGAAATTTGAACAAGTTTTAAAAATTTCTACAAGATTCTTCGGGATTTCTAAAGATTTCCGTGGCTCATTACAGATTTCTGAATATTTCTATAATAAATTCGAGAGCTCATTAGATTTCTGAGGATTCTTTTTCAAATTTCAATCTAGGACTTCCTGAAGAGTTCTACGTGACTTTTTGAACATATCTAGAATATTTCAAGGAATTTCTGACGATTCGTATGAGATTTCAAAAAATTGCACGGTATTTCTGTAAATCTCTATTGATTTTTGCAGATTTCTACTGGATTTCCAAGATATTTCTGAAAGATTTGGAAGGGACTTCCTGAGATTATTGAGGACTTATGAATCTTTGGGGATATTTGCGGGATTTCCATGGACTTGTCTACGAGATTTCGTGAAAGTTTTCGAATTATTTTGAGAATTCCCAAAAATGTGTATAGATTTCTCAAGATTTATACGGGATTTATAGGAATCTATGAAGATTTTTATGATGTTCTAGGGATGTCTAATGAATTTTATGATATTTTTGTGGAATTTCTAGGTATTTCTGAAGATTTCTACGTAATTCTCAAAGGTGTTACGAGATTTTTGAGGATTCCTGTAAAAATTTCTTGGGAGTTCCGAAGGATTTATCGAGAAATCCAGAAATTCCTAAAGATTCCTTTAGAATTTCCAGGGATTTTCGAATACTTGCACGGAAAGTCCAAGAATTCTAGAGATTTCTGCAAGATTTTCGAAGATTTTACACGGGGTTTCTACTGATTTCCAAGGATTTATGAGAATTTCTATGCACTTCTGGGACTGAAGATTTCAATAAATCTATAAACTAGAGTGAAGACTTTTTTGGAATTTCTAGTGTCCTCAAGAGTCCTAGGGATTTTTGAGATAATTTTCTTATCTAGTTCTACATGTTCGTTCAAGGGATTACTAAAGGATTCTACAAGATCCGTGGGAATTTCCAGAGATTTTGATGGAATCACTTACTGGGAGTCTATAAGGAGTTTTAAAAAAATATATAGGATTTCGGTTTTTTTTTTTGGGGGGTTTCTAGCAATTTCTGAATATTATCACAACGTTTTCAGGGATTTCAGGGATGACAGGGGACGTCATCCGAGGCTCTTCCTATCTTCTTCTAGGGCAAGTAACACGAAGCTCTTTGTCCCATCTCTGCATCTTCTTCACTTCGCGATTTCTTTGTATGGAACTCCTCAATTCCTTACGCCGTAGTTTATGAACCTTGCATTCAAACAACCTCTAGTATTCGAATAATCCACAGAATGCATAATCATCAAGGATAATCTTTGGAGGCATCAAGTAGATATGCTTTGTTACAGATCCGTTTGAATGTTCACCACTCTGATTCCCAGAATAAAATGTTGTTTGTCATTGCTGGAATTTTGTCCGTGTTTTGTTACTGTTACTTCATTGATAGCGGACAAGCCTCGGTGAATGCGGTAAGAATTCTACTGCGAGATCAAGAATTATCGTTGTCAAGGGTGGCTCTGACTCCGTTCGACCGACATTGTCATTGTTTAAATTTTATCCGTTTCAAGTCCGAAGAATTGTACAAAGAAATCACCAGCATCAAATGGTACACTTTCGACAAAACGAATAGAATGACTCTGTTGGTTCTGATTGAAAATTCCGCGGAACCGCTTAGACTGAAGTTCACGAGAAAATGGGGCATAGACTATGACCTGGGAATTCGAGTAGGTTTGCAATGAGTTTATTAACCCTAAAGAAAAAAACTTCATTCCTTTGGTTTCACCAATCAGAAATTTGCGCTTCGAGGCTTACTGATTTTTTTCAGTCGATTAAAGGATTCTATTCGGTAGTATCCCTGTTGGCAAGTCTGTATTTCAAACAGAAGACAAGGTAAGGTCAAACTGGAAAAAGAAACAAAACACCCCTACAAGATAGAATAAAAATGTATTGATTTTCTTTATAATAAAAATTCATTGATCTGCTTTCGTAGTTTTTTTTTGTCAACCTCGAAGTCTCGTGGCTTCAAACCTGCAGCTTTATCAAAGGTTTCGACGAAACCGTTCTCAATTCCATTTCGAAGTGGATCGTTGGAGTGTGTTTTGACTTCTGAGTCAATTCGATCTCACAGATGGTGTGAGAACAACGGCGTATCATCCGCAGGCGAACGGTATGATCGAGCGCATGCGCACGACGCTCAAACATAAGGGCTCCACTGGTCAATTGCTCAGTTCGAGTTTGATTCTCGCGTAACTTGGAGCCGGGTTCAGCAAAATATTCTGCGTTGATCAGAGCCAGTTCAACAGCTAAACTTGGTTTGAACATATTTGCTTGTGAATCATTACAAAATGTGAAACTTTTCAAGCGATTGATAGCCGTGGCCGGTTTTTTGATTACATAAATCAATAGCCCGGAACCTAAATCCTCTTTGTTCATCATACGGTTGCTTTTGCAGACTTTTGAAGAAATATCGTTTTTTTTTTTGGATAAAGTCTAAAAATATGGCACATGTTGTATGCAGATCGACCACACACACACACACACACACACACACACACACACACACACACACACACACACACACACAGAGTGTGAACATTGATTTAAACCTGTTGAACCGTTAGTGAACCTCTTGCGGTCATCAGGTATCCTCATAATTCAAGTCAATGTACCCTCGGTAGCAAAAATAGCGCCCACTTGATTTATAAAATAGGCGACTGTTTGCTTGGTCTGCTTTACCGTAGTGGCGGCTAGTACGTAAGTAGGTTGTAGGCGAGTAGCACTCAGGATGAATAAAGTAATGCTGCTCTTGTTATCATTATATCGTCCTTCAATAAACCATCAAAACGTTAAACGATGGTAACTGCCGACAGGAACCGGAATGAGGAAATTCCAGTCACAATTTAGCAATTTTCTCCTGCAATTCAGGAAGTTTCATCAAAATTTTGCAATTTCTTTCTTCTAGCAAAGAATATAGAAAAATATCAACCAAAATTTTTGATGTTTCAGCAATTTTCAGCGAAACTTAAGTCATTTCCAACCAAAATTGGCGACAAGTTGTAACGGGGGAAACGAAGGAGCCCGTTGTTTATGATGAGCGCTGATGCCCAGATTTCACTCAGGTAGTCAAGGGTTGTCAACTCTCCTTGCATAGGTTCAAGTTTCTCTTAGCCTAGATTGCTCGGGCGCCACCCTACTGACAGCAGGGAAAGTGAACTAGCATGTGGTTCAACAAGTCTATTGAACACAAATAGTTGACATACAGAGTTTCACACAAAATGACAGTGATTGTTACACAAATATTCACAGCAATTGTTACAAAAATAATTACAGCAAATGTTACACAAATTACCACAGCCAAGAGATGGGAATAGCAAGAATCTATCCCGCAAAGGATCCTATCACAAAGTGGAAGTTTTCGTCCAGGTGATTTCAACAACACTCCAACCCAACGAGTCAGTAGAATGACTGGTACCTATCACCGGAATTGGCCGAAGCCATGGGATAGGGAACGGGAAAGGTTAAGTGAACGGTATGGACGGAAACTGTTGGATATGCCACGCATCCAAAATGCCTTTACGCGTAGTGGCTAGGCTCGTAATTGTAGACAAGAGTGCCTGCGCCATCTGTCAATGAGTCATTGAACGGTACTTAAATTCTCTTACGCTGGGCCGCGGGGTCCGCCGCCGTAGGTTGGAGCGCGCGCGCCGATCTCGTGGCGGAGCGCGGAACTAACCGCGCACCTGCTCCAGGCTCTGTGTGACGCTTTCAATGGCCGCGTTGAGGCGGTTTATCACAAAGTTAGCATGATTTAACAAAAATTTGGAAATGTTTTGCATAAATTCAGCAAGTTTCAGCTGAGGCTTAGCAATTCGCAACAAAGTTCTAGCCAGTTTGAGCGAGATACAGTCATTTTCAATAACAATTCAACAAATTTTAAACTTCTAAGGGAAATCCAGCAATTTTCGAATGAGTTTAGCAAATTTCCAGCAAAAGTTGATGATTTTCACTAGTTTCAGCAACTTCCAACAAAAAGTTGGGAATCGCAGCATAATTTAGCCACAATTCAAAAAACTTCAACAACAAATCGGCCAATTCTAGCCAAAGTTAGCAATTTAAAGAGTTTATCGGCCATTCTCTCAGTGGGTGATAATGGTAATAGCCCAAGAAAAATAGATTTTGACCTAAAAAAAAAAACTGTAGTCGTGAAAATCACAGATTCTGTTCACAATTCTGTGCTCTTTCCAAATTTTTAGGTTGAAATCTCATGAAAAATCAAGCCTAAATTGAAATTGTTCAGAATTATCAGTTTCCAGACTTTTGACAGCTCTAATAAAAAAAGCCTCCGCTGGGATTTTTCTGAAACCCAAAAATTTGGAAAGAGCACAAAATTCTGAATAGAACCTGTGATTTTCACGACTACAGTTTTTTTTTTGAGGTTGAAGTGATATTTTAGCTAAAATTCCTGTACTATCAAGTTAGGAAGTTTGAATCACAATTTAACACTTTTTAGCAACACTTCACCAATTGTCAAGCAAACTTAGGAACGTTTCAGCAAATTTCAGCTATTCTTAGACAATTGAGCAATTCTAAATAGAAATTCAGTCAGCATAAACAAGAACTAAGCAATTTCTTGCCACAGTTTAATGGTTATCAAGCAAAATTAGCAAATTTTATTACAATTCAGCAAGCTGTAGCAATAGCTCCACAACTTTCAACCCAGATTTAGCAAGTTTCAACAAAATTCTGCCATTTCAAAAATAATTCATTCAATTTTTCAGCAACAGATTAGCCATTCTCAATTGAAGTTCTGCCAGCTTTAGCAAAATTCAGAAATGATTAGCAACAATTGACCGTTCTTATTTTAAATCGACAGCTAACAGCAACTTCAAGTAGAGTTCAGCATTTTGCAGCAATTTTTAGCAATAATTCAGCACTTTTCAACAAACTGATCAAACTCTAGCAACAACTTAGCAATTTCCGATCACGGATTAGCAAGTTCCAGCAAATATTCAATGAAGTCCAGTAAGAAAATATCCGTTTCAACAAAAATTCAGCAGTTGTTCGGCACATACGTAGCAAGTTTCAGTTTTGCAAGTTCCAACAAACAATTAACAATTTCCAGCAATACTTGAACAATGCACCAAATTCAATGAACAAAAAAAATTGGGTCGTTTTTGCCACAAAGATAGAGAATTTTAGCAAACATGTAGCGAGTTTTAGCAAAAGTTTTGCAAGTTCCAGCATCAATTTAGCTATTTTGAATATAAATTTAGCGGGATTCAGTAAAACTGAGCAAGTTTTAGCAAACAATTCTTAGCAAAAACTCAGATATTTCGACAAGAATTTAGCAAGATTTATAGCAGTTTTGAATGAAAATTTGTAAAGTGTCATCAACAATTCGGCAACTTTTTAGGAAAAGATAATTCCAAACCACAATATAAAATTTTCAACTCAAAATTCAGCAAGCTGTATCAAATTTCAACAGTTTCTAGCTAAATTGAGCAATTTTTAACGAGTTATTGGCAAGTTTCTGCAAGATACAACAATTCACAACAAAATTCAGCAATTTTCAATCAAAACTTGACACGTTTGAGCATAATTCAGCTATTGGCAACGTTAATCAAAATTTAGCAAGCTTTACCATCAATTAAGCAGGTTCAAGTAAATATTTACTGATTTCTAACAAAAACTTAGCTGGTTTCAGCGCTTCAGCAAGTTTTTGCAAAATTGGGCGATTTTCAGCAACCATTGATTGAATTTTCATCTAAAATCCAGCAATTTTAGCAAATCTCAGCTCTCTTTAGCATCATTCAAGTCAAATCAAGTAATGTGTAGCAAAAACTTAGCAAGTTTTAGTGAAATTAAGAAACTTCTAGTAAGAATAATAAGCGATTTTCTGAAATATTTTGTGTGTTTTAGCAAAATTCAGAAATTTTCAACTTGAATGTAGCAATTTTCAATAATAGGAATATAGCGACTTCTGAGCAACAATAACTGAGCAGTTTTCAACAAATTTTTCTGCAAGTTTAGCAATGTTAACAAACAGTCAACAATTTTCAGCAATCGTATAAGGAAAAATTTATCATGTTAATTTTAGCAAAAGTTAAGCATGTTTTAGCAACAATTTGTGATTTTGAACAAAAATTTCACAAGTTTTTTTCTTTAACATAACATTAGCTATTTTCAGCAACAATTTAGCAATTTTTTGTAATAGTTTTCTGTGGCTGCTTGCAGTGCGGGAGTCCTGGGTTCGATTCCCAGTGAAAAGTCCGAGTATTGCGGTGTCCGAAATCGCATTTTTTCATGTATGTAAAATCAATAATTCATCGGGAAAATTCTTACGGAAAAAACTGGAGCCAATAATGAGAAGAAAAGATACAATTTAAAGAGAGGTTTCGATTTAGCAATTTTCAACTAGAACTAGAATTCAGCAAATATCAGTAAGTTTCAACAAAAAATCAACAAGGTTCAACAAGCAAATTTAAACCAAAATTTGGCAAGTGTTTGGCAAAATTCTGCTATTGGCAACAAATTAGCAATGCTCAACAGAATTTCGTAAATATAGCAAGTTTAAGCAAATATTCAGTGATTTTGACCTACACTTTGGCAAGCCTTAGCAACACTTTGGCAAATTTAAACAAAATAGAGTTATTTTCAACAGTTCAACAATTGTCAACAAAAAATCCCGCAAACTCTGACCATTTTCAGCAACATTTAGCTATTTTCAATGAAATTTTGGCAAGTTTTAGCAAGAATTCACAATTTTCAGCAAATTTTCAACCAAAATTTTGCAAGCTCCAGCTATTGGCAAAAAATTAGTCATGTTCAACCAAAATTCAGCAAGATTTATTATTAATTCAACAAGTTTAAGTGAATCTTTAGCAATTTCTAAAAAAAATTTTAAGTTCCAGCAATACTGTAGCAAGTTTAAGCAAAATTTAATCTTCAGCAAGACACAGGAATTTCCTAAAAAAACTTCACATGTTTCAACAAAATTCAGCAATTTTCAACTCAAATGTAGCAATTTTCGATAATAGCAAACTAGCAATTCTCTTAACAGCCATTCAGCCTGTTTCATAATAGATATTTGGCAATTTTCAACATAGAGGTTGCGAATTCTAGCAATGAGAATTCAGCATTTTCTCACAAATATTTTGTAATTTTGTTATGCTGGGTTCATACACCAAGTTTAACGCTCAGGGATCAAGGAGTAATGCCTAAAAACTAGGCCAATCACCCTAGCAATCAGTTGCCACCCAGCTAACCTCCTTGCCACCCAGGCATTTATTAGGCGTTATTCCTTACATCTTACGCTTTATTTTGGTCTATGAACCCAGCATCTGTAAGAATCCAGAGCACGTTTCAGCAATAATCTAGCAAAGTACAGCAAATCGTCAGCAACTTTCGGCTGGAATTCATCATTTTAAAAAAATTAAGTCATTTCATAAGAAATTTAGCAAGCTCTAGCAAAACGATAGCAATTTTTCGCCACTATTTCGCAATTTTGAATAATATTTTGTTGAGCTCCAGCAAAAATTCAGGAGGTCTTCAGCTGAAATTCAGCAAGTTTCAGAAACAATCTACCAATTCTGAACAACAATTCAGAATTTTCAACAAAAGTTTAGCCAGTTGTGGGAATAAGGTACAGTCGGCAGCAAAAATAGTGCCCAACGACTACTTGTTTGGCCTGCTTCACCGTAGCAAAAATATTTCAAGCGAATCCGTCGACTGATTTGTAGCTGGGCGAATTTAAAATAAGCGTTCCCTTAATTTCGACGGGTGTAACAAATTTATGCAACGACAAAATAGTAATTGTCAATTAACGTAGTTTGAGCCAGGCCGGTTTATAGATCCGGCCTGAGATCTGATAATGCCAAGGACCTACTAATTATTGTCGAATATAAAAAAAAGTAACATTATCATTAGGTGATAATGAAGCAATATCGATTGAGTATAGAATCGAAGGGAACGGGAAAAAGCTCATTTTCATTCCATGATATCTTTGGTGATACAACCGTAGCAGAATGGGAAAATTTGATTTTTGTAGAAAACCGTTGATGCAAAGTACGAGAAAACCAAAGAAAATTATGCTCTTTTCTCACGTCACAATGAAATAATTATGGTTACGTTGCAGGAGAGTATCTTTGGTTACCTTATCTGGTGAGCGTTGGAATTTTCACCAAAAAGTTTTTCAGGGCTATTCTGATATCTGCACTTTCGATACAAATGCTGTTTTGTGTCTTGAATATCTGCATATTCATGTCGAAGCCGAGTTATGTCATGAAATATGCGCCGCCTCTTCTGATCATACAATATGTAAGATTGTAAGAGCACACATTACGTATTTTTGCTTTTGTGGGTGAAGAGAAATGACACCTGGTCTGCAAGGTCACCGGTAGATTAGTATTACGTCTACAGTCAATTCCATTGGTTCAAATTCGACCTCACGCGTATTGATTGGTCACAGTATGTTGTACAAATCAGTCAACGCTACTATGAAGAACTTCTCTAGGAATGCGTTTGGCTAGAAATTTTCTTGCGGCATCAAATTTGATGATTCATGGACCATCTCCTTTTTCAAAGTGATACAGAGTGACTAGGGTCATTTTAGAGTGTAAAAGGAAAGCGGAGACTAGTGACTTGGTAATAGAAATCTACGACAATAATAATTAAGACCGAAGGCAAGGTTACCCTTCCAGAATAGTGCCTCAAGTGTTGGCAATTTTCAGGGATCAATGGCCGGATTTGCAATTCTCTGGAAGCGGAAAGTCGTGGAGGGTATATGGCAAGACTTTGACTTATGGTCAGCTGATGGCTTCGAGAATCAAGTCAACGTCAGAGTGAAGTATCACACCAGAATTTCGAACATGATCGCGTACTGTACCCTATCATTGCTGTTCCTCTGCTGCGTTTTGTTCATTTTTACATCAAGCGATGTAGTCAGCGAGTACTGTTTGCTGTGGTACTTGTTCCGGAAACGCTTTCCGAACAACGACGGAGTTCTGTTGGTGCTCCTGATCAAACTATCTTTGACTCCTTTATTTTACGCCATGACGGTGCATCCACTTTTTCTGCTGTTTGCTTCGCAGCAAGCACGGATTCAAGGCTACTTGTTCGCTGTGAATATTAGAAAGATCACCGAAGGTCTCGAACCGACCAGACCCGACGAATATTTGGTCGACGATCTGCCGTTTCAACGTGAAATACGAAGGAGACTTCGCTTTAGCGTTGCCAGGCACGTACAGATTATACAGTAAGTGGATGGGAAAAGAACACTCTGTGGATGACAGTCAAAGTTTTATCGGAATTTTTCAACAGGTTGATGCGCAAGGCAAACAAGGAACTGGTCGAACCACTTTTCTTGGGATTCGCTGGATATGGATGTGTGCTAGGACTGTGCGTTGCAGTGATCGCATTTCAGGTAACTTATTCCTTCTCGATAGTTGGCGCTGAAATTGCTGGGATAATTGTCATCATCCGAGGATCTTGCTATCTTTTTCTAGGGCAAATGACACGAATCTTTGTCCTATCTCTGCAACTTCTTCGCTTCTAGATTTCTTTGTAGGGAGCTCCTCCTCACGCTTTAGTCAATGGACAATAAGTCAATTCACAAAATTTTGTGGAAACACCAAATATAGTAGATATGCTTTGTTACAGATCCGGCTGAATGTTTACTACTGTGATTTTGAAAATAGAGTGTTGCTTGTCATTGCTGGATTTTTGGCCGTTTTTTGTTACTGTTACTTGATTGACAGCGGACAAGCCTCGGTGAATGCGGTAAGAATTCTGTGAGATCAACAATTATCTTAGTCAAGGGTGGGTCTGACGCCGTATATGCAGCCTCTTGATTGGTCTGGACGGTCGGTTTCGCCATTCCAAAGCCGCCCTTGACCAAGATGGTCGTTTTTCTCAACCGACATAATTATTTCATTGTTTGAGTTTCATCTGTTTCAAGTCCGAAGAAGTGTACAGAGAAATCACCAGCATCAAATGGTACACTTTTGACAAAACAAATCGAATGACTCTGCTGATTCTGATTTTAAATTCCACGGAACCGTTTAGACTGAAATTCACAAGAAAATGGAGCGTCGACTATGACCTGGGCATTCGAGTAGGTTTACAATGATAATTTTGCGCTCAAGGCTAACTGATTCCATGACTATACCTTTCACAACCTTATTTCATCCTTATGAAAACAGATTTCATCTTTGAAAACAGATTTCGTCCTTGTGAAAATAGAATTCATCCCCATGAAAACATAATTAATCCTCATGAAAACAGATTTCATCCTAGTGGAAAATCAATTTCAACCTCATGAAAACAGATTTCATCCTCATGAAATCAGAATTCATCCTCACGAAAACAGATTTCATCATAGTGGAAAATCAATTTCAACCTCATGAAAACAGATTTCATCCTTATTAAAACAGATTTCGTTTTAGTGGAAAATCAATTTCAACCTCATGAAAACAGATTTCAACCTAACGAAAACAGATTTCAAACGGAATTTATTGAAATGCAAGTTGGAGTAATCGAAGCGACATAATTTTCAAGCAGTCCCATGGGCTGTTCAAGGCCATCATTGTTGCAGTCGAGGAACTCATGGTAGAACAAATTGACGATCTTCCATCCAATAATACTTGTGTGGTGTTACTCACTTGATTGGTAACACTTGAAATTTTGAGCTTCCCTATATCAAGGGAACAAGGATTCGCCTTGTAAAAGAGGGACGATTCACTGAGATGGTGCATTCAGAGTAATCACAAGACGCAAAAGAGACTATAAACATTATCAAGATGCTCAAATATAATACAGGATGAGTAAATACCTACTAAGAATCCATGATGTACAGGATGCCAAAGGAAGGAGTGTCAAAAGTGTTAATGTTTGAAGCCGTCAACTTTTTTGGATTATTGGAATTTTTTTGAAGATACCCATCTTCATCCTCATCCCCTAAACTTATCCTGTACTATATTTGGGCATCTTGATAATGTTTATAATCTCTTTTACGTCTTGTGATTTCTCTGAAGGCACCGTCTCAGTAAATCGTGCTTCTTTTACAAGAAGAATCCTTCTTCTCTTGATATAGGGGAGCTCAAAATCTCAAGTGTTACCAATCAGGTGAGTATTATTGGATGGAAGATCGTCAATTTGTTCTACCATAAGTTCCTTGAATGCAACAATGATGGCCTTGAACAGCCCATGGGACTGCTTGAAAATTATGTCGTTTCAATTACTCCAACTTGCATTTCAATGAATTCCGTTGAAATCTGTTCTCGTTAGGTTGAAAGCTGTTTTCATGAGGTTGAAATTGATTTCCCGCTAAGACGAAATCTGTATTCATGAGGATGAAATCTGTTTTCATGAGGTTGAAATTGATTTTCCACTATGATGAAATCTGTTTTCATGAGGTTGGAATTGATTTTCCACTAGGATCAAATCTGTTTTCGTGAGGATGAAATCTGTTTTCATGAGGATGAATATTGTTTTCATGAGGATGAAATCTGTTTTCATAAGGATGAAATAAAGTTGTAAAAGGTATAGAATCAGTTGACCTTCGCACTTGAACGTTCTTGTTCTCATTACATACTAATCATACTATTATACACTTTTATTTCAAGATGTGTAAAGGATTTTACTCGGCAATATCTCTGTTGGTAAGTCTCTATTTTAAACAGAAAGCCAAGTGAGATCAAACTGGATAAATATAAGACACTGTATAAACATAATAAAATAAGAACTTATTGAGCTTTGTTTGACTTTTTTACCTACAACCAACCTGGCTGGAAAATAACTTGACTCAGGTATATAAACCAATAAACAAGAGAGAGAAAAAAGTTCACAAAGGCATGATACGCCCTTAGGCCCACGGCTGACTTCGTAATAAACAAAAGATTTTTCGCCCAGCTATACGATGCGTTTAAATTCAACTACACCCAAGTATGAGAAACGTGTCACTCCCCAGGGTCGTGCAGGTCCTTGAAGAGGGTTCATGACCCTGAGGCGAGATCCTTACAGCTAGTTCAGACTCGCGGAACCTCCCCGGCTGCCGACCTGGGGGCGTCAAAACTCTGTTACAAGATTCTCAACATTTGCGCGATTTTTGATACGTTTCACACTCCCCAACTAGAAGGAGGAATTCCGTTGCTTCAAAAAAAAAAAAAGGGAGAATTCAATTGAGTGGAAATAGCCGTAAATAAAGAGTACAAACCAAAAACAAAACAAAAAAATATATATACAGAACTGAACTGGACGAAAATTCTAACCCCAAACGAAGCGTCCACATCAGATTTTTTTTATTTGAAACGCGGCTCTCTTTTCACATCAGAAAATAGAACTATTCAGAAGTTCCGGATCCTCGTCAGCAGAAGACTTGAGATCCTTTGCGTGCCACACTCCGAAATCTTTATCTTGTTTGTTTCGTGATCAAGTCTAAGAGGACAACTTTTCAAAAATGATAAATCGACCTATTTATGTACTCCGGAGCCAATCCATATAGCTCTCGGACTGGTCAGAAAGAGTATTATTTCACGCCATACACGATCACCAACTTTATACCTCCGATTTCGTCGTCTCATCATACCGATTCTTGAACTTCACGGCAGCTGACTGAAGGCGGGTTTTAAATCAGCATAACAGCGAACATGGTGGCAATATTGCGATTGGTTCGTTCGGTCGGATTGCCTTGTGGGTGATGAAGCGCAGTGAAAGAAATGTCAACGTCGTGTGGAAACGTTTGATGGGGAATTGTTTCAGAGCGAAACTGCATCCCATTATCAACGATTATTCTGGAAGGTTCTCCAAACGTTAAGGAAACGTGTTTCTCTATAGCTCAGCTTACCAGATTTGCGGTGGATTCGGGCAGCGGTGCCATAATTGGGAATTTTCTAAAAGAATCTACCGCCAATAATAGATGAATGAAACCACGGAAAGATCTTGGGAACGGGGACCCATAAAATCGGCCGATATTTGTTGCCGTGGACGATCGAGCAGTTTTTCATGCGATACTATTAGCCCATACGGCTTCCTTTGATCAGGCTCACAAAATTGATAAATTCTACAATATTCAACAAACAACTTGAATGACACAAAATATCTCATTTCCGGCCCATAATGATCTTAGGCTAGCCGGATGTAGTAGGTACGCAGTACACCTGGGTGGCCGGTTGTGGCGAGATCGTGATGTTTGGACCCTAGTCTTCAAGCGTGTTCCGCGTGACACAACATTTCCCCAATCATTCGTCCCATCAGAATAACAGGGAATGCTGCGGTGATTCTCCACGAATTTGAAGAATTGTTGCCCCTCAGTACGGTAACAGGAATACTTGAAAGGATCATCCAACACGCGTTTTTCAAGTGTTCCACGGTTCTGTAATTGGAACATCGGGAGCATCAAGGCAATAATGGAGGCTTTATCAAGCGGAGGTTCGTCAGGTGTGATCGGGACGGCTCAGGAAAGTATATCGGTAGTTGATGTCGGAATAGATATGCCTTAACTTTTTTCTAGATCAACATGGAATCCTTGTTTATCCACTACATAATCCACTGCACACCCAAAGTATTTGAAGTCAGAACGGCAGAATCCACGTATCTCACTGGACACTGGACAGTGCTAAACCGGCATCAGAAATACCTTGTCAAGCCTCAGTAAGAACTTCGACGTGCTTTACAAAGGTTTCGGTAACTATTACTATATCGTCGAGATATACAAATACGTGAGGTTTTAAAGCTGCTGGGAAAACTTGGTCAATAAATAGCTGAAAAGTGGTTGGAGAATCACTTCAGAGAATACAGCCCTCTGATACAGCCCTCTTTTAGGAATAGTAAAGGCAGTATACTCTCTGAAGAAGCAGTTAGCGGCAGTTGCCAGTAGGCCGAACCAATATCCAAAGACGTGAGAAACTTTTCATTACGTAGCTTGTCCAAAACAATATTCGACGTTTACTTGAGGAAGGAAGTAGCCGTCACGGTACGTTCGGTAATTTGATTCATACCTACCTCTAAAATCATCAGTCACATAATTCCAATCTAACGTAACAACGTAACCACTCAAGCGTATAAGCAATCTAATGAGCATAATAATTTCAAATCCAATATACTGTGTGAATACTTTTGGCGCATGTGCCAAAATAAAATTCAAAATCGAGCTAATCTTGGCACGCGTGATCTCATAAAATCGGTCGGAAGACACCAAGGGACCCAAAATCAGCATCTCCCCCTGTAGTTTTCCGCTGAATGGCGAAATCAGACGGTGAAGAACGCGTCGGCTGTGCCGTCCAATGCCATGCCGATCCAGTGCAAAAATGTTGGTGTGAAAACGACGGCGTATCATCCGCAAGCGAACGGTATGGTCGAACGTTTGCACCAGATGCTTAAATTTAACTCGAAGTGGCTCTCGGACAACCTGGGTTGACGCTCCGGACAAAACACTCGCAATCCTGCGCGCTACGTTCAAGGACGGCATTTGCTGTTCATTCGCTGAGTGGCTTCACGGCGAATGAACCTTTGGCTTTTG
This sequence comes from Anaspis maculata, assembly GCA_949128115.1. Lineage (NCBI taxonomy): Eukaryota > Metazoa > Arthropoda > Insecta > Coleoptera > Scraptiidae > Anaspis > Anaspis maculata. The sequence goes on from OX421964.1 coordinate 2,486,049, forward strand.
AAGATGAGGGTGAAACGGAGTTTGCTAGATTGGAAGCCGATGGTCTCATTTCTCCTAGTTTTGGTTCTCAACAGGGCATTCTATTAGCACCTGTGGTTAAATCTGATAGTTCGTTGAAAACATGTGCAGACTACAGTAAATCCAATTCTTGAAGATAATAGATATCCTTTGCCAAAAATTGATCGGCTCTTTGCAGCTCTACAAGGTGGTAAGAAGTTTACGAAACTTGATTTAAAAAATGCTTACAATTAAATTGAACTGGATGAGGAATCCAAGACAATTCTGGCATGGAGTACTCATAAAAGTATATTCAGAGTAGAGAGACTGCCTTTTGGAACCAAACCTGCTTGTTCTCAGATACAGTTCTCTGATCACAGATATTGTGCATCCACTGTTTGAATTGCTAAAGAAGAATGCACGTTTTGAATGGAGTAAGGGTTGCGAAAGAGCTTGATATAGCGAAAGAAGCTATCATTTCAGATGTGGTATTGAGTCGTTATCATCCAGATCTACCTTCGAAAGTGAGTTGCGACGCGAGTTTATATGGAGTAGTAACAGTATTATCGCACATTTTACCTGATGAAAATGAAAGACAATTTGCTTAGCTTCAAGAAAACTTAGTAAATGTGAAATGGCTTATTTCACTTTAGACAAAGAGGCATTATCAATATATTTTTCCGTCAAAAACTTCTATCACTATGTAATTTGGTGCAAACTTCTTCTGACAACAGATCATAAACCTTCAATTTATTTATCCGGAGATAAGAAAGGTATTTCCTGTGATGGCGGCTGGCAGATTACAGCGCTGGGCTATTCTCTTACCTCAATTTGATTTCACCATTAGATATTTGAAAGGTACGTTGAATGCAGGTGCAGATTGTTCGTCACGCTTACCTTCATATAATTCTGGCAAAGTGGAGGAATTGAATCACGCTTATGTGAATTTCAGTTATGATAACCATCACCTACAAAAATTGTTAAGAAAGAATGGCATTACAAAGTGTAAAGGGCTCCCTTTACAAAGTGGAGCCCTTCGTTCAATCTTTCGTTCAAGTCTTTTATTAGTCGGAAGATGAACTAAATGTAGAAAACGATATGACATTGTGGGGTTACAGAGTTGTAATACCGGAAAAGTGCAGAAAGTTGTTAGATGAATTACATATTGCGCACCTGGGAATGGTAAAATTGAAAAGGAAAGCGCGATTCAGTTTTTGGTGGCCAAAGTGAAATAATTATGGATATTGAAAATTTGGTTGAGGCTTTTGAGGCTTGTAGCAAAACAAGGCCTAGTCCGCCTAGAGCATCATTGATCGAATATGAAAAACCTAGTTACGTTTTTGAAAGAGTTCATATCGATTTTTTCAGTCCTGTTGAAAATAAGATGTTCAGTTTCAATAGATGCATTCAGCAAACGGGTAGAAATCCATGAAATCAAACCTGTCACGTCTGCAAGTACCATTGATATTTTGAAGAATTTTTTCTCTTGTTTTGGTTTACCTGAGCCCATTGTGACAGATAATGGTTCTCAATTTACTCCAGAGGAATTTCCAGTATTTTGCAGGAAAAACTGAATGAAATTGAGTTAAACACCTCCATATCATCCAGCTAGTAATGGATTTGCGGAGAATGCAGTGAACAGTGTCAAAATCACCAACTTTGACTGTTAGGCTTTCGACTAGGCTGGGGTTATGAGTAGTTCATCACGCTCATAGTTGCTATGCGCAGCCAATACCATCAAAGTGAAGGTCCATTCTTCCGGTTGAAGTTGATCGGGAATGGTAAAATGGCACTCTGACTACAAAAACCAGACAATAAAAAGATGTAGACTGTCTGACTGTAATGTTATTGATAAATTATTGCTGTCAAAAAGTTCTTAAAAGTTCTGTGGATCTGTTGTCGGAAGTACTTTACAGAATTTGACAACATATAACAAAATCATACAATTGTAACACCGCATTTGCTTGTAAGAAAGATTTTATTGATTTTTTGTTTGTTTTGTTCCAGGTAAGCCACGCCTCCAAGTTGTCCAATAATTTCTTCGTTTTACGATAAGACCAATTAGGGCTGATAAAGTGAGTCCATCATTTTTCAATCATTAAAACACAATATCCTTGTCATAAAAGACGTAATGAAGTCTCCATATTGTTCATTTATAACCCAAAAATGAAAAAGAGCTGCCAATGCAGAACGACTCAAAAAAGTATCTGACAAACAAAGACCCTTGGAACGTGAACAAATTCGATTTTGAACGTACACAAATAAAATTTGAAGATAACACCTATTATGTGAACTGGTTGATAATACACATAGAATACAAATAATACACAAAGAGAAAATTGTGCAATAACTTGAGGTGTTTTTTTTTGCACACTTGTTGCGATAGATACAACAATTGATGTTCAATTGCGACATAGCACAGCGTTGTGTAAACTATTAAGCCGAGGATATTTTATCACACAATTGTATGGCAAATCCCTCGAATAAAAAAACAGTAGGCTCAGTAGGTACAAAGGTGCACAACGTTATGCAATGAATTTATAATAGATTGTGTCTCGGCCCCGTTCATTGAACACTGCATTCGTGTGCACTGAGGGTATGCAACCCAAAATATCCCTGTGTCGTCCAAGTCCTCACCCCTCACCCCCTGTTCGGTGTGCCTGGCACTTGGCTGTCAGGCGCAAGCGTAAACGAGCTCCAGCACTTTCTTCGGCCGTCTTCGGCATTCTTCGGCTTTCTTTCCGCTCGTGCCTTTGCCGCTTCGTTCGAAGCGGCGTTGATCTCCGTACGTCGAGCGGGAAGCCACGCCGTCTTTTTTTTTGGTCATCGTTCTCGCGGCCATCTTGTCGTGCCATCGGCGTACATTCGTACTCGACCAGAAGCCCATCCAAGGCCCATCGCGTCCGATAGTGACTCCTGGAGGAGCTCTGCAGCATCTCCAAGTCCAGAAAGCGGCAGTTTTCACCGCTTTCACCGGGGAGCGGCTTGGATCAGCCAGCCGCACACAAAGCTCCAGTTTCGGACGGGATCGAGTCGTTCGTCCGCCATTTTGGTGACGAACACGGGCACTCGTGCATTTCACCAGGAAATCCACCACCAGAACGGCCATCCACCACGACGCCGCCTTCGGACTCCGCCAGGACGACGCCGCCACCGAATAAGATCCCGTAAGTTCCATATTTTCCATTGTTTTCACCATTTACCGTTTATTCCCGTTTGCCGGGGTGTATACCTTCAGTGCAGTTCGTCTCGTTTTCAGGACGCCACTCGGCGCCAGCGAATCTGCCCCCGATCAGAACCACTCGGATTTTTCATTTCATTTAATTCACATTGTTTTTTTTTTTTTTTATTGTTTTGTAATTCTGTCTGTTTGTGTTTTTTTCTTTGTTTTGCATTAAAGTTTTTGATTGTTGTTGTGAGTTTTATTTCTGACTGTCGCTTGCTGCTTTCCTAATCCAAGAGTTATTGTTTTAATGCAGCCTTCATCGGAAGGCTGCCGTCTTTATGTGTACCGCGCTAACAGATTGATCTTGTGGCGACTTCACTAGGCTTACTGCCCTCAATGCAGAGTCCCTAGCAGGGATATCGCAGAGTACAGTCCTCTGAACAACTGAAAAAATCAATTTGGAATTAGGAAGAGGAATCAGAATAAGTAAGTTATCCATAGCTCGATTCAGAGACATCAGCTTTGGAAAATTTGACGAGCTTGGCATGAAATTAGTATAGTTTCGAACTACTGTATCCATTGTTTCTGTAGATGGTACTGGAAGAGGCTAAATGAATACGCCCACTGATCCCAATCCGGTCCAGGCAAGAAAAAAAGAATGACAAGTGTTCCGAAATTTAAAAATCTGGAGGAAAAACTGCAATACTGTAAAGTCAACAAACGAAGAAAGTTTAAAACTTCAGAAAAAGTCGAAAATTTACAAAACTGTGCCGGTCACTTTGCTACAGCAGCGGCACGAACTGTTGGACTTTTTTTTTGTCGTTTTTGACTAGGCTGGCTTTCGGAGTAGTTCATCAAGTCAGGGTGATCACTCATCGTTCTGAACTGTTGGAAAGTCACAAGGTGAGACTTCAGAGCCACATTTTGGCTTGGGGAATTTTGAATGGGAAGCTTGAATAAATCGCAACTTTTTCCAAAACTGCGCTATGAATTATAGCTTGTTTGTCAGATGCATACACGAATTCCCAAATCGTAATCGAAGCCCAGATTTGTTGTGAATTTCAGCCTCAATGGTTTCTGTGAGTTTTGGATCAGCATTATCAAAGTCATCCGGTTCGTTTTATTGAAAGCGTACCATTTGATATTGGTGGTTTCCATGAACAAATCGTCGCACTAAAAAGTGAAAAGTATGAAAAGTTGAACATCACAGTACAATTGAGATCAAGAATTATCATGGACAAGGGTGGCCCTGATGCCGTATATGCAGCACACGTGGTTGGTGTGAACGGCCAGTTGTATCATTTCAAGACCACCGTGATCAAAATAATTTTTGTTCCCACGTCACAATCTCAACCAAACTAGTCAGCGGTTGAGAAAACAGCTCACCATGCTGGCCGCATTCTGTCCGTGCTGGATCAAATAGCAGGAACTAAACAAGGTCGTTGACCCAGCCAGTAGCAAAACCATTTTACTTCGTGTGTCGAAATGGTAAACGTTCAATCTGATCTGTGTACATATTTGCATAATTCAATCACTGTTGGGCGTAGTTTTGAAAATATAGAAAGAAGAAATCAAATAAAGCTCGATCACTAGTATTTACCTCAAATACGATCACTATAATGCAGAGTCCTAGCACAAATCCAAATCCGGCAAGTACAACGAAAAGTGGCTTCATAAATTCTTCATTAATTTTGCCCATAAGCCTGCAAAGATCCTGAATCGATGATACTCGATTTTGATTTTGCTTTGTGTATATTGTATAGACAATACAAATGGAGAAGACCATTTGTTATCACCATTGTCGTCACGGATATTGGGGCATCAAAAATCATCCAACTTTTTTTTGAATGATGGACTCGCCTGGTTCCTACGCAACCGTAAAAATCCGTGACGACATTATGGTCTTTTCTATTTGTATTGTTTATACTTACTTGATGAACTGTATGTGCCTGGCAATGATGAAGCGAAGCCTTCTTTGCATTTCACGCTGAAACAGCCGATCGTCGACCAAATCTTCGATGCGGCTTTCTTCGAAAAAATCTTGGCCGATGTTCCTGATACGCTCGCGGAGCATGCAAAACTGCAGGCGAATTTGTGGTGCAGCGTGAAGTGCAAGAAGCGGATGCACGATCATAGAGTAAAATATAGGAATAAGAAGTATTTTCGCGACTGCCGTCAGGACTTCGCAAATGTTTGGAAACCATTTTTGCAACAAGTACAGCGTCAAGCTGCACTCGACGCACACATTGGTCGGCGTCAAGATGAACATGACGCAGCAAAACCAGTTCAGCAGCAGAGTGCAGAAGACGGCCAGATTAGAGTTTCTCAGCAATTGTTTGGTTTTGGTGCGGATTTGCCGTCCTGCGCCCTCGACAGACCACAGTTCGAAGTCTTGCCATAGATTTTCGGCAAAGTTGCGTTTGAGTAAAATCGCGAATCCGGCTGCTGTTCCCTGAAATTTTCAAAAAAAAACGAGCAAGATTCTTCTCGCTCTTGGTGTCAGAATCTGCTGTTTGTTGAACCACATTGCCGACCATTGCGCTGTGTTGCCAACTAAGCTGATTCCAAATACGACTCTATCTTCTGCCTATTCTCTAATCCAAAGTGTGAGAACTACTCCATAGAAGACTCCTCGCGATTTCATTAAAAAAAAAAGGTCACTATACTATTTGCAGCCATCTTCACACAATGAAGTAAGTTTGTCGGTTTGCTTGAAGCTTTCACAGGATCATTTCCACACTTTAAGGAACAACCGCCCAGAAGCAGTAAGGAGCATTTTCGTATTATAATGCTCCGAACGCTCTCAGCTTAGTAGATGCACATCATACCAAACTAGTGAATTTAAATTTTTAAAGCTTACGTATGATCTGGCGAAGAGAAATGGGGCATATTTCATGATGTAAGATGGCTCAGTTATGTACATGTAAGTCTCGAATGCGTAAACCATTATTTGGAATAAAAGCGCCGATACGAAGACCATCCTGGTCATCTTTTTAGTGAAAATGCCAATGCTCGCCAGATGAGGTAACCAGAAATAATCTTCTGCAAAATATTGTTATATTTTAGCAATGGAATTTGAGATATTTGTTAATTTTTCTTGCTTTTCATCAACGGTACCGTACAAAAATCAGAATTCTCCATCTTTACAACCTACTACTCACTGCACTTCACTTCTTGCAGACTGTTCGATGAAATTTCTTACCAAGGCGTTGTTTTTTTTCAAATAGAATTTATTAAAATCTGATATGGTGCATTCTGATGTGGGTGAAGGTAGAAGTACCTAATGACTTTAGTATAAAAACAGAATGAAATCAATGATTTCAACATTGCTCGTAATTATAATAACATGAATAATTGTGTATAATGGGTGAAGTAAAAAGTGTGCCGGTATAGATTGTGGTTGGGTACAGTACAGTCAAAGTACAGTCTTGGACACAAATTTCAGTTTCGCGAGCCCCTCGGCAATCGTTTTACTGGGGGATCAAAATATCGTCGATGTACGCTAGATCGCCACATTTTTACCGATTTTCTATGTGACAGTGTTCATGAGGCGCATGAAAACACTTGGTGCATTAACGAGTCCAAACGGCATTTTAATGAACTTGTACGTCCTGTCGTGGTCACGTCAGATGTCACGACCGGCACTTGCATATATCCGTTTGCAAGATCCAAAGTCGTGAAGTACTTGTCACCCGCAGTTGAGTCCAATTGTTCGTCAATCACTGGCATTCGTACATATTCTTCCACTGTTCAACCGTCTATAATCAACACAAAGTCCACTGGTACCGTCTTGTTTATCGACGAGCACAACGGGACTCGAAAATTCGGAAGTCGATTCACTTATTTATACCGGCGTCATAAATAAGTTTAAATACAACTTATTTATATTTAATCTGTCGGCGATTTACGACAGTTTTTCTTGTCAGGTTATTTGATTTTCATTTGCACTAGATCAGCGGAACCAAGTTCACTCAAATCGTGCGCAAAACAATTTTGGAACGTGCTCACCAAATCGATGGCCTATTAATGAATTTGTATTTAACATAAAAAAATCGGCACGGCACACTTTTCAGTTGCTTTGTGTTGTTACACTGTAACAAAAGATGAATATAAAAGTGTACAAATTGTACTTTTGCCAATGTGCAATATTGAAATCATCGCTTTCTTTCTAGTTCTAAATATATAAGTCGTTAGATACCTTTTCCTTCACCCACATCAAAATGCACCATATTAGATTTTAATAAATTCCATTTGAGAAACAATGCATCAGAAGGAAACTTCATCGAACAATGTACATCTCACTACACTAGAAGTGAAGTGCAGTGAGTAGCAGTTTGTAAAAATGGAAAACTCTGATTTTTGTACGGTACCGTTGATGAAAAGCAAGAAAAATTAACAAATATCTCAAATTCCATAGCTAAAATGAGAAAGTATTTTGTAGAAGATTATTTCTGGTTACCTCATCTGGCGAGCATTGGCATTTTCACTAGAAAGATAACCAGGGCTGTCCTCATATCGGCGCTTTTATTCCAAATAATGGTTTACGCCTTCGAGACTTACATGTACATAATTGATCCATCTTACATTTTGAAATATGCTCCGTTCCTCTTCGCCAAATCATACGTAAGCTTGAAAAATTCACAGTATTCAAATATAACCTGGACAAAAACCGGGTGAACCTGATAATGTTTTTGGCTCACCGTGCTTCGAGCGCTGTCAAATATAATGGTGACATAGCAGCGTACACCAGTTTGGTATAATGTGCATCTAAACCTTTTACAATCTTATTCCATCCTTATGAAAACAGATTTCATCCTTATGAAAATAGAATTCATCTTCATGAAAACAGAATTCATCACCATGAAAACAGAATTCATCCTCATGAAAACAGATTTCATCCTGACGAAAACAGATTTGATTCTAGTGGAAAATCAATGTCAACCTCATGAAAACAGATTTCATCCTCACGAAAACAGATTTCATCCTCACGAAAACAGATTTCATCCTCACGAAAACAGATTTCGTCATAGTGGAAAATCAATTTCAACCTCATGGAAACAGATTCCATCCTTACGAAAATCAAGTTCAACCTCATGAAAACAGATTTCAACCTAACGAAAACAGATTTCAAACGGAATTCATTGAAATGCAAGTTAGAGTAATTGAACTGGAGGAACTGAGGAAGAACAAATTGACGATCCTCCATGCAATAATACTTGTCTAGTTTCACTGACCTGATTGGTAACACTTGAAATTTTGAGCTTTCCTATATCAAGGGAAGAAGGATTCTTCTTGGAAAAGAAAGACGATTTACTGAAACGGTGCCTGTAGAGTAATCACAAGACGCAAAAGAGACTATAAATATTATCAAGACGCTCAAATATAATACAGGATGAGTCATCACTAAGAATCCATGATATACAGGATGCCAAAGGGAGGAGTGTGAAAAGTGTTATTTTTGAACCCGTCAAAGTTTTTGGATTATTAGAATTTTTTTAAAGAGATCCACATCTCATCGATATTCACAAAGTGTGCCTCGAAAAAAAAATGTACCGCACCTTCTGAAGAACCCTGTATGAAAATAATAATTTTAATAAGTAGGTTAATAGAAAAAAAAAGTACGGTTAGTTACCTATTATATAGGTTTATAGGGTCTTCCAGAAATTAATGAAAGCAAAATACCTAGCGACCTGGTCTGATTTCATGACCTATGAAGCTATTTTTCGAAATTCGAGTTTTTCACGACCCCTCAGCAAACCTCAACATTTTTACTGTAGCTAGATGTTTGAAATCGCGAATTTACCTACCTATCAAAATCATTCTCTACAGAAGGTGGCACACTTTGTGAATATCAATGAGATGTGGGTATCTTTGAAAAAATTCCAATAATCCAAAAAAGTTGGTGGCTTCAAAAATAAACACTTCTGACACTCCTCCCTTTGGCATCCTGTATATATTGGATTCCCACCATTAACTCATCCTGTATTATATTTGGGCATCTTGAAAATGTTTATAGTCTCTTTTACGTCTCGTGATTACTCTGAAGGCACCGTCTCAGTAAATCGTCCTTCTTTTCCAAAGAGAATCCTTCTTCCCTTGATATAGGGAAGCTCAAAGTTTCGAGTGTTACCAATCAGGTGAGTAACACCAGACAAGTATTATTGGATGGAAGATCGTCAATTTGTTCTACCATGAGTTCCTCGACAATATGCCCACCAATGTTTCAACGAGGACGAATACTGTTTATGTGTTGACTCAGCTAAGGAGGCAGTCAAGATGTCTGCGACGTTGTTGGACAAGTTTTCTCTTAGATATGTTCCCCTGATAATATCCCTGCCATTAGGGACAACTGACCCGCCAGCGGATGGGTCAGTGATCTGCAAGGAGAAAGAAGGAGGTCGTCAGATGGTTTCAGCATCACCGCCTTGCCTATTAAGAGGTTAGTGAACAACGGAAACCATGGCTGCGATTCCCAAACAGGAACGACCATAATTCCCTTCGCTTATTTCAGCGATTACTTTCTTAAGCACTTTCAGAATTAGGGCAAATGGCGGGAAGGCATAGAAATTTTTTTTCGACCAAGAAACAGTGAAAGCGTCTACGGCCGATGCATCTGGGTCCCAATGCCAAGAGTAGTATTTGATACATTCAGTATTGGCCCGAGACGCGAAAAGGTCTACTTCCGGCATTCCGAATTCTTTAGTGATTTTTGAATACGCGGTTTGATTCAACTCCCACTCAGTGTTGATGTCTGATATGCGCGACTGTTCGTCAGCCGAGAAGTTTTCCTTAGAGGTGATATAAGTCGCAAATAAACGGATTCTTCGACACTCACACCACTGCCATATATCCTTTGCTAAAAGACATAGCGCCGGGAACTTGACGCCACCCATCTTATTCATGTAGGAGATGGCAGTAGTGTTGTCACAACGGATGAGAATTTGTAAACCGTGCCAACTCGACGCGAATGACTTGAGGCCAAGAAAAATTGCTAATAGCTCAAGATAATTGATGTGCTGGAGCCTCTCCTGTTCATTCCAGAAACCGCGTGCTGATAACCCGTTGCATACGGCTCCCCATCCAGAAAGAGAGGAGTCTGTGGATATCTCGACATCATAAGATAGTGGACTGATAAGACTGGAGGCGTATGGTAATGTGGATATCCACCATTGCAAGTCCGGATAGATTGATCTGGGGATGGTAATTTTGGATTCAAAATCATTGTTGTTCTTTTTCAAAAATGAGTATTGTTCCCTCTCCACTGATTAACAATGAGCCCGGCCATAAGAAACTCTGGGGCATGCAGAGGATGATGAACCTGAAAGGCAAGCAAGCTCTCGAATTCTACATGACTTCTTAGTTAGGAAACTGTGGAGCAGACGACGGAGCTTCTCTTTTTTGGTTGGGGTTAGTTCCAAGGACATTTTCTCACAGTCAATAATAAAGCCTAAGAATTTACATCTGACAGAGGGAACAAGTTTGCTTTTGTCTAGATTTATGACATACCCCAACCATACCAAAAGGTTAGCAGTTTTTACAAGGTTAAGGTGACAATCCTGATAGGACGGGCCCAAACAAAAAATGTCATCTAAATATACTGTGGAGGTTGAACCTTGAACTCTGAGTGCTTGAATAACGGATTTCAAAACTTTTGTGAAGACGTATGGACTCAGGCATAAACCAAATGGGAGGGCCGTGAACTGATAAAGTTTACCCAAGAACTGGAACCGTAAATACTTTTTACTGTTAGGTCCGACAGGAATGACGAAAAAGGCATTTTTCAAGTCTAACGTGCCCATAAAAGAACCCTTAGAGGTGAGGTTGATGGCTGTTCTTATGTCTTCCAACTTGAAGTGAGGAGCTTCTATGAACTTATTTAAATTTTTTAAATTAAGCACGAATCTAGTGCCTCGTCCAGACTTGTCTACTAAAAAGTATTTAGAAAGAAACTGGCCTTTTACCGGTTCACACGGCTCAATGGCACCCATAGATAATAGATCTGCTATAGCTAATTTTAAAGCGGCAATTTCTAAATTTTAATGATTTTCTTCCCAGGGAGGATGAAGTTGTTCAACTTGCTCGGTGAATGGGATTTCGAAACCGCTGATGCAAGTGAGAATGTATGGGTCTGTTGTAATGGACCTCCATCGAGATAAAAATCGTCCCAAATTCCCAGCCAGAAATTAGAATTAGAAATTAGAAACAGAAATTAGAGGTAATCAGGATGATTACCTCTAAATTCTGTAGTTGGGAGAACGGTAAGTTCCCCCTCTCACCGTGTGGAACGAGGAAGATGTCTTGGTCCGCGGATAGTAGGGTCGCTGTTGTGGTTTGTAGCCCCCCTGCTGGAAGTGATGACTGCGAGCAGGCGGGCGCGTTGAGTTTAAAGAACGAGGGGTGAATTTCTTGGGCGTTTGACTCCGTTTAGGGTGAATTTTAAGCTCATCTGCCAATTTTTGGTCGTCTTTTGCTTTCTTGATAGCCTCCTGTAAGCCTGATCCGAACAGAAGAGCATCTGGAATGGTAAATATGGCGCAGAGGTGTGTCTATCCCCGGAGTGATAAGAGATCTGCGCGAGTCGTTCAGGGCCTTTTGACATCCCATGATGAGCTTCCCTACATCCCACAGGTGTTCCTTGAGGTCAGGTGTAATGTATCCTGGTCACGGCACCATTCTGTAGTGTAACCCCGTTTTCGATGTTTGGCTGAGATCGTCGTTGTTCCTTCCCTTCCCCACGTCTTTTACATTTTACCTACGTTGTGTTGAGTACTTACTCGAGATGAGAATGTGTCGTGGGGGATGAGGTTTGATTTTTGAATGAAACGCGAATGAAATGCAAGCAAAATGAATGTTTTATTGAAAACCAATTGGAAAGTTTTAAATGAATTTGTTTCTTTTCTGAAAACACCTCACAACAATAACTTGACAGTGATAAAAATGACGCAACATGAATGAAGAACAACAACACACAAAACAAGAAACATCATTATAAATTATTCAGACAATGCAGGAATTTACAACAATGAAATGAACACAAAATCAGATTAGCAAAACAAAACAAAAAATCATGAAACATGGCAAACTGTCAATTTAATCGCAAAGGAAAAGTGACGTATTCGCTGACAGGCGCACATGGGAAGAACACGTCAAAGAAACCCCTGCGTATAGCCTGGTTGATTGCTGAAAAATCCCTTCCCAAATGATCTGAATAAAAGTCAAGTGTGAATGAGTCATGATGTAATGACAGAGAAGTCACTCCAGTGATGCATTGATCAAGTCAGCGTGAATCGGTGCTTGAACCTTTTTGAAAGTTTGTTTTGTTTACAAGTTATTTACGTAACAACAAAAGGAAACTGTCTCGCTTACGCTTTGGAGAAAACTTTACGCTCAGCAATTTATTTTACACTTTACAAACAAAAGAAGTCAAATACTTGATAGATAAGTAAACAATGAAGAAATGATCGGTAAATAAATACATAAATCTGCAAGAAACAAATCATCAGTAAACAAGTGAATAAATCAGGAAGAAACGAATGATAAGTAATTGTGTGAATAAATAAACAAGGAACAAACGATAAGTAATGGTTAAGGTAAATCAACAAAAACAAATGAGAGATGAACAGGTAGATAAATGAACACAAGACAGGTGAGAGATAAATAGGTAGAGAAGTTGGAGTTGGTCATACTCTTTGAGCAATTGGAAGGAAGAAGTATCTTTAACGCTTCGCTCGAAATTCCCCAGCAGTTACCCATCAAAAACCCCACAGATACATAATTACATTCAAAACAGAACAATGGTCATCATCATCATCATCATCTTTATTTATTCCCTTCTTTACACACACGAGAGGTGTATATAAATAGCATTGCGCCATGGAACATGTCATAAGCATTGTAAATAAATACTATAAATAAATAAACAAACAGATCAGAATTAAAAAAACAATTACAAACAGATAAGATTAAAAATAGCAAAAAACAACTAAAAATGGTTAGTAAACAGTAATCACATACAAGAAATAACAGTAAATACAAGAAAATCGACTTGAGCCAACCTGTGGCCCTCTCTTCGTCGTTATACATAATTTCCCCCAAAATAGGAAAAGGTTACTAGACTCAACAAGGCAGATTCATACGAGCAGGTGGAACCCCCCCCAGGACACGGAGAAGCGTGCAAGTCTTCTTTCCTTCGTTTACTTTTAGGTATAACCCGACAATGAACAATGAAATGAAAATGAATCATAAAAAGTACTGTTCTCTACTTAGCGGCTGATTTTGGCGTAGTGGAGTTTCTTTTTGTCGTCTTACTGTTTGTGACGTAACTTGTGGAAAAGAAACATTAAATGAAACCTCGAAATAAGCACGAACAACAAAATGTTACTTCGGGACAGCGTCATGAGTGCGCAAAAAGGCACACCCACTAGTTTACGGCTTTTGCCGTCAATATTGAGATCATTTGGGAGTAGATAAATTACACAAAATTCAAAGCAGTGCAAAGCACCTTGATTCCAAGCGGAAAAACTGCGGGTTATGCAAGCCCGTCGAGAACAAAGAGTTTTGTTATGTACAATAATTTTGCGGACAAAATAGGTATCGAAATGCATGATTTGGTGAGTGGGTGGAAGCCAAACTTACGATACAATAAATAAAGAAAGACCGACCTTAAATTAGGAGAAACCGACGCACAGTTGCACTGAAAAATCACGTGTTCTCCACCACACCTGATTCTCTTCTCTTCTGCCTGCCCGCGGCTGCTGCTTGCCCGGCTTGCCTAGCGCAGCGCCATCTCCCTCTTTCATCCGCAAACGCTACGAACGTCAACGACCGTACCTACTTCAGGTACCAACGTACAAACAAAACAAAGGGGAAATACCACACAGGTGACGGCTGCATGCTTTGCTGAGGACCAAGAAGGGGTGAAAGGGCCTTTCCGAGAGCCGATAGAGCTGTCCCGATCAGCTTCTGGGTATCAACAAAATGGCCGTCGCGTTTTTTGGCCAGGTCGCTCAAGCCGCTGCGTACTTTGGAGTTGATGGCCGGTGGTTCAACCTGACAACTCTGCGTGAATGGGTATTTCTGAAATAGCTTCGTTTTGTCCTCATCATTTGAGCCTGATTGGTAGACGGACGTCCACTTAACGGCTAAGTTTGTGTTCAGGACGATTGGAGAAATTGCGGTTTTGGGGGGCTCCTCGCCCACGCTCAAAAACATGGCCGCATCCCATTGGTCTTCAGCTACCGTCACCTCCAATGCGAGAGGCGTAGTAGGTGGTAAGTACGGCGAAGGTTGCAAGGGGGTCGTACTAAGTGAAGTAGGCTCAGGAAAAGTCAGCTGTGTCGTGGGCGCCTGGCCCAGAGCCGGTTCTGGGGTGCTTGAAGTACGAACGACCGATGAAATAGGTAAATTAAGCTCAGGGGAAATCAGCTGTTCCGTGGGCACTTCGGCCGGAGCCCAGACCTGCCGCGCTGGTGCTAGAGACGGCGCCGGCGGCTGCGATGGGGGCCACAGGCAGGGTAACTGGCGAAGAGAAGAAGCGGTATTAGAATCCCGAATCACACTGATAGTGGAATGCATGGATGGACTTTTATCCGTCCCACCGAAAAGTGGGCTCAATATAGGAAATGTATGCAATACATAATACATGCAGGCACTCAATTGAACCGTCTCATCGAAAAATGAGCTCAGATAGGCCGTATCGTGGTGAAATTTATGCCCGTCTCACCGAAAAGTGAGCTCAGGTAACCACGCTGCGGGAAGTACGATATTTCGGCTTGCTGCCACATTACTAGGCCAGCGTAAACAGGGAATATCTAAAGGGAAAAGAATGGGACGGTATAAATTATTATCCTACCTTGTGTTGGGCAGAATACGGGTGATGGTGCCGTCTCCCAAGATGAAACGGCGGACAGATCCCGGCGTTTGGCTCTTTTAGGCGGACGGGTGGGCTCCTCTAACAGTCTAGTGCGTCGTCGTCTGATGGGGGGCGTGATGGCACAAAATTCGCACAATTACGAGGAAAAATCGGGCACCATTAAAAAGACACATGTGGTCGCACCGCACCGAAGAAAAGGAATGAAGCTGATGACGTCAGAGGTAAGTTGGCGGGATCAACGTTTTTGCACTTTAAACTAGTGGTGGCACCTATCGGAGATTAGCGGTACTACATGTACAATATTCAATTATGTAGGAAGAATCCTGACGTATAATTGTGCAATACACATCTACAATTTATTTTTATGTTAGTCGTTTGTCTTCGGTAAATCCATTTCTGAAGCATTGCGTATTTTTTTCGCAAATTAGTGTGTTCATATTCCTTGAGTCGATGACTTTGCATACTTCAAACGTCGGTCACTTCTTCCCTCTCATTTTTCTGTAAAACTCTTGAGAAATTGTGCAGTGATCACTGATTATTATGCATTCCAGGCATCCGATAACGGAAGATAACATAACATAGTTATTGGTTGGTGCCTGCCTATTTCCTGAAAGTTTCAGAACTTCATTCAGAACTCAATCATACTATTTCATCCATCATTTTCACTAAAGGACGGCATTTCCTTAGCTGCAGAGCGAAAGAGTCACAGATAGAGTCTTGTTTTTTGTGGCGTGAATTTCTGCCGAATCTGTGCCGCTAAAAATGTAACAGAACGATAAGTGATCCAGATCTGGACTGGCAAGAGAATGAGGGTCTTTTTTTGGAAGATATAATAACAATGATTTCCAAGAAGATATTAAGAAAGATCATACAAGCGTGATTGAAGCGTTGGAATAGTAGCAATCTCGTGTCAGTGAATCATTCAATTATTATGCAATATTCAAGTCATTGATTTCTTTCTGCTTTTATGCTAAAGCCATTAAGTACCTTCACCTTCACCCACAGCAGAATGCACCATATTAGATTTTAATAAATTCCTTTTGAAAAACAATGCCCCAGAAGGACATTTCATCGAACAGTGCACACCTCACTATACAAGAAGTGAAGTGCAGTGAGTAGCAGTTTGTAAAAATGGAGAATTCTGATTTTTGCAGGGTACCGTTGATGGAAAGCAAGATAAATTGAACAACTATTAAAAATTCCATTTCTAAAATTAGAAAGTATTTTGTAGAAGATTATTTCTGGTTACCTTATCTGGCGAGCATTGACATTTTCACTAAAAAGATAACCAGGGCTGTCTTCATATCGGCGCTTTTATTCCAAATAATGGTTTACGTCTTCGAAGCTTACATGTTCATAGTTGAGCCATCTTACATCATGAAATATGCCCCGTTTTTCTTCGCCAGATCATACGTGAGCTTGAAAAAATTTACAGTACCTCAAATATCACCTGGACATAAACCAATTGAATCTGATGATGTTTTTGGCTCACCGTGCTTCGAGCGCTGTCAAATATAAAGATAAGAGTGGTCCATTTTGATAAAGAAAAAATTATTGTGCTTAGATTGGCTTTCCACATAGCTTAACTTTGTTCAATAGAAATTAGCTTCAAATGTGCTAAATTTGAATTTTATTCGTTGAGGTTTACTGGTCGCCCAGAAGTGTGACTTTGGGAAAATGCTGGGCAAAATTTTTGATCTGGCATTTATTGTGGATTAAACGTTTCACGGTCAGTTCAACTTAACAGCTCGAGAAAAAATAATTGTTTTGACTCAGCTTTATTTACCAGCTTGATTTACGTGCGCTACTAGAATGAAGCTCCGTTAAGAGTTCGAGGTCGAGCTCTATTCAATGATGTTGAATTTCTGTCTGTTCTAAAAAGTTATCCTAATCTGTCAATTGTTTCTGCGAGACACTTCTGGTTCTTGTTTGAACATCTGATAGCCTTAGCTTTCTTTGATGACCATGTGCCAGCAGAAACTAAAACAAAAATGATTGCAAAATCCAAGTCGACCCCAATCTGCCTGAGTTTCTGCGAAGGATCAACATAAATCAAATTACAAATTTTGAGTCTGAAAATTTCGTTACCAAAAGAACATCATCTTTGTTTGAAATTCTCATCGATAACGTCAAAATCACATTTGAGCACCTAGCATCTGAAGATCCAACACAGTGGAACAAAGAAGCAGAATTTGTTGAACTTCGTAGAAACTAATGTCGGTGTTCTGCAAACTTGATGTTATTGACCAAACATCAATCCCCCCTCAGATAAATACACTGCAATTTCAGAATCACCTGGCACAAAGTGGTCAGATTGTCGATTTGCTGACTTGAGTTGTACTATTATTAATTATAGTGCGGGCGCTAAGAGCCAAAATCGGAATGAACCTTGCAAATGGTGATGAAAGCATGAAATTTGGTACACGTACTCAGAATGAGCCCCTCTTTCATATAAGAGGTGGAGCCACGCCGAATTTTCACCGGAAGGGGGCTCGGGGGGCTCCTGAAAGTTGAAGTTGCTAGGACTCCCACTAAACGGCTTATCAGTTCGTTTTGACAATTAAAAAGGAAACTTATGAATATCTTGTGAACATTGACGGCGTTTATCGTATTGTCCCGGGGATTTTTCATTATGAAAAAAAATAAGTTCTTAGTCTCTAAGGCAGAACACACAAATTGGTTTTATTTTATTTTCACCTACAAAGAATTAATAAGGAGATGTGCAACACGTTGATTCCCACAAATTCGTATCCTCTGAATTCGTTTGTGAAGTTTAAATTTTGATGGTGTATCTTCTTGAAGAGGGGCATTCCAAAGAGTAAGCTATTTTCAACACTAAGTTCAAACAGAATTTTTCCAATGTTCTGAATCGAAATTACTGAATTCCTTTCAGCAATGCATACCCTGAACCCTTCTTTGGAAGTACCGCGTGCGATTGAACGTGGAGTAAGTCCTGAACCACTATCAGAATTTTTCTTCTGTGATGCTACTATCCACTCTCGACCGGGGCAATTGGGTTCCTACACAGCATGCGCGGAGTGTATACACGATGCGGGGTATTTTCTCGGTTCAGTCAAATTTTTCATGATTGAAATTGTGTCATAATATTGGAATAACGTGTATACACTCCGCGCATGCTGTGTGGGAACCTAATTGCCCCGGTCGAGAGTGGATAGTAGTATCACAGAAGAAAAATTCTGATACTGTTTCAGGACTTACTCCACGTTCAATCGCACGCGGTACTTCCAAAGAAGGGTTCAGGGTATGCAGTGCTGGAAGGAATTCAGTAATTTCGATTCAGAACATTGAAAAAATTCTGTTTGAACTTAGTGTTGAAAATAGCTTACTCTTTGGAATGCCCCCCTTCAAGAAGATACACCATCAAAATTTTGACTCCACAAACGAATTCAGAGGATACGAATTTGTGGGAATCAACGTGTTGCACATCTCCTTATTAATTCTTTGTAGGTGAAAATGAAATAAAACCAATTTGTGTGTTCTGCCGAAGAACTTATTTTTTTTCATCATGAAAAATTCCCGGGACAAGGTGATACACGTCGTCAATTTTTACGATATATTCATGAGTTTCCTTTTTAATTGATAAAACGAACTGATAAGCGGTTTGGTGGGAGCCCTAGCACCTTAAACTTTCAGGAGCCCCCCGACCCCCCATCCGGTGAAAATTCGGCGTGGCTCCACCTCTTATCTAAGAGAGGTGCTCATTCTGAGTATGTGTACCGAATTTCATGCTTTCATCACCATTTGCAAGGTTCATTCACCTAGTGCCCCCACTATTATTGAATAACTTTAGGTGTTGCAATCTGAAAGTTATCAACGATACGGTTGAAAGGGCAATAAATTTGATAAAAATGTAACGAAACATTGACAAAAAATGAGGATCAGAAGCAATTCATGCTACGTGTCGTACAGAGACATCGGAAGCTGCTTCCTACGCCATCAAAAGCTACATTGAATAATAATTTCACTTTTGACGAATTTCAATTTTTTTTCTAATGTTACTAATGAAGTGTAAGTTTGGGCGACCTCTAAAAATTGTTTGATTTTGATTTTTTTTGTTTAAATTGGCTTGAAATATGATAAGAAACAGGAAAAAAGTTGTGGAGCAGCTTTTTTTTCACAACAATTTTTTTGGACCACCCTAATAAAGATGGCATGACAGCAGCGTACACCAGTTGGATATAATGTGCATCTACTAATCTTAGAGCGTTAGGAACATAATAAATAATACGAAATCGCTCCCAACTGCTTTTGGGCGGTTGTTCTTGAAAGTGTGGGAATGATTCCATGGTAATTTAAAGCAACCCGACATACTTCATAGGCGAAGGTTGCCGCACTCTTCCTGCGGAGTAATTTTCACACTTTGAATTAGAGAATAGGTTAGAGAATAGAGTCGTATTTGGAATCAGCTCAGTTAGCAACCGATTAGCAGCACAGTGCATTTGTTGGCAATGTGGTCCAAAAAACATAGCAGATTCTGTTCAAAAATGGAAAGAATCTTGCTCGTTTAATGATGAGAATTCCAGGGAACTGCAGCCGGAATCGTGATTTTACTTAAACGCAGCTTCGCCGAAAATCTGTGGCAAGACTTCGAACTGTGGTCTGTCGAGGGCGCTGGGCAGCGAGTCGGCGCCAAAGCCAAACAATTGCTGAGACATTCGAATTTGACCGTGTTCTGCACTCTGCTGCTGAATTTTTTTGGCTGCGTCATGATGATCTCGAAGCAGACCGACGTCTCCGTCGAGTCCAGCTTGACGCTGTACTTGTTGCAAAAATGGTTTCCCAACATCTGCGACGTCCTGACGGCAGTCGTGACAATATTTCTGATTCCGATAATTTACTCTATGAGCGTGCATCCGATTCTTGCACTTTACGCTTCACAAACAATACGCCTGCAGTTTTACATGTTCTGCGAGCGTATCAGAAACATTGACGAAGATTTTTTCGAAGAAAGCCGCATCGAAGACTTGATCGACGATCGGCTGTTTCAGCGTGAAATACAAAGAAGGCTTCGCTTCATCATTGCCAGGCACATACAGTTTATCAAGTAAGTGAAATATGTCACAAAATTGAATCAGGATCAGGTATCCTCAGGCTCGGGATATTTGCAGGCTTGTGGGCAAAATAAATGAAGAACTTATAGAGCCATTTTTCGTTGTACTTGCCGGATTGGGATTTGTGCTTTTACTTTGCATTGTAGTGATCGTGTATGAGGTAATTATTGTTGATCCAGCTCGATTTGATTTCTCCCTCTCTTTATTTTCAAACTTCGCCTAACTGTTGTTTAATCATGCAAATGTACACAGATCAGTTTGAATGTTTACCATTTCAACACTCAAATTAAAATGGTTCTGCTACTGGCTGGGTCGACGACCTTGTTTTGTTGTTGTTATTTGATCCAGCACGGACAGGGTGTCGTGAGCATGGTAAGCCGTTTTTTTCTGAAATGATATAATTGGCACTTTACACGACCCCGCTGCTGAATATACGGCATCAGGACCACCCTTGACCATGATAATTGTTGATTGTCCGTCGCAGCCTCATCCTCTAAGATAAAATAATCACATACAGGTAGATTCTCTGATCCCTCGGGATAACCACACATTTTAAAGAAGAAAAAGAAGCGGGTGCACCACACTCCCACTCCTCCAGCCGGCGACCGCGGCCGTGTCGCTGCGATGCATATTCATTCGTTTCTTTGTGCTCTCAAGGGAAACTACGCATTTACGCCGCACGCTCTTGACTTGGCCAACAAAACGCAAAAAGCAAGGTAAAAATTTCGGAAAACGTCCTGTGGTAAGTTCCAACCATCACACTTCACCTCTCGTAGTTTGCATAGCCAGGAGGCGCAGCCTATTTTCCAAAAAGACAACCAAAAAGGCACCGTTGAGAAGACACCGCAGAAGTGCGATGCGTACAGACAGACGCTCACGCTCGTATTTTCGATCTCGCTCCCGCTCTCGGGATTCGGGACATACTGAAAATTCAGATGCCGCCCGTTACCGTTCCCGGAGCCGTTCTCGCCGTTCTTGGTCGTCACGCAGAGACGGGAAGTCATTATACACAGGCCTAGCACGCAGCTCTGTAATATCTCAAGATCAGGGTGCGCCATACGCGCCACCTGATCTTCCGAACCTCTCAAAACCGGCAACTGATGCCCACTCGCCTCTGCACGGTTCCCCCACGGGTGACAAGGACTCAAACATCGCTGTTCAACCCCAAGTCCTCCAATGTGACGATGTCGCCTTGGAACAAGAGATCATAGAAATGATTGGCGATGATCAGCCCACAGGATCCTTGTCGACTCAAGCGATCCACGAAAAGCTAGCCTCGCGGTGGGCCTATTTGGTTTCCCCATGGTTTACTTTACTTTACTTTTCTTTATTCATGTCAATATGTACAATATACACTTACACCCGTCAAATAACAAAAAAAAAAAAAAAAAAGAAGTTCAAAGCTTACTTAATTAGGTACCTATGTGATTATTCATGACGTGAAATCATATGAAAGAAATTCATCCATGGAAAAAAATGCGTTGCTCGAAAGAATCGTTCTGATGGATCTCTTAAGCTGAGCTGGAGATTGGTCTCTAAAATCTTTCGGTAGTTTGTTATAAAGTAAGACTCCGTGGTAGTGTGTAGCTTCTCGTGAGCTTTTTACTCGGTGGAAAGGAACCACAAAATTGCTTCTACCGCGGGTGCCGTAGTCGTGTGTGAATGTCTGGTACTCAACTTCATTGCATTTAACAAACATGATGGCTTGTAGTATGTACAGACAGGGCACTGTTAGGATTTGTGAATTCACAAATTCCTGTTTACAATCCTCGCGGTATTGAAGGCCAGATATTATTCGCAGGCATTTTCTCTGGATGGCAAAGACTCTTACACTGTGTGCTGAGTGACCCCAAGCTAAAATGGCATAGTTTAGGTGGCTTTGAAATAGGCTAAAGTAGGCTGTTTTTAAAACTTTCATTGGGACAACAAGCTTCAGTTGACGTATCAAGTATATTTGTTTAGACAGCTTTTTGCACAGAGATATTATGTGAGCTTCCCAAGTTAGGCGAGGGTCTAGCGTAACTCCAAGGAACTTGACAGGTTCATTTTTGATGTGTATAGATTTTAATGAAAAGATGAGGTGTTGATTTTTGTTGTCATTTAGGGAGAGTTTGTTAGAATTAAACCATTGCTTTAGATTTGCGTGCTCTGCAGTTGCTTGTAGTGACAAATTAGTGACATCAGTGACATGGTTTACAACACCGGGAAAAACCGAAATACTGGCCCGTCACCTATTATCGCTCAATTGCACTTTCTTGCAAGCCCCCAGCGTTAATCCTGCCCTGGTTCCGGCTTTGCCCGAAGTACAATTGATCAAGGAGAGATACACCAAACTGTCACAGTCGCAGCTAGGTGTCGCGCTTACGCCACTAGCTCGCGCAACCAAGGCCTTGCTGACTTCGCCACTAGATGCTAAGTCTAAAGAGCTCATCTCTTTGCTGATTGACACCGGCAAATTATGCGCGGACCTTGTCTTTCACATGTCGAAATCAAGAAGGTTTGCCCTACTGCAAAATTTGAACAAATCTGTCCGGGACGTGGCTCAACATGACATACCTGGTCAATTTCTTTTCGGAGCCGACCTAAAAGTACGGCTCCAAGTAATAAAAGAATTGGAAAAGACAAGCCGGAAGTATAAACCTGCACCGACGCCAACGGTCCGGTCGCAGGTATTTCCTCCGAAACAGGAGGGGGAGCTCCAGAAACTCGGACTCAAACTCCAAAATAATCGGTCTTCAAACCGGAAGCGCCCGTTCCAGTCCTCAGGGGGCCGGAACGGGCAACTCAATTACAACTCAAACAAGTTCCAACCAACACGAGGTCAGTCCGACCGGTATTACAAAAACCGGGGGGAGAGCCCATATCGCAGCCGTAGGCATTAGAGGTGGGTAACACTGCAGGCAGACTACACTATTATCTTTCTGATAGGTTAAAAATCACATAAAACGCAGAGATACTGGTCCTGGTCTGTTGCAATTAGTGTTTCGGACGAGGCGAGACGAAACGAGATTTTGATGATCTCGATCTCGATCTCGAAAAATCTCGAAAGTAACGATCTCGTCTCGATTTTCCGAGAATCTCGAATATAAGATCTCGATCTCGCCGAGATCTCGACGAGATTTAAAAAAAAAAGATGGAACAATCTAAATAAATGAGTCAGTGTCTGAAAACACCCTGTAGATAGGAAGAAGCAACTGGATAAAAACAAAAGTCAATTAGACAAAAATATGAGCACATGATATTATATAGGTACCTGATAACCTAATTGTAAATCTGTCCCACAATCAAATCGAAATTTGGAGAAAGTCTAGAAGTTACCTACTTCTTCAAAGTTTAATTTCAAATCTGAGTACATAAGTACCCACTTACAATATCCCTACGACTCTAAAACCTCTCTGTTAATTAGTTTAATAATTGCCCTATTAGACGATGCTACACCACGTACACTGGTAACATCGGTTCTTTGGTTCTTTCCCTTACCTACTATGTATTACCTACTTCTGATGCACGCTTTCATAGGCCCTCCTATCCTATCCCTATCCCCACCTTACCCTATGTCTCTTTTATTCCGGCTGAACTCTACTAACAAAAACCGAAAGACTTTAAAAAGACCCAAAGTTTTCCTTGAGATGCACGCACGTACCTAGGTAAACGTTTTTCAACGACATTCGGTTTCGCTAGTGGTCTCGGATAACCCAGCTACTTACCACTAGGTATCTTTTTGTCTATACTAACTGTACTATTTATTTAGTTTACATGCACAATAATACACAGTTATTTTTTTCCATACCTAAATTCACAATTTCATCACTCATTGTGCTGAAGAATTCACTGAACACTGAACTAGTTGGTAAAGTCTGTCTGATTTCTACATGATTCTAGTAGGTTGCGATTCTGGTCGCCATCTGTTTGTACTTAACCTAATTACTGGAAGTTACAGGTTGTACTCACTTATCACTCGAGCCGGCGGGAGGGACGGTCGAGGTCGACGGGATAGAATTTTAGCATCAGCCGCTTCTACTAGAACTATTTAGATGGCGCTCTTGGGTTTATCGAGATCTCGATCTCGACGAGATCTCGACATGATAGATCTCGTTCTCGACCTTGGAGGTAACAAGTGATCTCGATCTCGATCTCGTCTCGAAATCTCGACGAGACCGAGACGAGATCGAGATTTTTTTCGTCTCGCCCGAAACACTGGTTGCAATACCATTTAAAAAGAAACCCCGTTAAATTACGCTTCCAACACAGCCTAATTTGACTTCGGAGGCCGACCAGAATATGACCAATGCAATATATGACAATGCAATGCAATGCAATAAATGACCTACTTACACAAGGGGTCATTCAACCATGCCTACCTTGTACCGACCAATTTTTGTCGTCTTATTTTTTGATAGAAAGATCAAATGGTAAAAAGAGATTTATTTTGAACCTGAAGCAGTCAAATACGTTCCTAGAGCCTTCACATTTTTAAATGGAGGACATCAGAACGGCAACTAAGTTGCTCAAGAAAAATTGGTTCATGTCTTCGATCGACTTGAACAATGCTTATTATCTTGTGCCAGTAGCCAAGTCACATCGCAAATATCTGAAGTTTCAATTCGAGCATCGATTATATGAATTTGTCTGTTTACCATTTGGCCTTTCTCTAGCACCATACGTTTTTACAAAACTCACAAAACCTATCGTGACCACCTTACGCAGTCAAGGTATACCTACATTGTATGATATATCATGCTTTTCTCATCATGGCACAAGGGTATAAGGATTGCAAGTCCCACACCAACAGTGCAATCAATTTACTGCAGTCCTTAGGTTTCATCATCAACTGGGCAAAAAGCTCATTATATGGGTTTGCTATTTGGGTTTTTTTGATCAACTCAAAAGTGATGTAATTGCACACATCAAGAAAATCAAACGTCACGGAATTTTGAGAATTAGGAAGATTGCGCGCTTTTTAGGAATATTAGCGTCCGCATGTCCTGCTGTCAAATATGGGTGGCTGTACACCAAACAGCTCGAAAAAGATAAATTCTTAGCGCTAAAATTGTCTGGTGGTAATTCTGATGCACAAATGCAGCTATCTAACCGTGCACTGTTGGATTTGAAGTGGTGGAACTCCCACATTCGGCAGTCAGAAAATCCAATACGTCAAGATATTTATGACCTTGTAATCTTCACAGACAGCTCTCTAACCGGTTGGGGTGCTCACTGCAATGGCCAACACACAAATGGTTGGTGGTGTAAAGATGAACAACACGAACACATAAATTATCTTGAGCTCTACGCGATTTATCACAGCGTGGAATCTTTCGCAAAGAATCGTCCATCTCGGAACATCCTAATTCGAACTGATAATTCAACGGCCCTTTCATACATGAACAAGATGGGAAGGGTTCAATATCCCAAACTATGTGGTCTGGTCCGAAATCTGGCAATGGTGTTGAGACTCGCGATCTCTGGCTTCTAGCTGCATATATAAAATCCAAAGATAATATAGTAGCAGATACGGAGTCACGAAAACTACCAGATGAGACAGAATGGACCTTGTCCCAAGACGGTGTAACCTTTCACGTCCTAAGCCCGCCTAATTATTCAAATTCAAATACTTACTTCCCGCTCATTTGAATTCTCATACCCGTGATTGGCCCGCGCTGTCGTCTAGTACAAGGCAAAGAACCCCACGCTAGGGGGGGCTCCAAATAATAGAAGCATACTCAAGCTTCGACCTGACAAACGTGCAGTACAGCAGACGAAGCGTAGCGACATCCGCAAAGTCCCTTGAGTTTCGGATGACAAAACCCAGACTTCTGAACGCCGATTTGACGACATCGTTTATGTGCATTCTGAAGGAAAGCTCTGGGTCAAAACAAACACCAAGATCTCTGACGCTGCCAGGTCTAGAAAGAGTGTACGCGCCCAGGTTGTAGTCATAGAAAGTTGGGTTGCGCTTCCGAGTGTAAGACTGTACGTAGCACTTCGAGGCATTTAGTGACAGAAAATTAGCTTTGCACCACTCATCAACCATGTCAAGATTTGCCTGAAGTAACCGACAGTCGGCGCGATCATAAATTCTGCAAAATATCTTCAGATCATCGGCATATAATAAATGTTTCACAGATAGATTAGCTACTATGTCGTCAGCATATATATCAAAAAGCTCAGGACCAAGATTAGAACCCTGTGGCACACCCGATGGCTGAAGGAACTCACTAGACCTACTACCGTTATGCTGGACAAACAGGTGTCTGTCACATAAGTATGATTTCAAGAGCCTGACCAACGAAGGGGACAAGCCAAAGGCGGATAACTTATGCAGTAAAGTGTCGTGATCCAGGGAATCAAAAGCCTTTGAAAAATCGGTGTAAATAACGTCCACAATATTTGTCCACAATGCAGCCAAACGACCAGATCCCGTTGACCTCATTAACGTTCAAATTGTGCACGTTATTAGCTCTCTGTACAGGTCATAGAATTCAAACAATATCTGCTATCTCAAATCCACATAAAGGAAGAGACGGCCTGAAAATTCGAATCACTGATGAGTTAAAGACATCCCTCACATCTAAAGTACAACCTTGTCTCGAGCTATCCTTTTTTTCGAGATCGACCAGAACTCTGTGTCGCATCAGCCTTGTTGAAATACGTCAAGCGCACCGAAGCATTGCGACAAGAAGAGGACCGTCTTTTTCTCATCACTCGCCCCCCATACAAGGCGGCCAATAAACAAACCATCAGTAACTGGATCGGAATACCCTGGCATTGTCGGGCGTGAATACAGACGTCTTGAAACCTCACTCAACCCGACACGCCGCCACCTCAGCGGCGCTTAGGAAGGAAGTATCTTTGGATACCATTCAAAATACTGCCGGATGGTCTCAGCGGTCAAACACTTTTGCGAAGTTTTATAACCGCCCTTTGATTACGGAGAAGCACTTGTTCTCCGAATCAATCCTTAATAAATCTTAATGGTTATTCCTTGAAATGAGCAGTTTCATTGTCGCAATGCTGTCGAATTGTTCTCCCTTACTGGGTGTCACGCTGACCGCCGAGTCGCCACACTTTCTTTAAACGTCTACCTGTATGTGATTATTTTATCTTAGAGGATGAGGCTGCGACGGACAATTTACTAGTCAAACGAGGTATACTTACCGAAGTTCGACTATAATTGTCCTAGCAGCCTCATCCGAATAAAATAAAATCCCACCTCGCCCAATCGTTTTCGTGTACCAAAGGAAAACCAAAAAACCTCAAGGACGTGGCGACTCTTGACCGCCATTATTTTTCAACGAATGGATATGCATCGCAGCGACCCGGCCGCGGTCGCCGGCTGGAGGAGTGGGAGTGTGGTGCTCCCGCTTCTTTTTCTTCTTTAAAATGTGTGGTTATCCCGAGAGATCAGAGAATCTACCTGTATGTGATTATTTTATCTTATTCGGGTGAGGCTGCTAGGACAATTATAGTCGAACTTCGGTAAGTATACCTCGTTTGACTAGTAAATCTCACTGCACTATATTTTTTAAATCGTGCTTTTCACTTTTTAGTGCGACGATTTGCTCATAGAAACCACCAATATCAAATGGTACACTTTCAATAAAACGAACCGGATGACATTGATGATGCTGATCCAAAATTCACAGGAACCGTTGAGGTTGAAATTCACAACAAATCTGGGCCTAGAATATGATTTGGGAATTCGTGTATGAATTTGACAAACAAGCTACAATTCATAGCGCAGTTTTGGAAAATAACGCGATTCATTCAGGCCTTCCATTGAAAAATCCTCGAGCCAAAATTTGGCTCTGAAGTCTCACCTTGTGACTTTCCAGCAGTTTAGATTAGAGCTATGAGTAATCACTATGACATTATGAACTGCTCAGAAATCCAGCATAGGCAAAAACGACAAAAGAAGGTCCAAGATTTGGCAGCTAAGGCATGTAAGCACGGTGTCGATGCTTTCATGATTTTTCCCTACACACCTCGTGCGATCACTTGAGACGGATGTCACGACTAGATAGTAATCACGTTGGTTTTTATTTATCCATACATTCCGGTTTTGTGTCACCCGTTGTAAGTTCTTTTGAAAATTTACGAGGTTTATTCTGGAATTACCATTAAGAGCCATTTGGAATTCAACCCAAGTAAAAATTGAACTTTTCGATTAGTTCGTGCCGCTGCGCTGTAACAAAGTGATGACAACAGTGACAGCCTGGACCGAAGATCGGTGAGGCGTATCCATTCAGCCTTTTTCAGTACCATCCACAGTAACAATGGATACAATATTTCGAGACTGTACTAACTTCATGCTAATAGTCGCCATATTTGCCAAAGCTGATGTCTCTGAATCGAGCTGTGGATGATTTATTTTTATTGGTTCCTCTTCCTAATTTCTAATTATTTTTTTTAGTTGATCAGAGGACTGTACTCTGCGATATCCCTGCTAGGAACTCTGCATTTAAGGCAGTAAGCCCATTGAAGTCGCCTCAAAGAGACTCATCTATTTTAAATTCATTGCATAACGCTATCCAACCTTGCAACTACTAAACCTACTGTTTTTTTGTTTTCATTCGAGGAATTTTTATACAATTGTGTGGAAGAATATCCTCGGCTGAATAGTTTACTCAACTTTGTGCATTGTTGCAATTGAAAATCAATTATGAAACAAAGCTCTCCGACTATATGGGCCTAAGAGGCGCTATATTTATTTATATTTGCGTGCTTGTTGTCTTTTGAAAATCAATTATTGTATCTCTTGCACCTTGCAACAGTTGTGCAAAAAACACCTCACATTATTGAGTAATTTGCTCTCTGTGTATTTTTTGTATTCTATGTAAACTATTGATAAGTTTACATGATAGGTGCTATTATTCGAGAAGAAATTGGGCTATATAGGCTTGCACAAAGTCATCTTGTTTTCATTTCAGATTCAAATTGTGCACTACGTTCCTGCAATTTTTTATAGTGCAATTTTGTGATACAGAGTATCCTGCTATGTCAAACCGTTGATCGTTTATGTGAAGTAAATCCAATTGTCAAACAGTGTGCTTTTTTTAAATCAGGATAACTTATATGCTGATGCCTCTATTAAACGGTGGGTGATGTGAAGAATCTTCGTATATCCCTTGGTAACAGGAAGAGAAGATAGTTCATCTAATAAGGGTAACCACAAAATTGTCCAATAATTTTTCAATCAGAATTTGCTTCAGTTGAAATTGAAAGTTCATCAATAAACCTGCAGGTTCACCCTATCAAATGAAGCATTTTTCGTTGAATCGATGGCAGATGTGAAATAGATAAGACACGGTCCGTACCACACAAAGGAGACAAAGAGCATCAGTTTTGGTATAAAAACAGAGAAGGGGTTCTATCCAGGAGACAGTTAGTAGATAGGAACACAATAGAAGAGAACACAACAACCAGTGCCGGTAGAAGCAGATCAGATGAGCAGATCGTCAACGATCATATTTTCTGACCTCGAAAGCTCCTGGCGTCAGAATTATGAATTACTCGAAATCGGAAATTCTCACAGGAGCTCTTAAAAATGTAGTAAATATTTTGAGAAATCATAATTGAAAACTTGAAATTGGAAATCCACAAAGGGGCTCGCCGACGAATTGTAGATGAATTTTTTTGCAAAATGTCTAGTTGAAAAAAGCATGCTTTAACTCTTCTGCTAGTTGCTTTGGTCGGTCGGGCTTCAAGCGTAGCTACATCCCAATCGGTTAGTTAGTCATGTAAATTGGCCTTTGTTCCAATAAATTAATGGGAGGCATGGACGATTTTGCTCCCGCCAGGAGGCGCTGAAGTTGGTTGGGACCTGTAGGGATTTTATCCAGCCTAGATTGCATAAACAAGCGCGTTGTGTCAAATCGTCAAATCAATAAACGTCAAATATTTAGAAATGTCATCGTGAACATAAATTGGAATTTTTGAATCGTATCGTTGAATCGCTCATGAGGATGCCGTAGGCTCTTGCGACGAGGGTCAGGACGCGGCCCCAAACTCCGGGTAAGCTCAGTTTGACTGCCGAAGAAAAAAACACATTTTTATTGACTTTGATCGTAGACCCGGGCCCGGTTTGGTATTCTGGAGAGGTAAATAGATGCTATGAATAAGCCCTTCCTGCTCCATTCTACCAGACAGATGGAGACAAGAATAATCGAAAAACATTGTCATTGCTGAGGTGCATGAAGGGATCTAGGTTATGTTGGTTCTATGTTGAAGTTCTGAACTTGTTCAGTTAAGTTATTATGTTCACAGCGTTGTGCGTAGTATACGAAAATTAAACACATGAAATACAGTTCTTCAATCAGCCAGGGCATTTCACTTTATTACAATAATTCAAACCATCACTTTACAGAGAGTTTTCCACACTGCTACAGAATTGTGAAGCCTATGGCTCCTTTTGTGTTGTGCCTGATGCCTTGCCATGAGTAGGTATATTTTGCTTGCCTTCTATCATGCAGCTTACGTCCGGCTTGTAGATAGAAACTGCAAAATGATTTCAAACTCATTGGAATGTATTGATGATAGAATGATGGACTTGAATACCTGGACTTCATTGAGTGAAAGGGCGACTCTTGTATTGGTGATACCGAAATGGCCTCCTGGTTCTCGTATAGTATAGTCTAATTTCTCTCTCCGTTATCCATGTGCTACGATGAAGCAGGAGTGGCTTATCCAGAGCATCTATTTGCCTCTTCAGTAGATACCATATTAAGCCCCTCAGGTCTATGGTAGTAAACAAAAATGAATTTTTGCCTTTGGCAGTCAAACTGAACTTACCCGAAGTTGAATGGAGCCCTGCCTTAACATGATAGCTTGGGACCACTGTGGGTTGCATTTATCGTGTCACCGGCCGGGGATTTTGTCTCGCACGAACCGCCAGACGGCCCCGCGCTGCTTCGCTCGCATTTGCCCTGCCTTTCAAACGATTAGCACCCGGTATCGGTGACACTAACACTATGCGACGACAATAAACAATAAAGATAGGTTAGGTTTAGTTCTGACAAGCAATGACAACTGCAAGCTTGACCTTGGACTTGACGTTGACATGACGTTGACATTTGGTCCCAAGCCTATGTCGCGCTCTCTGGAATGCGTTTGCGAGAATGCCTCCCATTGCCGAGTTCGGCCTGTCCTAGATTGTTGACGGAAAGGAGAATTTTCCGTTGTCAAGTTGACCTCCGACAAATTTTTCTTGTGTCAGGCTGAAATATGCCTTCACGGAGGCGGCCACCGAGGAAGCTGATAAGATCTTCATCATATGATTGAAAATGTAAAGCTTGTTTGTTATTTCTCAAGAAGAAGATGGCAACGAAAAGGCAATAATGTCACAGGCTTAACCCATAGGCGGTAGCTGTGCATTTTAACCCACCTTTAATGACACTGACTATCACCGACACAACGCGGTCTCGGTCGAAACGATTAAACCGAGGGTTGCAATCGAATTCAACATGACTTACGTGGTGGGCCGCGACCGCCATGTATTTTAAGGGCGTCACAAGTCTAAGTGTTGACCTGTGCTTCCCATTTTGACCTTTGGCTATGATTGACATGACCCTTTCTACCTTGGACCTCTTACCTACGTTTCGCTTACGTTGTCGTTTCGCTCAGGCTCAATTCTAGATGACAACGGAACTTTTGGGATGAGGATTGGATTGAAAAGTTGAACAAAAACACGAATTGACAGCAAACGAAATGAACTTTTATTCACATTATCGGCAAAATTTAAATGAATTAGGTTCTTTTCGTAAAACACATAACACAGGACTGACAGACTTGCACAATGTGACACAATGGACAAAATGAACAAAACCAAGTCAAAACACAACAACAAAATATGTCAAACTGCCAGTCAAAGAAAAAGGAAGGTGACGGATTCGGAAACGGGCACCCAGTGGAACAACCCAGTCAAACAAACCCCTGAGTTATGCCCAAAGAAGAAGACTCTCACATATGTTACAAATGAATAACAAAAACTCACTGATAAATTCCGGTATTCAGTGTAAGTTAAATAAGTAAAACAAAGATCGCTGAAACATCAGTGAAGAAATGTAAAAACATCAGTAAACAGTACATAATAAATCAACAAATCAACAATGCAGATAAAATCATCATCAAAAATCCAAAACAAGACAACATAGAGATGGTTAGTAGGATCCTGTGAAATACTTGCATTGAATATCTGACAAACGCAGCAGCGAGCATGAAAACATGACAAAAAAATATGAGAGTCACAAATGACGGCGGACAATGACATTGACATGAAAATCAAATCCATGAACTTCAGTAAGTTTACAAAATTCGTGAGACAACAAAAATGACATCAAAAATCAGAAACGGACTCATACAAGAAATCAATCTCAATCCGAACCTGAAAGGATCAACGAAATCCCATACGCGTTATTTTTAGAACCTCCAATTCTTCTCGCGAGGCACCGATGTGCGTTCCTTGAGAATGCAGTGCAAACACGAATATGACATCATCCATTGGAAAATCGCGTAGGTACTAGTACCTAACACCGTGTCCATCGTCAACAGGGCCGTTGGGCATCCCAGAAAATTCGTGAAATACATGATACGCGTAGGGTGCCTCCATCCTCGCTCCAAACTGGGCTGTAAAAACCGCGAAAACCCCTTTTCGTTCCTCTTCTTTGCTCTGAATTTCCGTCAACAAATTAATTGGCGCCCGCAACAGAGAGATGCGATTTTGAATGCAGAATTCGGCCCCACATGAGTTTAGAAATTTAAAAATGAATGCGAACAAACCAAAAGGGATGTGGCTTAAATCTTGAGAAAATAATTAAAAAATCACCCACCTGTAATGAGAATCTTTGAGGACGTCCCAAGACTCATCTAGTTATGATTCCTCGCGCGGAATTATTGAATTAGGTTTCAAAAATTATAGCTAAAAATGCGTTCCATTACAACAGTGTTTTGCTGCAACGACTGAAGAAAGACTATACTGAGAGCATCGTTAACGTATCGTTGTGGTCTGAAAACTCGCTGGTTATCACTGATGAATTCATTTCTTGAGGCTCATACCACTATCCCATAACGAACTTGTGTTTGAGGTTTCCAGGGCGTCGAATCGATTAGTGTCAATTATTATTAGTTTAATTAATGATTGCTAATGGATGAGGATAAAACACAACGTAGGGTCATTCCTGTGAGGTAGAGTGCGTAGTGCAGTGTAAGCAAAAGTTATCAGAAGGTATAAGCAATAATTTCTTTATTATCACGAGCCAATCAATCAGAAAAGTTAGGTTTGTATTTATCACCGCAGTATGTACACAAAAAGTAATCACGCTTGCGATGAATGCATCCATTGAAGCTTAATATCCAACAATTGGCAAAAGCTCCTTAGGAAGATGATGAAACTCAGCCATCAGACTCACGTGTTGAAACAGCTAGGAAATGAGCAACTTCATGAACGTTGTCAAGCAGAACGAAGAACGTCCGACTTTGAGCGATCTGTAATATAGACTGACCAAGATTCCTGACAGCGTCGTGAAATCTCAACAGAATACTGAAACTTTTAGTCTTGATTACAAGTTTCCATTGCATTCACAATCAGAAAATCGAGAGACAAATCAAATCAGATTTGAGGGTAATGATTTTCAAGAAGGAATGTCATAGAACAAACAAACAAGCGTGAATGAAGCGTTGGAGGTATAGCATTCTCGTGTCAGTGAATT
Source organism: Anaspis maculata (assembly GCA_949128115.1). NCBI lineage: Eukaryota > Metazoa > Arthropoda > Insecta > Coleoptera > Scraptiidae > Anaspis > Anaspis maculata. Next base: position 2,519,859 of record OX421964.1, read on the forward strand.
TATATTTAACATAGCATTTTTCCATGGAATTACTTATACAGTACACACTATACAGTTGCTTGTAACAAAAGATGAATATAAAATTAAACAAATCGTGCCTTTGCCAACGTGCAATATTGAAATCATTGATTTTTTCTACTTTTGTATCAAAACCATTAGGTACCTTCACCTTCACCCACATTAAAATGCACCATATCAGATTTTAATGAGTTCCATTTGAAAAGCAATGCCTTAGGAAGGAATTCCATCGAGCAGTGTACATTTGACTATACATGAAAAGAAGTGCAGTGAGTAACGGTTCATAAAAATGGAGAGTTCTGATTTTTGCAGGGTACCGTTGACCAAAAGCAAGAGTAATTGAACGAAAATTGAAGTTCCATTGCTAAAATTGGAAAGTTTTTTGCAGAAGATTATTTCTGGTTACCTCATCTGGCGAGCGTTGGCATTTTCACTAAAAGGATAACCAGGATGGTCTTTATATCGGCGCTTTTGTTCCAAATAGTGGTTTACGCATTCGAAGTTTACATGTACATAATTGAGCCATCTTACATCGTGAAATATGCCCCATTTCTCTTCGCCAGATCATACGTAAGCAATAAAAAAAATTACAGTACCTCAAGTATGATAAACTTGAACGACATTCAACTGAATCCGATAATGTTTTTGGCTCACCGTGCATCGAGTGCTGTCAAATTTGGTAATGGCGTGACAGCAGTGTACACCAGTTTGGTATGGCATCTATTAGTCAGCGTTCGAAGCGTTATAATACGAGAACGCTCCTAACTGCTTTTGGACAGTTGTTCTTGAAAGTTTGAGAATGATACCGTTAAAGCTTCAAGCAACCGACATCTTTTATTACGTGAAGATTGCCGCAGATCCTTTAGATTACGTTTTACTCTAATCGTAACCACGAAGAGTCTCACACGGAGTAATTCTCACACTTTGAATTAGAGAATAAGTCAGAGGATAGAGTCGTATTTGGAATTAGCTTAGTTGACAACAGAGTGCATTGGCTGGCAATGTGGCCCGACAAACATAGCAGATTCTGTCCAAGAGTGAGAAGAATCTTGCTCGTTTTATTATGAGAGTTTCAGGGAACTGCAGCCGGATTTGTGATTTTACTCAAACGCAAGTTCAGCGAAAATCTGTGGCAAAACTTCGAATTGTGGTCTGTCGAGGGCGCTGGGCGGCAAGTCCGCTCCAAAGCCAAACGTTTGCTGAGAGATTCGAATTTGACCGTGTTCTGCACTCTGCTGCTGAATTGTTCTGGCTCCGTCATGTTCATCCTGACGCCGACCAACGTGTGCGTCGAGTTTAGCTTGACGCTGTACTTGTTGCAAAAATGGTTTCCCATTATCTGCGGAGTCCTGACGGCGGTCGTGAAAATATTTGTGGTTCCAATAATTTACTCCATGATCGTGCATCCGCTTCTTGCACTTCACGCTTCACAACAAATACGCCTGCAGTTTTGCATGCTCCGCGAGCGTATCAAAAACATTGGCCAAGATTTTTTCGAAGAAAGCCGCCACGAAGATTTGGTCGACGATCGGCTGTTCCAGCATGAAATGCAAAGAAGGCTTCGCTTCATCATTGCCAGGCACATACAATTTATCAAGTAAGCGAAATATGTCACAAAATTGAATCAGGATCAGGTATCCTCAGATTCAGGATGTTTGCAGGCTTGTGGGCAGAATAAATGGAGAAATTATGGAGCCATTTTTCGTTGCACTTGCCGGATTGGGATTTGTGCTTTTACTTTGCATTGTAGTGATTGTGTATGAGGTAATTTTATTGATCCAGCTCGATTTGATTGTTCCCTCTCTTCATTTTCAAACCTCGCCTAACTGTTGTTCAATCGTGCAAATGTACACAGATCAGTTTGGATGTTTACCATTTCAACACACAAATCAAAATGGTTCTGCTACTGGCTGGGTCGACGACCTTGTTCTGTTCCTGTTATTTGATCCAGCACGGACAGGGTGTCGCGAGCATGGTGAGCTGTCTTTCCTCCACAGCCAACTTGTTTAATTCAGATTGTAACGTAAGATTATAAATTATCTTGATCAGCTTTTTTTGAAATGATATAACTGGCACTTTACACCAACCCCCCTGCTGCATATACCGCATAAGGACCCCTCTGACCATGATAATTGTTTATCTCACTGTACTTTTCCAAATCGTACTTTTCACTTTCTAGTGCGACGATTTGTTCATGGAAACCACCAGTATCAAATGGTATACATTCAATACAACGAACCGGATGACTTTGATGAAATTCACCACAAATCTGGGCCTGGATTATGATTTGGGAATTCGTGTATGGATTTGACAAATAAGCTTCAAATCATAGCGCAGTTTTGGAAAGAAATTTGCCTCTTTTAGTACCAGTTATGGAGGCACTGGATAAGTGGCTCCAGTCTATACGTATGTCTACATACGTATACGTCTACACTTGATGCTAAACTGGCAGGGTTTTCCAAAGCTGATGTCTCTGAATCAAGCTATGAATCATTTTGCAATTTCAAGACCTTTTCCCAAGTTCAAAAATATTTTTTTCAGTTGATCAGAGGAGTGTACTCAGCGATTTCTTTTCTAGGAACTCTGCATTTACAGAAAGTCCAGTGAAGTCGCCACAAAAAAAATACATCTATATTGTATGTAATTTTAAATCGATTGTATAACGTTGTGCATTCTTGTACCTACTGTATCGTGTTGGAAGAATTTGCCATACACTTTGTAGTGAAATATCATTGGCTGAATATTTAGTTAAAGGTGCCTGCGGCTTACCCGAGTTTGGCGGTGCTAGGGGGCAGTTTTGGTACGATTCTAGCCGATCATTGTGGTAGCTACAACGCTTCGAAACTAAATTCCGGAACCCGCATGTCACGGCAACGACACCGCGCATGTCCAAGCAGGTGTTCCACTGTGACGCCGCAAAAATCCCTGGTCTCGCTGCGAGTGAGTCAGGTCCGGACTCGGCCAGGATTTCGAGGCGTAACAACGTATCAGCTCTATTGGTATTGATGTTTTCATAGAGGGGAATCGTTTGAGGGCGTAAGATTATAGGCAGGCATAGGTGTCCACAATCACGGGCAGTGTCGCCATATTTGGCTATAGAAATTTATTGTTGATGTCAATACTGAAAAAGAAAAATGTAGCTTTTCAACCCCTAGGATATGTTCAAAAAAGCTCAATTCGAGACTCTTATGTCAAATTGTTCGTCGTTTGTCTTCAGTAAATCTATTTCTGAAAAACATTGTGTACTTTTTTCGCAAATCAGTGTGTTCACATCTCCTAAGTCGATCACTCAGATTGTGTCCTCCAGAACCAAAACACTAACACAATTCATTCACCTGTACTTGAGTTTCCTGGAGGCTGGCGTTTTTTCCTCACAGTTTCCCCGATTTTTGAAACACTGAAATATATAATTATACATTTCCAAAAATGATTATATTGCCTTTTTATTCTTGTTTTTTATTTTCATTCTCCATTTCAACTGGTTTTCGTGAAATTCACGTTTAAAGAAAAGACACTAGGGAAAAAGGTCCTTAATGCAGTTTTCTACTGAAATCTGAGACTTGAACGCTGAAATGAGAAGCCGTCCAATGGTCAATTCATTGTTTGTTCTCAGAAAATTGACAGTCGTTAATCTTTTGCCCATCAGAAAGTACCTACCTATAGCTATATAACATCAATTAATGAATCATGATGAATTAGTTTTTGAAACGTCAATAATCACATCATATTATAATCAATATTAAACAAACAGAAGCACGTGCCATTGTCAAATGAACGGTTTTCAGGACTTATAGCCCACCCTTTACGACTGCCTGAAAAAGCATTTACTTCTCGATGCCGGCCAGGTGGAAGGTTGCAGGAGAACACGGCCAAGTTTGATTACGTTTTGTTAACCATGCACATAATTTCCACAAACGACTGTGATGGGACGCCTTAAAATTATAAAATAATGGGGAATCGAATATTTAGTAATAAATTAGAATTACGGGCGATATTGGTAAGTGACGAAATGGCACACGGGGTGATGGAGAGTCAGAAAACGTATGCGGGCGCATTGGTTTGGTAGGCCCGGGGTTGAGACGTGAGAGGGAATGGGGCAAGAAACAAGGATCGGTCCGAAAGTAGCGACGGGGGTGAGGGATTCGCGTCGTAGTAGTCAACAACGGCAGATGCGCGTGAAGAAAAGATTTTTTGTCAAGAAGAATAAATTAATAAACACTGTAATTAATTGTAGTGCATCAGTGACGAGGAAGGAAAACATTTAAGGCAAGTCTGATTTCTATTGTAATCAGATGCTTATTGTTGGATGGGGTTCAAGGTAATTGTTTTGTTTATAAAATGATGGTAGGTTTTGTTCTTGATATTTCGAATAGCCATGGGTAGCGTCAAACTGATCTAATGCCTTGAAGTTGCGGTGAGGTTTCAAGTCAATTGTTTTTCAGCTACCTTCAAACCACCACGAAAATGGTGGAAGCTTCAGTAACCCTTTCGAAGAGATCTAGCTTTCTACAGAGCATGATCTTGTTGACTCTATTAGCTATAGCATGCACTAGCAGTATTTATGCAAATCAAATCTGGGCGAACATCTCACGCGTTATTTTCCCACAAAGAATAAAATACTTTACCCTTTTCGCACGACAAGGAGTTTATACACATTGAGGTTGAGTTCCAAAGAGAACCCCTGAACTGTGCCAAGAAAATTCAGTGTCGTGTCGAAAATACTTCAAGACAGAAAGGAACATGACATCAATTTTGCAGGCTAGTTAATTAGAGGCTCACCGCAAATAAATAGTACACCCGGTTGTAGGTAGATTTGCTTGAAGTTATACCGGGTGTTTATAAACGTCTGTGATCGCATCGCCTTTGGAATCCGCTTTCGATCACTACAATTGCGCCTGTTACTACGTTTTTCGGCCTGACCCATGCCTGCCGCGATCACAGTTTCTTATAAACACCCCGTATAACTCGGTGCTAGAACAATTCTTCGCGCGGACAGTTCTTCGCGGACAATTCTTCGCCGGACAATTCTTCGCGGGACAATTCTTCGCAAGCTTTGCGCCCGCGCATGACCGGGCTTATTGAGGCTCTCAAAGACACTTTGAGACACAAGGGGGCTCAGCAGGACTTGAAATCCTACAACGTAGACACAAAGGAGATAGGGCTCTTAATATCACAAGAAGACCTGGCAGGGCTCACTAGGGCCCCCAACAATACTTTAGACACAAAGGGGCTTGCGGAGCTCAAATCGCCACAATGTAGACACAAAGCTATTGAAAAAAATAGATAGGGCTTCGAGTAACACAGAAAGGCTCCGATCAACACATGAAGACAACAGGAGCTCACTAGAACACAGAAACAAAGACAGGTTGAAAAGGGGCTCAACAGGGCCACATATGACACACAAAAACATAAGGGGGCCTAATAGGGCTCTGAGAAATCTGAGAAGGCACAAGGGAGCTTTCTTAGATGCCAGAAATATCGCTAAGTCAGAAGGGGATCACCGGGGCTACAAACAACAATTGAGGACACAAGGGGGCTCAATAGGGCTCCAAACGATACTTGAAGATACAAGGGGGCTGAGTAGGGCTTGAAACGCTTCAATATAAACACAAGAGAGCAGAAGCCTCTAAAAATCGGACGGAGGCCTGGGGGGCTCACTGGGGCTGCAAACGATAATTGAAGACACAAGGGAGCTCAGCAGTGCTTGAAATGTTCTGATGTAGAACACAAAGGAGAATAGGGCCCTCAAAATTGCAAGAAGGCTTGGCGGGGCTCACTAGGGCTCCAAATGACACTTAAAGACAAAAGGGGGCCCTGTAGAACTTCAGCCAATACACAAAGACTCACAGGAGCTAACAAGAGCTTTGAAAAACTACACAATTTACAAAAGGGCTCTGCAGGGCTATAAATGAAACATGGAAACAAGGGGGCCACATAGGGCTCCAAGAAACCTGAGAAGGGGCTCAAGGGAGCTTCCAAAAATTCCAGAAACTCGAGAAAACAGAGGGAGTCACCTGAGCTGCAAACGATAATTGAAGACACAAGGGGGCTCAATAGGGCTCCAAACGATACTTGAAGGCACAAGGGGGCTCAGTAGGGCTTGAAATGTTCTGATGTAGAACACAAAAAAAAATAGTGATCTGGAAATCGCAAGAAGGCTTGGCGGGGCTCACTAGGGCTTCAAATGACACTAAGAGACACAAAGGGGGCCCTGTAGAACTTAAACCAACACATGAGGACTCACAGGAGCTAACAAGAGCTTTAAAAAATGCCAAAATATACAAAGGGGCTCTGCAGGGCTCTATGAAACATGGAAACACAGAAGGCTCACATAGGGCTCCAAGAAACCTGAGAAGGGACACAAGGGAGCTTCCAGAAAATTCCAGAAACTCGAGGGAACAGAAGGAGTCACTTGGGCTGTAAACGATAATTGAAGACACAAGGGAGCTCAATAGGGCTCCAAACGATACTTGAAGACACAAGGGGGCTCAGCAGGGCTTGAAATGCTCTGATGTAGAGCGTAAGGGAGGAGGGGGCTCTGTAAATTGCAGGAAGGCCTGGCGGGGGTCACTAGGGCTCCATCTGACACTTGAAGACACAAAAGGGGCCCTGTAGGACTTCAACTAACACATTATGACTCACAAGAGCTAACTAGAGCTTCGGAAACTGGAGTAATGAAGAAGTGGCTCAGCAGGGCTACAAATGAAACATGAAAAGACAAGGGGGCCACATGGGGCTCCGAGAAACCTGAAAGAAGTGAAAGAGAACTTTCTAAGGTTCCAGAATATTCAAGAAATCTGAAGGGGGTCACCTGGGCTGCAAACGATGATTGAAGACGCTAGGGGGCGCAATACGGCTCCAAACGGTATTTAAGACACATGGGGGCTCAGCGGGGCTTGGAATGCTTTGATGTAGAACACAAGTGAGAATAGGGCTCTGAAAATCGCAAGAAGGCCTGGTGGGGCTCACTAGGCCTCCAAATGACACTAAGAGACACAAAGGGGGCCCTATAGGACTTCAACCAACACATAAAGACTCACAGGAGCTTACTAGAGCTTTGAAAACTAAAACAATGAAAAAGGGGCTCAGCAGGGCTTGAAACTCTACGTAAAAACTTAGTGGGGGATAGGGCTCTGAATATCACAATCACACTAGGCCTTATAAGAGCTTCAAAGCTCCCCGCGAAGAATTGTCCGGCGAAGAATTGTCCGCGCGAAGAATTGTCCGGCGAAGAATTGTCCGTGCGAAGAATTGTCCGCGAAGAATTGTCCGCGCGAAGAATTGTCCTGCCACCATATAACTCAACGTGTAGAAGAGCTGCTGGATAATTATGTAAGTTCAAACTACAGCACCAGCCGAATATAAAATTCATGGAATGTTGACACTCAATTTTATGTAAATTATTTGATCAATAACTAAAATATGGCTGAAAATTTTAAACACCAAGACAAAATTCAGTGAACAACAGTCTCTCTCTGAGTAATAATCGAGATTTTCATTCGTATATGGAAGATAACCTTGGTAGAAGAAGGGGTCAAAATGTGAATCTCGACGAGGTCTTGAGCTGATTGAGCAGGGAATTGAAGCTCAAATGCGTTAGGAAACGGGTTCAGCAATAGTTCTGCAAATCAGGAAGAATGAGAACGGAATTAAATTGAACGGGTAGAGCTAATTAGTCGTAGGATTTTCGCACGTAATTAGGGTGTACTTTCTTTCAAAAACCGAATGTAAACTGAAATTACTAATTCCCAACGCTAGCTGATGTCAGCACGTCTGGAAATTATGTAATGAATAACTAAGATGAACTTAATTGAATTGGCGATGATTGATTAATATAATAAAAGTAAGTGCCAAATCTTTGTGCCGCTAAAACTCAGAAACGAGTACCGCTACAATCAAGGGAGTTATATGGTATGGTAGCCCTATATCCCCCATCGATGAAGAAGGTTTTCGTTTTTACCTAAAGGGCGTGCTTTTGAAGAAATAAGGGCTGGAAATTTTTAGCTCTCTAGAAATGTCTAGAACAGTCCAGAACTTTCGAGAGTATTCGAGATCATTCAACAACATTCCAGAATGTTTCGGTATGTTCTGGAATGTTCGGAAATAGTCTTCAACGTTCGAATAATAAAAGAAAGTGTACAGAGGTGCGTGCCGGAACTCAAAAACGAGTCCCAGTAGGATCAAAGAAGTTATATGATGTGGTAGCCCTCTATGCCCCATCCATAAAGAAGGTTCTTGGTTTTATTTGAAAGGCGGGTTTTTTTAAAGATAAAAAGGCTGGAACTTTCGCCCTCTAGAATGTCTAGAACAGTCCAGAACATCCGAAAGTATTCGAGATCAATCAACAGCATTCCAGAATGTTCCGGTATGTTCTACAATATCCTGGAATAGCCTGGAACGTTCGGAAACATCCCGGAACATTCCAGATCATTGTGGAACATTCGAGATCATTCCATAACATTCAAAAATGTTACGGTGTGTTGCTAAATGTTCGGGAATAGTCTGGAACGGTCGGAAACATCCCGCAATATTCCAAATCATTGTGGAACATTCGAGATCATTCTACAACATTCCAAAATGTTCCGGTATATTCGAGAATAGTCTGGAACGTTCTGAAACATTCCGAAACATTCCAATCCATTGTAATACCTACATTCGAGATCGTTCCACAGCATTTCAGATTCCAGAATGTTCCGGTACGTTCTAGAATGTTCGAGAATAGTCTGGAACGTTCGAAAACATCCCGGAACAGTCCAGATTATTGCGAAACATTCTAGATCATTCTACAACATTCCAGAATGTTCAGGTGTGTTCTGGAATGGTCGGGAATAGTCTGAAATGTTTCTAAACATCCCGAAATATTCCAGATCATTGTAGAGCATTAAAAATCATTCCATAACAGTCCAAAATGTTTTGGTATGTTCTAAAATAATCGGGATCATCTAGAACGTTCAAAAACATCCCGGAACATTCCAGGTCATTGTAGAGCATTTGTGATCATTTCACAACATTCCAGAATGTTTGGGTATGTTCGGGAGTAGTCTGGAACGTTCGGAAACATTCCAGAATGTTCCATTATGTTCTAGAATGATCAAAAATAGTGTGGAACGTTCGGAAACATCCTGGAATATTCCAGATCATTGTGGAACATTCGATATCATTCTATAACATTCCAGAATTGTCTGGAATTGTCGGGAATAGTCTGGAACGTTCTGGAACATTCCGAAACATTCCAATCCATTGTGGTACCTACATTCGAGATCGTTCCATAACATTTCAGATTCCAGAATGTTCCGGTACGTTATAGAATGTTCGAAAATAGTCTGGAACGTTCGAAAACATCTCGGAACATTCCAGATCACTGTGGAACATTCCAGAACACCCTTGAAAGTTCCTGCAACATTGTGGACCATTCGAAGCCTTTTTGGTGTGGAGCCACCTATTAGTAGAGGTGCAGTACAGAATAAGTACAGAATATTCGAGAGTATTCAAGATCATTCTACAACATTCCAGAATGTTCAGGTATGTTCTGGAATGGTCGGGAATAATCTAGAATGTTCCTAAACATCCCGAAATATTCCAGATCATTGTAGAGCATTCAAAATCATTCCATAACAGTCCTAAATGTTTTGGTATGTTCTAAAATGGTCGGGATCATCTAGAACGTTCAAAAACATCCCGGAACATTTCAGATCATTGTAGAGCATTCGTGATTATTTCACAACATTCCAGAATGTTCCGGTATGTTCGGGAGTAGTCTGGATCGTTCGAAAACATCCCAGAATGTTCTACCATGTTCTAGAATGATCGAAAATAGTCTGGAACGTTCGGAAAATTCCTGGAACATTCCAGATCATTGTGGAACATTCGAGATCATTCTATAACATTCCAGAATGTTCTAGAATTGTCGGAAATAGTCTGGAACTCCCGAAAACATCCCGGATCATTCCAGATCACTGTGGAACATTCCAGAACACCCTTGAAAGTTCCTGCAACATTGTGGACCATTCGAAGCCTTTTTGGTGTGGAGCCACCTATTAGTAGAGGTGCAGTACAGAATAAGTACAGAATATTCGAGAGTATTCAAGATCATTCCACAACATTCCAGAATGTTCTGGAATGTTTTGGGAATTGTCTGGAACGTTCGAAAACATCTCGAAACATTCCAGATCATTGTGGAACATTCTAGGACACTCTTGAAAGTTTCTGGAACATTATGGACTAATCGAAGCCTTTTTGGTGTGGGGCCACCTATTGGTAGAGGTGCAGTACAGAATATTCGGGAGTATTCGAGATCATTCCACAACATTCCGGAACGTTCCGGTATATTCTGGAATATTCAGGAATAGTCTGGAACGTTCGGCCAGGAACATTCCAGAACACCCTCGAATGTTGTGGATTCTGGAAAGTTGTGGTCCATTCGAAACTTTCTTTTGGTTTGAGTGGGGCTACCCATCAGTAGGGGTATATAAAGCAAGATTCGTCGTGGTTTTGAACACCTGTTTCTTGCCAGTTTGTTAATGAAAAGTTGATATGATATACATTTTGCACAATGCCCAACGTGGAAGAGGAGATCTTGCCAGTTCTGTAGCAAAATGGCGAAAGAAAAAAACGAACAGCGAAAACATGAAAAGGTCGAAGAGCGCGAAGTACGGTAGACGTTCCCAACGAATAAGTAGAATGAGCACCGTTAGATGCAGAGCAGTCACTCATGAAAATATCACCCTACGAGAAGCGCGAGCGAACGAGGACTAGGTTTCGCTTAGGGGCCGCGAAGCGGTCCCGGCGAAAGCTAGTTTGAAATGAAGGTGAGGTGTGGTTAAATGATTTTGTTTATTTTCTCAATACAGGGTGTCCGTTTTTCGAGGCTTAGCATGGGTATCTCGCTTATCTTTAGAGATACAGAGTCGGTTAAATTTAAAAAAAGTTGCGAATTCACATGACGATCAATGATCCAAAATGACATCTGACTTGTCAGTTCTAGTTTTTGAGATATCGAGAAAAAACTGACATTTGTAATTTTTGTTTTTTTTTTATTTGAAAAACGGTTGAAGGTAGCCTTTTCTTATTGAGACATTGTGCAGGCACTTTTCCAAGGGGAATTCATTGTTGCCAAAATCTTCATTCTAGCTTTCAAAACAACCGAGATATGACATTCAACTTTTTTTTCTCTTATGGGCGCCATATTGGATTTTGACATTTTAATACAATATTTTTTTCTGGTTACAACGATGTGTCACAAGCCACTGTTGAATTTATGCTTTTGAGCAAAAAATCAATATTTTATTTTTCAAAGAGTGCTTTGGAAACAAAATCAGCACCGACAATCAATAAAACATAAATGTTAAATAGTTATTCAACAGTGACATGTGGCACATCGTTGTAACCAGTGAAGAATACCGTATTCAAAAATATCAAAATTCAATATGGCGCCCATTTGAGGAAAAAGTTGAATGTCGTGGCAATGTCTAGATCAGAAATGGCCACCTTCAACCGTTTTTTGAAAAAAAAAAATATAAACAAAAATCCAAATTTCTGTTTTTTCACGACATCTCAAAAACTAAAATCGATACGTCAAATTTTTTTTTGGGTCATTGATCGTCATAAAAATTCGCAACTTCTTTCTAATTTAACCGACTCTGTATCTCTGAAGATAAGCGAGATACCCATGCCTAGCCTCAAAAAACGGACATCCTGTATATATATATATATATTCATTTCATCCTCTTTCAAAGAACGTGAGGTCACTACAGTTAGATTGAGGTATTAGCACGACGTGAAGTTGAGGTACGTGGAAAATTAATTTAAATGACTTAGGTGACGGTAATAAAAAATTACGTCGGACCATTTTTTTTCGTTACGAGGCTCTCGGTTTTTTGTTTTTTTCTCTATTTGTCGACTGATTTACACTCCATTCTCATTAATCATTAAGAAATCACCCGGACCTAAGCTATCACATTTGCACTATTCACAAAAAGGTAGGAGGTCAACTTCGTGGGTGAAAATTTGGGGAAACAACTGAGCGTACTGGTACCCCCATTGGCTGCCTAAAAATTATATTTCAGCCAGTACGACCTTCTCGACCGTTTACTCACTAGTCGGTCATGTTTTTTTTTCTTTCCGCGGGATCAAAATGGAGCTAAAAAAAAACTAAACTAAACAAACAAAAACGTCCCCCGCTTTTTTTCTCTCCCCCTGCCTACTTCAATATCGATTCAAACCGTTTCAGACAGCCAATACCATCGAAGAAGGTCCATGCTTCTGGTTCAAGTTATCCCGAAATGAAAAAACTAGTTCCCTAATCACAAATATCACCACAACAAAAAGATGTAGACTGTCCGACTGGAATATTATTGATGATTGTCGAAAAGTTCTCAGAAGTTCTTTGGATCTGTTGTCGAAAGTAGGCACTCATATAATTTGACAAACATGCGACTCAATCATACAATCGTAATACCGTATTTGCTTGTAAGAAAAGTTTTTATTGATTTTTTTTCGTTTTGTTCCAGGTAAGCTACGCCTTCAAGTTGATGTCCAATAGTTTCTGTGTTCATGATAAATGAGATAAGTGCTGATGAGGTAAGTCCATGATTTTCAAACTGATGCCAATGCAGCGTGACTGGAAAGTGTCTGACGATTAAAAAATCGCTCTTGAACGTGGACAAATCAAATTCAGAGACAATGATTTCCAAGAAGATATTAAGAAAGATCATACAAGCGTGATTTAGCGATCTCGTGTCAGTGAATCATTCAATTATTATGCAATATTCAAAACATTGATTTTTTTTCTGCTTTTATGCTGAAGCCATTAGGTACCTTCACCTTCACCCACATCAGAATGCACCATATTAGATTTTAATAAATTCCTTTTGAAAAACAATGCCTCAGAAGAACATTTCATCGAACAGTGTACACCTCACTGTACAAGAAGTGAAGTGCAGTGAGTAGCAGTTTGTAAAAATGGAGAATTCTGATTTTTGCAGGGTATCGTTGATGAAAAGCAAGATAAATTGAACAAATATTAAAAATTCCATTTCTAAAATTATAAAGTATTTTGTAGAAGATTATTTCTGGTTACCTTATCTGGCGAGCATTGGCATTTTCACTAAAAAGATAACCAGGGCTGTCTTCATATCGGCGCTTTCATTCCAAATAATGGTTTACGCCTTCGAAGCTTACATGTTCATAGTTGAGCCATCTTACATCATGAAATATGCCCCATTTCTCTTCGCCAGATCATACGTGAGCTTGAAAAATTTACAGTAACTCAAATATCACCTGGACATGAACCAATTGAATCTGATGATGTTTTTGGCTCACCTTGCTTCAAGCGCTGTCAAATATAAAGATGGCGTGACAGCAGCGTACACCAGTTGAATGTAATTTGCATCTATTAATCTTGGAGTGTTCGGAACATTATAATTTACGAAAACGCTCCCAACTGCTTCTGGGCGGTTGTTCTTCAAAGTGTGGGAATGATTCCATGGAACTTTGAAGCAACTCTACATGCTTCATTGCCCGAAAGTTGCCGCGCTCTTCCTACGGAGCAATTTTCACACTTTGAATTAGAGAACAGGTTAGAGAATAGAGTCTAATTTGGAATCAGCTTAGTTAGCAACCGATTAGCAACACAGTGCATTGGTTGGCAATGTGGTCCAAAAAACATAGCCGATTCTGTCCAAATGTGAAACGAATCTTGCTCGTTTAATAATGAGAATTCCAGGGAACTGCAGCCGGAATCGTGATTTTACTTGAACGCAACTTCAACGAAAATCTGTGGCAAGACTTCGAATTGTGGTCTGTCGAGGGCGCTGGGCGGCACGTCCGCGCCAAAGCCGAACAATTGCTGAGATATTCGAATTTGACCGTGTTCTGCACTCTGCTGCTGAATTTTTTCGGCTGCGTCATGATGATCTCGACGCAGACCGACGCTTGCGTCGAGTTCAGCTTGACGCTGTACTTGTTGCAAAAATGGTTTCCAAACATCTGCGGCGTCCTGACGGCGGTCGTGAAAATATTTGTGATCCCAATAATTTACTCCATGACCCTGCATCCGCTTCTTGCACTTCACTCTTCACAACAAATGCGCCTGCAGTTTTTCATGCTCCAAGAGCGTATCAGAATCGTTGGCCAAGATTTTTTCGAAGAAAGCCGCCACGAAGATTTGGCCGACGATCGGCTGTTCCAGCATGAAATGCAAAGAAGGCTTCGCTTCATTATTGCCAGGCACATACAGTTAATCGAGTGAGTAAAATATGTCACAAAATTGAATCAGGATCAAGTGTTCTCAGGCTCAGGATATTTGCAGGCTTGTAGGCAAAATAAATGAAGAAATTGTGGACCCATTTTTCGTTGCACTCGCCGGATTGGGATTTGTGCTTTTACTTTGCATTGTAGTGATCGTGTATGAGGTAATTATTATTGATCCAGCTCGATTTGATTTCTTCCTCTCTTCATTTTCAAACTTCACCTAACTGTTGTTTAATTATGCAAATGTACACAGATCAGTTTGAATGTTTACCATTTCAACACACAAATTCAAATGGTTTTGCTACTGGCTGGGTGGACGACTTTGTTTTGTTGCTGTTATTTGATCCAGCACGGACAGGGTGTCGTGAGCATGGTAAGCTGTTTTTTTTCACACCTGACTTGTTCAATTCAGATTGTAACGTAAAATCATAAATTATCTTGATCAGCTTTTTTTGAAATTATATAACTGGCACTTTACACCAACCCCGCTGCTGCATATACCGCATCAGGACCTCCCCTGTCTATGATAATTGTTGATTTCACTGTATTTTTCCAAATCGTACTTTTCATCTAGTGCGACGATTTGTTCATGGAAACCACCAGTATCAAATGGTATACTTTCAATAAAACGAACCGGATGACTTTCATGATGCTGATCCAAAATTCACAGGAACCATTGAGGCTGAAATTCACCACAAATCTGGGCCTGGATTATGATTTGGGAATTCGTGTATGGATTCGACAAATAAGCTTCGAATCATAGGCGCAGTTTTGGAAAGAAATTTGCCTCTTTTAGTACCATTCATAGAGGCAATGGATAAGTGGTTAGAGTCTAAACGTTTGTTATGTCTACATACGCATACGTTTACACTCGATGCTTAAGACGCAGATTATTCCAAAGCTGAAGTCTCTGACTCGAGCTATGGATCATTTTTCCAATTCTAAGACCTTTTCCTAATTTCAAAAATAATTTTTGCAGTTGATCAGAGGACTGTACTCAGCGATTTCTCTTTTAGCAACTCTGCATTTTAAGAAAGTCCAATAAAGTCGCCACAAAAAAATACATCTATTGTGTATAATCTTGAGTTGATTGTATAACGTTGTGCATCCTTGTACCTACTGTATCGTGTTGGAAGAATTTTTCATACAATTTATAGTGACATATCTATGGCTGAATATTTAGTTTAGAAAACATTAATAGGTTCAGAACAATAATTGGTTGGATATGTTGTTACAGTTTTGTTTGGAACTGCCTCTCATGATTGTGCAATTTGCTCTCAAGTGCAATATTCCCGTGTCTTATTGATAATAATTCACATGATGATAATAATTATTGAGAACACATTTTGTTGATAGCCTTGCACAAATCTATCTTGTTGTCATTCCAGAACCAAATTGTGCAATACACTTCTACAATACATTGTGTAGTTTTTTTTCACAAATCAGTGTGTTCACTGTTCATATTTCTTGAGTTGATCACTCCGCATACTTCAAACGTCGGTCACTTATTCCCTTAGATTTTCCTGTAAAACTATAAAAAGATTGTGCAGTGATCTGTGATTATGCTGTCCAGATATCAGATAACGGAAGACAATATAACATAGTGATTGGTTAGTGCCTGCCTATTTCCTGAAAGTTTCAGAACTCAATTTAGAACTTGATCATACCATTCCATCTACCATTTTCACTCAAGGACGGCATTTCCTCAGCTGCAGAGCGAAAGAGTCCCAGATAGATTCTTGTACCGTGAATTTCTGTCGAATCTGTGCAGCTGAAAATGAAACAGAACAGTAAGTTCTGCAAATTTGGACTTGCAAGTGAATGATGGTCTTTTTCGGAAGATATAAAAATTTTGAAAAAAAAAAACCGAAGTTTCTTGATTTTCAGGGTTTTGAAATATATATGCATTTTCATTCTTGATTATAAAAAGATAACCCTTCTTTTTTTTTGATTCTCCAACTCCACTGGCTTTCATGGAACCAACGTTTAAAAGAAAACTAGGAAATGCTGTCCTCAATGCAGTATTCTACTGAAACCTGAGACATAACGCTGACATGAGAAGCCGTGTAATGATCAATTCATTGTTTGTGCTCCGAAAATTGATAGTCGTTAACCTTTTGCTCATCGGAAAGTAAGTACCTAGCCATACCACATCAAATTAATGAATTATTCTGGTTTAATTATTGACGTTTCAATACGTTCCACATCATGCAATCAATATCAAACGAACAAAAATATGATCCAGTGTCAAGAATAAAGGGTTTCGCAGGGCTGAGAGCTCACCTCTCACAACTGCCTAAAAAGAAATTTCTTCTTTATTAAAGCCAGGTGGAAGGTCGAGAAGAACACAGCGAAGTTTGGTAACGTTTTATTAAGCTCACACATAACTTGCACAATAGACATCCAAGACTCTAGCGATAAACTTTTCTACAACACGTATCAGTTACTCGTAAATTTGAACACAAAAAAAGAAGTCGGGCAGAGCCGATGGCCGCAGATAGAAAATCGATTGATCGACTCCCGTTCATCTCTGGATTCTGCCATAGTACTCATTGGATCGTCATTTGGTCACATGGGACCGCGCATTGACTTGTAGATCGCCGACGCCGCAAGGAAAAATTCGTTGAGAGAAACCGCTGAGTCGACGCTGCTCTTTTCCGGTTGCCGAGAGCTGGGGCTTCGTTCTCCATGCTGAAATGCAAAATCGTCCACTCTTTCCTGTCCGTTGCCGCTAGCGGCGGCGTCTCTTTCTTTCTCTGATCGTACGGACCGGATAGAACAATAAATGCCATCTGCTATACATCAAAAATTGTTTTGTAACAACCAAATACCCAAATTCTCAATTCATTGACAACGCACTTTCATTGTATCACTTAAGATCAAACCTGCGTTCCTTCTATCAGAGCCCGCTCTAGTTGAGAATTCCTTTGATCACACGGTAGACCGGCCGACACCTTAGGATCTTCTCCATCTTATTGGCAGCGCTGACGACGGTCGATGGTGACAGATGGTTGGCTCAGCTTGAAGTTGTGAGTTCACCTGTGACTCACTCAATTGACAGCCTAGAAAAAATTCTGACGCTAGAGATCGGTTGGCTCGAGATAGGCTTAATACTGAACAGTTTGGAGACTACTTGAACACACTGATTGAAGGAACTGAATTGCTATGGCTCAGTAGCATCGAGTCTCTGTCAGACGGTCATTGAATTCATACTTGTCACTGAAAAGTGGTGGCTCATTTTCACCATTCTCATCAAACTCTGTTTGGGATCATGAAAAGATGGGCAAAAAATCTTGTGGATGCTACACACTCCCTTTCTTCGGAAAAAATGAAACGCCGCGTCGGACTTTTTTTTCTGACATTTGAAGAGGTTCTTGGATTTTTTGCTTCTTTCTGTTTGTCGACTGATTCACACCCATTCATTCCTACTCCTGAATCTAAAGATCACTTAGACCTAAACTATCATATTTACACTATTCACAAAAAGGTGAAAGTCAACTTCGTGGCTGGCAATCGAGGAAAACAACTAAGCGTACTGATACCTCCATTGGCTGCTCGAAAATAAGATTTCAGCCAGTATGACCTTTCCAACCATTTGGCGAAACAGCTTCACGAACAAGCAGAATTCTGGTTGTACAGCTTGAGCGCGAATAACCAGCGAAAAGCTCGAGCAGATAGTGGTATTCTGAAAGATACTACAGAGCTTCAATACGTACACTTGGCAGCGAAAATAGCGCCCACTTGGTTTATAAGGAAGACGACTGTTTGTTTGGCCTGCTCTACCATAATAGGTAATAGTAGCACTTGAGATAAATACAGCAATGCTACCCTTATGACAATTATATTGCCCTTTAATAAACCATTTAAACGTTCAACAATGGTAACTGCCGACAGAAACCGGAATGAGCAAACTCCAGCCACAATTTAGCAATTTTCCACTACAATTCTGGAAGTGTCTTCATCAAAATTTCACAATATCTACCTTCTAGCAAAGATTCTAGCAGTTCCTACCGAAATCTTCAAAGTTCCAGCGATTTCCAGCGACCGTTTAGCCATTTTCAACAACAATTGAACAGGTTTGAGCAAAATATTCTTCTTGGCGACAATTTAGCATCATTCAACAAAAATTTAGAATTGTTTTGCACGAATTCAGCAAGTTTCAGCTGAAGCTTAGCAGTTCGCAACAAAAATCCAGTCGCTTTTAGCGAGATACAGCAATTGTAAGCAACAATTCAACAAACTAAAAACTTTTCAGTGAAATTCAGCAATTTTTAAATAATTTCAGCAAATGCGTAGCAAAAGTCAATGATTTCCACTATTTTCAGCTACTTACAACAAAAATTGGAAATCGCAGCAAAGTTTAGCTACAATTCCGCAAATTTCAACAACAAGTCAGCCAATTATAGCAGAATTCAGCAAGTTTGAATAACAATCTAGCACTTTTCAGCAACAATTTACCAATTGTCAAGAAAACTTTGAAACGTTTCGAAAAATTCCAGCAGTTTTTAGTTTCAATTGAGCAATTCTAAATGAAAAAGCATAGACAGAAATTGAGCAATTTCTAACAACAGTTCAGTAGTTTCCAACCAAAATTAGCAAATTTATTCGAAATTCAGCAAGTTTCAGCAATAGTTCCGCAATTTACAACCCAGATTCAGCAAGTTTCAACAAAACTCTGCAATTTCAACAACAATCTGTTCAATCTTTCGGCAACAGATCAGCCATTCTCAATTGAAGTACTGCATTCTGCAAGCTCCAGCAAAATTCAGGAATTATTAGCAACAATAGACCATTTATTTTGAATCGACATCTAACAGCAACTTTTAGTAGAATGCAGCATTTTGCAGCAATTTACAGCAATAAATTAGTCAGTTTCAACAAAATAATCAAATTCCAGCAACAATTCAGCAATTTCCGATCACGAATTAGCAAGTTGACTAACCAAGTTGATAAACTTAAGCAACATTTGCAACATTCAGCAACTGTTCAGCACAAATGTAACAAGTTTTAGTTTTGCAAGTTCCAGCAAACAGTCAACAATTTTCAGCAACACCTGAGCAATGCAGCAGAAGCAAAAAACAAACAAAAATTCAGTCATTTTTACCACAAAGATATGATATTTTAGCAAACATGTAGCAAGTTTTAGCAAAAGTTAAGCAAGTTTCAGCATCAATGTAGCTATTTTGTGAGCATTTAGGAAGTTTTAGCAAACAGTTCTCAGCAAAAACTCACATATTTCGACAAGGATTTAGCAAGATTTATAGCAGTTTTCAGCAATTTAGAATAAAACTTTGAAAAGTGTCATCAACAATCCAGCAACTTTTTGGAAAAGATAATTTCCAACCAAAATTCAGCAAGTTCTAGCAAATTTCAGCTAAATTCAGCAATTTTGGACGAGTTATTGGCAAATTTTGGCGAGATACAACAATTTTCAGCAAAATTCAGCAATTTTCAATCAATGGTGTGGTAGTTAGCGCGTTCGACTACACAGATTTTCGCCTCGAAAACAAGCTTCTTGGTTAAGTTGGAATGCTTGCTAAATGCAAGACGCGCCGTGTGTCGCATAGCACGTAAAATACGCACGATGGTGCCGACCCCATGCGATGTTGGTGGTCGTTAAAAATCCCTACCCCGTGTTGGAACACACAGAGGTTCGGCAAAATTTCCGGATTTCCGGTATAGTGGAGGAAAGCATTTACCGGCGTCGGTGTTAGGCCTCGTTGCGGAAATAGGCCGACGTTAAATGAACGAATAAAAAAAAAAACAATATTTAGAAAAAATCAGCAATTTTCAATCAAAACTTGGCAAGTTCGAAAAAATTTTAAACTAATTCAAATTTATATCACAAATTTAAAGTTTGAAAAATTTATTAATATTACAAATTTTTTTTTTTTTTTTTTTTTTTATTGACTTTTAAAGATACATCAATCACCTGGATTATTAGTACCTTGGTACTGTGCTATTCGTATTCTATGATAATTGTATAATATAATACATGTTAAATTAGTGTTTCTAATTTAGATAATTTGACAAATTCTATGATTTTGTTAGGGTCTGCAAAAATATCTTCTGTTGGTCCTGGTAGGTGGGCTTTTTCTCGTTCTCGTTGATACTTCAAACAATCTGTTAGAATGTGTAGTACGGTCGTTCTGGTGTTGCAGAGTTCGCAGACTGGTGGTTCTGTTTTTTCCATCAGAAACGAGTGTGTGAGGCGGGTATGACCTATTCTCAATCGGTTTTGTATGACGTCATGCCTTCGATTAGATAAAACTGTGGTAGTGATTGGTATTTTGATGGAGTTCCACTTGGTTGCTACATTCTTTTTGATTAAGTTTATGGTGTCTTCGAGAGTTGTGATAAGATGGAGGGTTCCCGTGGAGGCGCTGGTGTTTGCTTCTTGATCCGCTTCCTCGTTGCCTTCGATTCCAACATGGGATGGGACCCATAAGAATTGTATTGACTTCCCTTGTTCGCTCAGGTGGTACAGTTTCTTGTGGATTCTATTGATGATGGTGTTTCTGCTGTAGGGTTGTTGGATGCCATGCATTGAGCTGAGGGAGTCTGAGATTATGATGTGTAGTTGGTCTTCTGAGGTTGATATGTATTTTAGAGCTTGGAGGATCGCGAACAGTTCTCCTGTGTATATGCTGTTGGATGGTGAGAGTTTGTTTCCTGATTTGTGATTATAGGTAACGAATGCTGATCCAACGGATTCGTCACTCTTGGAGGCATCGGTATAGGTTTCCTTGTAGTCTGCGTATTTGTGTAGAACTTCTGTGGCTTCTTGTTTGAGTATTTGTGGGTGTGTGTCTTTTTTGGTAAATTTGGTGAGCTCAAGGTTTATAGTGGGTTGAGGTGTTGTCCAGGGGGCATGTGGATGTTTTGGGTATGGTGTTATGTTTGGGATTTGTAACTGGTATTCGATTAAAGACCTGTGGAGTTGGGTGTCTAGTGATGGGGGGCAGTTTTTTATTTGGGAGGGTTTTGCCGAGATTGGGTAGAAAGACTTATACGCTGGGTGCCTCTTATCGTAGTGGACTTTGTGTGCATAAATGAGTAACGTTTTGCTTCTCACGATGTCAAGTGGGGGCTCGTTCACCAGGCTTTGCAGTCGGTTGATTGGACTTGTTCTGAAGGCTCCGGTAGCAAGTCGAAAGGCTGAGTTTTGAGTGCTGTTCAATGACTGTAGGATCTTTGGTTTTGCTGATCCGTACACTATACTGCTGTAGTTGATTTTAGATAGGATGAGTGATTTGTAAAGGACTATCAAAGTGCTTCTGTCGCTACCCCAGTCAAGGTTTGAGAGAGTTTTCATTATATTAAGCCTTCTCGAGCATTCATTCTTCAGTTGAGAGATGTGCGATTTCCATGTTAGTCTTCTGTCGAACGTTACTCCTAAGAATTTTACTTCTTGGACGGTGGGGATTTTTGTCCCATGTAAAAATAGGTCTGGAGGTGTGTAGTTGTTCAGTCTGTCGAATCTTATACATTTAGTTTTTTCTGGTGAAAAGCGGAATCCTGTATGTGTAGACCAATCTTCCAATTTTGTAAGTGTTTTTTGGAGTAAATCTTGTGTAGTTTTTTCATTTTTTCCCCTGTAGTAGATGCAAAGATCGTCAACGTAGAGAGATGTCATTATGGGTGGTTGAATTTGTTTTGTGACGCTGTCTATAGCTATAAGGAAAAGTGTAGTGCTTAGGACTGCCCCTTGGGGTACGCCATTTTTTTGTTGGAAAGTTGTAGATAAGATTCCGTTTAGCTTCACTTTAAAAGATCTGTCGGTTAGAAAGTTTTCCACATAGTACCTATATGATGTTTCCGTTTAGACCGTAGCTTTTCATGGTTTTCAAGATGTTATATTTCCAAGTAGTATCATAGGCTTTTTGTAGGTCGAAAAAGATTGCTGTCAGGTGTTGTTTTTCTTTAAATGCGTTTATGATTTCGGTTTGTAGATTGACTAGTTGGTCTGTTGTGCTGCGGTGCTGTCTGAAGCCACTTTGAGCCGCAGAGATAAGTTGTTTGTCTTCGAGGTACCATAGCAGTCGTTTGTTTATCATCTTTTCTAGGGTTTTGCATATGCAGGAGGTGAGGGCAATTGGTCTGTAGTTTGCTGGGTCTGTTTTCTTTTTTCCAGGTTTCAAGATTGGAGTGATGGTTGCTTTTTTCCATGATTCTGGGAAGACGTGGTGTGTCCAGATGAGGTTGTATAGCTTGAGGAGGTAGTGCTGAGTTTCTGAAGGAAGGTTTTTTATTAGCTGGAAGGGTATGTTGTCTGGACCAGGACTGGTGTTTTTGCAAGAGTTTAAAGCAGACTGGAGTTCCCAAAGGGAGAAAGGGTTGTTGATTGAGTCGTTGATGTTGTTGTCATTCATTTCTAGGGCTTCTGTTTCTGTCAAGTTTTTGTGGTGTAGAAATTCAGGAGTGTACTGGTTGTCACTGAATGTGTCTTCGAAGGTCTTCCCCATGGTATTTGCAATGTCTTGGTGGTCTGTGACTGTGATTCCGTTTGTTTCTAGTGCTGAAATTGTGTGGTAGTGGTGGGAGCCTCTTACTCTCTTGATTTTACTCCAGACCTCAGTGAGTGGTGTAGAGCTGCTAATAGAAGATACGTAATCTTGCCAGGATTTTCTTTTGCTTTCTTTGATGGTTCTTTGTGCGACTGCTCTTCTTTTTTTGAATTCAATTAGATTTTCGAGTGTCGAGTGTTTTTTGAATTTGTTGAACGCTTTTTTCTTTTCTTTGATGGTGTTCTCGCATTCCATGTTCCACCAAGGTACGGGTTTTGTTTTGGTTATTGGTTTGTGTTTTGGGATGCTTGCTTCTGCTGCTGTAGTGATAAGTGTGGTGAATTCGTCAATCAGTATGTCTATATTGGTAGATGGAGAGGGTTCATCATGGTTTTGGAATTTCAAAAGTTCTTGAAACATCGACCAGTTGGCGTTTTTAAGGTTCCATTTTGGAGTTGTGTTGTTGGTCATTGGGTGGTGATCGAGTTGTGTTTTGATTTCAATTGGGAAGTGATCGGAACCGTAGAGATCGGGCAAGGGGTCCCAGATAAAGTTTGCTGCTGTTACGGGGTCCGAAAATGTCAAATCAATGTTTGTTAATTTCCCAGAAGCAGAGCAGAAATGGGTTGGTTGGGTGTTGTTGAGGAGGATGATGTTGTCGTCATTTGTTACTTTTTCTATGATGCGGCCTCTGGTATCGGTGTGCTCTGAGCCCCAGAGAATGTTGTGTGCATTAAAGTCTCCTGTTAGTATGAATGGTTGTTGTAGTTGTTCAATTATGTGTCGTATGTCTTCATCTTTGAATTTTTTATTGGGGGCGATGTAGATGTTGCAAATTGTGAGGTGGTTTTTATTAGTAATTTTGACTGCTACGGCTTCCATGTTTGTGATAAGGGGTACTTCTTCTGCTGTGTTTCTATTGTGAACGAGGATGGCAACACCTCCGCTTGCGTGCTCTTCGTTTCTTCGATCTAGGCGGAAAATTTCGTAGTTGCGAAGATTGAATGTTTTGTTGGGTTTGAAGTGTGTTTCCTGTATGGCTAAGATGTCAGGGTCGTGGTCTCGAAGGAGTTTTTGTAAGTATTTGTATCGGGTAATTAACCCGTTACAGTTCCATTGTAGTTCTTTGAATTTTATGGTTGGTTTTCTTCTGTGTCTGATTGGGTTGGCTTTGGTTGTGTGTCAAAAGATTGGCTCTTGATTTTATTCTTGATTCTTGTGAAGCGGTTCTTCATTGATCTGCTGGTTAGTTTGTCGTAGGTGTCGTCTATCATATTCAGTAATAGATCGATGTTGTCAGTGTATCTTAATGCTTCCGAGGTGATGTTCTTGCTTTGTATGGCGTTTTCGATAAAGCTCTTGAAGCTGTCATAAGAGATGGTGTATTTTTTTGGGTTTATTTTGATTTCATTTCTGATTGGTTCGAGTATATCGTCAATATTGGTTGTTATCGATTCCGTGGATGAAGATTTTTTAAGGATTTGATCTCGGTTTGGACTTGTCTCTCTTGATTTGCCGATTTTTGGTTTTTTGTGTGTTTGTGTTGAGTTTTTGTTCTTGTTTGGTTTTGGTGGTAGATTGGGTTGTCTAAAAGGGTCTGTTACTTTGGTTTGAGATGATTGCGCTGTTTGGTTTATGTCTTCGGTGCTGGAGATGTCTGAGGAAATTTCGGAATTCGTCGGTGCTTGGCGCTTTTGTGCTGTACTAGGTTGGTTTTGGGGTTTGTGTACTGTGGCTTCTGTAGTGATTGTGTGAGATAGGGGTATTTCGTCATCTGATATTTCTTCAATGTCGTCAGTTTCATCGTTGGTTGCTGATTGTGCAATTGAGTCAGTTGATGAGCGCCTGGATGATTGTCTCTCAGATTCTATTAAAGGTGGGTGAGGGCATTTGCTGGCTACATGTCCTGGGGTTTTGCAGAGAAAACAAGTAAGTTCATCGAAACATAAGAAAATTCTGAAGGTGGTTTCTTCGAATGACATAAGTATGGATGAGGGTAGTTCTAAGTCGTCTTCTGGTGGGGCAATAAACACTTGGCGGCGAAAACTCTCTACGTGATTGTATTCGTCTCCTTGGATTCCGGCTCGTAAGGTCGTTATTGGGGAAACTGGTCTGAACCCTTTATTACGAATAGCAGTCTCGATTAGTTCATGTGGTATTGCGCTGTGCACATTCGAGATTATCAGTATTTTAGCAGGTGTTACGAGTTTGCGAATTTTGAATGTTTTATCTTGAATATATAGTGTTTGTTGTTGGGAGACAAGTTCTTCTACTAGTTTAGTGTTAGTTAGGTAGATGCATATTCTGTTGTTTGAAATTCGTGAAGCTGAGATGATATTCTTTGGTCCGGTTATGCTCCCGACTGCCGTAACGTAGTCTGTGAGACGAAGTTCGTCGTTGGATATGTCGAGGACAATAGCTTGGTCTCTTTTTGGGAGATTAGGCTGAGGTTTTGATCTAGCGGCATTTGCATATGAAACTGGTTGGTTTGGTCTTTGTGGTGAATTTGATGGTGGGAGATTCATTGTTATATGGGTTTATTCAGGTGATGTTTTATGGTTTTACCTTTTGAAAAGTAAATGATTGCATTTTTGTCGTAGGATTGATTAGGGTGTGGCAGCGCCAAGCGCCTGTTGATGGTTTTTGTGAGCGGTAGGTTTCTTATGGTTCTGTGGTGATAAGGGAATTAAATGAAATGTGATGTTTGTTATTGTTATGGAACGTATTGCTGTGAGGTGACTGATTTGGGATTTGCGAGCTCACCAAGCTGGTCCAGGCGGTCCCGTGGATCGCCCTTTTGCTGTTTCGGTTGAAGAAACTGATTTTTGGACGGTGATTTACTCGAAAAATCGTTATCAGTGAAGACACACGTGTGTATCGGTACTCGTCGTACATCGAACTCCACAAATTTTTAAACCTAACAAAATACAAAAAATAAAAACTAAACTCAATATTAATCTAATTTTAATTAATATCAAAAAACTGAAATATGAAAATTATCGAGCAAGACTCATTTGGCAATTTTAATCAAAACTCAGCAAGTTTTATCATCAGTCAGCAAGTTTGAAAAAAGTATTTACCGATTTCTAACAAAAACTTAGCCAGTTTCAGCACTTCAGTAAGTTTCTGCAAAATTTAGCTTTTTTTAGCAAATCTCAGCTATCTTGAGCATTTTTCAACTAAAATCAAGTAATTGTAGCAAAAACTTAGCAAGTTTCAGTGAAATTAAGAAACTTGTAGCAACAATAATTAGCGGTTTTCTTAAATATTTTGTGTGTTCAGCATAAGTCAGCAATTTTCAACTTGAATGTAGCAATTTTTAATAATAGCAATTCAGCAACTTTCAACAAAATTTCTCGCAAGTTTTATCAGTGGGTAACAAAAAGCCATCAATTTTCAGCAATCGTGGAAGGAAAAATTCATCATGTTAGCAAAAGCAAAAGCAAAATTTAAGCATGTTTAGCAACAATTTGCAGTTTTGAACAATGATTCAGCAAATCTTTTTCTTCAACTAAACATTGGCCATTTTCAGTGATAATTTAGCAATTTTTTTTCAATAGTTTTCTGTAGCTGCTTGCGGTGCGCGAGTCCTGGGTTCGATTCCCAGTCTGAGTATTGCGTTGTTCGAAATCGTACTTTTTCATGTATGTAAAATCAATGAAATGACGTGCATATTCTTACGGAAAAAACTGGAGCCAATCATGAGAAGGAAAGATACGATTCAAAGAAAAGTTTGGATTCAGCAACAGTTCAGCAATTTCCAACTAGAGCTCACAACCAGAATTCAGCAAGCTTCAGCAAATATCAGTTGATTCCAACGAAAAATTAAAATGGTTAAACATGCAAATTCCAACCAAAATTTGGCAAATGTCAGCAAAATGTGCTATATTGCAACAAATTAGCAATGCTCAACAAAAATTTGTAAGTGTAGCAAGTTTAAGCAAATAGTTAGTAATTTCAACTACAATTTGGCAAGCTTCAGCAACACTTTAGCAAGTTTCAACAAAATAGAGTGATTAGCAATTATTGTCAACCAAAGTCTCGCAAACTTTGGCCAATTTTAGCAAATTTTAGCAATTTTAAACGAGATTTCGGCACGTTTTCAGCATGATCCTACAATTTTAGGCAAAATTTCAACAAAAAAAGAGTTCCTGTCAGTCAAAGTTTAGCATGCTTCATCACCAATTCAGCAAGTTTGAGGAAAATTTAATCTTCAGAAACAGAGAGTAATTTTCAACTCAAATGTAGCAATTTTCGATAACAGCAAACTAGCAATTCCCTCAACAGCAATTTAGCCATTGTCAATAATAGATATTTAGCAATTTCCAACAAGTTCTAGCAATAAGAATTCAGCATTTTCTCGCAGACATTTAGTAATTTTGTTAGCAAAAATTTAGAGCACGTTTCAGCAATAATCCAGGAAGGTTCAGCAAATCTTTAGCAACTTCTGGCAAAAATTTAGCATTCAAGAAAAACTCAGCCGGTTTTTCGTCACTGTTTCGCAGTTTTGGGTTATATTTTGATGAGCTTGAGCTAAAATTCAGCAAGTTCCAAAAGCAATCTACCGATTCTAAACAAGAATTCAAAATTTTCAACAGAAGTCAGCAAGTGTTGGCAAACAATTAGCCAGTTTTCATAAAAAAATCCAGCAGTTTTAAAAAAAAAAGTAGCAATTTACAACACTATCAAACATGTATAAATACACCCTCTAGACTCCTGCAACGTGACGCAGGTACAGTCGGCAGCGATAATAGCGTCCAACGACTATTTGCTTGGCCTGCTCTACTGCAGTAGGTAGTAGTAGTACTCGAGATAAACGAAGCAATGCTGCCCTTGTTATCAATAGATTACCGTTCAATGAACCATTCGAACGTTCAACAATGGTGAGTGCCGACAGGGACCGGACTCGCCATTTTGCACCAGTATCATCGAACTTGAAACTGTCGTCGAGCATTTTAATTTTTCAGCAGCATACACGTTGCAACCTCTACACAAAGTGTATGGATATTGTTCCATTGTGGCGGTAGAAAAGATACCAGAGGCCGTCGACCCAGCATTGTTTATTCATCTCGAGTACATTCGTATCCACTGCGGTAGGGCAGGCCCAGAAAATAGTAGCCTTCGTCATAACTCAAATGGGCGCTATTTATGCTGTCGAGTGTACGTATTATTACTATCGATTTCAAGAAAGGTCATGATCGTACTTACATTTCTGCATTATTCAAACAGGAGAAGTTGACTTGAAATGCTAGGTGATTAACACTGAATTCGTTGACGACTCTCGCAAATTGAAGCCGCGAGTTTTTGCACATTAGACAGTAGATATGGCATCAAGATCATTCTATTATTGATTATATTATAATTGAACAAATGCTCTAGAATGAGGTCACTGTGTTCATATTGGAGCTGGAACTTCTTGAAACAGGTTCACAATGGAAAATGGATATTTTTGTACGAAACCATTGATGAAAAGCAGGGAAATTGAATCAAAATTTTGTATTTTGTCGCCAAGTTATTATTATGTTGCAGGAGACTGTTTTTGGTTGGCGCATCTGGCGAGCATTGGCGTTTTCAGTAGGAAGATAACCAGAGTTGTTTTGATATCGTCGCTTTCAGTACAAATGCTTATTTATGGTTTCGAAACTTTTTTGTATGTCAGGGAACCATCTTATATTGTCAAATATGCCCCGTTTCTGATCGCCAGGTCATACGTAAGCTTCAGAATGTAATCAAAACGTCAAATTTACTCCAGAAATTTTGGCATGATCCAATTCTTGATTTGATTCAATTCTAAATTTTCAATTGGAATCTTTGAAATGAGGAAGTTAAGAACACATGTTCTAATGTTTGGCTCATGGGGAGTTTCAGGGCACGGCGTCCGGCTTTGCGATTTTATGGAAACGCGACATCGTGGAAAATCTATGGCAAGACTTCCAGCTGTGGTCCGTCGACAGTGCCGGTGAACCAGTCCGCGTCAGAGCCAAAAAATTCGTGAAGAATTCAAAAGTGTTCGTGCTCGGCATTCTGTCGACGATTGTCTTTGTCTTCGTTTTGTTTATGTCGACGCCGAACAGCGTTAGCGCCGAATTCAGCTTGTCTCTGTTCATGCTACAAAAACGGTTTCCGAACCACAACGGAGCTGCGACGGTGTTCCTGAAGCTATGTCAGACTCCCATATTTTATTCCATGATCGTGTATCCCGTTCTGTTTCATTACGTGTCGCATCAGCTGCTGCTCCAGTGTCACATGATCGTGGAACTCATCGAAAACGTTGCCGAAGATTTTGAACAGTACCGGCCTGAAGGTTTGGTTCACGACCAGCTGTTTCAGCGAGAAATACAACGAAGGCTCTGCTTCATTATTGCCCGGCACGTGCAGTTGATCAAGTGAATAAGAATAAAATACCGAAGGCCCGAACTTTGCAAGGATCTTTCCAGATTCGTGCGAATGATCAATGAGAAAATGGTGGAGCCGCTGTTCGTGACACTGACAGTATTCGGATTCGTACTCGGTCTGTGTATTGTGGTGATCGTATACGAGGTAACTGCTCTCAGGGCTGAATACCACAAGTCTTGTGACTGTTTTTCTTTCATGCAGATCCATTTGGATGTTTATCACTTCAACTTTCAAAGTTACGTAGTGCTTTTGATTGCTGCAGTCGAATCTACTTTCTGTTACTGTTCCATAATTAAAAACGGACAGGCGTTGATGAGCACCGTGAGCTTTTTTTTCAGCCTCGATTGTTCAATGTCAAATCATGAAGTTCAAGGGTGAAGATTTGTTACTCAAGGAAGCCACCAACGTCAAATGGTACACGTTGAACAGAGAGAACCGGTTGACTTTGAAGGTCCTGATTCAGAACTTGATGCAGCCGTTGGGAATGAAGTTCACAACACGTTTGGGCATAGATTTCAATCTGGGGATTCGAGTGAGGTTTTGTGAAATAGAGCCAGGTGCAGTTCTGGAAACGGTTTTTGATCTCTTCAGACCAGATGGATCACTTTTTAATTGTTCATTTTACATTCACGCTCAAAAGTTTTGGAGCTATGAAAATTTGCTGTGAATTCTTCGTGTTTTTATTTTCTACTGCTTTTCTGGAATTGGTGAGGTTTATATTCTTTCACTTTCTTTTTCACTTTCTATCGCCACTAAAATTGCCGACGTTTTGGAGTTTAAACATTAGGCAACGTCAGGGGTTTCCAAAACTGTCGCTGGTGCTTTCAAGTCTGCTTCTGTTGGAATTAATTTTATGTTTTATTTTTTCTCAGATGGCCAGAGGATTGTATTCGGCCATATCTGTGCTGGTGACTGTGCATTTGAAGCATTGAGTCAAGTGAAATTAATTCTCAAAATTGTAAATAGTTGTCAATTGAATTTAGAAATAAAATGAAAATCTAACTATGATGTTATGGTAAACCTTGCATTATAGGTGCTCCTCCATAGCCAAAATTCTGGGAGAGTCAAGTCTGGAGACTTGAAAGGCTACTCAGTGGATTTATTTTTCGAAATTGATTTATTTCTGGCGAATACACTGATCTGACGCAGTCTTTCTTTGTAAAAACAGTGCATTTTGTAAGAAAAAATCTATTGAGTCTCTCTTTACAACTCGCATCGCATTACATAGGATTGATATAATCCTTCGTTATATACCGTTAGAAAAGTCACGATACGACTAGTGGCTTATTTTGGTAACTGAACTTTATTATGGATTTCAATTTTTTGCCCTTACTGTATAATAACATGAGTATGATTCATGTTCAAGGTGCGAGAAAGGATTTTTTCTCACTGTTTTTTTTTTGTTTCAGGTAAGGCCTGGTCTATACGTGTTCTCCGTTGTTTTTGACTACTGCTACTACTAGTACATAGTACATTTGAATACTAAAGAAAGGTAAGTTCTTGTTTTCAATGAAGATCGTGCTAAATGTCCCACCTCATAGACCACGTTATTATGACAATGGCGTAGTAACTCTGCGCGAATCATATTCAAAGAAGTTGCCGGCTTCAACCGCTTCCTTTGTTGAAGAAAAATCACAATAGCTCATTGTTATTATTATTATTAAATTAAACAGTACTAAATATACTCCTATATCATTATCAAGCGAATTAAAATTCCATCTGAACGCACTGACACCAACTTAAACCCTATTAGATACAATTTATTGAGTTAATCTTATCACCCAGCTCTAGCTGCAGACACAAATCTATCCCATTACATTGACAGCTTCCGGACCAGGCGGCCAACTGCCACACCAAAATCATTAAATTCAGGTGAAAATCCATCAAAACGCACTTACAAGCTCTAAAACGCACTGATACCAACCTTAACCCTATTAGGTACAATTTCTTCAGCTATTTCCATTAACCAGTTCTAGCTGTAGACACAAATCTATTACATTACAATGACAGCTTCCGGACCAGGCGGCCAACTGCCACACAAAATCACTAAATTCAGGTGAAAATCCATCAAAACGCACTTATAAGCTTTAAAACGCACTGGTACCACCCTAAACCCTATTAGGTACAATTTCTTCAGCTGTTTTCGTTAATAAGCTCTAGCTGTAGACACAAATCTATCCCATTACATTGACAGCTTCTGGACCAGGCGGCCAACTGTCACACAAAATCACTAAATTCAAGTGAAAATCCATCAAAACGCACTTATAAGCTTTAAAACGCACTGGTACCACCCTAAACCCTATTAGGTACAATTTCTTCAGCTGTTTTCGTTAATAAGCTCTAGCTGTAGACACAAATCTATCCCATTACATTGACAGCTTCTGGACCAGGCGGCCAACTGTCACACAAAATCACTAAATTCAAGTGAAAATCCAACCAAACGCACTTACAAGCTCCAAAACGCACTGATACCAACCTCAACCCTATTAGGTACAATTTCTTCAGCTATTTTCATTAATAAGCTCTAGCTGTAGACACAAATCTATCCCATTACATTGACAGCTTCTGGACCAGGCGGCCAACTGTCACACAAAATCACTTAATTCAGGTGAAAATCCAACTAAACGCACTTACAAGCTTTAAAACGCACTGAAACCAACCTAAACTCTATCACGTACAATTTATTCAGCTATTTTCAATAACCAGCTCTAGCTATAGACACAAATCTATCCCATTACATTGACAGCTTCTGGACCAGGCGGCCAACTGCCACACAAAATCACTAAATTCAGGTGAAAATCCAGCAAAACGCACTTACAAGCTCCGAAACGCACTGATACCAACCTCAACCCTATGAGGTACAATTTCTTCAGCTTATCTAGTTAACCAGCTCTAGCTGTAGACACAAATCTATCCCATTACATTGACAGCTTCTGGACCAGGCGACCAACTGTCACACAAAATCACCAAATTCAGGTGAAAATTCAACTAAACGCACTCACAAGCTCCAAAACGCACTGATATCAACCTTAACCCTGATTGGTACAATTTCGTCAGCTATTTTTGTTAATAAGCTCTAGCTGTAGACACAAATCTATCCCATTACATTGACAGCTTCCGGACCAGGCGGCCAACTGACACACAAAATCACTAAATTCAAGTGAAAATCCATCAAAACGCACTTACAACCTCCAAAACGCACTGATACCAACCTCAACCCTATTAGATACAATTTCTTGAGTTATTCTTATTCCCCAGCTCTAGCTGCAGACACAAATCTATCCCAATACATTGACAGCTTCCGGACCAGGTGGCCAACTGACACACAAAATCACTAAATTCAGGTGAAAATCCATCAAAACGCACTTATAAGCTTTAAAACGCACTGGTACCACCCTAAACCCTATTAGGTACAATTTCTTCAGCTGTTTTCGTTAATAAGCTCTAGCTGTAGACACAAATCTATCCCATTACATTGACAGCTTCTGGACCAGGCGGCCAACTGTCACACAAAATCACTAAATTCAAGTGAAAATCCATCAAAACGCACTTATAAGCTTTAAAACGCACTGGTACCACCCTAAACCCTATTAGGTACAATTTCTTCAGCTGTTTTCGTTAATAAGCTCTAGCTGTAGACACAAATCTATCCCATTACATTGACAGCTTCTGGACCAGGCGGCCAACTGTCACACAAAATCACTAAATTCAAGTGAAAATCCAACCAAACGCACTTACAAGCTCCAAAACGCACTGATACCAACCTCAACCCTATAAGGTAGAATTTCTCCAGCTAATTTCGTTAACCAGCTCTAGCTGTAGACACAAATCTATCCCATAACATTGTCAGCTCCCGGACCAGGCGGCCAACTGCCACACAAAATCACTAAATTCAGGTGAAAATCCATCAAAACGCACTTACAAGCTTTAAAACGCACTGATATCAACCTAAACCCTATTAGGTACAATTTCTCCAGCTATTTCATCAACCAGCTCTAGCTGTAGACACGAATCTATTCCATTACATTGACAGCTTCGGGACCAGGCGGCCAACTGCCACATAAAATCACTAAATTCAGGTGAAAATCCAGCTAAACGCGCTTACAATCTTTAAAACGCACTGATACCAACCTAATCCCTATTAGGTACAATTTTTCCAGCTATTTTTATAGACCAGCTCTAGCTGTAGACACAAATCTATCCCAATACAATGAAGCTCTCGAACCCGGCGGCCAACTGCCACACAAAGTCACTAAATTCTTTTTTTCTTGGTAAGAAAGCAATTTGAAGTCTCCAAAAAGTTTCATATTCCTCCACAACTGAAAAATATGAAATTCTTCCTAAGCAAAGCAGAAGAATTACATCCTCCTCATTCATTACTGCAAACTTTTCCCTGAACTTTTCACAGATCGGACAGATGACTAGGGTATGACTCGGCGTTTCATCGTCGCTGAGGTTACAAAGTGAACATTTTTTCTTGCATAAATAACGTTTGTTGTTCCACCATGGTACAAACGCATCATCATGTCAATCGAGGTAGAAGGAGAAATCTTCTCAGGTGAAACGGAATGTATCCCGGCAGTAGCTCGGTGGACTTCATCTTGAACCCAGAGGTCCTGAGTCCAAATCCCGCTGGGACAGGTAGCTTTTATCTATGCGCTCTCTAGTACTTTGGCGTGTACTAACCGAGCGGTCACGTCAAGGAAAAAAAAGGTGAAACGGAGGAAGTCACCAAAAAAAGTGGGTTAATAACTTGGCTAATGAGCTAGTACTTGATGCGCCTTCGAACACCTATTTTAATCAAGAAAAAAACGGAATGTCAGTCTCACAGAGGTCGTATTGTGATGCCATTGAGTTTATAGACTTGTAGTGGGAGTTAGTGGGCAGTGTAGGTCACTTGGACCTGGGAACCAGTTGCTCGAGTTACTTGGGACTGTGAGAACTTTCTGGATACCTTGGGAAGACGTCCAAGACGTGTAAAAGGCGTCTTGGAGACTCCCAAAAACACCTTGGAGACGTTCAAAACGTGCAAATGACATCCAAGACGTTTCTCTACGTTTCCAGGCGGTTTTTGTACGTCGCCTAGACGACTCTTGCACGTATTGGACGTTTTTTTGCACGTCTTGGTCGTCCAACAATATCCAGATGGTTCCCACAGTCTCAAGTGAACATGGTAACTGGTTTCCAATCCCAAGTGACCCATTACCTACTGATCGGGCCGTTGATAGAAAAGTGAATTTTATCTTAATCCAAATCTCAGGACCATTTCTCTGAACGTACCAGAGCCGACTGAGTTTTTTCGAGCTCAGAACAACTCAAGGTTGACCTACCCAGTTATATCTTTGTACCGATTCCGCATTACGTAACTTTATATTCGCATTTTTGTGAAAGTTCCGAATGATTCTCACTGTTTCACAGCTAGTCCCTTTTGAAAACTTGTTCCTGGCAGAGAAGCTTGTGTTTAGCATAAAAGTCGAACGTCTCTTACCGAGTCTCTTACCGAGTCTCTTACCGAGTCTCTTACCTTTCCGGCCCGTTCCCTCACTCGGAAGGGAAAGTTACATAATGATGCAGAGAATATGCTCTTCCGAAATAAATGAACACGACTTCTCAGCATAAAGTACCCTACAACCTGCTTGAAGGACAGGAAAAACTTCATGACACATGATCAGAATCAAAACTTGCAAAACAGTCAAGTTACGTTGGACGGAAGCGATCGATGGCACAGGGGGACGACTGAAAACAACTCCAAACTCATCTCTCATCTCTCATCTTTCATCTCTTGAAGGAAGGAAACAGGTACATATTCCAGATGAGTACTCACGCAAAACATATTTTTTGAAAACGCAAATTATATTGTATGAAGTTGTCAGGTATCAAAACACACGGGGTGGCAAGTAAAATACATGTTTTTCGATTTGTATCACTTATTTTATTTCTATAATTATTTTAGTGAACCAGTTTTTCACCATTTTCCTAAAAGCCATTTTATACAACTTTCCTTAACATCTCTAGCTTTGAGCTACGCTACTTCACTTTCTGCTTCAAATGCAGAGTTATTAGCAGAGATATTGCCGGGTACAATGCTTTGGTCATCTTGAAAAAAAAAGATTGTTGAGAACAGTAGCAGCAATATGTGGCAACTTTGGAGAGCTTCGCGGTTGGAATCAGTTGTGCTTAGCGAAGTGCGAAGAGTATAGATTATGCAGATAAACTGTTCAACAAATATGTTGTCGTGAGTGAAAAATTGATCCGACTTTGGACCGCAGTAACTTTCAAACGACACACACAATTCCAATTCTATTCTCACAATCAGTTAGCTCAATCTTTCCGTTGCTCATCTTCGGAAAGTCAAGATCAGAGGGCTAAATTCTGACCATCTACAGGGTGAAATGTCAGACAGTGCAAGATCGCAGCAAAATCAACGAATCACTCTTTCCAAAATATATTTTTTTGAATGCCAATGAAAAGGCGATCATGAGGCGTGATGTTTTAGCTTGTGCTCAGTTTTTAAATGTTTGGAATCGGAAGTCGGGCTCTGATTTCATGACTTTTTTCTCACAAAATCATACCGAAGTTTTGATTGAATCAATTTGTTTAAAAAAAACTTGTGTCGGTCTTTTTATATGTTCTTTTTTGGGGCCTTGATCAAGATATAAGAGATAATCTGTGATTTAAGTTGCTGGGAACCGTTTGAGAAACACTACGCGTAAATTGCGACCTCGCCATCATCAGGATAGGAAGCTACACTGCGTGTAGCGATAGGATAAACCAGTATCGTTCGAGAGAAAAAAATCATAAAATCAAAACCAGACTTCCGATTCCGAAAAATTCAAAACTGAGCACAAGTCAAAACATCACGCCTCATGATCCTTTTAATGGAATTTCAGAAGAAAAACTATTTTGGAAATCGGGGCCGTTCAATTTGCTACTATTTTGAACGGTTGTATACTTCACCCTGTAGATACTTTATATGCAGCCTCCTGATCGTCAACTCCCAAAGATAGATAACGGAGAGATTGAGCTAACTAACTGTGGAAACTGAATTTAAATTGTTTGTGCCATTCAAAAGTTATTGTTCTTCAAAATCGGTTCAAGTTTTTCCTTGCGACAACATATTTGTTGAGCAGTTTATTCCAAAAACTCATCTACATAGTCAGTTAAATCTTTAACATTCGACACAATGACAGTGCTACCGGTACGACTTCTCCAAAACTGCTTTCTCTTAATATGTACGCAAACTCACTCGAATTCCCAAGTCATAATCAATGGCCAAATTGGTTGTGAAATGCAGCCTCATCGGCTCCATCGTATTCCCCAGCAATACCAGCATTGTATTGCGATTCGCTTTGTCGAAAGTATACCATTTCATGCCAGCGATTTTGGTGTTTGCGTCTTCAGACTTGAACGAAAACTTCAGCAACCGGTAACCAGTAAAACTGAAGCTCTTACCATATTCACCACGACCTGTCCGTTGTGAACCATGTAGCAGTAACAGAACACGCACAAAATTCCAGCGAAAACAAAACTTGTTTGACTTTGGAGACTGCTGTGATGGTAAACATGCATTCGCATCTGTAAAAACAGTGTTACACATGAGAAATGGAGGTACATCTATCCGATGGTTCACTTTCCTCATATGCGACAAGCACCACGCTTATCCAAAGTACAAATGAAAAGATTGCTAGCACCACGAAAAGTGGTTGCACCAATTCATTGACAGCTTTCCGTGTAATACTGCGTTCGGAATCTCTATTATTCATTACCTTTATCAAGTAATAAATGATAACTCACGTCAGAATCTGTATGTGTCTAGCAACGATAAAGGAAAGCCTCTTTTGCATTTCTCGTTGAAACAGCTGATCGTGAATCAAAATATCAATGTTGCTTTTCTCAAAGTCCTTGGTTATGTTTTCCACTTTTTCAACAAACATGCAACTTTGCAGCTGTGTTTGTTGTATGGCATAAATTATGAAAATTGGATGAACAATCATGGCGTAAGCTACGGGAACAAGCGAGAATTTCAGAAAAATATTTATCATGAGAGCTCCGTTATTGGTGGGAGAACGTTTCTGCAAAACGTAGAAAAAAAGACTGTATTCGGCGGTGACGTCGTCTGACGTCAAAGCGAATAAGACGGAGCTTAAACAAAACAGCACTAGAGTACAGGACACTATCAATTTCGTATTAGTCAAAAATTGTTTGGCTTTTGCGCTGGCTTGCTTCCCAGCGTTGGCAATTGACCACAGTTCAAAATCTTGGAACAGATTCTCCATGGCTTTGCGTTGCCATAAAATCGCAATGCTGGTTGCCATTCCCTGAAATTGTCCATCAGGACCGTTGAATAGTATGGCTACTCTCGTCGATAGAGTTCACAGTTCAATTTCCAAATCATAAAGCTTTATAATTGTATGCAACAGTACATTATTGATGCTGAAAGACCGGGTAGGTGGCATCTGAAAGTTTTTTTGAGTCTCGCAAATGGCACCAACCGTACAGCCTTCCACTCCTTCCAGCATCCCTGTGTAATGTATACAGAATGTACCAGAATGAAATAGCCAACGGCCTATGGGAGATGGGCCTATGGGAGCCCCAGAAGAAATTGAGAGAACTCTATATCATTTTTTTTTGTAAAAGCTCAATATTGACTGAGATACAGCTCTTCAAAATTTGGCTCTTTTATTGGTTTGACATGAATATATCATAAACGGGTCGGAGTATTCGGCTGAAATTTGACAGAGACTTGTTTTAAATGATAATCTACTCATTGGTAAGATTTTACTGAAATCCAACTTGTAGTAAAAAAAAAAAAAATTGGATGTCGAAAAAATATTTGGGGGCCTCTAATTTGTTCTGAGCTATCTCGCATAGGCGTTTGGCTACTTCATTTTGGGACACCCTGTATTATGAACATGCGATTTTAAAGTTTCTTGCTCTAATGAAAGGCAACTGGAAACACTGTATTTTTTTTATATAAGCAAGAGCTTACTTGTAATCTGAAGGAAAGAAACGGAGCATATTTCAAGATGTAGCTCGGCTCTATGACGTACATGCAGATTTCGAACACGTAAATCATGGTTTGTGTCAAAAGCGACCAAATTAAAATTTTCCTGACGATCTTTCTTCTGAAAATGCCAACGCTCATCAGACGAGCGAACCAAAAATAGTCACCTGCAACAATTTGATTCAGCAATAATTCACAAATTCAGTTAAAATCGCGTCAGTATGCTCTCTTGCTTTTCATCAGTGATTTTCTGCAAAAATCTGTCGTTTCCATTTTGGAACTTTTGCCCGGCTCAGTAGATGTCGCCATGACTTCTGATGCTTCGTCCAAGTAAATATCCTGCTAATGTTGCTCGAATAGAATTTAGTATTTATGGTGTAGGTTTTTTCTGGTGAGTGTAAGTAGCTTGAAATGGCCATATTAAGTATAGACACAATTATTTTGATCCCATGACTAATGAAATAATTACTTGGTAGAACCCTTGCAAGCGTAGAATACTCATAATGACCGGGTATAAAATATTTTTCCATGTAAAGAGCAAGACAATGAAAACTAATGATAATTGCTCGTAATTTTGCTACAAATTTGGATCAAGAAGTTTGTAAATAAATAAATTGTAGGCCCGTGAAATTTACAAAACAAGTGATCGAACAAAAATAATCTTCGACATGACATCTTCGTCTTCGACATGCTCCTTGTCTCCGGCATTCACAAAGCATGAATGTTTCTAACGTCCTGTAGTCGCAGGCCGAATTACTCTTAATTATTCCGCTTTCTGACACCAAATGTTACGTTTTTCGCGTATATTCTGGGAATGTCCAGAGCTCCGCACTTGTACACTGCGACCTAATGGGAAGAGTCTAGAAAGATCGCGTGTACTTCAGAATCACCGCTCGTAACAATATATAATCTTTATTATTGCTTTACATACATAGGTATGTTTACACGTCAAATTGTACATGTACATAATATATAAGATAGAATATGATATATATCTAGGGCATAGAGCTTAGGCAATCGCCCTGCAATACTCTTTCTGTTGCACTTATTAACTTTTCGTCACCATCGTGCAAGCCTATCGATACAGGCGATACAAAAATACATTCGCATTTTTGTAAAGGTTTCAATTATTCTTATCATTTTAGAGCTATCCCCTTTGAAAACAGTTCCTCTCAGAGAAGCTTGTGGTTAACAGAGCCGAATGCATTTTATTGTTTGGGCCCGTTCCCTCGCCCAGAAGGGAAGCTATGTAATGATGCATATGAAATGCTCTGCTGAAATAAATGAACATGATTCCCCAGCAAAAAGTATCATACCACCTGATTGGAAGCAAGGAAAAGTCCATGACATATGTTCAAAAACAAAACATTGAAGCGCAGTCGAGTTACGTTGGACGGAAGCGACCGATGGCACATGGATACGACTTCTTCACGACATTCAAGAAAATATCAATCACCACATCAAGTTCTCTACGTTCTGACAATAGGCCAGTCAAATTAGAACAAATTTTTCCGTTTGAGGGAAAAAACTGTTGAAGTTTTGGAAATTTGACAGTGATGTCTGATAAGGTGTACTGTTGAACATACTAAAAGTCCCCAACTCTACCTATTGAGCTCGAGCCGACATCTTGGAAAAATGGTCCTTCGATCCAGTTTTCTGCTCATATTCCGCTAATCATCAGAGATATTCAATTAAGTTCAATAAAAAATGAAGGCTATAAAATTGTCTACAAAAATTGTTTCATACCGATTTTTTCTCGTATCTGTTGAAATTAATTAAATTAAATTACCAAAAAAAAATCAAAAAATAAGCGATTTTTTGCCTATGACTGAAGATATTCTCTTCAAAATTTGTGAAGATGTTGGCAGTCTACATCAAAGCTAAACGTGGCAGTTGAAATAGAAAACAAAATTGCGAAAATATATTTATTTTTTTAAATTAAGCAAAAATTTGGTTTTTGAGTTTGACATTTCCAACACGGCGGAGTAAAGGTTTCAATCGAACATCAATCAGTTTTGATATTTACATACTGCAAGACAAGATTTCATCAGTATTGTGCCTTCACGAGCTTCTGGAATGCTCGATATGAATTAAACTGGAAGAATGATAGCTAAGTCCAAAAAGTGTTGTCGATTGGTTCTGAAGGTAACATTTCAAAACAAAAGACATCAGCAAAGGATATACAGGAGGTCCAAAGGTTATTCAACTGTATATAAGCCCCACATTGATGTGCCTTATCCAAAATAGTACAAAAGAATCAATCAAAAGGTTAAAATATACCCTGTATAATAAAAAGTAACGATACAAAATGGAAGTAGTGAAGCATACCTGATGCCAAAAAAGACGGCCTTCACATTTCTAGAAAAAACATTGATTTATTTGAAAGTTATTAGTCTTCAAACTTGACTTTACAAATTTTAGCCAGTCAAATGGGTAAAAGTAGAAAGAAGTAACTGTCGGAGTTTCAAAAATCTGACAGGAATGTTCGCTAAGGTATACTTACAAACACACTGAAAGTCCTCACCTCTACCTGTTGCGCTTGAGCCGCCATCTTGAAAAAACGGTCCTTCGATCAAGTTTATTACCATTTTTCTAAGATGGCGGCTCGAGCGCAACAGGTAGAGGCGTGGGCTTTAAGTATGTTTGTAAGTATACCTTAGAGAACATCCCTGTCAAATTTCTGAAACTCCGACAGTTACTTCTCTCTACTTTTCCCTATTTGACTGGCTGAAATTTGTCAAAAGTCAAGTTTGAGGACTAATAACTTTCAAATAAATCAATTAATTCTGTTCTTTTCTCCAGCAATGTAAAAGCTGTATTTTTGGCACCAGGAATGCTTTACTACTTCCATTTTGTATGGTTACTTTTTATTATACAGGTGGATTTTAACATTTTGATTGATTCTTTTGTACTATTTTGGATAAGGCACATTAAAATGGGGCTCATATACAGTCGAATAACCTTTGGACCTCCTGTATATCCTTTGCTGATGCCTTTGGTTTCGAAATGTTCCCTCCAGAACTAAACGACAATAAATTAAAAAGATTCTTCTATCCTTCTTTCAATGGTGTTGACGTTATAGGTACTTTTTATTTTGCTTTCAGTTACACCATAAATAATTATTAAGACTTCTTTGGCCAAAGAAGTCTTAATAATTATTTATGGTGTAACTGAAAGCAAAATAAAAAGTACCTAAACAACAATACCTTTTGGACTCAGCTACTATTCTTTTAGTTGAATTCATATCGAGCATTCCAGAAGCTCGTGAAGGCACAATACTGATGAAATCTTGTCTTACAATATATAAATATCAAAACTGATTGATGTTCGATTGAAACTTTTACTCCGCCCTGTTGAAAATGTCAAACTCAAAAACCAAATTTTTGCTTAATGTAAAAAAAAAATAAAAAAATATCTTCAGTTTTTTTTTCTCTCTTGACTGTCACGTTCAGCTTTGATGCAGACTGCCAACATCTTCACAAATTTTGAAGACAATATCTCTAGCCATAGGCAAAAAATCGCTTACTTTTGGATTTTTTTTTTGTTGAGGTTATTTTATTAATATCAACGAGAAAAAAATTGGTATAAAACAATTTTTGTAGACAATTTTATAGCCTTTACTTTTATTGAAACTTAATTAAATATCTTTGATGATTAGCGAAATATAAGCAGAAAACTGGATCGAAGGACCATTTTTCCAAGATGGCGGCTTGAGCTCGGTAGGTAGAGTTGGGGACTTTTAGTATGTTCATCAGTACACCTTACCGAACATTACTGTCAAATTTCCAAAACTCCAACGGTTTTTTCCCTCCAGATTTCCTTATTTCACTGGCCTATAGGTAGTAGTCAACTGAAGAAAATGGATCACCCCTCTCCCTTCTTAATTTCTAAGCCACTGGTTTCCAAGCATAATAGTTATTTTGGACATGTATTTTCTTGAGTTGAGCGAAATCAGTCCAACGGTTTCAAATTCAGGACGAAAAACGATTCTCTAGCCGGACTTTGAAGAGCTTGAGCTGTTTCATCCTTTTTGTTTTTGGCTTTGTGATCGTCATCCCCCCGCCTCACAGTGGTCGGAAAATCAAAACTACGCGCAGAAATTCTGAAATTGTCAGAATGAGTTCACTGATGTATTGACATTTTCAGAAAAATGTTGAAAAAAATCATCTTCATAATAGGGGGTTGTGACGGGGGCGACCAAGGGGGCGACAATTTGAAGAAGCGACTGAAATTTCCAAAACTTTCAGAATAAGTAGAAAACGGGTAGACATTTTCAAGGAAAATATTGAAAAAAATCAAACTTTAAAATAAGGGATGAAAGAAGGGTTGAAATGTCGAAATTATGACTCCACGTTTTTGGTATCATCAAAATCTTCAAATCAAAGAGACACATTTTTGGAAAAAACATTTTCAAAAATTTATCTCAAAATACTGATGGTGACAGGAGGTGAATTTTTGAAAAAAAAAAACAACTAAAGCTCACGAAACTCTCAGAATAAGTTGTTGAACATGTTGACTTGAAAAAAATGCTGAAACCCATCAAAACTCCATTTGGAAGTCAGTTCAAAGCTTGCGTGTATGCCAAAGCATCGATTCCTGCTATGACTGGCTCCTGCAGCTGAACGATTCGTTCTGTGGTATGGTTCAAGAGCTCTTGCAACCGCACTTCACCAAAAGATTCGCTGCGAGACAAACTCTCCTCTTCTGGATAATACTGCTTCTTCGCCTCTAAGACTTTATCGTACGACAGATATATGTCGGCATTGCGCGTTCCTTAGCGGAAGAGCGCAGCTTCAAGTACTGATCTTCAGTCAAATTCAAGTCAATTAAAAGAGCAACTGCTTCTTTAGGCGTATAAGGCTTAACGGGCTGAATTACTTTGGAAGCATTTAAAGTGTATCGCATTTCCTGAGCTTTGGAAGAGGACTGACATATTCGAGCTTCTTCGAATATTTCCGCAGTAGCATGATTGCCTTCCGCTCTCAAATTCACTTTAGTAGCATGTACCAACTCGCTCGTAGTGGCAGCGCTTCGAAGACTTGGCACCTTTCCCCTTTCCCCACTTGACGAGCATTCACCAAATGGTTTTTGCAGGTCTACCAACTCTCCTATCTCCTACTGGAAAAAAAATTATATACTCAACCTCTTCATCTTGAACATCAAGCTTCTGATAGACATAGTTTTGTAAAGCCGTGATAGCCCCAGGACTATTTATTGACTTTTCTAGCATTAATTCATACAAAATTCGCTTTGTCGTTTCAGCCATCCATGCAGTAAGTGAACACACAACAGGATTCCGGCTTTAGAAATGATTTCCACAAAATGGCGACGGAAACCTATGAGATAGAAACGACGTAGCTGCGCCAGACAGCCAGCGTCGATGTAACATTGGAGGTGCGCATGCGCTAGTCATCTTACGCGCAGCTAAGAGGACAATCTTCACCCCAGATTTAACAGGCTATAGAAAGCAAAGTTGCATTTCAAAGAAATCAGCTATCAGATATACTCAACTATGAATTATTATAGTGCTGTTTTCTACTTGCATCAAAAGGACCTGTACAAATGTTCGTAAAAAGGGGTCTAGCTGCCAAGGTTGCAAGCATGGGCAGAAACTTTTGATTGCGTTTGAAAGCTAAAAAATTGGGGAATGCAATGATATAG
This sequence comes from Anaspis maculata, assembly GCA_949128115.1. NCBI lineage: Eukaryota > Metazoa > Arthropoda > Insecta > Coleoptera > Scraptiidae > Anaspis > Anaspis maculata. The sequence continues at coordinate 2,563,695 of OX421964.1, forward strand.
ATTTTAGCGCGGGTCTCGATGGGTCTTCTGAGAAAAGCTTACGGAAAGTACCAACTTCGAAATAAAACTACCACCTCGACAGCCCTTACAAAAAAAAATCACCAGCCCTTCAAAGCTAACGCATTGCTAAACATCACAAGCATTTTTGATAGAGAACAGTCTACTGATCCTTATGGCACCACCCATCGATCTTACAAGGCACCCTGTTTCGTGGCATTCAGGGAAGAGAAACAGTGTTTTATGCCGAGAAAGATTCATATTCTTTGATCTAGAGAGTAAGCCAAGTTTGGCGTTTGATTTCATTGATTAATGTTCGTTCAAAAATTGTAGTTTTTGGTCAAATAGTAGTTCGAACTTTCCTCTACGATATTCCAATGTCAAAATTACCCATAAAAAAAGTTCGTGAAATGGAATTTCTGCGCCGTTTTTCGATTTTCCGACCACTGTGCGCCTCTTTTCCCTTGTGGATCTCTTACTTACGTTGTCGTTACACTCAGGATCTAACTCGAGACGAAAACGGAGCAAAATAAATTTTCAATTACCTCATCAGCAAAATTTGAATGACTCAGGTGCTTTTTGTAAAACACCTCATTAGGACTGACAGAATGGACAGAATGACCAAAAACAAGTAAAAACACAACAAGAAACATAACAAATCAACAATTGAAAACTATAAAAATTTGTCAAACTGTCAAATCAAAGAAAAAGGAAAGTGACGGATTCGAAAAAAAGGCACTCAGTGGAAGAATTCCGTCAAAGAAACCCCTGAGCTGTGCCCAAAGAAGAGGACTCTCCAATATGTTGTGACAAAATGACAAAAACTCACTGATAATTTCCGTATTCAGTGTAAGTGAAGTAAGTAAAACAAAAGGAACATTCGTAGGAACATCAGCAGACAAATGTAAAAACATCAGTAAACAGTGCATGGTAAAACCAACAATGCATGATAAAATCATCAACAATGCATAAAAATTCAAAACAAGACAAAATAGGGGTGGTGTTAGTGGGATCCTGAAAAATGCCTACATCAAATATCTGACAAAAATATCAGCGAGCATCAACAAAAATGACATGAAAATATGAGAGCCACTAAAACCGGTGGACAATCAGATTAACATGAAAATCAAATCATGATTCAGACAAAAATACGACGCACAAATCAAGGGAGTAGATGTGAGGCAAACTAAGCACAAAATTGATAGAATAATCGAAAGAAGTATGACATAAAATTCTGTAGAATGCTGTATTTGTTGCTTGTTTTAAAGGTAAAGTGATGTTATATGTAATAAATTGAGAAATTAGAGGGAATCTGTTAGGTTTGTAGGTTGGAGAAGACCACGCGATGTCTGGGAGAAGAACGCAAGAGATATTGGTATTTCCACGCTCCAGACCCTAGAAAAGAGAAGATACAAGTTTATTCCGATGATGAAGACTTCCATCGTACAGTTGTGGTGTCTCCAAAACGCTCGAAGATAAGTTATTCAATTGCTTTGATCTCTGTCAGGTGAACGTCAATAATTATAACAATTCACGAGATATGGATAAGGGAGGAAGGGAATACACATAGCGTGTGGGTCACTGTTGTTGATGCTTGAGAGAGACGAAAGAGTAGGTACAACGATGTCGACACAAAATATCCAGATGACCTGAGGCCGAGCTACCACGAGATTTAGGGTCTAGCGAGACAACAAAGCGATGACCTGTAGAACAGATGACGTGGTCTTGAGAGCTCGGAGGTATACTGTCATATTTGATGTACATGATTATTCTTCTCATCTGAGTTGAATTGCTTCAATGATTTCTTCATACTTCTGTTCACTTTGATACATATCACACTGATCGACTGTTTTCTTTATCCATGCCTGAGTCTTGTGAGAGAAAGATATCTGGCACAACGGATATTTTTCCTCGCTGTCGTGTCCTGTAAGAAAAGGGTATCTCGTGAGAGAAGATGTTCTTCCTCACTTTGTTATCTTATGAAATAATATACGTCTTCAACTGTTAACACCTGGTTGTTGATATTGTTGATTTATATTGAGTCATGTTGTGGTATTCATTATGATAAATAATTGTTGATGATTTTACTGACCATGTTCATCATGTTTATTCTCGATATTTTATTGCCATGTTTTATTATGATACAATTAAAAGACATCCAAGCAACACTGTTCTTGTTTCTTCTTTCGGCAGCAGGGGCATGGCCAATAGAACCTGTGCTTGCCAAACTTGTCTCTATTCCCCATGCAGATCCCTCGTCAATTCAGGTCACCGTAGAACTTATTAATAAATCTTTGTCTCTTTCTTCTTTCTCTTCGCGCCAAGTGATGTACCGACGATACTCACACTTTGGTCTGCCGATGCCGTTCTGTTTCCGCTATACATGTTCCTCAACAATCCAGGTTCATGGAACTGATATGATATGTTCTAGCGAGAGCGACACTCTCTCGTCTTTCTCTTGTTCTCTCTGCATCAGTGGCTTACACACTGCATTTCATATAGTGGAAGGGTGGGGTAATTGAATTGATATTGCATTCTTGAACATGAGTCGATATATTTGTTCTTGAAATGAAGTTGTTCTTTGTTGATTCGAAGTCTCTGTGTTTCATTTTCAAGCCCTCACTTACTGTACTACCTTGGGTAACTACAACACAACTTAAGTCCTAACAAACACCACTAGACGATCGCGATTACGGTCAACCTAATTCTGCAATCTAAAGGGGATTCTTATTCTTCTTTGGGTCATAATTTATTTTTATAATAGGGGTGGGTTTGAAGATTTCACTACGAATCCCAAAAATTCGACTTGTTTCTGGAAGAGCACGCATTTCTTCAAGTTGAACTTGAGATGGGCACCTCGAGGACGTCGAAATACCTCCCGTAGGCTCTTCAGGTGTTCTTCGAACGTTCGTTCGACCGATCAAAAATTACGTCGTCGAGGTAGACTAGGCAAGTTTCCCGTGTCAGACCTCGTAGGGCGCACTCCATCAGACGTTCAAACGTGGCCGGTGCGTTACAGTGTCCAAACGGCATCACAGTAAACTGATGAAAGCCGCTTCTGACAGGAAACACCGTCTTCTCTTTGTCAAGTCCCACTTGCCAGTAACCACTCTTCAGGTCGAGCGTCGGAAACAATCTCGATCCAGACAGCGTGTTCAAAGTGTCGTCAATCCGAGGTAGTGGATAGCTTGGATCGGTTGACTTTGAAAACTCCCAGAAATTACTGAAAACTGTTAACAGTTGTCAACTGAATTTACAAACGAGGAAAACAGATTTTGTTGTTCTGGTAAGCCTTGCTTTATAGGTACCCCCACATAGCCAAAATTTCAGGATAGTCAAGTCTGGAGACTTGGGAGGCCACTCAGAGGCTTTATTTTTCGAAATTATCTCAACGAAATTATTCGATATTTATAAAAAATCCATTGATTTTCACTTCACAACTCGCATCGCATCACATAGAATTGATATAATCCTTCGTTATATGCCGTTGAAAAAAGTAACTATACGACTAGTGGATCATTTTGGTAACTGAAGACTAAATTTTATCATGCATTTCAATTTTTCGCCACTACTGTATAACAACATGTGTATGATTCACGTTCAAGGTGCAAGAAAGGATTTTTCTCACTGTTTTTTTTTTGTTTCAGGTAAGCCCTGGCCTATACGTCTTTTCCGTTGTTTTTGACTACTGCTACTACTGGTACTGAGGTACTGCATAGTACATTCGAGTACAAAAATATGGTGAGTCCATGTTTTTGATGAAGAGCGTGCTAAATGTTCCATCTCATAGACCACGTTACGTTAATAGTGGCGTAGTAACTCTGCGCGAATCCATATTTGCCGTCCTCAACCGCCTCCTATGTCAAAAAAAAGTCACAATGGTTTATTGTTATTATTATTGAATAAAATTATAGTACTAAATACAGGGTGTTTCAGGGATGATGGCGAAAAATACAACTGTGAGTAGATCTTGTCAAAATATGACGAAAACCTATATACCATTTTGTAAAGTTTGGCCTAATGACGAATATACAGCCCTCCAAAATTCACTTTTTTCGAATTTCGAAAATTTCTAACTCAGGAACGTTTCGACAAATTTAGCTTTAATCCAGCATAAGCTGGTTTGTCATAATAATTCATCAACCTGCCAAATTTGGAAAGAATCCAATCAGTTGCGTAGAAGTTATAAGGGGTCACCTTCAGTCAACTTTTCTTCGGATGCTTCTAAATTATTGCCCCCCGTAACTCCTACACCACCAATTGGATTCTTCCCAAATTTGGCAGGTTGATAGATAATTACGACAAACCAGCTTTTGCTGAATTAAAGCTGAATTTGTCAAAACGTTCCTGAGTTACAAGTTTTTGAAATCCGAAAAAAGTGAACTTTGGAGGGCTGTATCTTCGTCAATAGGCCGAGCTTTGCAAAATGGTATATAGGTTCTCGTCATATTTTGAAGAGGTCTACCCATAAGTCAATTTTTCTACTATCATCCTTGAAACACCCTGTATACTCCTATATGATTATCAAGCTAATCAGAATTGAAGCTTTGTTCGATCCTGAACCGATGGTTCATAATTTTTATTTTGGCATCAGTCTACTTGTTTTTTGATTCTATATCACTAGACAGAGTTTCTGCACTTGAATTTTAAAGTCTAAGCACGTATAATAATGAGTTAAGTAGGTACTATGGTGCTACAAATTTCCCCTTAGTAATTAACAGGCTCGTGATGATGAAAAAAGTAATATTTACCCCTTTTGCTTACACTTTGTGCTCCACTCTCTCAGATCGACTACGCACTCTACTGCAGGAATGACCCTACGTTGTGTCTTTTCTCAATCAATTAGCCATCAATTAATTTAACCAATAATTAAGTGTGGCATCCAGGACTGAACCATAAACTGCAAAAACTTCTACCAAAACAGTTTGCTGACATCTTGGAATCTTACATCTCAAATCGACTGTTCAGAGTCAAGCATAAGAAAACAGTTACTCCGAACTACATCAAAGAAGGGCAGGTGTACCGCAGGGTAGTGTATTGGGACCAGTTCTTCACCTGCTGTACACCAGTGACATACCACTGCCAAACGACGCGACAACCGCCAGATTTGCAGACGACACAGCAATATTAGCTGCAGGTGAAAGGACCACAGAAGCGGCAGAAATATTACAACAGGCTACAAATGACTTGGATAGATGGACAAAACGATGGCGAATAAAACTGAATGACTCTAAATCAACACGACATATCAGCTTCACGAATAAAAAATATGACTACGTACCTGTAACACTCAACAGCAACAATATACCGTATGCTAATACAGGCAAAGTATCTTGAAATGAACCTTGATACCAAGGTATGATGGAAGGAGCACACCAAGAAAAAGAAACAAAAGCTCAACATAAAATATAGAAAAATGTACTGGCTACTGGGAAGAAAATCTCAATTAACTTTATTAAAAATACAGGAACAATGCTCCCATACTTGAATTGATTGAAGGAACAGAACCAAGTTCTGAAACCGGTGTGGACATAATTATTATGGTTGCCAACATTGGGGTTGCGCTAGTAAAAGTAACTTAAAAACCATCCAAATTTTCCAGAATGAAGTAGGCCCTCCATCTACTCGACAGTACGCATCTAGTGAGAAGACTCAGAAGGACATAACCGTTCGAGTTACTGTGATATCGGACAAATTGAAAATGCTGTGAGGATACCAATGCAATAGGTGGAATTCCAAGTGAATGTGGAATTTAATTTCTATGTTTCATGTTATATTTCAATTAAAAAAAAAAACGAAAATTCAACTCCATGGAGTTTAACTACGTTGAACTTGGTTTAAATTCGGCTTTGAGTCTGAAATTTTAGTTCTTAAACTGACAAACATTTTTGTTGAAGTCAACAATCTTTTATGTCGAATACCGCAGATCGTAGTGGGGATGAAATTGCTCTGGCGTTGTAGATTACAATACCTCAGACCCAGTCAAGCAGTTTATTAATTGACTCACGGTGCACAATTCTTTTTGTCTGGAATCGAAATTTCGTCTTCAGTCACAAAGTGGAAGCGGAAGAGGATTAGGGAGAAGAAGAGGTGAGGGGAGGAAAAAGAGAGGCTGAGGAAGTGAAGGGGAGAGAGGCAGAGGAGAAGAGAAATATGGAGGAAGTGGTGAGCGAACACGGAAGAGGAATGAAATGGTCCAATAAAATGAAAAAAAAACTAGTGAAGAGCTAAACACCATTAGTTACGGTTTATTACTAATTATATTGCTCTCAATCAACATAAAAATTATCGTCTGATCAACTTATGTGATCAACTTATCCGACAACTCGTTGCATGACAATACCTACTGCTACCTTCATGGTTTTTTTTTTTAATTTTTTTTTTATTAAAGTTTTATGGCGCATCAACTGCTGGATTATTAGCGTCGTTGTTTCATTTCAGGCAGTTTATATTTTATCGTATGCGTGGACTGCTTTGAGGTGAGTCACTTCATGTTTCACTTCGCTTCTGTTTTAAATGTAGGGTTATTAGCAGAGATATAGCTGAATACAATCCTTTGGCCATCTTGAAACAAAAAACAATTTGAATAGAACCAAGAAGAACAAAAGCCAAATGATAGGTATGCATCATTCAGATGAACTGAATACTGCATTAAAATTGAAGTGAATGAAACAATCCGCCTGATTTTCATCAAGCTATCGGCAGCAATTTTGAATCCGGCCAAACTATATAGTGGGGTCGGTACACATTAAAAAACCGTACTATACGGCATTTAATGATACAGAAAATTCCTTTTGCATGAGTGTTCTGCAAGGTCTATCGAACGATATTAGAAGGGGAAGCACAAAAGCTTCCCCTTGGGGGGGCCGCAGGGGGCCCTGTCAAGTTGAGGGTCCAAGAACTCCTACCAAACCATCTTTCAATTTCGTTGTATCACTCAAATGGGGATGATGTGACTCCATTGTGAATCTCGATGGCATTGGTCGCCATGTCTCTTTCATCCTTCATGCTTGAAAAAATAATTTCTTCGGGAGGTCAGAGAAATCACTTTTTATTTTTTTAAACATACAAGAGGATGCGAAGTTGGCATGTTTTGTGTCTTAACCTGTTATTTGGCATTCCCAAGGTCCTATTATGAAGTCAATTTTTTAAATTCTCAATTTTGGGTTGATTGGTAGGCTAAGAAGTAGGTATTTTTTAACATCCAGTTCAGACGAACTTTTTTCAGTGTCCAACAGGAGGTTATTGAAATCATCATCAGGGGTGGATCCACTGAACTATTTTCTGAACATAATGTCGAGAAAATCAATCATAAACCGCGAATAGAGAGTACACAGATTATTTTTCTTTCGGTCGGTCGAATTGCGATGCCTACTACGCCCGTCAAGGAGAACGCTGAGCATCGCCAGCCTAAACTGGTATGAAAACAGCCTAAACAAATTCAAAACTGACTAAAACTCTGAGTGCTGACTCAGAATTGAATGTCGAACCACATAATGAGTGTTTCCGGCAGTTTTGAATTCTTCTAGACTGTTCTCATACTAGTTTAGTCTGGCGATGCTCAGCGTTCTCCCTGGCGGGCGTAGTAGGCATCGCAATTCGACCGACTGAAAGAAAAATAATTTGTGTACTCTCCACGTGCAGTTTGGGATTGATTTCCTCGACATAATGTTAGGAAAATAGTTCAGTCTATCCACCCCTGCGATTATTTCAATAACCTCCAGTTGGACACTGAAAAAAGTACGTCTGAACTGGATGTTGAAAAATACCCACTTCTTAGCCTACCAATCAACCCAAAATTTAGAATTTAAAAAATTGAGTTCATAATAGGATCTTGGGAATGCCAAATAACAGGTTAGGACACAAAACACGCCAATTTCGCATTCTGTTGTATGTTTGAAAAAATAAAAAGTGATTTCTTTGACCTCCCGAAGAAATTATTTTTTCAAGCATGAAGGATGAAAGAGACATGGCGACCAATGCCATCGAGATTCACAATGGAGTCACATCATCCCCATTTGAGTGATACAACGAAATTGAAAGATGGTTTGGTAGGAGTTCTTGGACCGTCAACTTGACAGGGCCCCCTGCGGCCCCCCTAAGGGGAAGCTCTTGTGCTTCCCCTTCTAATATCGTTCGTTGGGCCTTATAGAACATTCATGCCAAAGAAATTTTCTGTATCATCAAATGCCGTATAGGAATGGCTACCAACCCCACTAATAGCAGTGCGAGTTGAAATTCAACTCGGGATTACCAAAACCTTACACTGTTCGGTGAGACCCTCTTTCCAAAGCTGCCCGTTTCAAATTGCTTCGATCACAAACTCACCCGGATTCCAAGGTCATAATCTACGCCCAAAGTTGTTGTGAATTCTACTCTTGTGGGATTCGCTGTGTTTTGGATTAGCACTGCCATGATCATTCGATTCGATCTGTTCAAGCTGTACCACTTGATGTTGGTGATTTCCCTGAATACGTCTTCAGACTGCTTGCAATCGAAAAATCGATATCCAAACTTCTTGTTTTTGAACACTTACCCCACTCAGCGCATCTTGTCCGCTTTGAATCAAGCAACAATAACAAAACACCGTCAAAATCGCAGCGAAAAAAAGCAGCACTTTACTTTCTAAATCGAAGTTGTAGACGTCCAAACGCACCTGCATCAAGAACAATAATATTCACAAACAGGAACATATGGAAATAACCGTGGTGAAGCGAGCACCTGGTATGCAATGAGCACAATGCACAATCCTAGCATGAACCCGAATCCTGCCAGTGTCACGAAAAGTGACTGCACAATTTCTTTCTTGAAGCTATCCATCAACCTGCAAAAATTCCAATGTTTATGAGGCAATTATCCATACCGTTTTCTTACTTGACCCACTGGAGGTGCCTGGCAACGATAAAGCAGAGTCTCCTCTTCATTTCGCGTTGGAACAGCTGATCGTCGACCAAAGCTTCCGGTTTCTTCGTTTTCTCAAAATCTTCACTGATGCTCTTGATACTTTCAACAAACATGCAACACTGCAGCCATAATTGTTGAGCTGCGTAAACCATAAGCATTGGATGCACGATCATGGCGTAAATTATGGGAGTCAGAGACAGCTTCAGGAGCACTATCACAGCTCCAGGAAGCTTCGGAAACCATTTTTGCAAAAGGTACAGTAACAAACTGTACTCGGCGCTCACGTCGTTTGGTGTCAGAATAAACACGACGCAGCAAATTGATAAAATTGATAGGCAGCAGCACACGATTGCATTGGCATTTCTCAAAAACTGCCTGGCTTTGGTTTCAACTTGGTTCCCAGCACTGTCAACCGACCATAAGTCCATGGTTTGCCATATCGTCTCCACGTATTCGCGTTTCCACAAAATAGCAAAGCCCGCTGCTGTTCCCTGAAATCGACACCGTCGTCAGAATTATCACTTGATTAGTATTCTGTTTACAATGAAACTGGTTTTGTGTTCGTTACTGTCTTATTCATATCTTTTATTGATTCACGTTTGTCATACGCTCACTTACGTATGATCTGGCGACCAAAAAAGGAGCATACTTTATGATATAAGACGGCTCGATGATGTACATGCAGGTTTCAAAAACATAAACCATAATTTGTATCACCAATGACGATTTCAAAACAATCCTGGTCATCTTCTTGGTGAAAATGCCAATGCACACCAGATGCGGCAGCCAAAAAAATTCTTCTGTAAAAACAGTTTGATTCAGCAATGACAATTTCATATAGCGTTCCAATCTCCCTGCTTTTCATCAGTGGTTTCTCGCAAAAGTCCGAATTGTCCATTGTGAACCGGTGCTCAACCGATTTCTTGTGAAAATGAACAATGTTCCGTATAGAATTCCCGTTCAAGGCAGTTCAAATGGAATCAATTATTCAAATCTTATTCCAATACTTGGTTCTGATACCCTGGAAACACTAGAAAGATCAATGATCATTAACGATGGATCGTCACTCATTTTGCCTTGCTGTCTTGGTGAAAGCAAGGGAAACGTAATTACGTTTCGTCCTTATTGATCAATGAACAGAAAACTTCATTGTCTTTTCCTTTGCCGTCGCCAAAACAGCACGGGTAATTCAAAAACGATCCGCTAATGATCGATAAGTTTTCTAGTGATTTAAGCTTAGCGAGTGAACTCACCTTAGCGCAAAAAGGAGGCTTATACAAAGTGGCGCCCAACGTGGGGCCCGATTTCAGTCATCCAGTCGATCTACCTAGAAAAGCTTCAAAAATCCCTAGACATCTTCTAGAAATCTCAGAAGTTATCCCGTAGAGACCTTGAGAAATTCCTCGAATTTCCGTAGAAATGTCAAAAAATCTCTCGATTTCCCATAGATTTTAGAACACCTTAGATCTTTAGAAGCTCTCCAAAATCCCGTAGAAATATTTAGAAACTCCTAGATATCATATAAAAATGTTTACAATTTTTTCTCTATGAATTTTCATGAATCATCAGAAGTCTTGCAGAAATCTTCAAATATCTTTGGAAACATCTCGAATTTTCGTAGAGACCTTGGGAATTTCTCCAGCATTTCTTGAGCATCAATACGAATTTCTCAGAAATTTTCAGAAATCCCTGAAATTCTTGTGATAATATCAAAAAATTCCTAGAAATCTAGAACAAAGGACACTATCGGGTTTGGGCGGATTTTGGGCTTGGCATGATGTCCGCATTACCACTTCATGATTTTTTGTATACACACTAGTAATATCATCATCTTACACTGGGCAAAATTTGATGAAGTGGTAATGCGGACATCATAGCGAAAAAAATTTTTTTTCAACATGATGTATGTCGGACGTTCGGGTAATTAAAAAAAAATGAACTGTTTTATTTTTCTCGTCAAATATTTGTTTTTTATCCGATTGCAACAAACTTGGTATCACTGGTTAGCTGAATAAATAGACAACAAAATCCAAACCTCAAGATGAGAGAACTGTCAAGATTCAAGATGGCGGAGGCAAGTGGAATAATATCATGTATTGAACTCGTCTCTTTTTTTTAATACCTAGAAACTCTTGCGATGAGAAACCAAATTATGAAGAATTTCGAAAGAATCGCCTTCTCACAAGGCAGAATGAAAGAATAATTTCGAGATAATTATTATTCGAATAATGAATTGATGTTTTTCTCCTTACCGGCTTTGATGCATCATAGAAGTTTCTGCCCTCTATTCTATAATGTGCTTCAGAATCGAAAAGTGACATTTCTGGATAACACGGAGGATAACACTATATTACACTAGGCAGCAAAAATAGCGCCCACTTGATGTATGACGAAGACGACTATAGTGGTCATGGGCAAACCCTCCGAGTACATCACGCTTGCAACCGGCAGTACAGCAATGTGTAGAGGAAAATCGACGGAGTGTCGGACATCCTCACCTACGCCGGAGGTTGAAGACAGAAATCAGGTCAACCGTGCGCGTCTCGGTCCCAGTGCTTGGATGGACTTACCATCAAACATCCAGGCACCACATTGTGACTCAGTGAGTACGGCTGGTCTGGGAAAGAAAACAGTGGGCCCAATAGCGGGGCCTACGTGCCAGGTGGAACAATGTTTCATTAACCCTCCACCAAATAAATCCTAAATCCAGATTCTATCCGATACCCTTGAGTCCCTAAACACATTATAAAGCTCAATGATCATTAACGATGGACCGTCATTTAACTTGCCTTGCGTTCTTGGTTACATGAGCGAGGAGAAAAATAATGGCGTTTCATTCAGTTCCGTGAAATGGGCTTGGTACGAGAAGGACGAAGCGTGTAGTAGGCCGCTCCAGTCGGGTGATAACTTGACTGTAGCGAAGCTGGCCGCTACCAAGGGTTGGATGGGAGACAAGGCGTTTTTATTTAATCTGATTTGAAGCCGGTCTGAAACTCCTCCTTGGGTGGTCTTAGGCAAACCTCCCGAGTATATATGCTTCCAGCCGGCGGCACGGCGATGTGTAGAGGAAAACCGGCAGCGTGGTCGAGAGGCTGATGAAGTCGGAAACGTACCGGCGCAGGGAGCGTGAATGTATCGGACATCCGCACCTGCGGTTTAGGGGTGGCAGACGGAGTCTAGACCAACCGTGCGCTTGTCGGCCCCAGTGCTTGGATGGACCGACCTTCTCAAACATCCAGGCACCCCATTGCGGCTCGGTGAGTCCGTCTGGTCCGAAAGAGGGGTACAATGAGCCGAATAATAGGCATACGTGAGGTAAAACTATGTTATGTTCCACTAACTCCCCAAATGGAATCCAGATTCAGATAGGCTTGGTACAGCTGGAGGCGGAGGCTAGAATCGTTGAGTTTGTGTGGCCATTTTGAAACGAAAGGGTCCGTGACTACGTTGGATTGACTTCCCTGACGCGAGCACAAAACTTCTACACAATCCACACAACTCCAAAGCACTCTTTTTTCCTTAGCACTACACAGATTGTTCCGAATCGACCGTAAAAAACCCAGGACAGTAAGTTGAGGGAAATAATTCAAGAGTGACAGAGCCTGATAGCCTCGTTCCAACTCCGTGAAGTTTCACATACGGTTGGTTGTCCGTCCGGATCCAAATCAACCAAAATCAATTTGGTTTCTTCATCAAAGTTTGTGAAAAAGAAAATCAACCTCTTAGCTTAATACTGACTTCGACTCATTTCAGGCCTTTTTGTTGAATCCCCTTATCAAGTATTCGGGAAAAACTTCCAAGGAAAAGTCAGAAATGAGACTCTGTTTTGGTGTTGACCTAGCTCTGTCGACAAGATGCAAGATCCCGCGTTATGTCCCACTCTTTCACAAATCCAGCACGTTCCGTCAGTCTTCCTGGACGGACGTGACTTATTCTAACCTTCTGCCTTGTCTCGATTGGGCAGATCTCTAGATATTTTGGTTGGATAGCCTGTTTCAGTGGTGGTCACCCAAGTACCGCCGCGCGCCTTCAAGGAGCTTAAATTGGGCTGTCGGATTGAGACGTAGGTATTGTTACGTACGGGTTCGTACTGAACGTAGACGTTCGCGTACGGGTTCAATTATAATTGAGACGATCGTTTCAAAACATACACTGTTTCTTTCTGCGTACTACAATAAATACACTTTAGCAATAATTATTGCGCTTGGGAATATCGCTGGTACTCTCGCTTCCATCGTTCTCGATCACTTCCAGTTCAATACCACTCCATAGGCTGATTATCGGTGCTTTATATATCTGCGACTATTGATCTCGAATGTTTCATAGGTTCTCCAGCAAATTCCACAGTGACCTGGCATACGATTTCTAGGCGACTCCCGAAAAATCCCACACATTTCGCGAGCATTACCAACGTGCGGTGAACGGCACCTCCGCCAAAATGAACACATGTATCTGAACTCACTGTTGAAGTTTTCATTCAGTTGCATGGGCCAAAGCTTATAAGCATGTTCTGGAATGCACTAGAGCTCCAAACTCTCACACTGCGACCTAATGAAAAGAGAAAGATCGCGTGTTCTCTAGTATCGCTGCTCGTAACATTGCCCCCCTCTTAAGCCTGTTCGTCCCGAATAGCCTCACAGTTACTTCCCGAGTAACGTGCAAGGCGATCAAGGTGGGCAACTTTGATCTTGGCTCTCGGGGCTCGCTGGATTCTATACACGACGTCATCATTCCTCTTGACCACCGTGTACGGTCCTTCCCTCGACGGATGAAACTTCGGAGACCTTCCTTTTTGGCGTTGAGGATTGTACAACCAGACCAGGTCTCCTGCTTGAAATTCCGTGGAGTTAGCCTCCAAGTCGTAGCGCGTCTTCATTATATCGGTGGCGACTCAGATCCGTTTCTGAACCAACTCGTGGATGTTGCACATTCTTTGCCTCAGGTCGTCGACGTATTCAAGGATGTCTTCAGGATCATTCTCTGGCGTGCCAAATTGTAAATCGCAGGGGAGGCGAAGCTCTGGGCCAAAATGGACACGTGTCGGTGTTTCTCCCGTGGTGTCGTGAATGGCAGCGTGATACGCCATTAGAAATATTGGCAGATCACGACCGACCCCAGTTTCGCTGATGCTTGTCAACGACCTTTGACAGGTGCTATTTTATCGTCCTGTTGAACCGTTTAATCATTTCGTCGGACCGTGGGGGAAGGGGTGTCGTCCTAGTCTTCTGTATCCCAAGTAGAGTACAGACACCTTGGAACACGTGTTGGATTCAAAGTTTCGTTCCTGGTCTGAGTGTGATTCCAGAGGTACTCCGAAACGGCTAATCAAATCATCCACCAGCACCTTCGCCACTGTAGAAGCTATCGGTTGGGTAGAGCGTACGCTTCCGGCCACTTGCTAAAGTAGTCCATGGCAACCAGGATGTATTTGTTGCCATCTTCCGTTGTCGGGAACGGGCCAGCCACATCGATCGCGATGCGTTCAAAAGACGCTCCAAACATTGTGAGTCTTCAGCTCCCTTCGGCTGCGAGTTCTTGGTCCTTTGCTGGCCGCACAAATCTCGCACTGGCGACACAATGTTTCCACGTCGTTCCGGCAGTTCACCCAGTAGAACCGCTCGCGCACCTTGGCCAACATCTTGTTCACCCCAAGGTGCCCTCCAGTGACGCCATCGTGCATCTCCTTCGGGACTTCTTTCACTCTCTTCTTGGGAGGCACCAACTGGACCCTCCCTTTCTTCTCATCAGGACTCTCCCAGACTCTCTTCAGCAGCTCATTCTCGAATTTTACTGTTACTCTGTCCTGGCCAAGTTACTTTCTTCCAGCAAGTGAACCGATGGCTGGGTCCTCGCGCTGCTGCCAATCTGCTGGTTCACACTCTTGCCGTACCTGTAGTCCTTGTTGCGTGGTCTTCGAGAATAATCATCCGTGTTGCCATTGCCATGACTCTTTCCAGGACGATGTTGACTTCATCGATCAGCATCTCCCCGTTCTAGCATGGAACAGTCTGCTGAACGGTACTGTTGCCAGCAATCACGCTGCAGGTGGTCATCCTTTCCACAGTTGAAGCAACGCGGTCTTCCTCTTGTGCGATTGCTTTCTTTTGATTGATGACCTCCTCGATCAGTGGCTCCCCCTTCCACCATGGAATGGTCTGCTAAACTCGACCATTGCCTGCAGTCTCGACGAAGATGTCCTAGTTTTTCACATCCGAAGCAACGCGACCTTTCTCCAGGTTTTGGCTAGTCTTGGGAATTGTTCCGAGACAATAATGAGTTGAGGATTTCCTCATACATTTCCTCGATCGATTTCTCGGCAGTACCTCCGGATTCCTCAACGCCCACCGCCTTGACTTGACAACTGCAAACCTCTGTGACTCCCTCAATGAAGATCGCCTGAGTCAGTGCGTCGCTGATGTCGACTGGGTTTTTGATCATCACCATCTCACACACATCTTGGTCTCGAATTCCATAGACGAACTTATCTCTTATGATGTCTGTCAAGTGGTGCGCTGGGTACATTGGGCCTTATGAATAAATATGGAGCAATTGCTTTTGCTTGAATTCTTGCAGCAAAAAACGGAGAAACATTTGGACAGGAGACTTTAAACCATTATTATTATTTCAATCTGTTACTCAAATGCTCAGTGAAACCTAAATTGATGAATTACATGAAGTTTCTGAGTTTTTTTGAGAATTTCCTTGAAAAAAAAAATCAAGAAAAAGCAATTGCTCAATCTTTATTCATAAGGCTCATTGGGTACGCTAGAAGAGCCAGCCTTTGGACATCAGCTCCAAATTCGTCTTCCTTAGTATTTTTTCATATTCCTTAGTGACCCAGCATACGATTTCTAGGCGACTTCCGAAAAATCCTATACATTTTACGGCATTACCAACGTGCGGTTAAGCCGGCACCTGCGCCAAAATGGACAGGACTCTCGCTGTTGAACTCGCTGTTGAAGTCTCCATTCAGTTCCGCGATCCGTAGCCTACACGCATGTTCTGGAATGCATTAGAGCTCCGCACTTGTACACTGCGACCTAATGGGAAGAGTCTAGAAAGATCGCGTGTTCTCCAGAATCGCTGCTCGTAACAGTATTATGTTGACGGTGGTTTGGACCTCATGTCAATGACTCTTGTTTCTTCAATTTGTTTTGGATACAGTGGCGGACTTTGAAATCGGAGATCCTCTTCAAATTGAGCAGTGGAATTTGCATTGTTTGACAACGGAATGAAAATGGAAATTAGTTTTTTGATTTTGCAGAGCTGATCTGATTCTAGAGTTACAAATCCTCATTAGATCTTCGACAGAGGGAAAGCTGAAGCAGCTTAGCTAAAAATGGAAGAACTTGTGGCGGGATAAATTATTTGAATCGCGAATACTGCTTCAGTACAATGCTCATGTGAATTCTGCACTAGAGAACGCATTGAGTCGATAGGTTGAGGATTGGTTGGTTGAGAAATTTTTCGTTTGAGAATGGCTTAAGGGAGCAGCGAAGAAACTCAACATAGCCTTCAAGCCTTTACGTACCGCATTATGTCAGTTACTCATAAGCGAAAGAACAAAGTTTTGTTCAGTTGTTGTGTCAGTTGAAATCTTTTGGTTGAGGAATAAAATGCCCCAACTACAATTGTTCAGTTGTTCACACAGGAGGCGGTAGAAAGTAAATGTCACATCGTTTGTGATTAGGTGATCTAGAGTGCTCGAGGAAGCATGAGTCTGCAAAAATTCGGAAACCGGACTTCTTTTTTTTTTTTTTTTCGTTGAGGGGCGGCGGCCGGGATCGGCGGCTGGGTGCTGGGCGGTGACAAACAAAAAGTATCCTATCTCGTCCTGTTTCAAGTCAGCTATTCATCAGCGAAAGAATTAGAATCCTATGTTTTATGGTTCAGGAGAAATAGTTGAAAGATTCACTAAAATCATAGAAATCAGGCTGGGCCCAATGGTTGATCAAAATTATCTTCACATAAATCATCAAGAAGACAAGCAATCAGTACAGATATTTGCATGAATATGAGAAATTACACACTCATACATATCACATGATCGATTTCCACCAATCGAGAAAGCAGTGGCAAAATTCGGCAAAAAACTGGTCCCTCGTGGCCCAAAATCCGCTCAAACCCGATAGTGTCCTTTCCAGAAATTCGATATGAATTTTCAAAATTTCCTATAAGTTCCCAGTATTTCCATAAAAATCCTTGGAAATTCCCACGAGTCTTGTAAAACCCTTGGAAAATTTCCAACGTGAATACAGGGTGATTCAAAAGTGTCGGACCATCTTGAAGGTGCGTAATATGGATGTGGAGTAGAGAGCCAGAAAGTTGTAAAAAAAATTCTATGTCTTCTAGTTTTGAAGTTACAGAGGGACAAAAGTTCGTCCTTCGATCGCTTCTATTTTCGTTGTTTCAAAAGATTTTAGTTTACTGTTTATGGAAAAATAATGAGTTCAAAAAATCAACCTTCTTTAATGCAAAGAATTTCTGTTCTGAATACAGGGTGAGTCATGATTCCTGAAAATTATTTTTTTCTAGAAGTGCCTGCAAACAGCCGCATTGATACCATTACCTATGTAGAGCACAATGAAACTATAAATAGTATATTACATACCGAGGCGGGAAATCCGTCTTCGGGCTAGAGCCTCCAGGCAAAGCCTGGGGGCTCTCTGTGCCCTCAGCAGTAATGATGTATTTACCGTCGAGAGTATGTATACTATATTACTCACAACCATGTACTCAGCTTGCAGGATTACACTGCCGTCATAAGGAAAAAGGCAGTAACTACATTTTAGAAGATTACGAGAAAAACGCAATAAACCGTTTTGTCGTTGTTTCTACCGATCCAATTTAAAAAGGCAGTAACTGCGCATCGCTGCTTGCTTGCATAAGAGTTACTGCTTTCTTACGTTGTACGTGTTAGATACTGCCTTTTTACTAAATGAAACGATGACGTATTGTAGTTACTGCTATTTTCAAAATCGAATTTGGTGGCTTTGGAATTTTTCTTTTTGGAATCTAGGTGTGAAAATCGATGTAGAATTTTGTGTAGATTTCAAAAATGCTCAAAAGTCAATTTCGTAAAAATATGTAGTTACTGCCTTCTTTCTTATGACGGCAGTACAGGCGTTCAAAAGTTGAAATCTGAAAATTAACTTTTGTCATAACTTCCAGATAGGCGAGGCCGATTGATTTTGCTGAAACGTGGTTCAGGAAACACTGATTAACACACTTATTGTTTGGTTGGATGCATATTTTGAAATTTTCCTTCTAAAGCTACCATTTCTTCACTTTTTCGGGAGGTCGGCAATGGGTCACTTTCCGACCTCCTACTAGGTATGTAATGAATCGATTACCATAGTGGTTGTGAGTAAACATAATTCATTTTAATAGAATTCTTTTGCTTCTGGTTTTTTAGGAAAACTAGATTTTTGTAGTTTATGATTCACCCTGTATAGAAAACTTAAATTCAATACGGTTTCAGAGGTTGATTTTTTGTACTGACTAGTTTTCCATAAACAGTTGACTAAAATTTTTTGAAACAACGGAAATAGAATCAATCGAAGGACCAACTTTTGTTGATCCATAACTTCCAAATTAAAAGACAAAGAATTTTTTCAACAAGTTTCCAGCACTCTACTCTACTCCAATATTACGCACTGTCAAGATGGTCCGACACTTTCAAGTCACCCTGTATGTACTACATACTACATAAAAAAAATAATCCCCAAAAATCTGTAGAAATCTTGAGAACACCTGAAGTTACATGAAAATCTTCACCCTAGTCCGTAGATTTATTAAAATCTCAAGTACCAGAACTGCATGGAGATTCTCATAAATTTTTGGAAATCCCTAGAAACCCCGTGAAAAATCCCCAGAAATCCTCAAAAATCTTTTAGAAATCTCTATAAATTCTTGGACATTCCGTAGAAATATTCGGAATCCCCAGAAATTCCAAACGAATCTTCAGGAATCCTCACATCTCCCGTAGAAGTCTTTGAAAGTCCATAGCAATTTTCACAGGAATCCTCAAGAGTCTCGTAAACATCAAAGGGAATTATGTAGAAATCTTCAGAAATGCCTAGAAAGTCCTCAAAATTCTCATAGAATGCTTTAGAAATTCATGAAAACTCTGCAAATTTTCATAAATTCCTAGAAATCCCGTAGATATCTTGAGAAGTCCATAGAAATTTTTTTGGAAACTGCTGAAATATATCGTAGACTATTTTGGAAATCCTGCAGAAATCCCTTGGAAATTTTCTGAAATTCATATGTCCTTGACAATCTCAAGAAATCCGTTCAAAACCTTTCAGAAATGTGTTGAAAATCCTTGGAAATCAATTCTGCAGAAGTCAATAGAGATTTACAAAAATTCCGAACAATTTTTAGAAATCTCATACATATCATCAAGGATCCTTAGAAATTCTGCAGAAATCTTGAAAAATCCCTGGAATTATTCCAAAGATCTTCAAAAAATCTCGTAAAAATCTTGATTCTTGAAAAGAAACTCTGTCGAAAGAGGCTATAAAAAGGAAAGTTGAAAGAAAATCCTCAGAAATTTCGTAAAAATCTCTAGATGCTCTCAAAAATGTTGTAGAAATATTTAGAAATCTGCAGTGAACCGTGAAAATTTCTAAAAATCCCGAAGAATCTTGCAAACAATTTGATTTGAGATTTGTAGAGATCTCTGGAAGTCTCTTGAAACATTCCATACAAATTTTCATGCTGCCTGTAGAAATCTTGCACACAATAGAAATTACATACACATCTCCAATCTCAGAACTCTACACATTTTCAGAAATCTTTGAAAATCCCTAGTAACGCCGTAAAAATCTTTGGGAATCCCTAGAAATCTTGTAGAAATCTCCAGAAATCTCTACAAACTCCGTAAAAAAATCCGAAATCTCTAGAAATACAAAACGAATCTTTAGGAATCTGTGGATCCCGTAGAGATGTACAGATATCTCGGAATACTAACTTGAATTCTTAGAAATTTCGTGAATATTTTCAATAATCTTGTAGAAATCTCTCGAAAATCTTCGAAAATCTCGTGGGAATCTCCATGAATCCCTTGAAATGTAATACAAATCTTTATGAATTCCTTGAAATCTTGTAGAAATGATTGAGATATCCATAGAAATTTTCGAGAATCCTGAACATTAGATAGATAGATAGATAGATATATTTTTTTATTTGTGCTTCATATACATCAGAGGTATCTAAATCATTCGAAAGCTCCTACGAAATCTTGTAGACATTTTTGAAAATCCCTAAAAACCCCGTAGAAATTTCCAAAAATTCAGAGAACTTCTTAGAATTCATTGGAAATTTTTAGAATCCCATACGAATCGTCAAAAATCCCTAGGTATCCCGTATAAATCTTAGAAGAATCCCTATAAGTTGTTTGAAACCTTGTATAAATATCTAGAAAGTCCATGAAAATCCCCAGGTATTTCATAGAATCCTCAGAGCTGCTTAGAAATTTTCAGAAATTCTTGAATGTCTCATAGAAGCCTTCTCGTAATCCCTAGAAATCGTAGCAATATCAGTAGTGCTAGCGGTACGCAAAAAAAGTGGCATTTGATGATACAAGCAAGTCACTTTGCATATTTGTTGTCTAAACCCATTAGAAAAATTTGACCCGCAGTTCCTAAAGATTCATCCCTTAGGACCCGAGATTTGGGGAGGGGGAGGGAATACTATGAAAAAATACCGAACTTTTTCATTCAAACCTGCTGAGGCGTGTTTTGTGTCAAAACTATATAACTCAAACCTCCTCGATACAATGACAATGTCAAAACTCTCGTGCGGTCACCGGAAGTCGAGTTGAGTCGTCATCTTTGAAAATTAGAGCTGAGGGTCAACATCACAAAGTAAGCGTCAATTACCCATATGTTGGGTATCGATTCTTAGGTTTTCGGGGTCGCTGAAAACGTATGAAATGAAACAAAAACGATTGGGTACACCGTTCGCCCATATGATCTACCTATGGACCCAGAAGTCAGGCAAGCGAGAAAAATCCTACAAATTTTCGAAAATAGAAGTGAAATAATAAAGTGAAATAGCTCCAATCTGTACTTGGTGATGATGCTGTACCAGCTGTTCTATGTGAAATTCATGATGTTCACCTGTGAGCTGTCAAAAATCCAAAATGGCGCCCATTTCAAACACTCAGGGGAATAATTTATCGTAATTTTCTTTAGGGAGCTCCTACATGTCACTAGCTAAGCACACGTTGTTCATCAGTGAACAACGACTAAGAAAGTTCCTTACACTATTGGTGGTATCTTGCATCGTTCAAAAGATATTCGACGCGAAACTGTTTCGGAACCGTTTTTAGACAATAGATTGAATACTTGAATAGGAGGAAAAACTTTGCATGTAAAATTGAAATAACCGACTTAAATTTATTTTGTCTGTTCCATGCAATCATGTCTCATGATGTATTTTGCCTGATTTGTCATTTCTGGTCTATGCATAGAGGGTCATAAGTCAAAGATGTCCGCCTCTGTAAGTTTAAAAATTTCATACCAACTTTATTGTTCGATTTGGATAAATAATAAATATCTACCGCACCTGTACATTACTTATATATTTCTGAAGAGTTCCTCACATTTTTATTCCTTTATTAATTTGAGAGATATAACCAACTACCTACCTAAAGTAGATGTACGTGAAATTTTAATTGAAAAATGACACCTACATGATAAAAACAAATGAAAACATCTCTCGCTCTGCTACCGTTTTATTCAATAATGTTGCACTGTTGCAGAAAACAGGAGGAAATAGAGTGGCGAAGAAAGATTTAATTACAAAAAGTCTAATAAAATATCTAAAATGCGAAAGGTTACAGTACCTAAGACGTAAATCTAGTTGTCTAATATACAAAAAGTCCACAATATAAATACATACCATCAAACAGAGAAATGGTCACAAGTTTCCTCCTTCATTTCATTTCATTTCATTTATTTATAGTGAATGATCCACTGGATCAGGGAATGCTTTTGACTTGAGTTTCCTCCGTTGATGTTAAGTGCACCAGATAAGGAGCTGCTTACTGCTTTTTGACTCGAGTTTAGTCTTTTTGTTCAAACTTACTAAGCAAGACTTAGTCGACGACTCTAGAGTCTAGACATTATTTAGAGGGCCTCAAAAGATGAAGGAAACCTGAATCATCAAGTAATTTCCATCTGGTGGGTCTGTAAAGAAGGAGTCTGAGTCAAAAAACCAACTCCTTCTGGTAGGTTTGGAGAGGAGGCAACTTGAGTCAAAAGCCAACTCCTCAACTGGTAAGTCAAAAAAAGCAATTTGCTCATCTGGTGGATTTGAAGAAAAGGGAGGAAACTCAAAACCATTTATATTTTTGACGTTTTCTACATTGTACGGCTTGTGCTATAGATCGTTCAAATTTTAGCTTTTATGTACTGTCGATTTTTGTACTTTGGATCTTTTGTACTTAATTTAGATATTTTGCGTTTTGGATCTTTTGTATTCTAGATATTTTGCGCTTTGGATCAAATGCATCAAATCTATCGTTTGTAGTTCTTCCATGTTTGAATTTTTTCGCCCCCCCCCCCCCCTTCCGCTTTTGGACAAAGTTAGCATGAAATTTTCTGAATAACCCTACTGCGGCGGACATCTTGGATTTGTGACCCTCCATATACCAGGAATGACAGATCACGCAATCTAAACCATTAAACATGACTATATAAAACAAAACAAATATCTTTAGGTCGGTTATCTCAATTATACATGCAAAGTTTGTCCTCCTAATCAAGTATTCAATCTATTGACCAAAAACGGTTCCGAAACAGTTTCGCAGCGGATATCTTTTAAACGATGCAACATACCACCAACAGTGTTAGGAACTTTCTTAGTCGTTGTTCACTGATGAACAACATCTGCTCAGCTAGTGACACGTAGGAGCTCTCTAAAGAAAATCACGATGAATTATTCCCCTGAGTGTTTGAAATGGGCACCATTTTGGATTTTTGACAGCTCAAAGGTGAACATCATGAATTTCACATGGAACAGCTGGTACAGCATCATCACCAAGTACAGATTGAAGCTATTTCACTTTATTATTTCACTTCTATTTTCGAAAATTTGTAGGATTTTTCTCGCTTGCCTGACTTCTGGGCCCATAGGTAGATCATATGGGCGAACGGTGTACCCAATCGTTTTTGTTTCATTTCATACGTTTTCAGCGACCCCGAAAACCTAAGAATCGATACCCAACATATGGGTAATTGACGCTTATCTTGTAGTTTTGACCTTCAGCTCTAATTTTCAAAGATGCCGACTTAACTCGACTTCCGGTAACCGCACGAGAGTTTTGACATTGTCATTGTATCGAAGAGGTCTGAGTTATATAGTTTTGACACCAAACATGCCTCAGCAGGTTTGAATGAAAAAGTTTGGTATTTTTTCATAGTATTCCCTTCCCCTCCCCAAATCTCGGGTCCTAAGGGATGAATTTTTAGGAACTGCGAATCAAATTTTTTTAATGGGCTTAGACAACAATCGTGCAAAGTGGCTTGCTTGTATCATCAAATGCCACTTTTTTATAATAATCCTGGTGTACCGCTTGCACTACAGGAGATGCATGGAAATTATCGGTAATCTTCAGAAATTTCCGAAATCCCTAGAATTGTCGTAGAAATGCCTGGAAATCCCATAGAAAATTCTAGAAATCCTTATGAATCCTCAGAAGAATTGGTTGCTCAATCTCGCTGGATGCTATTCTAGAAAGAGTCGGAAGAAGTGGCAAAAGCTCGTGAAGTTTCAGAAGCGGAATTGTTCAGATCAGATCTATTCATGGGAAAAGCACTTATTTGGTTCAGGGCCAGACAAGTCACTGTTCCTGATTGGAAATCTTTGGTTGGATTACTGAAAAGTAAATTCTTATCAACCATTTACATAAATACAAGATAATTCACCAAAACATGTATTCTGTGTTTTTCTGAAAAACTCAAAATTGTCAGTATAGAAATTGAAGAGAATTTTGGAAAGGGGTTAGGGGGTGGCTCTGGGGGTGGTTTGTTCGAAAAATTTGTAATGTTTTTTACAGGAAGAGAATTCTATCATACACTTCTGAGCAAAAGTTAAGGGCCACTTTTTCAAATGTGAATAACTCACAAACGCTTTTTTTGATTTTGACGAATTTTCGCACAGAGGTGGTCTTATGTGTTGTAAAGACAAGTGTGAAGTGGCGCACTCACCAATCCATAGGTTTGTGGTAGAGAGGTTTCTGACTGTTGCTTTGCAGAAATGCGTAATTTTTAGTGAAATCAAAGCATTGGATTTTGGACAAAATGGAGGTTCATCCAATGAAAAACGTCTAGTTTGCTTTGTTACAATGTTCTCAAGCAAGTACCATGCTAAGTTTGTCCATTGACATCTTTCATCTTCAAATTTTGACCATCAATCTCTTCTTATGGCTTAAACAATGTGTGAGGCACTACTTTGCGTGATTTTGGTTACATACAGTTCAGTCGTGTATTTCTTGTGATTTTGCGTCAACGTTTTGTGATTTTGGCCACTCTTGAGCTTCAAAAACAATAAATCCTCTATGCAGATTGTTACTAAAAAACAAAAACAAGAGAAAAAAGCTCACAAAAATGTCAAAATCTTGAGCATTGACAAGAAATAAGTCATAATTTTCATCACATGCCGATAAAACACCTCTACAGTGACCAAAGAAGAAATGGTGAATTTCTTCAATTCTTTTGGGGAAAAGACATTTACGGGGTGTCGCCAAGAGGCCAAGCGCAAAAACGATGAGTGACAACCTTGATTGATCATTTGCCATCAATATTCAAGAGTTTAAATCACTTTAACGCCATCAGGCCCTTTCGAATGCGAAGATGTTGAGAAATTAACTTCAAGTTTGTTGCTCTGCACTGAGTGAACCCATGGACGGATATGGATGATGGCCATACTCAGAGATGTGTATAAGCCTTGTGTTTGAATGTAGAAACCACCAAGAGCATCTGGCGACGCAAAAATTCAAAATCGATGTTTGTTTCAACCTCTGCAGTGTGAAAAACAGCTCAAATCAAATGACGTTCTCAATCGGAACTGTCGTCTTTTGTAATTGTACAGGAACTGATCAAAAAGATTCCTGCTCACACCATGATAGAGCCACCTCCATTCGGAATCCTGAGTGGAATGCAATCTGCATGAAACCGATGTCCACAACGACGAAGACATCATACACGACCGCGCTAGTCGTTTCCTGTCAGGGAGATACGTGTTTTACGTTCGTCGTTTTTGACCAGGCCCTGTACAATTACGAAAGACGAACAATCCCGATTGAGAACTTATTCGATTTTGGCTGTTTTTCACACTGCAGAGGTTCAAACAAACACCGATTTTCAAATGTTCGCGTCGTCAGATGCTCTTGGTGGTTTCTACTCTTGAACACAAGGCTTATGCATATCTCTGAGTATGGCCATCATCCATTTCCGTCCTTGGGTTCACTCAGTGCAGCGCAACAAACTTGAATTTAATTTTTCAACTTCTTCGCATTCGAGAGAGCCTGATGGCGTTGGAGGGATTCAAACTCTCGAATATCGATGACAAATGATCAATCAAGGTTGTCACTCATCGCTTGTGCGCTTGGTCTCTTGGCGACACCCCGTAAATGTCTTTTCCCCAAAAGAACTGAAGAAATTCACCATTCCTTCTTTGGTCACTGTAGAGGTGTGTCATCGGCATGTGATGAAAATTATGACTTATTTCTTGTCAATGCTTAAGATTTTGACATTTTTGTGAGCTTTCTTCTCTTGTTTTTGTTCTTTAGTAACAGTCTGCACAAAGGATTTATTGTTTTTGAGGCTCAAGAGTGGCTAAAATCACAAAACCTTGACGCAAAATCACAAGAAATACACGACTGAACTGTATGCAACCAAAATCACGCAAAGTAGTGCCTCACACATTGTTTAAGCCATAAGAAGATATTGATGGTCAAAATTTGAAGATGAAAGATGTCAATGAACAAACTTAGCATAGTACTTGCTCAAGAACATTGTAACAAAGCAAACTAGACGTTTTTTATTGGATGAACCTCCATTTTGTCCAAAATCCAATGCTTTGATTTGACTAAAAATTACGCATTTCTGCAAAGCAACAGTCGAAGACCTCTCCACAAGAAACCTAGGGATTGGTGAGTGCGCCACTTCACACTTGTCTTTACAACACATAAGACCACCTCTGTGCGAAAATTCGTCAAAATCAAAAAAAGCGTTTGTGAGTTATTCACATTTGAAAAAGTGGCCCTTAACTTTTGCTCAGAAGTGTATTTTCAATTTGATGTATCACAAGAAAGGTAATGTTGTTTGAAATTTTCGAGAAGGGTGGTGGCGGAGGAGTCGAACGTGAAAATTTAGCCATACGTGTCTCAGATGTCGTCAAGTAAAAATCAACCTATTTTTGCTGGAAAATCTATTTTTCAAGAATCAGGATTTGATAGGGAAGTAACGTTCCTTTCATTAACAAACAGAAGATTCTCAGAATGGTTGAAGGGCGGTTAAAAGAATCTCAAAATATGTTTGGCAAAAAGAAAACTTCATTATCTCCAATTTAATTTGTGACAAGATAGGTGATGCTATTTGAAACTGTGAACTGAGGTCGGATGAGGGCGAAAGGGCTGAAGATTAAAACGTAGCTATGCATGTCTTGAATGCCCCCCTTGAAACGACTTGTTTATACTGAAAAAATCTATTCATAAAGAATCGGGAGTCAGTAAGGGAACTCCCCTTTAATCAAGGACCGAGTCATATTGGTGAAATAAGCGTTGCGAAATCAATCTGTCTGGGTTCATTCCTTGACGGATTCTTACCATTTTGGTCTCTGTCGAAAGCTACAAGGATGTACTTTGGTTTGAGCCTATTGGCGTTTCCAAAATCCAAAAAAACATAAATGCATTTTGACATTTGAGAAAAAAATTGGATTTTAGAAATGCCAATGGGCTCAAAGAAGATGAAAATTTGAACATGAGTGTCTTAGATGAGTCCATTGAAATAAAAATCGACCTGTTTTTGCTAAAAAATCTATTTTCCAAGAATCAGTAGTGAGACGCTTTAAAAACGTTGAAGTTCAAGCGTTTCATAAACGGTCACTGCTTGTATGACAACAATGGTTAAACGCGTGACATTCGGCTGTTTTTTTTTTCAGCGTTTTCTTCTAACCGTTTTTGATGTTTGATTTATTTTTGGGTAATGGTTTGGTTTTTGGTTAATTAGCAACGATTTTGTGCTCACTGGGTAAGCGATTACTATTGTTATTGATGCCCGCTGCCTGTGAATCGATCAGCATTTTTGTCAGAATGAGTGCGTCTATACTTCCAATGATGGCCATTAGGCATACCTTTTCCTCATCAGAAAGTATATCAGGGTTTAATGAATTCCATTTGAACTACCTTATAGTAGGACATTTATTCACCTAAACATGAGCAGTGATGATTTTGTATGCTCGTGATCTATTGCGCTGGCAAAAAGCTTCAGAATGGAAAGCTCACATTTTTGCAGAAAATCGTTGATGAAAAGCAAGAGAACATGCTGACGCAAAACCGACTAATTTTGTTAACTATTGCTGAATCAAATTGTTGCAGGTGACTATTTTTGGTTTGCTCATCTGGTGAGCGTCGGCATTTTCAGCAAAAAGATCGTCAGAACAATATTAATTTGGTCACTTTTAACACAAAGTATGATTTACGTTTTCGAGATTTGCATGTACGTCATTGAACCGAGCTACATATTGAAATACGCTCCGTTTCTTTTCGTCAGATCATACGTAAGCTTTGACTTACAATCTACGCTTTCTCCAGTTTGTATTCCATAAAGCACGAAAATTATAATTCACGTCAGTAGTCCATATTGAGGATGCTGAAAGGCTATGGTTGGTCGCATTTAGAGACCTTATACAGTGCAACCGAACATAGTTTTCCAGCATACTTCTTTTATGCTTCTGAAGAAATGGTAAAACTAATTATCCCTATTGCTACACAAAAGATCAAGGCTTTTCTGAAATATAAGTACAACAAGTAATACGATAACAAGAAATGTTGGTACTGGATAGCTCAAGCTATGTGAAGATGGAATTTTCATCAGTCAGTTTGATAAAAAATTATCAGTCTCGCGTTCTCCATTGTGACGCTTGACTTTTGGTTTCATACCGCATTCCATCAAATGAGAAAGTTGAACCTTACAGACTTTGAATTGATTCTAACAACTGACATCGAAGTCACTTTCAAGCCACTTACAACTGGAGAACGTGTACACTGTGTAGAGCTCTAACTTTGTCGGAGTTGAAACAGAATTACAATGGGAACTAAAATTGAACTCTTCCAACAAGCTTTAGCTTTGCTAAACACACTCAATAGTCCTGGGGAATTGTAGGGAATGGCGGCCGGTGCTGCAATTTTATGGAAACGCACCGTAGTGGAAAATCTGTGGCAAGACTTCGAACTGTGGTCAGTCGACGGTGCCGGGACGCGAGCCAGCACCAAAGCCAAACAGTTCTTGACGAATGTGAATTTGATCGTGTCCTGTACTCTGCTGCTGGGTTTTCCCAACTTCGTGTTGTTCGCTTTGTTGCCGAACGACGTCTTCGCCGAGTACGGTCTCTCATTTTACATTTTGCAGAAACGTTTCAGCAGCGGGGCTCTCTTCATCCCTCTGAAATTATCGCTGGCTCCCGTATTTTATGTCATGATCGTGCATCCACTTTTCATACTTTATGCCGCAAAACAAGCACAGCTGCAAGAGTACATGTTCGTTGAAAGACTGAAAAACATCACCGAGGATTTTGAACAAACCAACCTCGACAGTTTGGTCGACGATCAAGTGTTCCAACGGGAAATGCAAGCCAGACTGTCCTTCAGCGTTGCCAGACACATACAGATTCTGAAGTGAGTGAAGACCATGTAGGGTAACATTTTATAATAGAGATTCATGATGCAGGGTGATGCGTAAGGTGATCGATGAAATGGTCAAACCACTTTTTGTGGTGCTGTCTATGTTTGGATTTGTAGTTGGAATATGCATGGTGCTTATCGCATACGAGGTATACAATCGGATCCACTTTTGTACCTCCATTCTGACAGTTCTTGTACAGATGCGGATGCATGTCTACCACAACAATGTTCAAAGCCAAACGGTTCTTTTTCTTGCTGGAATTTTGGTTATGTTCTTATATTTCTGCTTGATTCACAGCGGTCAAGCCGTGGTGAATGCGGTAAGAATCAAGGTAGTTTCACTGGATATCGATTGCTCTCGAATTTTTGTTCCAGTCTGAAAACGTATACAGGAAAGTCACTGGCATGAAATGGTACACTTTCAACAAAGCGAATCGTCATATCATGCTGGTATTGCTGGAAAATTCGATGGAGCCGATAAGGCTAAGGTTCACAACCAATTTGGCCGTAGATTATGACCTGGGAATCAGAGTGGGTTTGCATGAAAAAGCAAGAAACGCAGTTCTGGAAAGGTCGCAGGGTAGCATCGTCGTTGTTAGATGAATATCAAAATACGGTTGATTGTATCCCGTTCACTTTTTATTTCCAGTAGAATGACTTCTTGGAGCAAAAATAAAGTGACAAGCTGGAGCGCGCAGTGCTTTAGCTTTTCACTTTATTTTTGCCCCAAAAAGTCATCCTACTGAATTTGAAACGTGAAGGTGGATGTATTTTTGAGATGTCGGAAGAATCAATTTTCTTCGCACTTTGCTAAAAATGTAACTTGGTGTAACCGCAGAGCTTTCCAGAGTTGCCACCGAATGTTGCTACTTTTCTCAACATCCAAAATATTTCTTTTCCAAGATGGCCAAAGGATTGTACTCGGCTATATCTCTACTGGTGACTCTGCATTTGAATCATAAATTGGAGTAGCGTAATTCAAATACGTTCTATTTCTTAATTTATTTCAAATTAAAAAAATGATAGGCTTTGGAAAATTGTATGAATGAAAATAATAAAACCGATTGAAAAGCAAGGTGTACTATTTTTCACATTTCCTGCCTGATTTTCCAACAT
Organism: Anaspis maculata; assembly: GCA_949128115.1. Taxonomy (NCBI): domain Eukaryota; kingdom Metazoa; phylum Arthropoda; class Insecta; order Coleoptera; family Scraptiidae; genus Anaspis; species Anaspis maculata. Next base: position 2,593,627 of record OX421964.1, read on the forward strand.
AATGAACAGATAGTGATGAACAATGATTGGAGGTAGGAATGGAACGGATGCTGATGTAACACGTGTGCTTTTCTTCGTTAATTTCATTATTAACAAAGTACGTACTGTAAGAAAACCCCCTTTGTCCCTGAAATTAACCAGCTGTGAAACAATTGATCCCTACGTTGTGTATTTTGTTGTGCCGTAGTTTTTTATTACTTTTCATCTTGAATCCTATGAATCAATTTCCAACCTCATTAATTTCCTAGTCATGCTCTTGTACTTCAGGTTTATGTGAAAAAGAACGATTGAATAAAGATTGCGAAGTAAACAAAGTCATTTAAAGCCGCACCTCATCTTTATTACGAAGAAATCAATAATCGACAATTAGATTCAGTCAACTTTCGTTACTTTATTCAAATTATTTATTCATTACAGGCTCTCACGTGGTGCTGCCTTCAGCTCACAATAAGAAATTAGTGAATTCAATTCACATTCCGTTTCTGAAATTAAAATTCATTCTAATTGGGATGAATTGAAATGGGGAATATCCGCAAGGTAATAATGGTGCCACCACGTGGTCACCAAAGTTATAGGTCACGTCACTGTGCAGCTTGTGACGTCAACCCGTTAGTGAAATAGTACAGCAAATGCTGTTATTTTGGCATTTCCGAGAGGCATTTTTGTTGAGTGAACCCAGAGAGGTATTTCTAATGATTCACCGAGAGAGACGTATCTTGTGATCAAACCAGTAAACCTAATTTTTGCTGGGAAATATATTTTTCAAGAATCGGGATTCAATAGGGAAGGAATGTTCCTTTCAATAACAAACAGAGGATTCTCAGAATGGTTGGAGGGCGGTTAAAGGAATTCCAAAATATGATTGGCAAAAAGGGAACTTTATTACCTTCAGTTTGGTCTGTGACAAGATAGGTAATGCTATTTAAAACTGTGAAAAAGGATCGGGTGGGGGCGAAAGAGCTGACGATTGAAAATAGCAACGCATGTCAGGTGTCCCCCTTGAAACGACTTGTTTTTACTGAAAAAATCTATTTTGCAAGAATCGGGAGTTTATAAGGGAAAAACTTTCCTTTAATTGACAGAGAAAATTTTCGAGAGAGTTTGAAAGGGGGCGGTTGGGAAAATCATAAAAACATGTTTGACAGAAAGGATTTCACTACACTGTAAGAAAAATCTGTGGTAATTTTTCCATACATGTATTGGAAGTCATCAACCCATACAAGCTTGAAATATTACCACATGTCGATATGGGGAAAACGTCATACATGTGTATTAGAATTTTCATTCACCGAGTTACTATTTTCCATACTTTGACTGGGAAAAAACGCCTTGCGTCAATTGTAATTTTCATCCAACAGGTTGATATTTTTCCCATGCCCAAGTATGGGAAAAATAAATTTTACCCAATGTGTTGATTGTAATTTTCGTGCACTGAAGTATGAGACACTTCCCATACATAAGAATTAGTCCAGGAGCATATGTAAATAAAAAGCATTCCGTGGGATTTTGAATGAAAGAGCATAGCGACCATGTGGAATACATTCCTTGAATGGGCAGCAATCACACGTCACCGGGTGTTTTGCGTGAATTTCTTACAGAGTGAAACAGCAGAAAACAAGAAAAAAATTATATTCCGGGAACTATAGAAGGTGGAGCGGTACAAATCACCAGGTGGATGCCCGACTTGATGCTTCTGAAGATTTTGCTTGAAAAATTGACATTCGTGGTGAATAGAGTGAAAAACAAGAAAACTTGGAAATTAAATTTATTATTTTGAAAAAATCATCGTCGGAAAAGTGGAACCGTGTCGGATTTGAAAATGGACCTACACGACGCCCAATGCAATCTACTTCCGATATCAGTTGGAATTTTTCGAAAAAAGTCAATCCCTCACCAGGAAAGGACAGATGAGTTGAGTCCTGCACAAACATGGGTCGTCTTGGTCATTGTCCAAACGAGCGGCCGTCTCCGGTGGTAACGGCCAGGAGAAAATTTAAAACCTCGTAACGTCCAACTGGGAATTGGTGGAAAGCTGCAACTATGGGCTTGATTCGATGATTTTGTTTTGTTGCTTCCTTCCAAATTTGGCTCCAATCCATCGGATAGATATTGAATAATTGAATGGCAAAGTTTTTTAGATAAGATTAGGAAGCTGTGTGTGTCTGTGTCTGTAATCTTCCACGATAACAGCCGCAACGTCAATTCGATCGACTTGAAATTCGATATGCGGACATGATTTTGCCGTCGGATGAGTCTGTTACATTTTGGTTGTCATCTGTCAAGCGGGAATGTCACCATCAAAAATGACAGAAAGCGTATGTCACGAAACCCGACTCGCAATATGTTTTTTCAAAGCATTTGAAAAACTGTATCAAAATTGTTGAAAGTATTGCTCCGCGTGGCATCTGTCAAATATTGAAAAATGTCAAAGTTTAAAGCTTTGTCATTTAATTCTTCAAAATTTATTCGATGGATTGGGACCAAATTCGGCAGAAATCAACACAACAACAGAATCAAATCACGTGTGCAGTTTGAGCTTTCCATCTTTTCCCAGTCTGGGGCTAGGAATTTTCATTAATTTTTTCTGTTTCACCCTGTATATATTTCCTGCAAACAATTCGAGCAAAACACCCGGTGAGTTGTGATTGCTGGCCATCTAAGGAATGTGTTCTTCATAGTCGCTATGCTCTTTCATTCAAAATCCCACGGGATTTCATAAGCTCCTGGACTAAATAGGAAAAATGCAATTTCTTGTATTTAGTCCATACGTGGATAATGGAAAAAAAAAACTAATGGAGAAGATTAAGGGATTTCTGATGCGACCAAAAAAGTTGTAGTCGGGAATCGGTTTTATTTTATTTTTTTCGTCAATAGAAACTCCTCAAGAAGAAAATGTACTGACATTGCTATCAAGTTTTCAAAACTTCTAAAAAAAAATTTGAAAATTTTGATTTCGATTTTTGAAAATTCAAAACCAGATAGCATCGACAATGCATCTTTCCTCAAGAACATTTCATGTCAAATTTGCTCTTTTTATTCTCGAAAGAAAGGTACCAAAAATGATTTATACTAATTCACTTTTTCATGTCTACGAGAAATCATTTTTGGTACCTTTTTTTCACAAAATAGTAAGTTAAAAGTTGGCATGCGACTTTCTTGAGGGAAGATGTATTGTCAATGCTATCTAGTTTTCGAATTTTCGGGAATCAAAATCAAAAATCAGAATTTCTTAGAAATTTACAAAATTTGATAGCATTGCCCGTACATTTTCTTTTTGGAGGAGTTTCTACTTGACGAAAAAAATCAAATAAAATCGATTCCCGTCTTTCAACTTTTTAAGTCGCATCAGAAACCTCTCAAAATGGATGATACATCAACTTCCTACTGCAAATCAAAGGGAGTTATCAGGTTACTGAAGTCATAAATTGCATGTATTTCATGTGAACAAAGTGACAAAATACAAAACATAAAGATAAACTGGTATAATGTTTTTGTAAAACAAAGACAATATGATGAAGCAAACATACACAAATTGGTAACTAATGGACCGAAACTTGAGTAAAACAAAGAAAAAACAGATGATCATCAATAATCTACTTCTTCTTATTCTTCTTCTTCTTCTTCCTCTTCTTCTTATTTTTCTTCTCCTTGATCACAATCAGCTAGGTGACCCATTACTTTGTTAGCTTGTGGCTTTATGATGTGGTGAATTCGTCAAGCTTTATTTTCTCTCTTACATCGTCCTGATGGAGGATTGATTTTTTGGAACACTCTGCAAAAATTTCATCGTGATATCACAGCTCCAAGGTTCCACAAGTGAACTTACCGTTGATTGAATTCTAAAGTTTCTTTTGTTTTCTCCATAAGTATAACCTTGGTTCAAGAATTTGCTCATTTTCGCCGGAGACTTCGCATGTTGCAGTGGCGTCAAACAAGGACTTTGCTGTAATGAAATATATTATTTTAGTACTCCACGAGCGGTAGGTACAAAGATTACTCACTAACAAATTATTTTTAAATTAAAAAAAAATACCACTTGGATGTATGTAGGAGGTAAGTAGTAAATATTATTAACCTTTGATAATAAGAATCGGTCTTTCCTCGCTGCCCATGTCCACAAGCATTTCTTGGTATGATCGAGGGTATGATGATGTATCCTGTGGGAAAATATGAAAATATGACATATTCTTTATACTTATATGAAACTGTTGATGGCAATGAAGTCCAGCTTGAAAAGAAGGATGTTCATAAGCGACCTGAGTTAGTTTTACGGTTCATGACAATCGTTTCACTAATTATAAATTTCAATATGGCGGCCAAGATGGTGGTGGAATTATGAAATTTAGCTTGAAAATAATAATGTTTATACGAGACAAGATAAGTTCAAAGTATTATGTCAATCGTTCCAATTTCCATTAATAAGAGATTTCAATAGGGCAGCCAAGATGACGACGGAATCATGAAATTCAGCTTGGAAATAAGAATGATCATACGATTTGCAGTATGGCCGGTCGAAATCGTCAGAATTCGGGAAGAGGGCCAATGAGCACTGAATGCTATGTCACGTGACCTCCTTCACCATGAATGTCATGATGCCATGAATACCATGAAGTACCATGCAGTACCATGTAGTACCATGAATATTGAACAGTGCAACAAGCATTTCACGATGTATCAAGCAAGATATTTTATAACGCGAAACCGTCCCACAAAATCTTGTTCGGAGAGTTCCTCGAATGGATTCTTGTATGCTCCGTTTTCTACATTGCGCCTCAGCCGCTTCCATTTCGTCTTCGGCTTCCATCAGGTCGTGATGCACTTGGTTTATTACATGCAATAAGTTAAGTGGATTGAGAATATCCATGCTGTTTTGTTTGCACTCGTTGTGTGACGTTATGATATCAAAGTTGATTGACACATTTTTGACATCCACCCCGGCAATTTTTCGTAACGACTACGAATTCCCTCATGGCTGCCGATCTCACATGGTTCCGACCATGGGAAAAACATTTTCGTATGGTTGTTGATAACCCAACTGGCGTTGTCGTATGTCGGGTTGCCCTTTTTCACATGGAGGAAATTTCCCCAAATTTCGAAAATACGGACTCTGTATGGTATTTTGAAAAGTATGGGAAAAATGCAATGTGGCCGCATGGGAAATTCACGATTATTTCTTACAGTGTACCTTCAATTTAGTGTATTACATAATAGGTATTGCTTTTTGAAACTTAGAAATGGGGTAGGGTGGAGGCGAAGAGGTTAAAGATGAAAATCATGCGTATCTTAAATGGCTTCATTGAAATAAAAATCGACCTGTTTTCGCTGAAAAATCTTTCTCAAGAATAAGTAGTAAGAAGTTTTGAAAACGTTGAAGTTCAAGCGTGGCATAAACGGTCACTGCTTGTTTGACAAAAACGTTAAAACGCGCCACATTCGGCTGTTTTTTCAGCGTTTTCTTCTAGCTGTTTTCGACGTTTGGTTCCCTATTTGTTCCAATTAGCAACGATGTTGTGCTCGCTGGGTGAGCGATTACTATTGTTATTGATCCCGCTGTCTGTGAATCCATCAGTAATTTTGTCAGAACAAATGCGTCTATACTTCCAATGGCCATTAGGCATACCCTTTCCTCATCAGAAAGTATATCAAGGTTTAATGGATTCCATTTGAACAAACTCAGTAGGACATTCATTCAACGAAACATCAGCAGTGATGATTTTGTATGCTCGTGATCTATTGCGCTGGCAGAAAGTTTCACAATGGAAAGCTCACATTTTTGCAGAAAATCGTTGATGAAAAGCAAGAAAGCATGCTGACGCAGGTCTGACTAATTTTGTAAATTATTGCTGAATCGAATTGTTGCAGGTGACTTTTTTTTGGTTCGCACATCTGGTGAGCGTCGGCATTTTCAGCAAGAAGATCGTCAGAACAATATTAATTTGGTCACTTTTGACACAAAGTATGATTTACGTTTTCGAGATTTGCATGTACGTCATTGAACCGAGCTACATATTGAAATACGCTCCGTTTCTTTTCGCCAGATCATACGTAAGCTCTGTGACTTACAACCTACGCTTTCTCCAGTTTGTTTTCCATAAACCACAAAAATTATATTTCACGTCAGTAGTCCGTATTGAAGATGCTGAAAGGCTATGTTTGGTCGTATTTGGAGATCTCACAGTGCAACCGACCATAGTTTCCCAGCATACTTCTTTTATGCTTCTGAAGAAATAATAAGTACTACAAGTGATACGATAACATAAAATATTGGTACTGGAAAGTTCAAGCTATGTGAATATGGAATTTTCATCAGTCAGTTTGATGGGAAATTATCAGTCTCAGGCCCGATCATTTCATCCGCTGGTTACATAACTTGTGGAATTTAGCCGCCAGTTATAATAACCAAAGCGGTTATTCATTCAAAATCGCGCCAATACAACCTTCAAGTGTCAGTTTGGCAACAATGACAAAAGCTTGAATGTTGTACAAGTTTTGACTTTTGAAAGTGTTGGTAGCCGCCGGCTACGACTGATAGTTGAACTTCACTAGAGGTGGGGAGACCGGCCCTCAGTCATGCCAATATGATTATGAGAGCTTCATGCTATCCGACCCGATTCTATAAGATAACATTTATGGTAATCATCGTGCTTACGATGAATTTGCTAGAACAACGGGCTTTTCTATTGGCTGTCGTCATAGCAATTCGATAGTGAACACGGTGATTACCATAACCATTTCCTCACAGAATAAGGCCGATTCTCCTTATTTACTTCTGGTACTATAAACTGAGTTGATAACTATTATGGAGCCGTGCAAGACCAGTGAGAAAAGCGAAGGACTCACTTGGTGATGGCCGCTAGTTTTCTAGCCTTGCTATCGCTTTGATAACTTCGGTCAGTGAGGGACTAGGTACTTTGTGATCTACTGAAGGCCTTTTTGTTCACATTTCGGCTACTTCTGCCTCCATCCAGTTTATGGTCCACTTTTTTGCGTTCTCCATTGTGACGCCTAACTTTTGGTTTTATACCGCATTCCATCAAATGATAAAGTTGAACCTCACAGACTTTGAATTGATTTCAACAACTGACATCGAAGTCACTTTCAAGCCACTCACAACTGGAAAACGTGTAGACTGTGCAGAGCTCGAACTTTGTCGGAGTTGAAACAGAATCACAATGAGAACGGAAATTGAACTCTCCCTACGAGCTATAGCTTTGCTAAACATACTCAATAGTCCTGATGGGGAATTGTAGGGAATGGCGGCCGGTATTGTGATTTTATGGAAACGCACCGTAGTGGAAAATCTGTGGCAAGACTTTGAACTGTGGTCGGTTGACAGTGCTGGGACGCGAGCCAGCGCCAAAGCCAGACAGTTCTTGACCAATGTGAATTTGATCGTGTCCTGTACTCTGCTGCTGGGTTTTCTCAACTTTGTCTTATTTGCTTTGTTGCCGGACAACGTCTTCGCCGAGTACGGTCTCTCATTTTACATTTTGCACAAACGTTTTAGCAGCGGAGTTCTCTTTGTCCCTCTGAAATTATCGCTGGCTCCCGTATTTTATGCCATGATCGTGCATCCATATTTGATACTTTATGCCACAAAACAAGCACAGCTGCAGGAGTACATGTTTGTTGAAAGACTGAAAAACATCACCGAGGATTTTGAACAAACCGACCTCGACAGTTTGGTCGACGATCAACTGTTCCAACGAGAAATGCAAGCCAGACTGTCCTTCAGCGTTGCCAGACACATACAGATTCTGAAGTGAGTGAAGACCGTGTAGGGTAACATTTTATAATAGAGATTCATGATGCAGGGTGATGCGTAAGGCCGTCGATGAAATAGTGAAACCACTTTTTGTGGTGCTGTCAATGTTTGGATTTGTAGTCGGAATATGCATGGTGCTTATCACATACGAGGTATACAATCGGATCCATTTTTGTACCTCCATTCTGACAGTTCTTGTATAGATGCGGATGCAAGTCTACCACCACAATGTTCAAAGCCAAACAATTCTTCTTCTTGCTGGGACTTTGGTTATGTTTTGTTATTTCTGCTTGATTCACAGCGGTCAAGCCGTGGTGAATGCGGTAAGAATTCAGGTAGTTTCACTGGATATCGATTACTTCAAATTTTTGTTCCAGTCTGAAGACGTATACAGGAAAGTCACTGGCATGAAATGGTACACTTTCAACAAAGCGAATCGTCATATCATGCTGGTATTGCTGGAAAATTCGATGAAGCCGATAAGGCTGAGGTTCACGACCAATTTGGCCGTAGATTATGACCTGGGAATCAGAGTGGGTTTGCATGAAAAAGCAAGAGACGCTGTTCTGGAAAGGTCGCTGGGTAGCATCGTCGTTGTTAGATAAATATCAAAATACGGTTGATTATATCCAGTTCACTTTTTATTTCCAGTGGAATGACTTCTCAGACGAAGAAATAAAGTGACAAGCTGGAGCGCGCAGTGCTTCAGCTTGGCACTTTATTTTTGCCCCAAAAAGTCATTCTACTGAATTTGAAACGTGAAGGTGGATGTATTTTTAAGATGTCGGAAGAATCAATGTTCTTCGCACTTTGCTAAATATGTAACTTGGTGTAACCGCAGAGCTTTCCAGAGTTGCCACTGAATGTTGCTACTTCTCTCAACATCCAAAATATTTCTTTTCCAAGATGGCCAAAGGATTGTACTCGGCTATATCTCTACTGGTGACTCTGCATTTGAATCATAAATTGGAGTAGCGTAACTCAAATACGTTCTATTTCTTGATTGATTTCAAATTAAAAGATGATAGGCTTTGGAAAATTGTAGAAATAAAAATAATAAAACCAATTGAAGCGCAAGGTGTATCAATTTTTCACATTTCCTGCCTGATTTTCCAACATAATAAGCAGATAGTGATGAACAATGATTGGAGGTAGGAATGGAACGGATGCTAATTTAACACCTGTGCTTTTCTTCGTTAATTTCATCAATAACACTGTACGTACTGTAAGAAAACCCCCTTTGTCCCTAATTAACCAGCTGTGAAACAATCGATCGCTACGTTGTGTATTATGTTGTGCCGCAGTTTTTTATTACTTTTCACCTGAATCATATAAATAAATTCCTAACTTCCTTAATTCCCTAGTCATGCTCTAGTACCCCAGGTTTATGTGAAAGAGAACGATTGAATAGAGATTGCGAAGAACACAAAGTCATTTAAAGCCACACCTTATCTTTATTACGAATAAATCAAGAATCAACAATTTGATTTAGTCAACTCCAATTACTTCATTAAAATTAATTATTTATCACATGCTCTCACGTGGTGCTGCCTTCAGCTCACAATAAGAAATTAGTAAATTCAATTTACATTCCGTTTCTGAAATTGAAATTCATTCTAATTGGGATGAACTAAAATAGGGAATATCCGCAAGGTAATAATGATAATCAACAATTAACACGTGGTCACCGAAGTTATAGGTTACGTCACTGTGCAGCTTGTGACGTCAACCCATTAGTGAAATAGTACAGCAAATACTGTTATTTTGGCATTTCCGAGAGCCATTTTCGTTGAGTGAACCCAGATATGTATTTCTAATGATTTACCGAGAGAGACGTATCTTGTGATCAAACCAGTGAACCTAATCTTTGCTGGGAAATATATTTCTCAAGAATCGGGATTCAAATTTCATTAACAAACAGAGGGTTCTCAGAATGGTTGGATGGCGGTTGAAAGAATTCCAAAATATGTTTGGCAAAAAGAGAACTTTATTATTTTCAGTTTGATCTGTGACAAGATGGGTAATGCTATTTAAAACTGTGAAAATGGATCGGGTGGGGGCAAAAGGGTTAACGATTGAAATATAGCAACGCATGTCAGATGTCCCCCTTGAAACGATCTGTTTTTACTGAAAAAATCTATTGTTCAAGAATCGGAAGTTAATAAGAGAAAAACTTTCCTTCAATTGACAGAGAAAGTTGCTTGGCTTGGCAAGAGAAAGTTGCTTGGCTTGGCAAGAGAAAGGCACCCTTGCTTTTTCATTAATGTAAACTTTTTTGTTTTTATTTGAACTTTTATTTTTCACAGATGTATCAAGATCGACAGTCTCTTTCAAAAATAAAAATTAAAATAGGAGGGTGCCATTTGAAAAAGAAATGGGTTGCTAGAGGTGGAACTAATTGATCCGCTCCATTTTCACTCACGTCTACCGTTATCTCTCGCGTTATTGATTGACACTGTGAAATGTGAAATCTGAAACTTGTAAATTACGGAAACTATCGCAACTGTAAGTTTTCGCGCCGACACCCGGTATATCTTGTCGGCGTTCCTAATTACTCACGATCCACAAATAACCCTTTTATGTTGATTTGAGGAAAGAAAACCCTAGCTGGGACTTCGTGAGGAAAGCTTGCCTTCCAGCGAAATCAAATTCTGCAGATTGCTGAATGAGCTTTCATCTTGACGATAAGGCAAATGGTTATGAGCTCCGTTGATATGATGGTTCCTCATCAGCAAACTCTGGAATATCACGTGCTCGCGGTCACGTAGCTACCTATGGGATATTCTGTGTCAAACAAAATTAATGAACGTTATCAACGAAATATAAAGGCTGTTCCAGCCATCTGTCACTTTCTCTTGGTTTCAAGTTGATTGTTATTATTAGCCACCAAAGCTTACGTACGGGAACACTCCATAGTAGTCAATAATTATGGAGTATCCATAATTATTGAACGAGTGAATATAGTAGCAACTATATTTGCTACACTAGAAAACAAACTCTGTTTGGAAATAAGAATAAAACGAATGTTGAGAGTTGTATTGGACAGTTGCGAGAAGTGAATTGATGGTAACAAAAACATCCACCCTGTACACAAAGTCGTCGATGACAGTGAAGTAGGAAAGACGAAAGACAGAAGATCATTGAGAGACCTTGCCAAAAAAAAGGAGAAACAAACAACCTAAGGTGGAATTCAGTAGACAGAAGATTAAAATCTCCAATACACTTCAAGATGCAAAGCGAAAGAAAGAGAGAGAGATAGAGACAGAGATTCTTTGTCATTCTGGACGTTGAAATTTCAATTTCGAACATTGGAACTGTTTGTTTTCCCAATACAAGTAGAAAGAGAAGGAGGCCCATGGCTCACCGAATGAGGAGGAGGGTGGAGATGGGGAATGACCTCGCAGATAGGGATGACATCACGAGAAAAAGTGTCATCTGTCGGTTTGAGATTTTCAGACGGAATGACGTCACGACTCCAGCTTCACCATCGGAGAGTTTTATTTGAAGAAAGGGAAAATGACCCATGGGCTTCAAATTTGTGTTTGGTAGCGAAGGAGCGTGCATAGCAGCTGAGGAAAAGAAAATGTGGCACATTTCTAACAGGGAGGCGCTCGTGCATGTCAACTACTGATGTGAATATTTCCATTTCAAGCTTCTTGTATCTAACCCAGTCAAATCTTTTGTACAAATGTGAACAAGTCGTTGTGTCTAGGAAGCTACCAGTTTTTTTTTTTTCGGTGTCAAAAATTACCGATTCTTGCAGGGACAATCTCACAGCTCTTGTGCCGAATATCGCAGTTCTTGTGCGTAGAAGATCACATCTCATTATGTTGAATGTCATACTTTTCATCTCAAAGATCATTGAATTCTTTCTGCTTTGGTTCTGAAATCGCAGTTCTTGAACTGACCAACATTTTTGTTTAAGTTGACAATTTTCTGTGTCGAAAATCGCAGATCGTAGTGGAGATAAAATATCTCAGGCTTGATGGAGCAGTTTCTTGACTCACGGTGGACAATTCCTCTTGTCTGAAATCGCATTTTCCTCTTCAGTGCAAGTGAAGGGTGGAGGGAAAGAAAAGAGGAAAATGTAAAGGAAATGGTAGACGAGCACGAAAGAGGAAACGAATGGTCTAATAGAATAGTAAAAACGAGTGAAGAGCTAAACACCATTATCTAAGGTTTATTACTTCTTACAGAATTCTTAATAATTAACACAAGATTGAATATTTGATCAATAGTTGACTCTGAGTCGGAAACCCGTAGCGTTATAATACCCGCGGTGACTACTTGCCCGTTTCAATTTGCTTCTGTTTCAAATGTAGGGTTATTAGCAGAGATAAAGCTGAATACAATCCTTTGGCCATCTTGAAAAATGCAATTTAAATAGAACAGAGTAATAAGAATACAAACGAATGATTAAAACCGATGGCAGCTTCAGAAAGTTACAGCTCTAGCAACTGATTGAAATTCTTGATATGCATCATTCAAATGAACCAAACATTACATTAAAATACAATTGAATGGAACAACTCGAGAGACTCAGTCTCCTCTTCATCAAGCTATCGGCAAAAACTCCAATTCGGCCAATCTGGCACTGCGATTTTGAATTAAACCCGATGACCAAAAACTTATTAGGGCCATCTTTCCAAAGCTGCTGTTTCAAAATGCATCGATCACAAACTCACCCGGATTCCAAGCTCATAGTCTATGCCCAATGTTGTTGTGAATTTTATTTTTGTGGGTTTCGCCGAATTTTGGATCAGCATTGCCATGATCATTCGATTCGATTTGTTTAAAGCGTACCACTTGATGTTGGTGATTTCCCTGGATGCGTCATCGGACTGCTTGAAATCGGAAGATCAATATAAGAAAAAAAAATTGATTCGAACACTTACCCCATTCAGCGCATCTTGTCCGCCTTGAATTAGGCAGCAATAACAAAATACCGTCAGAATCGCGGCGAAAAAAAGCGCCACTTTACTTTGCAAGTCGAATTTGTAGACATCTAAACGTACCTGCGCAAAGAACAATAGGATACAGAAACAAGAATATATGGAAAACAACTGTGATAAAGCGCCCACCTGGTATGCAATGAGTACAATGCACAATCCTAGCATGAATCCGAACCCTGCTATTGCCACGAAAAGTGGCTGCACCATTTCTCCCATAAGCCTATTTGTGAACCTGCAAAAATTTCAATGTGGTCAGGACAATTATGCATATTGTTCCCTTTAGCCCAGGCATTTTAGATCAAAATTGACCAAAACCTGGTGTTAGCGCGGTACACATAAAGACGGCAGCCTTCCGATGAAGACTGCATTAAAACAATAACTCTTGGATTAGGAAAGCAGCAAGCGACAGTCAGAAATAAAATTCACAACAACAATCAAAAACTTTAATGCAAAACAAAAAAAAACACAAACAGACAGAATTACAAAACAATAAAAAAAAACAATGTGAATTGAATGAAATGAAAAATCCGAGTGGTTCTGATCGGGGGCAGGTTCGCTGGCGCCGAGTGGCGTCCTGAAAACGAGACGAACTGCAAGGTATACACCCCGGCAAACGGGAATAAACGGTAAATGGTAAAAACAATGGAAAATATGGAACTTACGGGATCTTATTCGGTGGCGGCGTCGTCCTGGCGGAGTCCGAAGGCGGCGTCGTGGTGGATGGCCGTTCCGGTGGTGGATTTCCCGTTGAAATGCAAGAGTGCCCGTGCTCGTCACCAAAATGGCGGACGAACGACTCGATCCCGTCCGAAACTGGAGCTTTGTGTGCGGCTGGCTGATCCAAGCCGCTCCCCGGTGAAAGCGGTGAAAACTGCCGCTTTCTGGACTTGGAGATGCTGCAGAGCTCCTCCAGGAGTCACTATCGGACGCGATGGGCCTTGGATGGGCTTCTGGTCGAGTACGCATGTACGCCGATGGCACGACAAGATGGCCGCGAGAACGATGACAAAAAAAGACGGCGTGGCTTCCCGCTCGACGTACGTAGATCGACTCCGCTTCGAACGAAGCGGCAAGAACACGAGCGGAAAGAAAGCCGAAGAATGCCGAAGACGGCCGAAGAAAGCGCTGGAGCTCGGTCACGCTTGCGCCTGACAGCCAAGTGCCAGGCACACCGAACAGGGGATGAGGGGTGAGGATTTGGACAACACAGGGGTATTTTGGGTTGCATACCCTCAGTGCACACGAATGCAGTTTTCAATGAACGGGGCCGAGACACCTGGAAAAAAATTACGTAAGTCTGAAAATTGGTAGAACGCTTCCACTTCAACCCCTTAACCACATACTGAAAGTCCTAAAAAATCCTATGTCCGCTTCATCGGTTTTTGGCGGCAAAAAGGTGTAAGTGACAATAATTTAGAAACTATCTATTAGAAAACGCGATAAAGCTTCGATACAGCTGAAAATTGCTGAAAATGGTCTCCTCGGCCAGTTGAAAAACATATTGAAAGTCCTGAAAAATCCTATATCCGCTTCATCGTTTTTTAGCGGCAAAGAAGTATAAGTGACATTGCTTTGCTAATCAATAATTAAATCACGCGTTGAAGTTTCAATACAGCTGAAAATTGCTGAAAATGGTCTCCTTGTCTAGTTGAACAACATGTTAAAAGTCCTAAGAAATCCTATGTCCGCTTCATACTTTTTTTTTCAGCGGAAAAAAGGTATAAGTGACATTGTTTCAAAAACTATTCAATTGAACACGCGGTCATTTTTTAATACAGAAAATAGCCAAAATTGGTCTTCTCGGTCAGCTTAAGAACATATTGGAAGTCCTAAAAAATACTATCCCCACTTGATCGGTTTTTGGCAGCAAAAAGGTTCAAGTGACATTATTTTGGAAACTATTTAATAAAACATAAGTTGAAGTTTTAGATCAGCTGAAAGTTGCTGAAAAATAGTATTCTTTGTTAGTTGAATAATATACTAGAAGTCCTGAGAAATCCCATGCCCGCTTCATGTTTTTTGGCGGCAAAAATGTATAAGTGACATTATATTGTAAACTCTTTTTTTGAAATACGGGTTAAAGTTTCAGTACAGCTGAAAATTGCTAAGAATGGTCTCCTTTGTTAGTTGACTGTACTAGTCCGAGTAGACTATTTCCAGCAACTTTTAACTGTAATGCAGCTTCAATACATATTTTGAACAATAGTTTCAAGGAATAATCTTATACCTTTTTGCCGCCAAAAGACAATGAAGTGGACATAGGATTTCTTGGGGCTTTTAGTATGTTGTTCACATGATCAAGGAAACCAGTTCCAGCAATTTTCAGATGAAATGGAACTTCAACGCTCATTTCAATAAATAATAGTTTCCAAAACAATGTCCTTATACCTTTTTTTCGACAAAAAACAATGAGGCGGACAGGGATTTCCCTAGTATTTTTAGTGTGTTGTTCAACTAACCAAGGAGACCATTATCAGCAATTTTCAGCTGCATCAAAACTTCAACGCGTATTTTAATAAATAGTAACAAAAGAAAATTTCACTTATACCTTTCTGCCGCCAGAAACTAATAAGCGGAAAGAAGATTTTTAGGACTTTCAATATGTTGCTCAACTAATCAAGGAGACCATTTTCAGCAATTTTCAGCTGTATCGACTATCGAAACTTGACCGCCTGTTTGAACAGTTTCCGAAACAATGTCACTTATACCTTTTTGCCGCCAAAAAACAATGAAGCGGACATGGGATTTCTCAGGACTTTCAGTATGCTGCTTAACTGACCGAGGAGACTTATTATTTTCACCTGTATCAAAACTTTAACCCGTATTTTAATGGATAGTAACAAAAAAGTCACTTATACCTTTCTGCCGCCAAAAAACAACGAAACGCACATAGGATTTTTGAGGACTTCTAGTATGTTGTTCAACTGACAGAGGAGACCAGTTTTAGCAATTTTTAGCTGTACTGAAACTCCAACTCGTATTTTGATAAACAGTTTCTAAAATAATGTCATTTGAACTTTTTTGCCGCCAAAAACCAATGAAGCGGAGAGAGGATTTTTTGAGACTTTCAATATGTTGTTCAACTGACCCAAAAGATCATTTTCGGAAGTTTTCAGTTGTATTGAAACTTCAACGCTTATTTTAATAGATAGTTTCTGAAATAATGTCACTTATACCTTTTTGCCGCCAAAAACCGATAAAGCGGACATAGGATTTTTTAGGACTTTCAGTATGTGGTTAAGGGGTTAAAGTGGAAGCGTTCCACCAATTTTCAGACTTACGATATTTTTTTCCAGGTCAAAACCTAAAATGCCTGGGCTACTTACTTGATCCACTGGATGTGCCTGGCAATGATGAAGCATAGTCTCCTCTTCATTTCGCGTTGGAACAGCTGATCGTCGATCAAAGCTTCCGGTCCCTTTGTTTTTTCAAAATCTTCACTGATGCTTTCGATACTTTCCACAAACATGAAACACTGCAGCCACAATTGCCGAGCACCATAAACCATTAACATTGGATATACGATCATGGCGTAAATTATGGGAGTCAAAAATAGCTTCAGGAGTACTATCACAGCTCCAGGAAGCTTCGGAAACCATTTTTGCAAAAGGTACAGTAACAAACTATACTCGGCGCTCACGTGGTTTGGTGTCAAAATGAACAAAATGCAGCATATTGATAAAAGTGATAGGCAGCAGCACACGATTGCATTGGAATTTCTCAAATATTGTCTGGCTCTGGCTTTAACTTGGTCCCCGCCACTGTCAACCGACCATAAGTCCACACTTTGCCACATCGTCTCCGCGTATTTGCGTTTCCACAAAAAAGCAAAGCCCGCTGCTGTTCCCTGAAATCGATAGTATCGTCAGAATTATCATTTTTGATTAGTGTTCTATTCACAGTGAAACTGGTTTTCTGACCGTTTCTATCTAATTCATATCTTTTATTGATTCACTTTTGTCGTGAGTTTACTTACGTATGATCTAGCGATCAGGAAAGGGGCATATTTCATGATATAAGAGGGTTCGATGATGTACATGCAGGTTTCGAAAACATAAACCATAATTTGTATTGCTAATGATGATTTCAAAACAATCCTGGTCATCTTCTTAGTGAAAATGCCCATGCACACCAAATGAGGCAGCCAGAAATATTCTTCTGCAACAAAAATTTGAATTCAGCCAAAAGAAACTTGAAATTTCCTCCAATCCTCCTGCCTTTCATCAGTGGTTTCTCGCAGAAGTCCGAATTTTCCATTGTAAACCGGTCCTAAACCGATGTCTTGTTCCATATATTTAGAATTTCCGTTCGAGGCAGTTCAAATAGAATGAATGAATGAAATCCAATATTGTACTTGGTTATAATTGGAGAATAGATGGTTGCTATGCGCAATATCTACAACATGGAAATGATACCCTGGATACATTACTTGCCCCCGGTTGGACCAAAAAATTTTATCATGAAAGAGCTAATTGAGGATTTTCTTTGGTGAATCCCAGGTCAATGCCAAGTGACTGATCACAGAAAATCCATACAAGCTGTTGTGAACTGAATATTTTCCCGTCATTTTTTCATATATTGCCCATCCGCTGCCTTACGTAACAGTTCTTGAGTCAACCCCCCTTCTGTCAAACTGCAAATCGCGAGAAACGGCAACGTTCACGACCACATCACACATGACAAAGATCGTCCTGTTGATGAATGGCAACGTGATAAGCCATCAAGAGTAGCCGTAGCTGATGATCTGATGATGCCGTATCTTAGCTGATGAAAGGGGGTTGTTTGTCTTCTCCAACAGTAAGACACAGTAAAACTTCTTTTTTTACTGCAGTTTCGGCTATTCATTCAATACGAAGCCATTATCAAAAATGGGTGTAAAAATATAAATTTGACATAAATTATGACATAGTATAGGGGTAACAATATAGGTATAGGTAACAATAGGATAAGAATGTATCTAATTTTACAATCATTATTAACGAATCTCTGATGGTGGGAATGTGATGATTAATTTAGGTTATCGAGATTAACATTAACATCAATTTTAGATCAACTCTTACATGGAATTCTCTATTGGTCAAAATCAAAGATCCTATCGAACCTTTCGATCGTAGTGGCATCTATATACTGAGATGCGAATGTGCATGGACAAATTTACATTGGCCGTACTGTTAGGTCTTTCAAAATTCGTTTTAAAGAACATACCAGACAATTAACAAAATTTCCCGATGATATCACTTCAAATTTTGCGAAACATATTGTTGAAAAGGAGCACAATTTTTCACCTGTTTGTCTAAAACCTATTTGGCTTCTAGAAGGTCGAAGAAGTATTGAGTTTTTTGAGATATTAGAAATTAAAAAACAACATTTCCAAAACCAGAAAAAACTTCATAATGAACAACTAGAATTTGATAACACCTTCCTTATTCCATTAATTCTCTATAACCTGAATTAATCATCACATTCCCACCATCAGAGACTCGTTTATTATTGTGAAATTAGATACATACCTATACTATTGTTACCCATATCTATATTGTCACCTCTATACTATGTCATAATAATTAATGTCAAATTTATATTTTTACACTCATTTTTGATAATGGCTTCGCATTGAATGAATAGCCGAAACTGCAGTAAGAGAAGAAGTTTTGCTATGTTTTACTGTTGAAGAAGACAAACAACCCCCTTTTATTATTATACACTCCAATTATAAGAACATGGATCCCAACAAAGAATCTTCGCTGATGTTTGTCGATGACCTTTGACAGGTGTTGTTTCATCGTCCTGTTGAACTGCTCCACCATTCCATCAGTGAATGAAGGGGCGTCGTTCGGTCCCCAATCTCAACATTGATGCCCTGAGTTTCCAACTTGTCTTACATTCCACTGGTCCTCCTTCTCGAAGTGCTTGCAGTCGTCTCTGCATGGCGGAAGCAAGAACATGGGGGGAGAGGAATAGTGGAAAATGTGGAGGGAATGGTGAAAGAACACGGAAAGAAAATGGAATGGTCGAATAGAATGGTAAAAACTAGTAAAGAGCTCTAAAAGGTTTATTACTCATCACATTGTTCTCATTTAACATGAGAATGAATATCTGATCAATTTCATTGATGTAATCAACTGAATCGGCTATTATAGCGTGATAATACCTACGGCTATTCACATGTTTCAATTTGCTTCGGTTGTAAATTCAGGGATATCAGCAGAGACATAACTGAATACAAGCCTCTGGCCATCTTGCAAAATTCATATCAGATAGAACAAAGAAAAACCAAAAGTGAATAGTTGATGAAACAATGACTGCTTCAGAAAGCTCTGGCCCTACCAACTGATCAAAATTGTTGATATACGTCATTCAAATGAACTGAATAATCATTAAACAAAGCTCTCCGACTACCACAACATCAGACGGCCGGACCGGGACTGCACAGACACGTGTTTCGCCCCTATCGGGGGCTCATCAGTGCGCAGGCATTTAGTCAAACCATCCGATGCTGTGGCAGCCAGAGATCTTATGGTATAATATAGTCGGAGAGCTTTGTTTCATTAAAAATGCGAGGTGCCCGCGTCATGGCCCAAAGTGGCGCAATATTTGTATTTGCGTGTTTGTTGTCCTTCAAACTGAATATTGCATTCAAAGGAACCATCCGAGAGACTTGTTCCCATTTCGATCAAGCTATCGGCCAAAATCTTGGATCCGATCAAACTAGAATTGCGAGTTGAAATTCAGCTCGATGACCAAAATTTTATACCGTTTGGTAAGGTCTTTCTTCCGAAGCTGTGTTTCAAATTGCTTCGAACTCCAACTCACCCGGATTCCAAGGTCATAATCTACGCCCAGAGTTGATGTGAAATGCATTCTCGTCGGTTCAATCGTATTCTGAATCAGCACTGCCATAATCATTCGATTCGATTTGTTCAAAGCGTACCACTTGATGTTGGTAATTTCTCGGAATACGTCTTCAGACTGCTTGAAATCGAAATATCGATATCCAAACAAACTCCTCTATTCAAACACCTACCGCAGTCAGTATATCTTGTCCGCCTTGTATCAAGCAACAGTAACAAAATACCGTCAAAATTGCACAGAAAAAAAGCAGCACTTTGCTTTGTACGTCGAATTTGTAGACATCCAAATCCACCTGCAACAAGAACAATAATATATCGAAACAAGGATGATAAAAAACTGTGATTAGACGTGCACCTCGCATGCAATGACTACAATGCACAGTCCAAGTATGAATCCGAATCCTGCTAGTGCCACGAAAAGTGGCTGCATCAATTCTTTGGTCGTTCTATCCATCAGCCTGCAAAAATTCTAACGTTTACAAGACAATAATTATTCATATCGTTCCCTCACTTAATCCACTGGATGTGTCTGGCAACGATAAAGCAAAGTCTCCTATGCATTTCGCGTTGGAACAGCTCATCGTCGACCAAAGCTTCCGGTTCCTCCGTTTCTTCCAAATCTTCACTGATGTTCTTGATACTTTCGACAAACATGCAACACTGCAGCCATAATTGCTGCGCACCATAAACCATGAACATTGGATGCACGGTCATGGCGTAAATTATGGGTGTCAGAGATAGCTTCAGGAGCACCATCACAGCTCCAGGAAGCTTCGGAAACCATTTTTGCAAAAGGTACAGTAACAAACTGTACTCGGCGCTCACGTCGTTTGGTGTCAGAATCAACAAGACGCAGATAATTGATAAAATTAATAGGATGCAGCACACGATTGCATTTGAATTACTCAACAAATGTCTGGCTCTGGCGTTAACTTGGCTCCCGGCACTGTCGACCGACCACAAGTCCAGAGTTTGCCATATCGTTTCCGTGAATTCGCGTTTCCACAGAATAGCAAAGCCCGCTGCTGTTCCCTGAAATCGTTGCTATGATCAAAATTATTATTTGATTAGTATTCTGTTCACAATCAAGCCGAGTTTTTGATCGTTACTGTCTCATTTTTTTTTTTATTGATCTACGTTTGTCATGCCCTTACTTACGTATGATCTGGCGATCAGAAAAGGGGCATATTTCATTATATAAGACGGCTCGATGATGTACATGCAGGTTTCGAAGACATAAACCACAATTTGTATTGCCAATGATGATTTCAAAACAATCCTGGTTATCTGCTTAGTGAAAATGCCAATGCACACCAGATGTGGCAGCCAGAAATATTCTTCTGTAACAACAATTTGATTCAGACATAAAAATTGCAAATTTCGCTCCAATTTTCCTGCCTTTCATCAGTGGTTTCTCGCAAAAATCCAGATTTTTTATTATGGACCGGTGCTGAACCGATTCGTTGTGAAAATGGTGAGAATGGATAATGTTCCGTATGAATCTCCGTTCAAGGCAGTTTAAATAGAATGAATAATTGGAATCTAATATTGTACTAGATTATGATTGAAAAATAGATTCTGGTTGCTATGCGCAATATCTACAACATGAAAATAATTGAGGGACAAAGCACCGAGGATGGGCTTCACTTTTGGGCCCATTGTACCGCCTCTTCACTGGTTGCCCCTCCCTCTGTCCCGACGTTCTCAGGCTTGCTTATTTTCGTCGACGTACGAACTTTTGACCTACGTTGTTCCATCGTTTTGTTGAATAGCTCAATCGTCCTTCCAGAAAGGGACGTCATCCGATAGATTCGATCTGAAATTTCGTCCTTGTTCAGTTCACAGCCCGATTGGCATTCCGAATCGACGATCACTCGATTAGGTTCTCGACCAGTACTCGAGCTACAGTTGCAGCCTTTTGACTGGGCAGAGTACCTACAATTCTGACCACTTTGCTGCAATATCTGTGGTAACTGATTTGTTCCCATCGTCTGTCGTAGGAAAATTGCTACCCAAGAACCTCCTTTACTAGTTTCTTGACGCCAAATGCCAATCTCCCTGCTTTGCCTTCCTAACAGCCTGCTTTTTACCCTGAACGTATGCCATTGGACCCAGGGGGCCTCAAGCTCCGGTCCTTCTACTGAGTGCGTGTTTTTTTTTTTTCGTTTTGTCCGAACTCTTTCCTTTTCGCCAGCAAGTCAGTAGCAGAATCTTCTTGTCGCTGTGGTCCAGTTCTGTGAAATTTCAACGGAGATTGCCTTGAGCAGGCTCCTGACCTGTCCTACATTCCGCTTGTTCACCTTCTTGCAGTGCTTGCAGTCGTCTCTGTATGGCCTCCTACTTGACCTCACGTAACCTCATCTTTCAACTGATCACAAAAATAGTTGATTATACAAAGATGCAGACGGTTCGAAGAATATATTGAAATTGTCAACAATTTCTCATGAATTCTTGGAATCTTTTCATAGCTTTTTGCTTCAAGTTCTTGAGGAGGTGCTACTTTACTTGAATAAATCTGATGACAAACATGCGTCGGAGCTCTTGGTCGTCCTACTGGTGGTCACTACGGTCATTGTCCACCTTCCAATTCAGGCTCAGTCCAAAATGCATTTTATAATTATCATGCCTCATAGCACTCGCTTAGCTTTTGGTTCCTGTAGGGATTATTTGGCACGTTCTAACAGACTAGACAAACATTTTAGATAATTTTTTGATTATTTGAAATCAACGATGAACAATTGAGTAACCAAACAGTAATCAAGGTAACTTGAATTACAAATGGGTAATTTGTTCTCAAGGAAGGTTTCTGATAACTTTTTTCTTTTTGTTGCAGGTAAGCCATACCTCCAAGCTGTTCAACAGGTTCTGTATTTCTGATACGAAAGTGAGCTAATTATCCATGTTGGACTGCGAAACTCGGTGCTAGAAGGTAAACTACCTAAGTTTATTTCACCTTCATTCCATGGCCCTCCATTAGCTTCTCTGATCAAAAGAGGTGGTGAATTTCAATATAGTAATAGCATGTGGCTGCGCACTGAGGTGGTTCCCGGACTCAGTTTGAACATGTGACGCATTAGTCGCCTTTGGGCTACGAATACATCACGAGCTCCTGCGACTGGATGCTCGAGAAATAGTAGGCCATAAGGACCTCAAAGTTCACAACGTTGCGAATCCGTAAAACGGCATATGTCCTCGACGCAAGTGCTGACACCAACTTTCCGTGGTGTGTTCCAAGTCTGTCGAAAAAATTTTCAAAACAAAAAGTCGGCTGTGTTATCGTAATCAAAAACTCACTAGAGTGTAATTTTGCTATTGCAGTTATTGTTGAAATCGCTTGCAACTAGCTCAGATTTCTTACGCCTCTAAAAGTTTGATTAAAAGTGAAATCACCTATTCTGAGTTAGAAAGAGAATCTGTGGCTATAGTTACTCACCTGAGATGCAATGTGGAAAATGTCGCGATGCTTCAAGTTTTGACTGTTGAGCTTCATTCGCAGTTAGCTGTCCGGGAAGAGAAGCAAAAAAAAGAGAGAGGGTGGAAGGGGGAGAGCCGTAATGAGGGGTGAGGGGGAGAGCCGAAAAGAAGAGTGAGGGAGAAGACGGAGAGATAGAGAAATATAGGGAAAAGGGAAGGGATGGTTGGAGAAGATTGTAAAAACAATAGTGGAGTCGGCACGTTCGGAAAAAGTCCTGTTCACTGCATTTTTGAGTAATGCAATGCCCTTTGGCACACATGTCCTTAGAACCTGTCTGAACAATTCTGTCCATCGCCGCAAGCAAAATTTTAGTTCAGATTTTGTATACAGAGTGAAGAAGAAAAACAATTTGACAAAATTGCATCTTTTGAACGGACAAAGGTAGAGTATTGCAGGGCATGTCATATGATGCGCAATTTGATGGTTGTTGAGGTACACCAAACCATTTTGAAACATTAATTACCGTTTTCGAGATATTTGAAAAAAACTGAGATCTGTCAAAAAAAACATTATCTTCATTATATCGCTTATTTTTGACGATATCGGAATGAAATTTGGTATTTGCTTTTTAAAAGACGTCATAAATGAATAACAGCTGCAGCTATCTTCTAGGCCTACTATTTTCCTAAATAAGACAGTCAACTTTCTTGGTGGGGGAGCCGCCATCTTGTTTTGTGGATATCAAGCTGATGACCGAAAAAACGACTGATAGTCATTAGGCTAGTATCATGCCGTTACTCTATCATGTGAAAGATCACCTTGGATGGACCATCATACCATTTTTGCTGAAAGAAAGATGATGCACGGATTTTATCGGATTCCTCAGAACTAGAGGATCTACTGCTAGCCATCGAGCTATTGCAAGTAATTGAACACCGCGATTATGACCCTTGATCATTCTTCAGGTTGTCTACCAAGATTCATAGCCATAAGTTCAGCGGTTCGGTTTTACCAGCTATTTAAATAAAATAGTGTCGATTTTTCAGAAAATCACGAGGTCTCTGGGTCATTTCTTAGGTCATTGGAAAAAGATCCTCCATGGAATTTTGATAAATTTATGCTGAATTATTAAAGAAAAGTGCATTCTTCAGTATAAATTTTAAAAAACTGGTACAGGATGTACTCATGTGATGTAGGACGAACGTGAAAGACTATTTTGCAGTAGGTAGGAAGCGAACAAATTATGCGGTAGGGCAACACTAATAATGGAGAGAACCTTATAATTTTTGATGCCGCAATGTATTTTGGAATATATTCTATTCAGATTCCTCCTTCAGCTTTGGGAAATGTTGGTATGATGGCGATCTATCCAGATGACATCACAGGGTGATAAGAGATTGAAGAATTTCATCCCATCATCTAAATAGGCTGGAGGCATAAAAATCGCCAAAAAGATCCATAATTTAACGCTTAACAAGACTAAAGAAACCGTTTCGAACAATTTTCAGCCGTTTCTTCAAACCTATGCTATAGAATGCACTTTTTTCTAATAATTTAGCATAAATTTATCAACATTCCGTGGAGGATCTATTTCCAATGACCTAAAAATTGACCCAGAGACCTCGTAATTTTCTGTTTTTTTCACGAAAGGGCAACACTCCTTAATTCAACAGCTGCTAAAACCGAGCCACTGCACTCATGGCTATGAATCTTGGTGAACAACCTGAGAAATGATCAGGGCTCATAATTGCAGTGTTCAATTACTTGCAATGGATCGATGACTGGAAGTAGGTCCTCTGGTTCTGAGGAACCCGATAAATCAGTGCGTCATGTTTCTTTCAGCAAAAATGGTATGATGGTCCATCCAAGGTGATCTTTCACAATATAGAGTAATGGCATGATACTAGCCTAATGACTATCTGTCATTTTATCGGTCATCAGCTTGATATTCACAAAACAAGATGGCGGCTCCCCCCCAAAAAAGTTGACTGTCTTATTTAGGAAAATGGTAGGCCTAGAAAATAACTGGAGCTGTTATTCATTTATGACATCTTTTATAAAGCAAATACCAAATTTCATTCCGATATCTTCAAAAATAAGCGATATAATGAACATAATGTTTTTTTTTGACAGATCTAGGTTTTTTTTCAATATCTCAAAAACGGTTAATAATGTATCAAAATGGTTTGGTGTACCTCAACAACCATCAAATTCCGCATCATATGACATGCCTTGCAATACTCTACCTTTGTCCGTTCAAAAGATGCAATTTTTTCAAATTGTTTTTCTTCTTGACCCTGTATACAGGATCTGAACTAAAATTTCGCTTGCGGCGATGGACAAAATTGTTCAAACAGGTGCTAAAGACATGTGTGCCAAAAGACATTGCATTACTCAAAAATGCAGCCTATAATACTGTACTGACCCCACTACAAGTGAAAAGTTGAACCAGACATAATTTATGACTGATTACATTTGTCTCACTTAAACTGAGTGAATAAATATTGAATTATGTTACCGGTGAAATCGGAAACCAGTAGCTCTGTTTTTTCTTGAGGCGTTGTCGAAGACCAGGTATCCACAGACATAACCAGGGCCATTGTTAGTTTAAGAAGAGAATGAGAAAAGTCGGCACTTTGAGTTACTTCCCAAGACTTTGTGACATCCGCCAGGAGCTTTATTCCTAATCAGAGACTTTCTGGGAAAATAATAGTCATTGCCATCGGTTAGACCAAGGCAAAGCATGAGCTCAAATTTTAGGCATCAATTTGCTGTAGCTTTTTATTACATCTAAGATAATTTGGATGGTATGAACACTTGGAATTTTGGAATGAGGAAACGGAAAAATTGCAACTTTCAGTCTACATGGGTTCGTGCGTGCGCGACAAGTTGATGAGTTATAACCATGGTTGTGGTGTTAGTATCATATCGAACCTAAAACTGTAAACTACAAGATGGCTCATGCCCCTCTTGATGAGTTGCGTACTTAGTTTGCCAAAAGCCGTTGAAATTGTAACGTCACTAAAAATGACACCCGGGTATATCCCATACACTTTCTATTTCCAGCAGAATGACTTTTTGAGGCAAAATAAAAGTGACAAGCTGGGGCGCTGGGAGAATACGGCCGATGGCCGCTGATAGTTTCGCTCCAAAACTTTGCAGGTTCCATCAGCTGTAGCTGTAGCCCCCACAACTTGTCACTTTATTTTTGCTCAAAAAAATCATTCTACTGGTAATAAAAAGTGTATGGGATACATACATCCACTTGATCTATCTGCTTTTCTTCCATACTTCAATCTGCTTTGTGTTTTAAATGTGAGGTTATCAGCAGGGATACAACTGAATACAATCCTCGGGCCATCTGGAAAAAATCGGAAACAAAATTGGAATCGACGATCCAACGACAGCTTCCGAATGTTCTGATCTTATATACTAATTAAAATAAATATATGTCATTTGAATAAGATGGAAACTATTCGGGAACAAAAGTAAATGAAACAATCTGGGAGACTTGAGGCTCCGTTATGAATCGACTCAAGCGTGAGCATATCGTAAACATAAGGAAATGGATTAATTACTGTCAAATTCCAACTTTGGCACCTCGTCCTTAATATTTGGTTTCTTATATCACGTTACACTTATGCTTGCGTCAATATATAAATCGGGGCTTAGGCCTCTGAGGAAAGAGGGAGGGTAATTGGGTTGGATTTCGATCGTGATTGATCAATTTCCTCACGTTTAGCTCGCGCTTACGCTTTCGTCATTCTTTAATGGAGCTTTTACTCTCGTTTCCACGAAACCATAGGCTAAAATTTTGAATCAGGCCAAACTAGCACTGCAAGTTGGAATTTGACTCGATAATCAAGATCTAACCGTGGGGGGGGGGGCACTTCATAAAGCTACAAGTTCTATTTTACAAGTGTTTGTGTAGCCTTCGTACGTTCTAAATGATAGCCAATAAGATTTGATGAAAAGGAACTCAGAACTCTTTCCAAAGCTGCGTTTTGGAATGCTTCTAATAGAAACCCACCCGAATTCCAAGATCGTAATCTATTCCCAAGTTTGTTGTGAATTTCAATCTCATTGGCTTCACCGAATTCTGGATCAGCACTGTCATAATCATCCGATTTGATTTGTTCAAAGCGTACCACTTGATGTTGGTAATTTCCCTGAATACGTCTTCAGACTGCTCGAAATTGAAATATCGATATCCAAAGAAACTCTAAACAATTTAAAAATTCTCACCGCATTAATCGTATCTTGTCCGTTTTGAATCAGGCAACAATAACAAAACGCGGCTAAAGTAGCAGCGGAAAAAAGCAGCACTTTGCTTTGTAAGTCGAATTTGTAGACATCCAAACGCACCTGCACCAAAAGAAATTATACAGAGACAAGAAGATATGAAAACTGATAATCAGGCATGCACCTCGTATACGATGACTATGATGCACAGTCCTAGCAGGAATCCGAATCCTGCGAGTACCACGAAAAGTGGCTTCACCAATTCTTTGATAACCCTATCCATGAACCTGCAAAATCTCTAATGATCACAGGACAATTATCTATATGTCTTGTTCTCTGACTTGATCCACTGGATGTGTCTGGCAACGATAAAGCAGAGTCTTCTATTCATTTCGCGTTGGAACAGCTGATCGCCGACCAAAGCTGAGCAGAGACAAAGGGACCGGACCTTTGTTTTTTCAAAATCTCCACTGATATTTTTGATACTTTCGACAAACATGCAACACTGCAGCCATAACTGTTGAGCTGCGTAAACCATAAGCATTGGATGCACGATCATGGCGTAAATTATGGGAGTCAGAGATAGCTTCAGGAGCACTATCACAGCTCCCGGAAGCTTCGGAAACCATTTTTGCAAAAGGTACAGTAACAAACTGTACTCGGCGCTCACTTCGTTCGGTGTCAGAATGAACAAGACGCAGCCGATTGATGAAATTGATAGGCAGCAGCACACTATTGCATTTGAATTTCTCAAAAATCGTCTGGCTCTGGCTTCAACTTGGTTTCCGGCATTGTCAATCGACCATAGGTCCAGGGTCTGCCATAATGTCTCTGCGAATTCTCGTTTCCATAAAATAGCAAAGCCCGCTGCCATCCCCTGGAATCGTCAGTATCATCATTTGATTAGTGTTCTATTTACAATGCAGCTGGTTTTTTGATCGTTACTGTCTTATTCATTGAATTATGTTTGCCATAATATTACGCTTACTTACGTATGATGTGGCGATCAAAAAAGGGGCGTATTTCATGATATAAGACGGCTCGATGATGTACATGCAGGTTTCGAAGACATAGACCATGATTTGTATTGCCAATGATGATATCAAAACGATCCTGGTTATCTTCCTAGTGAAAATGCCGATGCACACCAGATGTGGCAGCCAAAAAACCTCTTCTGTAACAACAATTTGATTCAGCAATGACATGTCCACATCTCGTTTCAATCTCCTTGCTTTTCATCAGTGGTTTCTCGCAAAAGTCCGAATTTCCCATTGTGAACCGCTGCTGAACCGATGTCTTGTGAAAATGGATGATCCATATAGAATAATCCATTCAAGGCAGTTCAAATGAAATGAATAAATGATATCTGATATTGTGCTCGGTTATAATTGAAAAATAGATGGTTGCTAAGCGCAATATCTACAACATGGAGACAATACCCTTGACACACTAAAAAGATTTATGATCATTAACGATTAGTGGGGTCGATACACAATTAAAAACGCTACTATACGGCATTTAATGATACAGAATTTTTTTTTTTCTACAAGGTCTATCGAACGGTATTAGAAGGGGAAGCACAAAAGCTTCCCCTTGAGGGAGTCTGAGGGAGTCTCAGGGAGCCCTGTCAAGTTGATGGTCCAAGAACTCTTACCAAACCATCTTTCAGTTCGTTGTATCACTCAAATGGGAATGATGTGACTCCATTGTGGATCTCGATATCATTGGTCGCCATGTCTCTTTCATCCTTCATATGCTTGAAAAAAAAATTCTTCGGGAGGTTAGAGAAATCACTGTTTATTTCTTATACATACAAGAGGATGCGAAGTTGACATGTTTTGTGTCTTAACCTGTTATTTGGCATTCCCAAAATCCTATTATGAAGTCAATTTTCCAAATTCTCAATTTTGGGTTGATTGGTAGGCTAAATAGGTATTTTTTAACATCCAGTTCACAACGTACTTTTTCCAGTGTCCAACTAGAGGTTATTGAAATCATCATCAGGGGTGGATATACTGAACTATTTTCCAAACATTATGTCGAGAAAACCAACACTAAACCGCGCATAGAGAGTACACAAAGTATTTTTCTTTCGGTCTTTCGAATTGCGATGCCTACAACGCCCATCAGGGAGAACGCTGAGCATCGTCAGTCTAAACTAAATTGTATGAAAATAGCCTAAACAAATTCAAAACTGACTAAAACTCTAAGTACTGACTCAGAATTGAATGTCGAACCACATAATGAGTGTATCAGGCAGTTTTAAATTCGTTTATGCTGTTTTCATACTAGTTTAGTCTGGCGATGCTCTGTGTTCTCCCTGAGGGGCGTATAGTACGGCGCGGCGGTTAGGCAAACCTACCTTGCATTTTATCCTAGAGAATTCAGACTTGGCACAGTTGCAGTACATACTCCCAACCCACTGTTAAGAAGTGGAAACAAGGTCGCAACCCCAGAGAGCAGCGGGTTGCCTACCTAACAGGGGTAGATCTCACAACCCTAACAAATCGTCAGTTTTGGTGACTTCTATGGGCCAGGATCGGTCCCCCACTTGACATTTACTGGTTCAAGGCATATGTAGACCTTGGCGATTTGTCATGGAAGCGGCGTGTCTACCTTTCAGAGTCACAAACAAGTAATACCAAAATCATCATCAATCATCACTCCGTTATTTTTCTAGATATTCGGGTGAAATTCGGTAGTACCATAGATAGTAAAGTCAGGAAAGAATGCTGTGTGCTGCCACCGTTCTTGCCAGTTATATTCGAAAATACGACAGTCAACTGTTTTTCTCCTTATGGCCGCCATCTTGAAATCGCCCATCATTGAATAACTGGAAAATCAATTGGGAATACAAATCATGGTCTTAAGGAATAATCCAAATGGGAAAATAACTATATTCAGTGAGCAAACCTCTCTTTAATTGACCAAAAAGAGCTGTTGAACCTTTGGACACATTTTCACGAGTTTCACAGAGCTTTGGCGCCCACCATGGTCAAAATGACCATTGGATAGATGAAGGAGGGTGTTTCGAATTGTCCTTTATCTTTTTTGAAGTAGGATTCAAAATAATTTGGATTCAAGTTCAGTGTTTCCTGGAATAGCCCGAAAATATTCTGAAAAAATTAGGTAGCTCACTATAAAATTTCATACTTTTAAATAGCCCGGATTATAGTCAATCGAAAAGGATTTACTCACTGGGAATGGTTATTTTTGCATCAAGATTATTGCCTATGACCATCATCATCAGTAAGTTCAATTCCTCACTTATTCAATAATGGGTGACTTGATGGCTGCTATGAGAAGAACAACAGTTGACTGTCATATTTCCGAAGATAGTGGACAGGAACGATGGCAACACACGACATTTCATTCTCGACTCCACTCTTCAAGGTACTACCGAATTTCACTAAAATATCTTCAAAAATCACCTCGGAAATCAGCGATTTATTGGAAAATGTGAATTTTCATGAAACTGGCCACTAATTCCAGGATTTCTTAGAAACGGCTGAAGATGTAGAGACGCGGTTCATTTTATCTTGACGAGCATTAAATTGTGAATCTACATTGTGACTTTCATGACTCCAACTCTTCTAGTTCGGGGGTTGGAATTTTTCAATTATGGAACACCCTGTACAGGCTGTCCCGAAATGAATGCAACAAAATTTACAGGGAGGTGGACAATTGAAAAATAAAGGGACTTCTTTGATGAAAATACTCTCGCAAACGTAATAACGGAGATACAGGCCTTCAAAGTTGGTTTCTCAAAACAGTTTTTTTTGCATAACTTCTGAACCGTAGAGCTGATTTTATTCAAATTTCAACCAAAGTTTACTAAAATAGGTCTCTATCGAACAATGATAACGCATTTGATCAAACATTTTCAGGGGCGAAGATAATAGGGGTCGCCTTCCCCTTTTTTCCCCTATTTCTCATTCCCTCAAATATTTTTCAAAATTGTTGCAATTTTGAATTCTACGTTCAATTTAGAGAAAAAAGTTACTCCTGCAAAATTTTGATTGAAGGCTTCATTTCCGAGATATTTGGGTTTGAAGCTTCGGAGAACATCTCGAAAACACCACTTTCAAGGCCTTGAAAATTAAAATTCAAGAAAACTTAAGATTCCTAAACTGAAATAAGTTTTCTAGGTGTTTCAAGCTGATAAACTACCATTTTTGCTAAGAAACATGGAGCTTTTCAGAAAAAATAAAATTTGGGCCCTGAAAAGTGGCGATTTTGAGATGTTCTCCGATGTTTCAAACCCAAATATCTCGAAAATGAAGCCTTTAATCAAAATTTTGCAAGAGTTACTTTTTTCTCTAAATTGAACGTAGAATTCAAAAATTGCAACAATTTCCAAAAATACTCCAGTGGGTGAAAAATAGGGGGGAAAAGGGAAAGGTGCCCCCTATTATCTTCACCCCAGAAAATGTTTGATGAAATGCGTTATCATTGTTCGATAGAGACCTATTTTAGTAAACTTTGGTTCAAGTTTGAATAAAATCGGCTCAACGGTTCTAAAGTGATGCAGAAAAAACTGTCTTCAAAAACCAACTTTGAAGGCTTGTATCTCCGTTATTACGTTTGCGAGAGTATTTTTATCAAGAAAGTCCCCTTATTTTTCAATTGTCTACCTCCCTGTAAATTTTGTTGCATTAATTTCGGGACACCCTGTATAAGACGTCTGCAAGTAGACTCACCATACCATCACTTCTTTAAAGTTGCTCAGGGGCCTAATGGACATTTTCTGACAAGTCTCATCGCTTGATCATTTTTTGCAAGGTTGTAGCCCGTAACATCCGGACTAACTGTGATTCCTGTTCGTAAAGGTAGGCAACCCGCGGCCACGACTCATCGTCGACGTCGACATACGCCCGTAACTAGTGAATGTCGCGTGGGTGACCGATCCCGGCCCATAGAAGTCACCGAAAAGAACGATTCGTTGGAGTTTTGGAATCTACCCCTGTTAAGTAGACAACTCTCTATACCGCTGCTCTCCCGGGTTTGCAACCTTGTTTCCACTTCTTAAAAGTAAGCTAAAAGTACTACAACTATGCCAAGTCTGAATGCTCTAGAATAAAATGCAAGGTAGGTCTCAATATCGTCCACTAACCGCCGTACTAGTAGTAGGCGTTGCAATTCGACCGACCGAAAAAAAAAATAATTTGTGTACTCTCCATGTGTGGTTGAGAAGACCCCAGCTATCTTCTTAAACCCCTGAATGGCTAGGCAACCCATTATACTTCCATTCAATTCAACTTATTTGAATTAAATCACGTTTCCCGCTTTTAGTGGGAGCGGTACGCAAAAGCATACCGCATTTTGGAGTGCAGTAACGAGATTTTGCATGGGTGTACTTTATACCAAGACAAGCGATTTGACCCGCAGCACTCGATATTTCGTCCCTTAGGGGGCCAATGGGGGCCCTCCAAATTTTCAAGATACAAGAACTTTCACAAAATGATCATCGAGTATCGTCATGCATGTCATAAGTGAAGCTTACGGGTCTATTGAAAATGTTCATCAAATGTCGTCGTGTCCGATTCATTCTTCACATTTGAAAAAGAAATTCTTTCGCTGAGGTCAAAAAAACTGTTTTTATTTTTTCTGCTGTGCAAGGAAACGATGAATTCATGTGTTTTGCTGCGTTCCCAACTAAATCGCGTTCCGTAAGCCCAAATATGAAGACAATTTTTTCGCAATATCATTTTCCCAAGAAGAGGTGACCTCTTCAGTACACTTTTTTCAACAGCATTTTTTTCAATGTTCCTAGTGGATAAGACTGTCAATTTTCGCAGATATGAGAAGCTTGAACTCTTTTCTTAGTAATTTCCATGCAACATGGCTTCAAAACACGCAAGAGAGCCCTAAAACTTTTTTTTTCTGCTGGGCCGTCAAATTTTTGGCATGTTGATTTTGTAGTAGGGGAGACGCGCAAATAAATAAGATCTAGTCTAGGCGAATAAAATCTACCGGAAAATATACCTACTTACACCTAACGACTCTGCGTTTTGTTGTACTGCTATAAAACACGGCATGGAAGAATATTTTATGTTGAAACCAAATCACCTGCGCCTGCAGCCTGGATTGAATACTGGTCCGCGTCTCTCCTACTATAAAATCAAAATATCGTAAGTTGGACGGCCCAGCAGAAAAAAAATTTTTTTGGGCTCCCTTGGACGTTTTAGAGTCATGTTGCTTCGCAACCACCAGGAAAAGAGTTCGAGGTCTCCATTGCTGCAAAAATTTCGAGTGAAATTCAGTGAGAACATAGAAAGAAATGCTCTTGGAAAAGTGGTACTGAAGAGGTCACCACTTCTTTGAAAAATACCATTACATGAAAAATTTCTTTATAATTAGTTTTAGGGAATGGGATTTAGTTGGGAACGCAACAGAACATATGAATTTATCGTCTCCTTGCATAGAAGAAAAAATAAAAACAGTTTTTTTGACCTCTGCCAAAGAAATTTTTTTTCAAGTGTGAAGAATGAATCGGACACAACGACAATTGATGAAAATATTTTCAATAGACCCGTAAGCTTCACTTATGACATACATGACGATACTCAATGATCGTCATGTGGAAGTTCTTGCATCTTGAAATTTTGGGGGGCCCCCATTGCCCCCCTAAGGGACAAAATATCGAGTGCTGCGGGTCAAATCGCTTGTCTTGGTATTAAGTAAAGTATGCCCATACCAAATCTCGTTACTGCACTCCAAAATGCAGTATCGATGTGTTTTTAGGTGTGTACCGCTTGCACTATTTTGGAACCGCTTGGCCGGTGATCATATACACTGAGGGACAAAAAAAGTGGCGCACCTAAAATTTTCCTCTAGTTTGATGTGTGGTAACTTCCGAACGTGCAGATGAATTTAGATTATTCTTTTTCTCGTCAATAGAAAAATTTCTCTTGAATACTCTTGTGTTACTCATTTCAAAATTCTCTTAACCCTGACTAAAATACAGGGTGTCCTACGTATGCGTATTTTCTCAGTGACTTTCAAAACACTCTGTAGAGTGTACTAGTGAAGTCAAAATATACAATCTAACGTTACCTTTCAGCCTCATGTTTTCTAGACAATATTATCTTTATTTTACTCTTTTACCTTTATTTCTGCGAAAGATACTGTTTTTCCAATTTGCATTTTATTGTGAGAAAAAATCAATAACGGAACTGAGTTTTATTGTAAAAATTTCAGAAACAAACATTTTTATAAATAATTTAATACCGGGTATTTCCTCCCCTAGCCCTAATCAAGGTCTCTAGGCGCCTCGGCATGCTTCGTATTAGGTCACTAATATCTTCTTGGGGAATGTTATTCTATTCCTCTATGAGCGCAGCTGAGAGCTCCTCGAGGTTATCAGGGACAGGATTGCGGCTTCTTACACGTCTACCTAACTGATCCCATAGGTGCTCTATCGGGTTCATATCAGAATTTATAGCCGACCAGGGTAGTCGTTCAATGTTAGCCTCGTCCAGATAGTTAGTCATAATGCGAGCAACATGTGGCCTGGCATTATCTTGCGTAAAAATGAAACCGCGTCACCGATAAGGGGTAGAGTGGGAAGAAGATGTTGTTCCAGTACTTGAATATACTCTACGGCGTTCAAAGAATTTCGTGGTAGCACGCAAAGTTTGGTACGAGTTTCCAGTGAGATGCCAGCCCACACCATAATGGGTCCACCTTGAAAGCTTATCTTGTCTTCAAACATTTCCTGTTCGTACATTTCACCAGTTCTTCTCCAGACTCTTTGTCGACCATCGGAGAATCGTAGACAGAATCGAGATTCGTCGGGAGATAAAACTTTAGACCACTGCTGAACGTCCCAATTTTCTCGTTGACGAGCAAATTCTAACCGTGCTACGCGATGACGTCGAAGCAGTTTCGGTGCCGTTGCCGGTTTTCTTGCCTGTAAGTTGACTTTTTCCAACCTCCTGCGAACTGTTTTCACGCTGACGTTTGTTTGCCGTATTTGTCTTAAGCGACTGTTGGTTGTGACAGCAGTCTGGAATCGATTCCTCATGGTCTGAAGTACAATAAAATGATCATCAGCATCTGTTGTAGACTTGGGACGACCAGATCCAACTTTTCTTTCACACCATCCAGTTTCCCGAAATCTTCTGATTGCTCTTCTAACCGTACTTTCTGGCAAATTTGAAGTATGTGCTGCATATCTTTGACTCCTGCCGTCGGCGTCGGCTACAAAAGTCATTATTCTTGCGACTTGCTCCGCAGTGATTTGCCTTGGCATTATTGAACTGGTTCGTTCATTTGGACACTAGCTATGACATTTTTTTAGAAGTAAACAGCCCACTTTTGGATTTCCATTGCCTACTCCACCTCACCTTCGGTATCTTCACTTTAACGTGTATCTTCGTCAAGAATAGAGTTAGGACAGTGAAACTAAAAGAAGATGATTAAGAAAAGAATAGGCTAGAATATAACATTAGACTCAATATTTTGACACTACTATTGCACTTTACAGAATGTTTTGAAAATCATAGAAAAAATACCCATACGTAGAGCACCCTGTATTTTGATCAGAGTTGAAAAAATTCGAGAATGAATAACACAGCAGTATTTAGGATGAATCCTTCTATCACCGGGAAAAAAATTATCGAAATCCATCTGCACATTCAACAGTTACCATGCATCAAACTTGAGGAAAATTTTGGGTGCGCCACTTTTTTGTCCCTCAGTGTAGTATCAGGACGACATCCCGTTGTGCCTCTCTTCTTGTTGTTCGAGGATAGAGTTCTCGAGATTGTTGAGGCAGGTCTGACTACGAGTTTGAACACAATAAGACACAGTATAAGCTTTTAACATAGCAGCAATCTATTGACCTCTATGTACAAGTCAAAATGTTCAAATAATGGCTCGCTCCTGTACCTAGTCCTACCTTCACAACGCAGGCTAAAATATCTGAAAGATCTAACCTATTCCCGAAGAGATAAGTTTCCCCTGATTATTTCAGACGTCCCAGCACCCCAACCCTCCGACGAACACCTGACTCTACACCTTGACCGACAATTAATTCTGACTGGTTTTCGCGGTTCACAGTTCTTTTTGTGGTTGAATCAGATCCAACATTTATGTTAGTGTT
Source organism: Anaspis maculata (assembly GCA_949128115.1). Classification (NCBI taxonomy): domain Eukaryota; kingdom Metazoa; phylum Arthropoda; class Insecta; order Coleoptera; family Scraptiidae; genus Anaspis; species Anaspis maculata. The sequence continues at coordinate 2,629,958 of OX421964.1, forward strand.
AAAGGTTATGTTAGGGTTAGGCCCGGCTTTAAGACACTGAATAGAGAAGAGTGACTTCGACCACGAATGCAACCTAAGATTTGTGGGCCGGTGTGTGCGGTGGCCCCCTTTTTGTGGAGCCTCTTTTCAAAGGCTAACGCTCTTTTTTGGCTATGGTTTTCTTTTGCCCGTTTGGAAGGGATTGGATATGGCAGGCCTTAGTGGTGGCTTTGAACCTGTTTACGCCGTGAATTGCCCCCGACGCTCAGAAAGATTCCCGTGATCGAGAGTGCCTATAACCGGAAATGTTAAATCAAATTTCACCCTTCCAAAAACTCTCAAACCGAGGGTGTACGCGAAAACAATTACTCAAGTCAAGGTACAAATTTAATGTGGAGAACGTTTTGAGCACGCCCCGTATCCGTGCTAGTTCGTTATTGTTTAGCAGTTTGTGAGAGAAGACCGCAGTCAGGAGAAACAAAACGCAGATGATTGACTATACAGGGTGTTCGCCAAAAAGCCGATGCGTGCCAATTTTGACAGTCCGGCAGCGCTGACAACCCTAACACTCCAAAATAACCTAGATTACTAAAGCAGGAGCGGCCTGACCCTCGAATTTAGGCCGTCACACGCCCCAGGGCAACGAGCTCTGCTAGCTGGTAATTTTAACGAAAACGAAAACATGCAGTCAACAAAGCGTCTCTCGGCCAACGCCACCTTTCTCGTCGCCCCCGCGGCGCTACTACGCACAACCCTGGCTGCGTTCTGAACTGAGATGTGTTCGGAAAATTAAACCGCAATACTTTTACCTGGTCAGAGTTAGACTTTCAAGTTGTGTTGCTGCCGTTTTATTGTTATTGATCATGATCCGTCTTCGCTAGATATGTTCGGCCGTACAAGTACAGGCGGCGGAAGCAAGAACATAGGCGGAAAGGAAGAGTGGAAAATGTGGAAGGAATGGTGAAAGAATACGCAAACAAAATGGAATGGTCGAATAAAATTGTAAAAACTAGTGAAGAGCTAGAAGTTTTATTACTCATCACATTGTTCTCATTTGCGATATTTTATTGATGTAATCAACTGAATCGGCTATTAAAGCGTGATAATACCTGCGGTTATTCACGTATTTCAATTTGCTTTGGTTGTAAATTCAGGGATATCAGCAAAGACATAACTGAATACAAGCCTCTGGCCATCTTGCAAAATTCATATCAAATAGAACAAAGAGAAACCAAAAGTAAATAATTGATGGAACTGACGCAATGACTGCTTCAAAAAGTTCTGGCCCTACCAACTGATTGAAATTGTTGGTATACGTCATTCAAATGAACTGAATAATAATTAAACAAAGCTCTCCGACTATCACAACATCAGACGGTCGGACCGGGACTGCACAGACACGTGTTTCGCCCATATTGGGGGCTCATCAGTGCGCAGGCAAACCATCTGATGCTGTGGCAGCCCCAGATCTCGTGGTAATATAGTCGGAGAGCTTTGTTTTATTGGAAATGCGTGGTGCCCGCTTTATGACCCAAAGAGGCGCGATATTCATATTTGCGTGTTTGTTGTTCTTTAAACTAAACAAAATGTTGCATTCAAAGAAACCATCCGAGAGATTTGTTCCCATTTTGATCAAGCTATCGGCCAAAATGTTGGTTCCGATAAAACTAGAATTGCGAGTAGAAATTCAGCTTGATGACCAAAATTTTTATACCGTTTGGTAAGGCCTTTTTTCCAAAGCTGTGTTTCAAATTGCTTCGAACTCCAACTCACCCGGATTCCAAGGTCATAGTCTACGACCAGAGTTGATGTGATGCATTCTCGTCGGTTCAATCGTATTCTGGATCAGCACTGCCATAATCATTCGATTCGATTTGTTCAAAGCGTACCACTTGATGTTGGTGATTTCCCTGAATACGTCTTCAGACTGCTTGAAATCGAAAGGTCGATATCCAAACAAACTTCTAAATATAAACACTTACCGTAGTCACCATATCTTGTCCGCCTTGTATCAAGCAACAGTAACAAAATACCGTCAAAATTGCACAGAAAAAAATCAGTACTTTGCTTTGTACGTCGAAATTGTAGACATCCAAATTCACCTGCAACAAGAACAATAATATATCGAAACAAGGATGATGAAAAACTGTAATTAGACGTGCACCTCGTATGCAATGACTACAATGCACAGTCCAAGCATGAATCCGAATCCTGCTAGTGCCACGAAAAGTGGCTGCATGAATTCTTTCGTCGCCCTATCCGTCAGCCTGCCAAAATTCTAACGTTTACAAGGCAATTCTCCATATCGTTCCCTCACCTGATCCACTGGATGTGTCTGGCAACGATAAAGCAGAGTCTCCTGTGCATTTCGCGTTGGAACAGCTCGTCGTCGACCAAAACTTCCGGTTTCTCCGTTTTTTCCAAATCTTCACTGATGTTCTTGATACTTTCGACAAACATGCAACACTGCAACCATAATTGCCGCGCAACATAAACCATGAACATTGGATGCACGGTCATGGCGTAATATATGGGTGTCAGAGATAGCTTCAGGAGCACCATCACAGCTCCAGGAAGCTTCGGAAACCATTTTTGCAAAAGGTACAGTACCAAACTGTACTCGGCGCTCACGTCGTTTGGTGTCAGAATCAACAAGACGCAGATAATTGATAAAATTGATAGGATGCAGCACACGATTGCATTTGAATTCCTCAACAAATGTCTGGCTCTGGCTTTAACTTGGTTCCCAGCACTGTCAACCGACCATAAGTCCATGGTTTGCCACATCGTCTCCGCGAATTCGCGTTCCCACAAAATAGCAAAGCCGGCCGCTGTTCCCTGGAATCGATACTATCGTCAAGATTATCATTTGATTAGTATTCTGTTTACAGTGAAACTGTTTTTTTAATTGTTACTGTCTTATTCATATCTTTTATTGATTTACGTTTGTCATACGTTCACTTACGTATGATCTGGCGATCAAAAAAGGGGCATATTTCATGATATAAGACGGCTCGATGATGTACATGCAAGTTTCAAAGACATAAACCATAATTTGTATTGTCAATGATGATATCAAAGCAATCCTGGTTATCTTCTTAGTGAAAATGCCAATGCACAACAGGTGCGGCAGCCAGAAAAATTCTTCTGTAAAAAACAGTATGATTCAGCAATGACAATTACCTATTCCGAATTTCGTTTCAATCTCCCTGCTTTTCATTAGCGGTTTCTCGCAAAAGTCTGAATTCTTCATTATGAACCGGTGCTGAACCGATGTCTTGTGAAAGTGAATATTGTTCCATGTATGGAATTTCCGTGCCAGGAAGTTCAAATGGAATAATTAATTGAAATCTGATATTATTGTTTTTAGTGATAATCGAAAAATGGATAATGGGTGCTACGCGCAGTATCTAGACCATTAAAATTATCGGGGAAAAGAACCCAGGGTAGGCCTTACCTTTTGGCCCTTGTCCCCAGCATTGTCCTACCTCTCTAAGTCTCCAGTGGCCCCGAGCCTCCTTCCGGTCAGTCATCACATGCTAGTCGAGAAGGGGAAGGAGGTGGAGGAGGAAGAGGAGGAGTTCTGCTATTGGCTTGCTGGCCAAAAAGAAAGAGCTCGGACGGAACAAACCGCAATGAGAGGATATCTTAGTTGAAGGACCGGAGTGTGTCTTAGGCTGTAACGTACCGAATGGATCAATCTAGAATGCAGACCCCCACGCGGATGCTATTTATCTCCAAATGCTGGAAACGTCAACTGAATTTTCGAGCTTTTCTCCTCGATTATTTCCATGTTGTAAATATTGCGCGTAGCAACCATCATCATCTTTTAGTTATAACCAAGTACAATATTAGATTTGAATTATTTATTCCCTTTGAACTGCCGTGAAGTTCTACATGGGGACATTATTCATTTTCTCAAGACATCGATTTGGCACCGGTTCATAATGGAAAACTCGGACTTTTGCAAGAAACCGCTGATGAAAGGCAGGGAGATCGTACCGAAATTTGAAATTCTCATGGCTGAATCGAATTGTTGTTACAGAAGAATATTTCTGGCTGCCACATTTGGTGTGCATTGGCATTTTCAACAAGAAGATAATCCGGATTGCTTTGATATCATCATTGACAATACAAATTATGGTTTATGCCTTCGAAACTTGCATGTACATCATCGAGCCGTCTTATATCATGAAATATGCCCCTTTTTTAATCGCCAGATCATACGTAAGTAAACGTATGACAAACGTAAATCAATAAAAGATATGAATAAGACAGTAGCAATCAAAAAACCAGTTTCACTGTTTCACTGAATACTAATCAAATGATGATTCTGACGATAGTATCGATTCCAGGGAACAGCAGCGGGCTTTGCTATTTTGTGGAAGCGCGAATTCGCGGAGACGATATGGCAAACCCTGGACTTATGGTCGGTTGACAGTGCCGCTAACCAAGTTAAAGCCAAAGCCCGGCAATTCTTGAGAAATTCCAATGCAATCGTGTGCTGCTGCCTGTCAATTTTATCAATTTGCTGTGTCTTCTTTATTCTGACACCGAACGACGTGAGCGCCGAGTACAGCTTGTTACTGTACCTTTTGCTAAAATGGTTTCCGAAGCTTCCCGGAGCTGTGATGATGCTCCTGAAGCTGTCTCTGACTCCCATAATTTACGCCATGATCGTACATCCAATGTTCATGGTTTATGCTGCGCAGCAAATATTGCTGCAGTGTTGCATGTTTGTTGAAAGTGTCAAGAATATCAGTGAAGATATCGAAAAAACGAAGGAAGCGGAAGCTTTGGTCGACGATGAGCTGTTCCAACGCGAAATGCACAGGAGACTCTGCTTTATCGTTGCCAGACACATCCAGTGGTGCAAGTGAGGGGACGATATGGATAAATATTTTGTAATCGTTGGAATTTTTGCAGGCTATCTGATAAGACGACGAAAGAATTTGTGGAGCCACTTTTCGTGGCACTAGCAGGATTCGGATTCATGCTTGGACTGTGCATTTTAATCATCGCGTACGAGGTGCATGCTTAATCACAGTTTCCTACCATTTTCCTTTCTGTATATTGTATATTATTGTTCTTGGTGCAGGTGGACTTGGATGTCTACAAGTTCGACTTACAAAGCAAAGTACTGCTTTTTTTCGCTGCTATTTTGACGGTATTTTGTTATTGTTGCTTGATTCAAGGCGGACAGGAAACGGTGAATGCGGTAAGTGTTCAAATTCAGAAGTTTGTTTGGATATCGATTTTTCGACTTCAAGCAGTCTGAAGAAGTATTCCGGGAAATTACCAACATCGAGTGGTACGCTTTGAACAAATCGAATCGTATGATTTTGGCAGTGCTGATCCAGAATTCGTTGGAGCCGGCGAGATTGCAGTTCACATCAACTTTGGCTGTAGATTATGACCTTGGAATCCGGGTGAGTTTGAGGTCGAAACAGTTCAAAACACATATTCGGAAAGAGGGCCCTACCGAACGGTATAAAATTTTGGCCAACGAGTTGAATTTCAACTCGCAGTGCTAGTTTGACCAAATCCAAGATTTTCGCCGATAACTTGATGAAAGTATTAATAAGTCTCTTATTGTCGCACTCACTTTGATTCTAACGCAATATGCAGTTTATTTGAGTGACGCTTAACAATAACTTGAATCATTTGGTAGAGCCCGAACTTTCTGAAGCTGCCATCTCATTGGTATTGATTATTCATTTCTATTTGTTTTTCTCTTCTATTTGAATTGCTTTTTTCTAGATGGCCAAAGGATTGTATTCAGTTATGTCTCTGCTCATATCCCTAAATTTAAAACCGAAGCAAATTGAAACATAGAAGTAGCCGTGGGTATTATCAAGCCAGGCGTGGCTGATTCAGTTATTACATCAATAAAATTAATCAAATATTCATTCCTATGTTGAATGAGAACAGTGTATCGAGTAATAAACCTTAGTTTTACTAGTTTTTACAATTTATTGATCATTTCTTTCTATTTCCGTATTCGCTGAACGGAAACATCTCCTCACGGAACATCTACATTTTCCTCCATTTCTCTTCCTCTCTCCCTATGTTCTTGCTTTCAGCAGTACTTGTACGGTCGAACATATTTGGCGAGAACAAACCTTGAATCATGATTCACTGGCATGATGGTTTCTTCAAGTGAAGATTCTGGAGGAGCATGGGCAAGGTGGACAATGAAACTGCAGACTGAAGCAATTTAGCAACATGAAAATCCATCTTCGACCAGGTAAAAATCATGGCAATGCAGATGTTCTTTCTTGGAGGCCATGCAGATACGACGGCAAGCACTGCGAGTAGGTGACCAGCGAAATGTGAGACAAGTTAGAAACTCAGGGCAATCTCCGTTGAAATTCCACAGAGCTGATGCAATACCAACAAGAAGACTCTGCTTATGACTTGCTGGCGAAAAGGAAAAAACTTAGACAGAAAAGATTAGAATGAAGGGAGATTTCAGCAGGTGGACCGGCGTTTCAGGCACTATAATTATAGTCGTAGAGGTATAGAAGACGATTGGGCATATTTGAGTAGAATGGTTGTCCCTGAGAGAATTTAGAACGATCTGATCTGCAGGAATAACAGCTCAGCCCATTGGGCTCCAAAACGGCGGCCATTTTCTCAAAAATTTCAAAAAATACGAATTTTTCACGAGGGAGTATGTCCAACTTTCAGAAAATTTACATCCAACTATTGAACACCCTGTAGAAATACTATGTGGATTATTTCTTGTAACTGTAACCGTCTCAAAACACTAGTTACCAGTTACTGTGCTCCGGTGCTCATATGTCGGCGGCTGGGTGTGGGTTCCGGTGGGTGTTCTCTGAAATTTATAAGGCGCCAATCGAGTGCAAGAGTAATCTTGTTTCTGATCACCCGATAGATCATGAAACTCTGCTCCCGGTAGACCCAAACGCCCGTAGTAGGCACGATGTACCGCTAAAACGTCAAACTGACAGCCAAACCTTTCAAATGTCACCTTGACAGCTCGTCACAATTTGGAGGGAAAATAAACGATAAGTGAGGTTATGATAAAATGTAACTAAGGGCTTTATTGCGTGATTAAATGATAAAAGTGAATTTTAACTATGTGGAATGGTGTGGTGAAAGACTTCACATGGTCTGCGACGACTTCGCCGCCGTTGGACAAGCCTAGTGGCACTCTTGTCTTGGGCAAGGTGCCCCCTTTGGTGGACCGCTATGCCGATGTTCCGGCGAGACTCCGGGACGCCCACAATGCCGCAAAAAAACCGCGAAGCCCTCCCGTAGGACACTCGCTCCCTAACCAGGACCGGTAACGTCCTAACCACCTCACCTTCATGGCCTACCGGGGCCTCCATGAAACAAATCACGCAGGGGAAAACTACACATGTGCACATATGGGTTATACCTACGTGATGGGTACTAGGTAAGTACCGTGCTTCGAACGCAAAAGGCGGGTAATCAGAGGTCACGTACCTACAGGAACACGAGTTACCACGAGCAGGACTCCCTAGACACAGATCCACGATGCTGTCCCGGAAGCCCACAAGACACTATGGACACGGTCCCCAAGGATGAAATTCCGTCGTGATGGTCTTGGAGAAATCAGCAGGCGATGACAAAGAACGCGATAGACAGTTTACTCCCTGCCGGATTGATCTAATTCCAATCTTCCTCTTCAGCTGCTATGGGTCCCATCGAAGACTGCGCTTCCTAGTCCGGACTACTGTCGGCCCTGTTGCTGAACGCTAGCAACGCAAGGAAGTCCCGTGAAGACTGAAGGGCGGGAACTAGGAGGTATCAGAGACCCATATACCGAAGACACCGCGCTTGAAACCTATACGAAAATATTAATTTTGGGGTCTGGGGTTGCAGGATAAAACGTACCTCGGCGGAGATGTTAACCGGTAGAGCCAACCCCTGCGGGCGGATCGACACCGAGGTTTCGGCTTTGCGGAAATTATCTGAGTGCTCGGATTTCTTTTCTCTGACTATCGCCAATAAAAAACCTTATCAAAACCTTTTTGTTCGTTTCATTTCCCCGCGTCGTTCGAACCGTTACACACCCCGTTTTCCCGCAGAAAAAATATTTTTTGGTATCGAAAAAATATTTTCCGAAGCCATCAATCAGAGCAACTTCAGAAGCCGTATTGATGAAATCTATTGCTACTCCTAATTTAACTATTTACAAACTTAACTATATTATTTACCCTCTCTCCAATGGAGAATAACTTGACAGTTAAGTTCCAGAAAACTTATCTAGACTATTTCCAGACTAGCTACACCTGTACTCAAAGTACGAACCTATTTACAAACTCAAATACTATCTACAACAAACTCTATTCTTGAATTACTTCCAAGCCAAGTCCTTGAGAACTTCGAACCATCTCTCACGGACTATCCGTCGTTCACGATGCTGCAAAAAAATTATTCTGGTATCCAAGAATACTTTTCTCAACGCTTAACCATCAGGACGTTTCTTGGAACCGTGGAAAACTACTCCCAATATAACTATTTACAAATATTTACAAAACCTTGACACCATCTCTAATCTGACTTTATCCATGTGGCGGTAACTTATAACTTTCCGCGAAACTAAGGGAACCGTTCTACATCAACCTGCGATAGTGAAACCAAAAAACTACCACCTGACCTCACAAAGTCACTTTCTTGCCGCATCCATTGGCCCGCATTCTCCCACTCATTCATACATTCACTCATTCCGTCTCTGCGAGACTTGGCGTCGTCTCTGATTAGCTACAGTCTTCTTCACTCCTTCCGGCCCTTTCGCTTCCTATCCTTCTTCAGCATCGTAGGCAACACACTAGTCGCACTGTTCTAGCCTCATCTTCCAACAATAACTTTGTACACACAGCAGTGAAATGAAATTCACTCGATCTGCAAAAAAAACAAAATAGAAACAAAAAACGCAACAGCGAGTAACATCGCTCATCAGATGCCTGATCCGATCCCTGATCGACGACTGCTCAGCAACTCAGCACCATCCTGTAATAGGAGCACAAAAACTTCTTCGACAAAACCGTCCAAAGAAACCATTCGAACTAACCATTCGAACTAACCAGCCTCTCCGCTGTACCACAGGAACCAGGACGACTGCAAGAGACAATGACACGGTTCCCTCTGCAAAATCGGCAATTGAACCTAAAAAAACCGTGCCCTCTGCCCCTCTGCATCTCCAACATCTGCTACCGGTATCCGAATACCAACTGAAACTCGCAATAGGCTATACCCTGCTGCTATCCTGTCAACACGACATACGGACTCCTGAAAAACGCAAAAAAATAAAAAACCGCGAGACATTTTTCAAATCGGCATAAAACCTAAACGCCCGCTTTCCAATTCGGCAAAATACCAAAGCGCAACCGCTTTTCATATCGGCAACTAAAAATCAAAGAAAACAAAAAACGGCTCTACACCAACTTTTCCGTGTAAATAATTTCGTTTTCATTCCTAAAACGCGCAACTGTGAAATGACATTCACTTTTAATCTGCAAAAAATAAATAAAACCAAAAAGGAAAAACTGCAACGAAGTGCAATCGAGCCTGCGATTCGTGCATCTCATGGAGCGTGCTCACTCATACATCGGCAACCTCGCCAACCTGTAAACACCAACAGGGCAAACAAAACCGTTCGAACTACACCGCTCGAACAAAACCGTTCGAACTCATTCGAACACACCAGCCTAACCGCTGACCCGCAGGATACACGCCTGCAACCGGAAGTCTACGCTTCCAAAAAAAATCTGCTGAAACAAAAAAGAAAAAAAACGGCAGGCACAAATATAAGCCATGGAATCGCCAACATAAAACAAAAAAAAATAACCCCCGCCCTGATGTCCTGTACTACACCGCTTTACGTCCACAAACCTGTGTCACCACTCTGCTCTGCTGACTTTCCACCAACACATGACCATAAACCACCATAATCCCACTCACACGTGACCGACATTTCCTCACTTCGTTTCTTACATTCACACACCTCGACAGCGTCAACCACACTTCAAAAAAAAACTCGACGGCATGCTTATTCAGTTCCAGACGGCCTCAGAAAACAGAAAGCCCCTGAGTTGAGGCGCCATTTTTGTAACTGTAACCGTCTCAAAACACTAGTTACCAGTTACTGTGCTCCGGTGCTCATATGTCGGCGGCTGGGTGTGGGTTCCGGTGGGTGTTCTCTGAAATTTATAAGGCGCCAATCGAGTGCAAGAGTAATCTTGTTTCTGATCACCCGATAGATCATGAAACTCTGCTCCCGGTAGACCCAAACGCCCGTAGTAGGCACGATGTACCGCTAAAACGTCAAACTGACAGCCAAACCTTTCAAATGTCACCTTGACAGCTCGTCACAATTTGGAGGGAAAATAAACGATAAGTGAGGTTATGATAAAATGTAACTAAGGGCTTTATTGCGTGATTAAATGATAAAAGTGAATTTTAACTATGTGGAATGGTGTGGTGAAAGACTTCACATGGTCTGCGACGACTTCGCCGCCGTTGGACAAGCCTAGTGGCACTCTTGTCTTGGGCAAGGTGCCCCCTTTGGTGGACCGCTATGCCGATGTTCCGGCGAGACTCCGGGACGCCCACAATGCCGCAAAAAAACCGCGAAGCCCTCCCGTAGGACACTCGCTCCCTAACCAGGACCGGTAACGTCCTAACCACCTCACCTTCATGGCCTACCGGGGCCTCCATGAAACAAATCACGCAGGGGAAAACTACACATGTGCACATATGGGTTATACCTACGTGATGGGTACTAGGTAAGTACCGTGCTTCGAACGCAAAAGGCGGGTAATCAGAGGTCACGTACCTACAGGAACACGAGTTACCACGAGCAGGACTCCCTAGACACAGATCCACGATGCTGTCCCGGAAGCCCACAAGACACTATGGACACGGTCCCCAAGGATGAAATTCCGTCGTGATGGTCTTGGAGAAATCAGCAGGCGATGACAAAGAACGCGATAGACAGTTTACTCCCTGCCGGATTGATCTAATTCCAATCTTCCTCTTCAGCTGCTATGGGTCCCATCGAAGACTGCGCTTCCTAGTCCGGACTACTGTCGGCCCTGTTGCTGAACGCTAGCAACGCAAGGAAGTCCCGTGAAGACTGAAGGGCGGGAACTAGGAGGTATCAGAGACCCATATACCGAAGACACCGCGCTTGAAACCTATACGAAAATATTAATTTTGGGGTCTGGGGTTGCAGGATAAAACGTACCTCGGCGGAGATGTTAACCGGTAGAGCCAACCCCTGCGGGCGGATCGACACCGAGGTTTCGGCTTTGCGGAAATTATCTGAGTGCTCGGATTTCTTTTCTCTGACTATCGCCAATAAAAAACCTTATCAAAACCTTTTTGTTCGTTTCATTTCCCCGCGTCGTTCGAACCGTTACATTCTTGTAAACTGCTCAACAATGGAAGTGTTACAAAGCAAAAATTCACCCAATTTTGAACCGCTGTAACTTTTGATTGGCACAAACGATTCTGATTCTGTTTCAAGTTCTGAATTGCCCAATCTTTTGGCCATCTTTCTTGTCAAAATGAATTCCATAGAGCCCCTTACAAAAATTTCTACAGGGTGATGAACAGAGCAGTGCAAAATTGATGAAAGCCCAACATACCCCTGTTTTCGTTAAAACATTTTTTCGGGAGTATCAACACCAAATTTATGAAGAATGATGTGTTCCCTCGAAACGGTTTTTGAATTTTCGGGATTCCAGTCGAAACAGCCACAGTGTGATTTTTTATTGTGAATACTGTATGTTATTCCAGAGCAACGCAAAAACATTAGAACTTTTCATATCAAGATGACGCCACTTGGTAGGCTTGTTCACTGAACAATTCTGAGCAATTTGACTTGCAACACGTCCCTATTTCCAGTGTAGGGGTGAAGAAAAGCCCAATTGGCAGCCGACTTTTTGGTACCACTCCTAAAATTCGGGTTTTTAGCATTGAAAAAGGGTTATTTTTTACTCTCTTCAGTCAACATGGGACTACGTCATCAGAATTGGATTGACCATATTTCCGCCATTTTGGAATTTTTTGCCTTTACCTCAAAAGACATGGGCATGTTTGGTATCATTTCTTGAAATGTTAGTCCCCTGAATGGGATTCTCTCAATAAGATCTGTCTATCTGTTTGGCTATTTCTTTCCGAAAAAATATTTATTAAATTTTCAACCCCACCACCCTTCTTCCTGAAAATCTCTGAGCGTCCAATTTTATATTCTTGACCTCTCAATTCTTTCCAATGCAGTCAACATCATTCTGCATAGCATCGGAATAGATAATTTTCTGTGAAAAAAATGCCACACAAATTTCACCCCTCCGCTCCCCCCCCCCCTCATCTCAAAAATCTGAAATGGCAATACCTACTTTGTGATACATCAAATTGAAGGAAATTGAATTCCCTCCATGAATAAAATCTTTTCAAAATTTTCCAAACCTCTCATGTTCCTCACAAAATACTCCAAATGTCTAATTTGTTTGGAGAGGGGTTAAAAATTTCAGAAAAATTGTTTTCGGAGAGAGAATCAATTTCCTTTCATTTGATGTATCACAAAGTAGGCGGTGTATTGTTAAATTTCGAAGTTGAGGTGGAGGAGAGCAAAAGGGTCTATTTGGGTAGCACTTTTTCCAAAATTGCGAAAATTCTTTTCTTCGATATTTTCTATGATGACACTGACTAAATTGAAAAGAAATGAGGGGTCCAGAATTGAAAATAGGACAGTCAGAGAATTGTTAGGAACAAGGAAGGTGGGGTTAGAAATTTTGCAAATATTTTTTCCAGAAAGAAAATTTAATTCTCTTCAATTTGATGTATCGCAAGGTAAGTTGTGTCATTTGAAATTTCAAAGTTGGGGTAAGTGGGGGCAAGGGTGCTGAAGATAGAAATTCGCCAATGTATGTTTTAGATGTTCCCTTTGATATAAAAATCGACCTGTTTTTACTCGTAGAAATATTCACTAGGTATCGGGAGTTATTGCAGGTGGATAGTTTTCAAATGATCACCCGGTACAGTATTCACAATAAAAAATCACACTTTAGCTGTTCCGACTGGAATCCCGAAAATTCAAAAACCGTTTCGAGGGAACACATCATTCTTCATAAATTTGGTGCTGATATCCCCTAAAAAATTTTTTTAACGAAAACGGGGGTCGGGGGTATGTTGAACTTTCATCAATTTTGCACTGCTCTGTTCATCACCCTGTACAAATTTTATGAGAGAATCTATAGATTTCATATTGACAAGAAAGATGGTCAAGAGATTGGGCAATTCAGAACTTGGAACAGAATCAGAATCGTTTGTGCCAATCAAAAGTTACAGTGGTTCAAAATTGGGTAAATTTTTGTTTTGTAACACTTTCATTGTTGAGCAGTTTATTTGAAGAATACGGGCTGATAGCTGAACGGCTGGGCTAGCGAACGGTCTAAAAACTGATTCAATCGCTTGTAACATTCCAAAGTTGTCTTGGTTCAAAGTTTGGTCAGTTTTTGCAGGGTGGCACTTGGGTATTTCGTTGAGTGTTTTATTTTACTTAACCAAATCTGAAGACAACCATGCAATCGGATATTGCATAATTGAGATAACCTAAATCACAGGTAATTTGTTCTTGACGAAGGTTTTTGATCAATTTTTCTTTTGTTGCAGGTGAGCCATGTCATGTCTACAACCTGTCCAACTGATTCTGTATTTTTGACACGAAGGTAAGGTGGCGTTACCTTTGTTGGACTGCACTGCAAAACTCGTTGTTACGGTGCTAGAAGGTAAACTGTTTCACTTTTTGCTACTCGCAGAAAGGGACCCTTGATAATCTTGAGCACCTTGACGAATTCAAATCTTGAGAATCTGAGAAACAATGAAGAATGAGGAGATAGAGGGAGCAAAGTGAGAGGGAGATAGAAAAATACGGAAGAAATGGTAAACAAACACACGAGAAGAATGGAAGGGTTGGAAATAATAGTTCAATTCAATTCAATTCAATATATTTATTGTTCCTTCGGTGTTACACCATGAACAAGAAAAAAAACAAAAAAAAAACAGGGTAAGATAAATTAACACACAAGTCAGTACTCGTTCCTGCTGAACGCCCTCAGCCTGAGAGCTCCCACAATGAAATTGACAATTCTAACAATAACAGAAGTATTATTTACCTCAATAAAATGCAAGACATCTCTCAGATTGATGAGGTCATGTATGTAGTGAAATCTTATAGGCTTATAAATTGGACACTCGAAAAGTGTATGCTCCAACGTCTCCTGTCTGTGCAAATTACATATAGTACAAAGCTCCTCAGTTATAATTCGGTAACATGAACCCTTCCACGTGAATTTCAGGTAGCGATCACTGCCTAATTTCAGTTGGGCTACTATTTTCAACTTGGCAATAGGCAACCTCAACTGCAGGTAGGATCCGCTGTCAATGTCAAAGCTAAAAAATCTGTACAAGGGGGAAAAAGTGGAGGACTGACACCTGTTTAGATCAATGTTGCGCAATCGTTGCTCATATTGATCGAGAATTTCTCCTTTATACCTGACTAAAGTCTGCAGATCCAAGCACGGCCAGAGGCGCCCAAACCCAGCATCCGTAAAAAACACTCCCATTTGACTGGCCCAACTGTATTTGGTTTCTCTTGAATCTATCTGAATCAAACGCTTGAAACATATAAGCGGATAGCGACTACAGTTCATGCAAAGTAATTTTTCCATCCAACTCAGGCAAGTTTTGAGTATCACAAGTGAGAGAGCCGTGACACCTACCTCCAGTCTTACAGCATAATCAGGAGTATTCTTAGCCAAGGCCAGCAACCGCTTGAAAAAACCGACCTGGACCCTCTCCAGAAGGTCAGCATATCTCACTGCATACACGGCCATGCAATGCGACATAGAGTTTAGTATGGTCGACTCGTAAAGTTTAATTCGCGGTTCCCAGCTATTAAACCCAGCACGTGCCATCAATGATAAAGTCGCCCCAGATGCAACCCTGGCCCTAGCCACTGTCTCTCTCGCCGCTTGCAGGAAAACCGATGAAGAAGTAAAGGTAACTCCAAGGTAAGTATATTTAGTTACAAAAAAAATTGATAGTTCAATCACACAAAGTTTATTACTGATTATCACAATTGTGTTAAATCAGCTGGAGGATCAAAATTAACATAATCAGCAAAATCTGAAACCAGTAGGTAATAATACAGGGCGGTTTTTGTAGTAATGTCACAGTTTCAATAGCGTCTGGCAGGCAAAGTAGGTTACAGCAAAGTTATAAACAGGGATATGGACATGGAAATGTCTGTACTGAAGCTATATGCTCTAATACTCTGTGACATCCGCCGAGATCCTTATTGCAAATCAGATTCTTTCTAGTCGAATGAAAGTCAAGTGGGACAAATGCAAATAACGAATTCAAATTCCAGGCATCAATTTGTGCACGCAAAGTTGATGACTGACAACCAAGGTTGTGGTGTCAGTGTCATATCAAACTTAATACTGTAAACTACGTAATAGCGCATGCTCCTGTGTTAGTAATTCGCGCACTTTGTCTGCCATTGCAGAAGCCATTGCAATTGTTGCATTACTGAAGAACTTGCATGCTTCAATTCGCTTTCTGTTTAAAGTGCAGGGTTATTAGCAGGGATACAACGGAATACAATCCTTTGGCCATCTTGAAAAAAAAATTCGATCAGAACAAAGAGAAACGGAATCAAAATTGAAACCGATCATGAAATGACAGCTTCAGAAAGTTCTGGTGGTCGGCTTCAAAGTTACGGTAACCGATAAGATTACGTGTAATGACAACGGACTCAGACATATTTCAAAAGCTGCGTTTTGAAATGTTTCTTATACAAACCCACTCGAATTCCAAGGTCGTAATCTATTGCCAAATTTGTTGTGAATTTCAATCTCGTTGGCTCCACCGAATTCTGAATCAGAATCGTCATAATCACCCGATTTGATTTGTTCAAAGCGTACCACTTGATGTTGGTAATTTCCCTGAATACGTCTCCAGACTGCTTGAAATCGAAAGATACCGAAAGAAACTTGGAGCAATTCAAACTCTTACCGCAATGATCGAAGCTTGTCCGTTTTGAATCAAGCAACAATAACAAAACGCAGCCAAAATCGCAGCGAAAAAAAGCACCACTTTACTTTGTAGGTCAAATTTGTAGACATCCAAATGCACCTGCATCAAGAGCAATAATATACAGAAACAAGAAGATATGGAATAATACTGTGATGGAGCACGCACCTGGTATGCGATGACTACAATGCACAGTGCTAGCATAAATCCGAACCCTGAAAGTGCCACGAAAAGTGGCTGCACAAATTCTTTTATTATTCTGTCCGTCAGCCTGCAAAAGTTTCATTGATTACATGACAATTATCCGTACCGTTTGCTCACTTGATCCACTGGATGTGCCTGGCAACGATGAAGCAGAGTCTCCTCTTCATTTCGCGTTGGAACACTCGATCGTCGACCAAAGCTTCAGGACTTTCTGTTTCTTCAAAATCTTCACTGATGGTCCTGATACTCTCAACAAACATACAACACTGGAGCAACAATTGCTGCGCACAGTAAACCACCAACATTGGATGCACGATCATGGCGTAAATTATGGGAGTCATAGATAGCTTCCGGAGCACTATCACAGCTCCGGGAAGCTCCGGAAACCATTTTTGCAAAAGGTACAGTAACAAACTGTACTCGGCGCTCACGTCATCTGGTGTCAGAATGAAGAAGACGCAGCAGATTGATAAAATTGACAGGCAGCAGCACACTATTGCATTTGAATTTCTCAAAAGTTGTCTGGCTCTGGCATTAACTTTGTTCCCGGCATTGTCAACCGACCATAAGTCCAGCGTTTGCCATAAAGTCTCTGCGAACTCGCGTTTCCATAAAATAGCAAAGCCCGCTGCTATCCCCTGGAATCGTCAAAATTATCATTCGATTAGTATTCTATTTACAATGAAATGAAACTGGCTTTTCGATCGTCACTGTCTTATTCATTGATTTGAGTTTGTCATACGCTGACTTACGTATGATGTGGCGATCAGAAAAGGGGCATATTTCATGATGTAACACGGCTCGATGACGTACATGCAGGTTTCGAAAACATAAACCATAATTTGTATTGCCAATGATGATAGCAAAACAATCCTGATTATCTTCTTTGTGAAAATGCCAATGCACACCAGATGTGGCAGCCAAAAAAATTCTCCTGTAACAACAATTTGATTCAGCAATGACATATTCACATCTCGTTTCAATCTCCCTGCTTTTCATCAGTGGTTTCTCGCAAAAGTCCGGATTCTCCATTGTGAACCGGTGCTGAACCGATGTCCCGTGAAAATGGACGATGTTCCATATGGAATATCCATTAAAGGCAGTTCAAATGAAATGAATCAAATAAATCTAATAATGTACTTGGTTATAATTGAAAAATAGATGGTCACTGAGCGCAATATCTACAACATGAAAATAATACCCTGGACATACTAGAAAGCTCAATGATCATTAACGATAGATCGTCGTTCAACTCGCCTTGCTGCCTTGCTGGTTTTGCTCACCGCTGGTATTTTTTGTCAGATATTTGATGAATGTATTTTACAAGATCCTCCACTAACACAGTTTCAGGTTTTTGTATTAATATGCGTATTATTATGCCTTCCTGCTGATTTTATTATACCTGGGTGAATTTTATATTCATTTATCAACTGATGTCTTTAGATTTGTTCACTGATGTTTCTTTGATTTTGTTTTATTAATTTCACGTACATTGAATACCTGAAATTATCAGTGAATCGCTAGTCATTTTGTCACATATTTGAGTCTTCTTCTCTGGGCCCAACTCACTGGTTTGTTTGACGTGGTTCTTCTGTTGTGTGCCCTTTTTCCGAGCCCGTCACGCTTCTTTTTCTCTGACTGATAATTCGACATATTTTGTTGTTATATTTCAATTGCTGTTGTTCATTTTGCCCCTAGTGTGTCATTTTGCAATTCTGTCAGTTTTGTGTTAGGTGTTTTGAGAAAAGAACCATACAAGAATCATTTTGCACTTATTTTGTTGGAGTGAATGTTAATTTCTGTGCAATGAGCGTGCTTAATTAAACTCTCTCTTCTCCGTGTCACTTAGTTCCTGAGCAAAAGCGGATCAAAGGGTTAAGATGCGAGCAAAAACGGGCACAACGTAGAGTTCAGATGACCATCGGCCAAATAAATGTAATGTCGGGGGGGGGGGGGGGGGGGTTATGACAATGAGTCACTCCGATTCAAAGTGTCGCAGAATCGCGTGAGCGATACTGGTTTACTGGTCTCGAAACGCTTTAGGACTGTCGCGCCTGTCAAAAATGCCAACGATCGAAAGTATCTCGTCTTGTCATGTCAGCGGTAGAAGATTTTCCTCTTCCATCGTCCCGAATTTGACGCTCATACATAGATGTGCTGCCACCTGTTGGACCACTGCGTTTCTGCTTAACAGCAGTGAATCGAATCTCTGTCCGGTCAGAAGCTTGTCCACTGCGACAAATAACTGCAGAACATGTTTGCTGAAGCTTTGCTTGCCTGCTGGGTATCTTGTTTCGGCGTCACAACAGATCAGGGTCGTCACTTTTGATCGCGTTCATTTCGTGCGTTTGAAATCTACGTTGGACTCAGCCGGTCTCGCTCTTCCAGCTACCATCCTCAATCGAATGGAATGGTAGAACGTTTTCACGTTCATTGAAGCTGCCATTATGTGTCATCCCGGAACCAACTGAGTATAAACGTTACCCATGGTCCTTCTTGGTGTAACACGTGGAATCAAAAGAGGCGTATTCAGGGTAAGGGTAATGGGAGATATGAAGTAGAAAAAATCCCATCGCTGCCACCATCATTCAAGAATATTTCAATCAAGCAGTGGAGAAAAATACATATTATATCAGTATAATATCCCACCGGTATGTAGTAGGTATAACAGGAGGCATTGGAAAATAAAAGATTCATGGGTTGACAAAGGAGCGGTGTTACTCTATGGACCATTCCCACGTGACGTCACACGCACGTGTCGAACGGCTGATTCGGGGCAACGTCAACATGATGTCAACGTCATACGTGTCATATACGTGCCAGTTGTCAGAATTTTGTCACTCGACGCACCGACACCGACTGACAAATTGACACACTAACCAATCTAACTGACGTAGCCCACGTGCCCCGTAACAGACAACGCACATCTAACTGACGTTGCCCCGAATCAGCTGTTCAAGACGGAGCTGCGTGACGTCAGTGGAAATGGTCTATTACAAGATAGGGTGCGCTCCTGATTATCCGGGAAAACCTTAAAACTAATTCATAGCGTAAACGCTGCCACCACCAGCACCGTGAAGATATATTAATTTCTCACTCCATGGACCGGGAAGAGATGAATAATCTTTGGAGGGGAGGGGGGGGAGTCACTCGGAAATGTCGGTAGACGTGCTCCTTCGGCATATAGGCGTATCAAGTGGAGGGTCCGCGTTTGAATAACCGAGGTGGCAAATACACACATCAGAAAAATCTAGGGGACAAGCAAATCCAGACGATCTCTAAAATCATCATAACTTTTGATTTCCGTCAGCGATTTCATATCGGTTATCAGTGTTCGATAGCTCAATCTTCCTTCTTCATGCCTTGATCTCGTCGAATACGAACAAATGTTTTATAAGGTTGCTACAGGGTGATCAATGGAACAGTGTAAAATTGTCGAAAGTTCAGTACGAGCGCGATTTTCAAAAAAAAATGCATGCATTTTAATAGCACAATTGTTAGGATCAGTGTTTCAGCTTCGGTGACGTTTTTGAATTTTAGAAATCGAAGGTGAATTGCCAAACATATTGATCATTTTATGCCGCCGCACAGTGGGCGAAGTAGCTCAGCTAGCTGGACATGAACTCCCATGCGAGAGATCCCGGGTTCAAATCCTAGTGGAGGGCAGTTCTTTTTTTTTCGTTTTTTTTTCCATTAGGAAGAGGTGGTCATTGAATATTATCACATTAATTCACCATACTTACCATAGCCCATGATTTTTTCATGTTTAACCTGATTTATCACCTATTATATTCAAAAAAGTTACAGCAAAATTATTGAAAATACCCTTGAAAAAAAAAAATTGACCAACTGCAGAGTCGCGCATAGTCGCAGGATATTTCAATGTTTCTGTGAGGATGAATGGTCCACTGATACAATGTCATCAAAAACTTTGATGGCAATTGAAGGCAACCACCACTTTCACACCAACGAAAATTACTTATTCATAAGAAAAACAGCATTTTTCAGTTATCTTTATGTAATTTTTTTAGAGCTTTCTCAAACACCCTGTAGTAAAACAATCTTTATAATTTGATTCTACATTGACGAGGCTACAAGAGCTATCCATTGAAGTCAAAATAAGAGTTTATATGACTGTGTTATCCTTATCTGAAAATGCACCATAATATTGGAACAATTTTTTTGTTTCGAGCTGTGGTAATGACCCCAACTTTGGGACTTGATTACTCAAGAAGAGAGAAGCTCGAACAACATATTTACAATGAAATGAGATCGTGGACTAATTGGCTACACCCCTGGAATAGAATCATCGCTGAATTCTAAAAATCATTTTTCAGACTTATGTCCGGCTACGAACGCGATTCCGCCCAGTGTGCGCCGTGTTGAACTTCCAAGATAGAAAAAAAGTGATCTGATTTTATTTAAATTTGGAACACACTCATGTCTGGTTCAAGTAATTGGAATTTCAAAATCAAATGTCTCTTCCGATCACTTCCGATCACACATAAATGATTCGATTTGAATGAAACTTTGAAACACACTAGAATCAAATTATTCACATAAAACTTCAATGTGGCGGCTTGAAGTGATCAAAAAAGACATTTGACCTTGAAATTCCAATTACCTCAACTAGACATGGGTGTGATCCGAGTTTTAATGAAATCGGATCACTTTCTTGGAAGTTCAACATGGCGGCACAAAATGATCAATATCTTTGGCAATTCACCTTCGATTTCCAAAATTCAAAAACGCTACTGAAGCTGAAACACCAGTCTTTATAACTGTGCTATTGGAATGCATAAAATTTATTTCTCGTGAATCGCGCTCGTACTGAACTTTTGGCAATTTTACACTGTTCCATTGATCACCCTGTAGAATTATCAGGTGATCCTACTTCTTGTCTGTTTTTCTTGTTTATTTCTATGATATTATCACGGGAATGACAGACAGTTTTTTGTAAAAATTTTTCTTTTAATAAATTGCCAACGTTTCCACCTAGTGGCAAGGTCTCTCTCAAGGCGAGTAACTAATAATAATACAATAAATAACTATATACAGACATTTATTCAAAAATGACACCTTCCCACAATTTGAGCTGCTAATATACAAAGGATACTATAACACATGGAGTAAAAATAACACAGTAATAGGTAAACTTGAATAGTAATCTGAATTTCGAAAAAGTAGGTATATAGTATATAGTAGAATATGTCATGTCATCAATAGACAGCTCGTCCGACGACGAATATTTGCCTCTAAAATATCCGAATAGCGGCAAATTTCTCCAATATGCAAGGACATGGGAAATCACAAAAAAGGACGCAGAAGAGGCCGGTCCATCAAACGTGGTGGAGAGTCAAACTTTTGAAGCCCCCGCCGAGACCAAAGATGAATGCGTTGAATGTCACGACACGATGTCAGCATGCGATTTATGTGGAAAATCTTTTAAAAACCAAACCGGTCTGAAAATTCATAAAGCAAGAGTACACAAAGACAAGGTTTCGACGGATAGTAGGATACCTTGTTCTGAAAGCAGCATAATAAATGACATTAGAAAGACATGCGATATTTGTGGGAAGAAATTCACTAGCAGAGGGATACAAACACACATTGCCAAAGCTCATCCCGACATCTACAGAAAAAATATGGTTAAAAAGTATTATTCGAATAAACAAGAACAAATTACACCATCTGAAGCAAGACCTAAAGAGAAGAACAGACCACCAGAAAAAAATTCCAAACTCGACTCTGAACTAACTCAAGCCTTCAACGGAGAACTAGAAAAATGGATTCCCATGTTTCGCGAGCCAGTTTCGACAACAGATTTCAACAAACGAGTAGAAAGCTTTTCTAAATTCCTAGCCGAGGCTATACACACACTTCCTGGACCGAAACACCCAGCGAAACGTTTCTTTGAGGCTCGAAAGAAAAAGAAGGAACTTACATCACAGAACGCGAAATATAAAGAATGCAGCAATCCAGAGCGGAAGACGAAGGCAGACCGAAGAAAGCGAAGAGAGAAGTATGACTACGAATTGATTCAGTTCGACTTTTACAACAGAAGACGAAAAGCGGTGCGACGGATTCTGGATGGAGAGAAGAAGGGGTGTACCTTGAGTCTGGATGAAATTTACGAGGAGTTTTCGGAAAGGTTTACGAGGTCTAATACCCACGTTCGTCGATCTTACAACAAAAACCTGAAAGACGACGACATAACTGACAAAGATGTCAACTATGACGTTGAAATCACTCAAGAGGAAATCTTATCAACAATAAAATCAATACGAGTGGATACAGCACCTGGCCCTGACAGAGTGTTAATGCGGGTTCTGAAATATGGGAAGACGGCAGAGGTACTAGCGGATATTGCGACTTATATATCTAGAACTGGATTTGTCCCCGACTGTTTCCACTTAGCTAGAACTGTGCTAATAGACAAAGGGGGTGATCCCTCTAAAGTAACTAACTGGCGGTCCATCACTATATGTTCGGTATTACGTAGAATTTTGGAAAAAATAATCGACAAAAGACTTAGAAATTATATACTGTTCAATCCAAATCAAAGAGGTTTCGTTAGAACACCTGGCACTCACATAAATACCTCAATAATTCATTCGATTTTAAAAACAGCTAAAATAGAAAAAAGGGACTGCTGCCTACTTTTCCTAGACATCGAAAAAGCATACGACAATATCGGTCATGATCATCTAGAAAAAAACGCTTAAAGAGTTACCTATACCAACAGCTCTAAAAAATTTAATCTTCAACTTACAAGAAAGAAATGTAACCCAAATTGAAACATCTAAAGGGAAAACAAAGAAAATTTTATTCAAACGAGGTGTAATGCAAGGCTCACCTCTATCACCGGCTTTGTACAATCTTTGTATCAATCATATTCTGGACGAATTGTCAGAAGAATCAATTTCAAATCAACTGGGATTCAAAATCAACACAAATACACCACCTGTGAGCATTCTTGGGTTCGCCGACGATACAGTTTTAATCAGCAAATCAAAATTATCAGCACTGAGTTTATATGAAACCACACTTCATTTGTTTCAAGAAATCGGATTGAATTTGAACATAAACAAAACCAAAATAATAAATGTGGTGAACGGACAATTAATCCAAGAGGACATAGCTGTGAATGATACCATCATAAAGTCTATAAGTGAAGACGAAACAATAAAATACTTGGGCGTCAAATACAACGACGAAATCAATTTTGACCAGACCGAAGTAATGAAGAAACTGGGAAGAAAACTTGAAACAGTTGTCTCCAATCCCCACCTGAAAGATGACCAGAAAGTAACCATTTTGAACACCTATATTTGGCCTACTATGACTTATCAATTCCAAACAGCACCTCTACCAAAACTGGGAAATCAATTTCTCAACGATGTTGATAAAATGATCAGATCTTCCTTAAAGCAAATACTAGACCTACCTCATGACATACCAAACAACATGCTATATTCAGCGAGAAACCGGAAGGGACTTCAACTATTTAAAGCGAGCTGGGAAGCCTATCTCCAACACATGAACATCTGTTGCCGCCTAGAGAAATGTAGTGATGACATTATACGTAATACAAGACAACTGCTAGATGAGAAGAAAATGTGCCTGTCGAAACTCAACATTATAGATGAAAAATTTCTAAATTCTCCAGTAAAAGATCTCAGGTTTTTCCTGAGAGAGAGGGAGTTCGAGGAATGGGCAGCATTGCCATATAAGGGAAGAGGTGTGATTCTTTTCAGAGAATACCCTCAAGCAAATAATCTTTTTAATGAGAACGGGGGTCTATCTCTCTCAGAACGAAAAGATGCCATCAAAATTATTGGTGATGTTGCTCCTGTAAGAGCTCTTCCGGGTAGGTCCAAGGATGGCACCCAGTGTCGACACTGCTCCGACGCTGAGAATTTTGTTCGTGAAACACTGCCTCATGTCCTTGGATCCTGCCCATTTGGAGAGCTCTTACGGAATCAACGTCACCATACTATCCGCACAATGATAGCAGATGCTCTGAGAGAGTTAGACCTCACAGTCTACGAGGAGGTGGTAGGCTCTGCAGATCTCGGCAGCATTAGAAGAGTGGATATCCTTGCCATTGATTCAAAGAAGAGGGTCGGTTGGATTATAGATCCAACCATCAGATTCGAACTAAACGAACAGCAACCGATGGAAGTCAATATCGAAAAACAAAGAATCTATAATCCAACTATCCCATTCTTCAAAGAAAAATATGGGCTCAAGGACATCAAAGTTATCGGATTATTGGTCGGAGCTCGTGGAGCAATCACCTCTGTATTCAAAGATTTTTGTTCGAAATTCGGCATTCCTTCAAATTTTTGTAAGTCAATTTCAGCAGTTGCTATCAAAAAATCTATATACATATTGAGAAACCATTTATACAAATTGACCTAGATCGTTTTACCGAACTTTTTATCTTGTTTACCATGTTATTAATTACTTTTTATTGTATCCCTAGTTTATTTTATTGTTGTACGGTATTCTTTGTTTAAAAGCAGCCCGAATTGTTGGGAAGATGTCATTTATATTTTTACAATAAATGTCTCTATATATATTGTAAACTTAGTAAATATAGATGTATAAAGGTGAGGAAGAACTAAGTAATTTTATATAAATGGTTTCGCAAAATGTAAATGGACTTTTTCAAGGCTACTGACGCTACTGATTTACATAATTTAGAAGGAATGCCAAATTTGAAACAAAACTCTGAAGAGGGTGGTGATGGTCCCACGAGCGCCGACAAGCCACCCGACAACATCATAAAATTCGAGAACTTACAGGAATTGTAAAAATATAAGACTCAGTGTATAAAGAAGAAATAAATATGTCAAAAATTTGAAGTTGAAAACCAAAAAGTCATAAAAATTAACAATTAGAAAACCAACACCCCCAAACAATAATCATACACCACCTCCCCACATTCCAAGTAAACTACTAATAAACCACACTTGAACCCATGACATCACTTCTGTAATTTACAGTATTGTTATTATTTTTTATGTCCAGTCATAGCGAATACAGTGATGGACGATTCGATGAAGTTTGCAGTTGACAAAATACATTTTCTGTTACCACTTCTTCGAGTTTACGGAGATGATACAATTTTGGCTGTTCCCGTAAATGAAATTGAAAGGACAATAAACATCTTCAACAGTTACAACCCAAAACTGCAGTTCACCTGTGAAATGGAAGAAGACAAAAGTTTACCTCTCTTGTATGTGAAAATAATCAGACAAGAGAATGGGTCATTACTGACAGATTGGTACAGAAAGCCTTCTTCATGTTCCAGGATACTGAACTTTGAATCATACCACCCCATGAGTCAGAAGAAAGCAGTTTTCTCAAATTTATCATTTAGATCATTAAAACTAAATCACCCAAAATTTCATAGAAAGAATACTGAATTAGTTAACCAAATTTTGACATACAATAATTATCCCAAACGATTCATAGACACCATTGTTGATTATTACAAAAGCAAGATTTTGAATTCGGCCAATAATGAGAGTACAACTGGGAATATTGATTCTCCAAAGATTTATTGCAAATTCCCTTACCTACCAAATCAAATCAAATCAACTTTTGAAAAAGTTAAATATTGGTAGTTCTTTCAAACCAGTATTATATACAGTTAAAAACACATCAAGTTTATATACAAAGTTAAGAGATATTACACCACAATTGAAATGTTCTGAAATTATTTATTTAATCAAATGTAGAGACTGTGATTCAGTTTACATTGGGCAAACAAAGCAATATTTAGAAATGCGATTGAAACAACATCAATATAGTTGCCGTCCTATAAACGATAAAAAGAGTGAAATTACAACCTTAGCTAAACATCATTTTGAAATGAAACACGAATTTGACTTTATTAACCCAAAAATTCCATGTGAAGAAAGCCATCTTTTCTGAAGAAATCTTTTGGAAATGATGCACATGAAAAATAATAACAATACTGTAAATTACAGAAGTGATGTCATGGTTTCAAGTGTGGTTTATAGTAATTTACTTGGAATGTGGGGAGGTGGTGTATGATGATTGTTCAGGGGTGTTGGTTTTTTAATTGGGTATTTTCATGACTTTTTTGGTTTTCAACTTCAATTTTTTGACATATTTACTCCTTCTTTATACACCGAGTCTTATATTTTTACAATGCCTGTGAGTTCTCGAGTTTTATGATGTATTCTTAGTTATTTATCGTATTATTTTTAGTTACTCGCCTTGAGAAAGACCTCGTCACGAGGTGGAAACGTTGGCAATTTGTAAAAAGAAAAAAATTTACAAAAAACTGTCTGTCATTCCCGTCATATCATAGAAATAAACCCTGTAGAATCTGTATGAAACATTGTTCGTATTCGACGTGATCAAAGCATGAAAACAAAGGATTGGGTTATCGAACACCGAAAACCAACATAAAATCGCTGATGGCAATAAAAAATTATGATTATGTTAGAAATCGTCTGAATTTGCTTGTCCCCTAGATTCTTTTGATGTGTGTAGTATCAGCTCTCTTGTATTGCAGTATTGGTTTTCAGGAATAGACATTCGGGTGAAATAAACCGAGAACGAATTGTGTTTGTAGAAATTAAAAAAAAATGACAAAGTGCAATGTTCGTCTAGCCAATATAAGGCTAGGCTTACTTCGATTAATAGTTAGAAGTAGTCGATATCCGCAACATGGCAGTGATGAACAATCGACACGGTGGTCCCCAAATTTGTAGGTTACGTCACTGTGAGTCATGTGACGTCAACCCGTGAGCCAGCTGAAGACTAATGTAGCAAATGCGTTCGCGTATTCTTGATGCGACCATATTGTATTGAAAAAGGGGACTTGGAGCGTTTTCGAGTCACTAGAACCGAACCAGTTCAGCTCTAAAATCAGGACGATTTACGAATAACTTCTTCATATGAGTATGAGACCAGACGGATCCTTTCTTTTTGGCTGGTCATCTACACTAAAAGGGACTTCATATATTTTCGATCCACCGGGGGTATCTCTCGACGCATATTCACGTATTTTAACACTTTGTAATTGGGTAATTTTATGTCGAACTGGTCGATTTCTTCG
The DNA here is from genome assembly GCA_949128115.1 of Anaspis maculata. Taxonomy (NCBI): domain Eukaryota; kingdom Metazoa; phylum Arthropoda; class Insecta; order Coleoptera; family Scraptiidae; genus Anaspis; species Anaspis maculata. The sequence continues at coordinate 2,657,337 of OX421964.1, forward strand.
GGATTGCGCGCACAGACGCGCACACGCACACTCCGGGCGCGTTTATGTATCCGCCGTGGTTGCGGTATTTATTAACGCGTGGTTTACTTTAGCAATCTCACGTTTTTTTATATAAAATGTTGAGTTTTTGTACGTTCTTTCGTCCCCATTAATTTGTTAGGTTGATGATAACACTTTACACTTGGAAAATTCTAATTAAACATTATGATTGATCCACGACGGCAAGGTGCCGGTTTTACGTGCGGTCGACGCTAAACTTTGCAATTGAATTAATTCATGGCTCACCTATGATGAACTTCTGATTTTTTTCGACTTCTACTCACCTACCAAGGGTTTATGTAACCTTGGTGAGGTTACATAAGTTGTAAAGTAAGTTGTACGTAAGTTGAGTTGATGCTAAAAATAACTCAACGTCCCCTACCTTTACTTTCGCCAGTCGGCGCGTAGCCTACGGTTTATCTACAGGCAATCAAAAGACGTCACGAAGGATTTTCCGTGAGGTTTGCCACTGCAGTACAACGAAACTCCCACGGACTAGGAAACAAAAAGGCTGTGTAGGATTGGACTAGCCCAGTCGGTCAAAGTACCAAAAAGTAGACCAAGGCCGAAAACGACGTAACAAGCCCGTTTTCCATTTTCAACATTTACGGTTGCCCCCTAGGGAGCTTTTTGCCTCGGTCCTTTTGCTTAAATATCTTAACATTTTGGTCTGTTCTGTCGGAGATTTATCTTTTCCCGCCAGCAAGTCAGTAGCAGAATTTTCCAGTTGCTGTTGTATCAGTTTCTCTGTGGAATCTCAACAGAGATTGCCCTGAGTTTCTAACTTGTCCTACAATTCGCTGGCCTATCTTTTTTGAAGTGCTTGCAGTTTGCAGTCGTCTCTGCATGTATTCTGGGAAAGAACATCTGCATTGCGACGACTTTTGCCCGGTTGGAGTTGGATTTCCAAGTTATACTGCTGCAGTTTTGTTGTCCACCTTTCCCGTTATCCCTCCAGACTCTTTACTTGAAGCGACCACTTCAGTGAATCATGATTTGTCTTCGCCAGATATGTTCGGCCATACAAGTACAGGTGGAAGCAAGAACATAGGGGGAGAGGGAAAGTGGAAAATGTGTAGGGAATGGTGAACGAACACGGAATAGGGATCGGAGTGGTGTAAAAAAATTGTAAAAACTAGTAAAACTAAGCAGTTTATTACTCATCTAATTGCGCTCATTCAACATAAGAATGAATATTATGTGATCAATTTGATTGATATAATCAACTAAATCGGCTGCCCGCAGCGTGATCTGATATTACATACGGCTACTTACGTGTTTCAGTTTGCTTCGGTTGCAAAATTTAGGGATACCAGCAAAGACATAACTGAATACAATCCTTTAGCCATCTTGAAACATTCAATTCAAATAGAACAAAGAGAAACAAAATACAAATAAATAATCAAATCCACTGCAATGACAGCCTCAGAAAGTTCCGGCGTTACCAACTGATTTAAATAATTGGTATGCGTCATTCAAATCAACTGAATAATGCATTTGAATAAAAGTGAATGCAAAAATCCGAGACACTTATTCCCAATTTCATCAAGCTGTCGGCAATTTTTTTTTTATATGGTCAAACTAGCACTGCGAGTTGAAGTTCAACTCGAAGGTTCAACTCGAAGACAAAAATCTTTACCGTTCAGTACCGCCCGCTTTACAGAGTTGTGTTTTCTTTCAATTGCTTCGATCTACAACTCACCTGGATTGCAAGGTCATAATCTACGCCCAAAGTCGATGTGAAACGCATTCTCGTCGGCTCCATCATATTTTGGATCATCAATACCATAATCATTCGGTTCGATTTGTTTAAAACGTACCATTTGATGTTGGTTAATTCCCTGAATACGTCTTCGCCCTGCTTGAAATCTAAAAGTCGATATCCAAGCAAACTTCTAAATTTAAACACTTACCGTAGTCACCATATCTTGTCCGCCTTGTATCAAGCAACAGTAACAAAATACCGCCAAAATTGCACCGAAAAAAAGCAGCACTTTGCTTTGTAAGTCGAATTTGTAGACATCCAAATCCACCTGCAACAAAAACAATAATATATCGAAACAGAGATTATGTAAAACTTTGATTAGACTTGCACCTCGTATGCAATGATTACAATGCACAGTCCGAGCATAAATCCTAGACCTGCCAGTGCCACGAAAAGTGGCTCCACAAATTCTTTTGTCGTCCTATCCGATAGCCTGCAAAAATCCCAACGTTTACAAGGCAATTATCCATATCGTTCCCTCACTTGATCCCCTGGATGTGCCTGGCAACGATAAAGCAGAGTCTCTTGTGCATTTCGCGCTGGAACAGCTCATCGTCGACCAAAGCTTCCGGTTCCTTCGTTTTTTCGATATCTTCACTGACATTCTTGATACTTTCGACAAACATGCAACACTGCAGCAATATCTGGTGCATAGCATAAACCATTAACATTGGATGCACGATCATGGCGTAAATTATGGGAGTCAGACACAGCTTCAGGAGCACTATCACAGCTCCAGGAAGCTTCGGAAACCATTTTAGCAAAAGGTACAGTAACAAGCTGTACTCGGCGCTCACGTCGTTCGGTGTCAGAATGAACAAGACGCAGCAAATTGATAAAATTGATAGGCAGCAGCAAACGATTGCATTAGAATCTCTCAACAATTGCCTGGCTCTGACTTGAACTTGGTTCCCGGCAGTGTCAACCGACCATAAGTTCAAATTTTGCCATATCGTCTCCGCGGATTTGCGTTTCCACAAAATAGCAAAGCCCGCTGCTGTTCCCTGGAATCGATTGCTATCATCAGAATTATTATTTGATGAATGATGAGTATTCTATTTACGATCAACCTAATTTCTTGATCTTCACTGTCTTATTCATATCTTTTATTGATTAGCGTTTGTCGTCAGTTAACTTACGTATGATCTGGCGATCAAAAAAGGGGCATATTTCATGATATAAGACGGCTCCATGATGTACATGCAGGTTTCGAAAGCATAAACCATAACCTCCATTGCCAATGATGACATCAAAGCAATCCTGGTTAACTTCTTAGTGAAAATGCCAATGCACACCAGATGTGACAGCCAAAAAAATTCTTCTGTAACAACAATTATTTGATTCAGCAATGACAGTTTCAAATTTCGTTTCAATCTCCCTGCTTTTCATCAGTGGTTTCTCGCAAAAGTCCGGATTTTCCATCATGAACCGGTCCTGAACCAACGTCTTGTGGAAATGAACAATGTTCCGTATGTTATTTCCATTCTAGGCAGTTCAAATAGAATAATTAATTGAAATCTGATATCTATCATTGTTTCTAGCGATAATTGAAAAATGAATAGTTGTGCTATGCGCAATATCTACCACATGGAAATAGTCGGGGGGAAAAGCACAGAGGGTGGGGCCTCAATTTTGGGCCCATTGTGCTGACCTCTACAGTCGTCCCTCCCCTCCCGGTCGCATCTTCATAAACAGCAGACGAATTATAGTACTAGCGGTTCACAAGATAATCTGGTACAACCCGGCATTTTGTGATACAAACAAGAACTTCGGCGCAATTGTTCCTAGAACCAAAATGAATAATTTGGCCGGCTGTTCTTTTCGATTACCCTCTGCTGGTCCGTGATTTATGGGGTACAAGGGGGAGATGAATATTTTTTGCTGCAAGCACTAAACACTGCTATCGAATCATATTTGATGTAATTTGAATAAATAATAAGTAATAATCTTTATTGCTTCTTGAAATGTTAGTTTTTTAGCAAAAGTTTTCGGTAGGTACATTTATAATGAAATGAAACAAAAATCATACCACATTTACATCAGCATTAAAAGGTAAGTACCTGCGTAACAAAAAAGTAGAGAAAAGTCGGCGTTTCCATTAAAACGAGAGAATAAAAGATGAAAAGACAATGAGGACAAAGGCCTCCATTTCCAAAGTAACCATGGTTCAATCAACGCAGGATGTAATTTGATGTAAATTCTGAATAACTAGAACCTGCTGATCACGATTTCGCCACTGTCAGAATGATGCGCCTGTCGGGAGGCAGTGTAGAGCTGTCAATTTTACGATAGGGGCTTCCTGAAATGATAGATTTTGGTCATCGAAGGGGATGTGTGGGGTATCATTTCCAACATAATCGATGTCTGCGAACTCATTTCTTTTTGTAAAAGTGTAATTGGTTTGAAACTGTGGAAAATATAAGGGGTCAAAATTATGATTATTAATTATCAAACATTTACGATTCGCATTGAATCCACTTTTGTTGCACTTTTGATTAGGCTGAGCTAGCGAGTCACGATACCGCCATTGTCGAGGCGCTGCGTTCACTAAAAGTCGAGTTATGATGGATTTATTCGAATTGTAAAAGTTCTTGAAAGCACTTCTGCAGTGGCCATTCAAAAAATAGTGGAATATAATTCCGACCGTTTTTAGACTCGAGGAGTCTACTTTTTCGCATGAAAATGAAATTCTGTCAATATTAAGGGGGCTCATGAAATGGGGATTTTGTACTTCTTGGTCCACAAGCACTCGCCTTGAACCCTAAAAATACATCCCAGCATAAAATGATGATGCCGATGCGATACTGTCATCGCTGAAACGATACGTCAACCAGAAGCCGAGTGGGTGTTGTAGCTCTTTGTACTTGGGGTGCGCGTCTTGAATTACGTTAGTTTGGTCTCGAAATATGATGTGTCCTTAATATATTTGAAAGCCACTTGAAGAAAAAGCAACATCAATGCTAGAAACATACTTCAATATCATTTCTAATGTGTTTTGGGCCGCTGATTTCATTTCTCAATGCAAAATTTTGATTGACTTACAAGTGGAGGTGTAGCTGGTTCTGGTACATGGGAGATATCCCTCCTCTCCTCGAATTTTGATTCAATCAAAATTTTGCATCAAGAAATGAAATCAGCGACCAAAAAAATATTGGAAATGATGCCCAACACATCATATTTCAAGACCAATCTAACCTGATTCAAGACGCGCACCCCAAGTACGAAGAGTTACAGCCCCCACTCGGCTTCTGGTTGACGTATCACTTCGGCGATGACAGCATCGCATCGGCGTCATCAATTTATGCTGAGATATATTTCTTCAAGAATTCAAACGAGTGCTTGCGTAGAAAAAAGCGAAAAATCTATATTTCATGAGCCCCCTTAATATTGATAGAATTTTATCCTTGTGCGAAGAAGTAAGTTTGATAAGTCTAATGGCGGTCGAAATTATATTGCACACTTTCCTTAACGGTCAATATAGCCGGTTTCAGGATTTTTTCAATTCGGAATTATTCGTCATAACTCGACTTCTGGAGAACGCAGCGCCGCGTCAATGACGGCATTAGTAATTCACTGACTCAGCCTAATAAAAAGTGCAACAAAACTCAGTTCAATGCGAGTCGCAAATGTTTGATAATCGATAATTATAATTTTGACCCCTCATATTTTCCACAGTTTCAAACCGATCACATTTTTACACAAAGAAACGAGTTCGCAGACCTCGATTATGTCAGAAATGATGAAATGTCAAAACAGCGCAGTACCCTAAGGGTTAAGAGAAAGCTGGGGTTCTGTACTGAAACTGTGCCAAGTCCGAGGCCAAGTCTGGATCATCTAGAACAAAATGCAAGGTGGGTTTGACCAACCACCGTACTAAACTACGCAACATTGAATACTACACACCGAAAATTTTGCCCCTTTTCAAATAAAATTGCGATAACTCTTGATTTAGACTGGTACAAAAATTTGAAAAAACGCCTTGAATTACCTCTTAGATGCATTTCATATGACATTTTGGTGACAAGTGTTTCTAGAATGATAGTCCAGTCGCTATGTTCAAAATACCCCAGCAACTTCAGAAAAAATAGTAGAGGGTTGAAATTTTGTACACATGTTCTTCAAGTAGTAGGAAATGCAGGGCCGGACCGAAACCAATTTGCTTGGGGGGGTGTGAAAGATCTCAAAATGCCGACTATTATTGTGAGACTGTGAAATTGTGGGACAGCAAATTATTCGTTCTTTATTGACGGGAATTTGAACGGAAATAGCTATTTAGAGCTTTCACAAAATTCCATTGTTCCGGCCATATCAGTGTCATTTTTCCTCCAGAAGGACGGATTCAGCCTTGGTTCCAGCAAGACGGGGCTTCACCGCACTTTACGCTGGCCGTGCAAAAGTTCCTTGACATTCCAGACATTCCTACGAAAATGAACCAGTCGAAAAAAGGGAAATTGAGTGGCCTCCCAGGTCACCTGACCTGTTCCGATTGGACTTTTTCTTGTGAGGATACTTGAAAAAGCGAGTATACAAAGTGCAACCCTAAAGCTTACAGCTGCTGAAAGATCTTATTTCGGACTTTCGGAGAAATGCGGAAGAATATACCTCCAGATTTTCTTTCACCGATGTTGGAGGTAGACAATTTGAACATATGAAATAAATTTTCTAGTTCGCATTATATTTGAGAAGAAACTTTTTTCTTTTCCTATTTCAATATCATTCCTCATTCCAATTTAGTTGCAGAATTTATCTAAGTAATAATAGGAACAAAAAAAAATTATGTTACCATGCGGAGAAAAACACGTAAGTAGTTTTTATTGCAGTGAACAAAAATTAAAGTTTCGAAAAACGTCAAAAAAATTGTGATCCGTCAAAAAAAAATAATGACAGCAAAAAACTAATGTCACGAACAAGTCCGCATCCGTCAAAAAATTATAATGACAGCAAAAAACTAATGTCACGAACAGATCCGTAGTGGTCCAAATCGTTATAAGTACCACTTGAAGGAATTTTCTGAAAAAGTGCCAGGAGATGAAATATAAAGGTGATTCCACTTCACTGGGACACCTATACAGGGTGGTGAAAATTTCGATGCTCACCATTGGTATCTTGGAAACGGTAAGAGATACGAGGTCGGTTGAATTAGAAAAAAGTTGCGCATTTTTGTGGCGGTTGAGAATCTGAAAAGAAACTTCGAATATTTTGATTGGTTTACGATTTATCGCGAAAAAACTGAAAACTTTTATTTCAGAAATTATTTTTCATCTGTCCAACCATTCAAGCTATTTCAATCAAACTTAAAATTAGCTTTTCGAATTAGTAACCATCATGTTCTTTTTATGAGATTTTCAGCGTCAAATTTTGAAAATTTCGTAAATTATTGACAAAATCGGGAATGCTTTGAAAAACAATTGAAATATTATCAATAGCAACAACAAAAGAAGACAGATGTTCAATTGACGTATCTAAGGGCTCGATACCAAGTTGCAGGTGCAAAGTTTGGGACGGCGTAACTCGCTGAATACAGCGCGGTCTGATTGGTTGGTATCCGCCGTTGCTATGGTAACGGCACTTACGGCGGTCTCAGCCCCAACTTGGTATCGATCCGTAACTTCTCAATCGTGTTTTGTGCTTGTTAGTACCGAGAGTTCATAATTTAAATGAGTCAAGGGTGCCTGTGAATTCAAAAACGTCTGTCGAAACTAGGGTAATCCTTACTCCTTTTCTAATAAATTTGTCAAACTTTAACAAGAACGATGCTAGTTCCGACAGACGTTTTTGAACTCACAGACACCCTTGACCCATTCAATCTATGAACTACCTGTACAAACGAGCACAAAACACGATTAAGAAGTTAGATACGTCAATTGCACACCATCTGTCACTTTTTTGTTGTTGCTATTGATAATATTTCAATTGTTTTTTAAGCATTCCCGATCTTGTCAATAATTTCCGAAATTTTCAAAATTTGACACTAAGAATGTCATAAAAAGAACATGTTGGTTACTAATTCGAAAAGCTAATTTTTTGTCTCTATCTATTAGTGCAAAAATCCAATATGGCGGCCATAAGAAAAACAAAAGTTGACTATCATAATTTGACATCTAGAAGACCTGAAAAATTTTTGTCAACGTTGATCGACTCGGAGTGATCAAAAACATAAAACTATGAGGTTTGATTGAAATAGCTTGAGTGGTTGGAAAGATGAAAAATAATTTCTGAAATCAAAATTTTCAGTTTTTTCGTGATAAATCGTAAACCAATCAAAATATTCAAAGTTTCTTTTCAGATTCTCAATCGCCACAAAAATGCGCAACTTTTTTTTTAATTTAACCGACCTCGTATCTCTTACCGTTTCCAAGATACCAATGGTAAGCATCGAAATTTTCACCACCCTGTATATGGTGTTTTGGTGTTGATGCAAAACTTAAAAAAAACCTTCGAACTTCCAACATCAGTCCAACACTGATGACAATTTGCTGATGGTGTTTTGTTTGAGTGTTGGCAAATTACTTTATCCACAACAAATGAACCGTGGATTATGAATCATAATCCACCACAAAGATTTACGAAAACGAGCATCTCAAAAACCTGCTTAGCACAATGACTTTACCCTATACCTACCTACCTACCTATGTTTCCGCAAATCAGACTTCTGAACTTCAATTCTGACTTCATTAAGTAGTTCTGTAGTCTGTTCACCGATAAAATGGACTTTTTTGAATTTCAGTGATGTAACCTATAGCAAACAAAAGCACCAAAGACTGTAACAACAATGACATAGGTGCGTTTGGAACTAATATTAGTTTTGTTCGGTTGGTAGTCTTACCCGGGCAAATTATTCCTACGCCAAGCCAATGGCATGATATTCAGCGAGTTTGACACTTACGTACGATTTCCAACCTCCATTTCTCTATGATGTTTGTTATTTTTAGTCGGCTCGGCTGTTGTGAGTGTTGTGCAAAAAAATGAGCTTTATTGAAAAAAAATATTTTCTCATTTAATAAAATTGGTATCAAACTGGTGCCATTTAAAATTACCATAGCAATTAGCTGTGATTAGCGGAAATAAGCACCTCTTTCGAACTGGAATTTTAAATTTCGCGGGTAACGCTCGGGACTTCTTTTCAAGCGGAGGAATCTGGTGGTCCTTTCTATCAGTGTATAGAGTATACCACAGTAATACAACACAATTAACAAACTTATTTGATACCAACGAAGTTTCTTTTTCGTTATGCATTATAGTTAGGCACTTATTTTTTTTTTCAAATAGTTTTACGGACAATATTTCAGTTCATCTCGATTTTGCCGACTGAGCTTGATTTTGCCGAATGGATGTTCGCGACTGGGGGGGTGTTACAACTCCCACACTCCCTCTTCGGACCGGCCCTGAGGAAATGAACTAAAGAAAGTCCCCCAAAATCCGAGCTTAGGAATCCACGATAGAAACCATCAAGTGTTAAAAACCATTTCTTTGGGAAAAGAACTCATCTTCTTAGCTCAAGATTTTTTTTGCCATTGGATGATTGTATATTACTATTTTAAGATTACCCATACAATATTTTGACAGTTGCCTAGAGGGCGGATCCAAGATGGCGGCTAAGAAGGAAAAACAGTGGACTACATTATTTTTGAAAATAGCAATTGTGGACATTGGTTGATGGTCATATTCCATTTCATTCATAATTTTCAATTGAAAACTAAGTTACACTCCAGTACTTGAGAAAATCTGGTGACCTACCTCTGATTTCTTAGGAAAAAAGAGGAATTTGTTAATTTTTTGTTTTTTCCCAAATATTTCAAAATGGTTCAAGATTTTTCTGAATGACTTGAAGCATCATCAAAAGCATAAAATTGCGAATATACATATATGATAATTTTCATATATCCAGCTCTTTTGCTTTCTGAGATAAAAAAAATCAAAATGTTGCTTTTATTATGTTTCAGAGGGGAAAACAGTCGATTTCATAACCTGCAGGTGAAAAAAATTAATTAAAAAAAAACTCCTATTTCAGGAACCATGAAAGCTGAAGATATATAAATCTTTAAATGTATTCCTGTTTTCATGTTGTTGAAGGTGCTGTGAATCATCCTGAAATATCTTGGACCGTTTTTGAAATTTGCTGAAAAGACTGAAAAAAGTTCCAAATTCTTTTTTTTTTCAGTAAATCAATGATTTTTTGAGATGCTGAAGTATAACATAAGTTTTCAATTGAAAATCATGCAAGAAATAAAATATGATCATCATTCAATGTCTAGATCTATTATTTACAGAAAAAATATAGTCAACTGTTTTTTCTTTTTGGCCGCCATCTTGGATCCGCCTCCTATGCAAATCATGAAATCGTATATGGCTATTGTTAAGATGGTTATGTGGGATCATTCAATTGCAAAAATAAAAATCTTGAGTCAAGACAAGGACTTCTCCGCTGAAGAAACGAGTTTTTAACACTTGATGGTCATTATCATGGGTTCCTAAGCTCGGATTTCAGGGGACTCTTTAAAGCTTATTTATGACCATCAGAGGAACGTGTGTACAAAATTTCAACCCTCTACTATTTTTTCCGAAGTAAAAAGTCATAGTGACTGGACTATAAATAGACCCTTCTGAATCTGAAGATGCCTGTTACCAAGGCGAAATATTGACCGGAAGTAAGATATCCACGATAGTTGAAGATGGCGTCCAATTAGGCGGAAAGGATTCTTTTCTCCTATATCTTTTTAACCGCTTCACCGATTGATCGCAAATTTCATACGGATAGTTCTTAGGTACGTGTCCATGGTTTGATGAAGAAGAACTTCAACAAAAGTATCCAGTGGCGTAGATACTGGTTGGCCGACTTTTCTTCTTATTCCAATTTTTGAGCTGCTGTAAATTTTCTGAAAAGATCATAACTTCAAATTCTGGATTCAATTTTGATGCTCAGATTTTCCAGCGAAATTTGACATATACTGGCCAACCTATGGAATGGAACACTGTGAGTAGATGTGGAAATTATTGTGAAATGATGGAAAAAAAAATAACAAATTTTGTAACAGTTGCTTTGAGTAAAGACCGGTTCGTCATTACTCTTTTGGAATGTTCATTTCTTCACTCGCATGATTTGCATCACTCAACTTCGTCTTGTGTTCAAACATCATGCTTGTGAAGAAATGGGGATCATTTCACTCGCTGTATAATCGCTACGCCTCATGATGGCAAACATGGCTTATTTGGACCTGAAAACGCGCTCTTGTATCGAAAAATACTATTTCACGCAAGAGGACTCTAATATTGACTGATTTCATTATCTCACAATGAGTCCTATTTCTTACAGCTCAAGACTGACAAAGACACCCATGGGTAGAAATACTCGATTTTTTTTTTGAGGCTGTTGAGAAGCCGGAGTCGCTTCCTCCCACCCAGCCATATACATACATGCCATGCCATACAGCTTCACATAATGAAGAGCCATTATCAAGCACGGTTTATTGTGGAGATAACCATAATACTGATCACTATTCACTGCAGTTACCTGATTATCCAGGTCTGTTCTCGGAGAACGCCCACTTTTCTTTCCACAAACTTCCAGAATTGGAACAATGCTGATGGAAAACACTCCAAAACCATATCTTGACTCCAATCTTGACCACCTTAGACCCCATCGCTGAAAATCGTGTCCCCAAATTGAGCTTACTGCAAAACAAACTGTGGGACTCGAATTTGCTTTTGCAGGAAATCTGGCATGAAATGCCTGAAACTTTGTGAATGCAAAGGACCTCAACAACCACAAAATAGATTGATAAGTCCAATTGCTTCACCAATTGTTGAAAATTCTGTTCGACTACATACATATTAGTGCTCGTTGAATACTGCTTAATTTTCCTGAATCTGAAAAGTGCTCTTATGTTGACACTAGGTCAGTGTTGGGTGTTGACAAGATTCTTGTCTTTCAAGAATGACAAGTCTTTGTCTTTCAAGTAGTAAGTCTGTCAACTAGGCTTCTTTCAATTAGAACTAGTTCTTATTAGTTTCTAAAATGGTAAGGAATCCATGTTCAACTGTATATTCTCGCTGTTGTAGATCTACGAATAGAGAATCTCAGTTTTTACTCTTTTTTTTTCTTGTTTGGGTATCTGATGGTTATATCTTCGCACAAGGAATGTGTAGTCAACATTCTTACATGAGCCATTAGGCTCGTGTACCTCATACTTGAAAATCATGTATATATGCCGATCAGCTTTTAAATTCAGCACTAGAACGGTAATTTTTGCACGCCAAGTTGGCAATTTTGCGATATTTGGGGATGCTCAAATTTGTAATGTTGGATCAATATTCCCCCAGATGACCTTGAATTCGTATTGTCAATCGAGTACACCGCTGTTGCAAGATTGTATATGAACGCTCTAGACGTCTTGATTTTGATAGACTTTCTCCAGTTTAAATGGGCGACTGGTGAATAGTTTTTTTGAATAAAATAGTGAATCATAATATACCATCATATCATATACTAGGTTGAGAAAACTGTTCTAATGTATGGTCAGAAATGAAGGCCTAGTGTCTAAAACCTAGAACGGCTCGGCACTCTGTCACTCACCTGCCATTCTGACAAGATAACAGTCATAACAGCCAAGGCAACACTGTAGCGGAATATGATGCAAGGAGACGCCAGAATTGGCATTTCATGTCAAAATTTCCTAACCTCACTGGACTTCGCCACAAAAAGCCCGTTTTCACGTAACTTGGTCTGTCAGCGTCCGTTACACTCTAGGGAACATGGCCAACCGCGTTTTAATTTCTACTGAATTTAAAACGTGATCGGCATATAGATAAGCATTTTGTTTGAAATCAATCAGAAATTTCTTCTCATGCGAAGGCTGTGTGAGGTGAATTTTTCACCCGAGAATTTTCCTATTTCCGCAGTAAAACCAATCCTTTGGTGAAACCACCAAACTAAAAGCTATGTTTTCGCACTTTTAGGTAGCAGAAATACTTTCTCTAGAATTCACAACGGTAAAAAGCGGAATCGAAGCTATATAAAAGTTATAATGCCAAATATGGAGCAAGTGTGTCCGAGTTATCGGTCGAAGATTAAAGTCAAACGGCCTTTGCTTTATCACAAAATGCATAGTTTAGGCGCTAATCCACCGGACTAGTTCCCAACTACACTTCAGACACAAGGCCGCCGATATAGCTCCGAATGCCATAGAACCACTATAAAGGAGGCCCAATGAAGCTACATAATAAAACAAGCGAATATGCCTGAATATGCTTCGTGTAGCGCACTTCCTTTTTGAATGATAAGTGAACGCAAGATGTTGATTAGGGTTCTACCGTTATTTGGGCAGAAATTTCAATATGGCGGCCAAAATAAAGTCAGATTCATGAAATTTGGCTTAAAAATCGAAATGATCGTACTATAGACAAGGGTGAGTTCCAAGTCTCATGAAAATCGTTCCACTAATGAGAGATTTCAATATAGCGGCCAAGATGGCAGAATGTTGGAATTTGGCTGGAGAATAAGAATGATCATACGAAACAAAGGTACCCAAGTCCCAAGCTCTATGAAAATCGTCAAGTGATGAGAAATTTCAATATGGCGGCCAAGATGGCGATAGAGCATCATTTGTCCAAAATCGGATGTATTTTGATGAAGTTCACATCGCCTGTGAATTTCACTTAAATCGGACTACTTTCAGAGAAATTTAAAATGGCGGACCAAAGATAGCGGCCAAGTGACAAAAATCATTGGTCAAATGTTTATGGTGAACACGTACGCATTTGATTGGCATTTGCACCACATCGATATCTCTTTTCGTTGAGGCATAATTCTCCTAGTTCTATTATTTTGAAACATGTTTAATATGGAGAATACAAGATGGCGGCGGGACATCAATTGTCGAAAATTGGATGTATCTAATTGACGTTCACATCACCTGCAAATTTCACTAGAATCAGTCCACTCTCAGATAGATTCAAAATGACGAATCAAAGATGGCAGCCAAATGACAAAAATCATCAGTCAACTTTATATGGCGGACATATCCGCATTTCATTGGCGTTTGGACCACATCGATATCTCTTCTCGTTGAGGCATAATTCTCCTTGTTCTATCACTTCGAAACATGTTCAATAGTGAGAATACAAGATGGCGGCGGGGCACTAATTGTCAAAAATTCGATGTATCCTGATGAAGTTTACATCGCCTGCAAATTTCACTCAAATCGGACCACTTTCAGAGAAATTTAAAATGGCGAATCAAAGATGGCGGCAGAATAACAAAAAACCAAAAGTCAACTTGATATCCTGGACATATGTACTATTGATCAGCGTTCACACCACATCGATATCTTTCTTCCCTGAGGAGTTATCGCGGGTACGAACGAACGGACGGACAGACGGACGGACGGACAAAGTGAAGCTAAAAGCGCCTTTTTCCCATTTTTTGGGTTAGTGCGCTAAAAAGGCAGAGGGGGGTTACTGGAACTTTTTAAGCCATGAAAAAATATAATGGAGCTCATCGGGGCTCCAAATTATATTTGAAAATACAAGAGGAAAGCTCGAAAAGCTTCGGAAAAGTGCAAAAGGGCCTAACAGAGCTTCGAACGGTATCGAAGACACAAGAGGGCCCAATGGAGCTCTGTCTGTAACAAAATAACCTAAAATTGGGCTTACTGGTACCTATTCCGAGAGCCATGAAAAAACAATAGAAGGGGCACAACAGGGTTCCAACTAAACTTGAAGACACAATGGGAGGCCGATAGGGCTCCCATCGTGATATGATGGCCCACCGCCGCTTGCTGCTTCGAAAGTCATGAAAAATGCAAAGGGACTCAGCAGGGCTTCAAATTATATTGAAGACAGAATAAGGAGACCCAATAGAGCCCTTGATAACACAAGACTGCAAAAGGGGTCTTACTGGAAGTCCGAACGCTATAAAAAACATAAAGGGACTCGTAAGGTCTCAGCAATTAAATTAAAGAAATGAGGAGGAAAACGATAGAATTGGACCTTTGCCTTGGTGCAGCGTCTGTTCTTGGTCGTATCAGCACGAAATATTTTGATCGGACTCATTTTCACGTCTTCTGAGAACGCCACTTGAAGACACATTGACCAAACTTGGCAAGTCTCACACGGAAATTTTACCATTTCTTGATTTTGCAGACTTCACAGATTTGCCAAAACTTAGATTTTTACTGTTCGGTGGCGCTACTGCTGTTTGTGTTCGGAGCCTATAGCGTGTTGCTCAAAATTCTTGAGTAGGTGCTACTTTACCGAATCTGATGACAAACATACAGCTATAGCATAATCAAGGTAACGTAAGTTACTTAATACTGATAGGTAATTTGTTCTCAAGGAAGGTTTTTGATAAATGTTTCTTTTGTTTCAGGTAAGCCATGTCTCCAAGTTGTCCAACAGATTCTGTATTTTTGATACAAAGGTAAGCTGATATCAACTTTGTTGAACGTCTTTCATGACTCGTTGATATGGTGCTGTAGGAGGTAAACTACCGAAGTTCTATTTTATATCAAAGAAGGTGGTGAAATCCGGCCAAAATACATTAATAGTATAAAGTAGCATAACTTCTGAGGAATCTTGAGATATAGATAGATCTAGAAAACATGTAGGATGATCCGGCTTGAGCTACAGCATTAGCTTGAAGGTATATCCATAGAACTACAGAGAAGTTGATATACGTAGCTCTCGACCCAGCTGGGTGTTGTGCAGTGTGACCATCCGAAAAGAGGATGTCGGTGTAACATGAGAGGAGAAGAGTGAGAAGACGCGCAGATGTCAGCGAGGCTGGTCATTGACCAGTCTTGTGAAGCATGGTAAAGTAGATACAGCAAGTGGTTGACTGCGAAAACCATTTTAATGATGCTGGGGTGAAGTCGTGGAGATCATCTTTGTTGCATGGAAGGCTGTTAGTGGACATTCTGCAATGATGCAGTTCATTGTCAGGTCCTCAGCTCCACAGTATCTTCTGATCTTCATTGGTGTAACCGGAACCTGCTGTTTCCCTGTCCGGTTCTTATCATACTATAGCGTTTTTGAGTTACCAGAACCGAGCCGGTTTAGCTGGATCGCAGAAATAGCATAGCAGCCATAACATAGACGCAGAAAGCATACCCGGAAAAAACATACCCAGAAAAAGCATAGACCGGAGAAACCATAGCTTGACCAAAATATACCCGGAATAAACATAGCTGGAAGAAACATACCCGGAAATAACATACTCCTCTTTTCTTTCCCTCTCTTCTCGAATATATAGCCAAATCCACCAAAAGATTTCGAGAATTATGAGATTGCGAGTGAGATTGTAACTGATTATACTTCTAGAAGTTTCAGTGAGAGCGAAAAGAAATAATCGACGTTGGATAAAGAAGATTTGGCTGGTTGTTTAGTGTCACGTAGAGGAATAGACACTCTGGCGTTGCTTCAAACTTCATCGCTATTTCCAAGCTCAATTGCAACTGGCTTAGGTGTGTTACGCGTCTAGAAGTTTAAATAATAGCGAAAGCACCTATTCGACGCTGGAAAGAGAAGCTTTGGTTAGTTACTCACCTAATGGGCAATGGAAAATGTCGCGATGCTCCAAGTTTAGACTGTTGAGCTTCATTCGCAGCTAGCTGTCCAGGTAGGGAGCGAGCAAGAGGGTGAAAGAAGTGAGAGAGGAGAAAGATGTAGGAAGTGGACAGAGCAGGAAAAAGGAGCGAAGGGGAAGATGAGACCATAGAAAGAGGAAGAGAATTGGGAAGACAAGGAGAGGGGGAAATATGAAGAAAATGATAAGCGAGCCCGTAGGAGGAATGGAATGGTTGAAGAAAATTGTGAAGACAAGTGCAGTAAGACAGTTTATTATTGATCACATTTGTGTCAACTAAATTAGGAGATCATTAATTGATTAATACGATCAGCAAAATAAATAACCGGTTGGTAATAAAACAGGGTGGTTTTTTTGTAATCTAAATTTCAATGGCGTCTGGCAGGCGAAGTGGGTACGCAACTTATGAAAACTAAAAAGGGGCATGGCAGCATTCTGCTGCTTACAGTTTCAAGTTTTGTTCGACAATACAACCATGATTGTCAGTCCATCAACTTTGCATGCACGGTAACGAAAAAATGCAACTTTCAGGCTACATGGCATCGCACGTGCGCGCAAAGTTGATGAGTGATAACCATGATTGTGGTGTCAGTATCATAATAAACCTAGAACTGTAAACTACAGAATGGCTGGCGTGCCCCTGTTGATGAGTTGCGTACTTAGTTTGCCAGGAGCCGTTGAAATTGTGACATCACTAAAGAAAAAATTATACATCTACTTGGATCCATCTACCCTACTTGCATGCTTCAATCTGCTTTGTGTTTGGAATGTAAGGTCATCAGAACTGAATACAGTCCTTTGGCCATCTGAAGAAAAGAACGAAATTTGATTTCAACAAAGAGAAACAGAAAATGAACCTTGCATTTTTTGATGAGAAGATGCTACTTGATGGAAGTGTTCTTTGCATCATGCTTTTCCGATCCAGAAAGGTAGCCATCAGCGCCATTCATGCCGGCAGCGTATACAGGGTGAAACAGAAGTTGGAAAACTGTATCCAAATAATCTCTGTTTGGAATCTGAACGCAACTACGCATGTTTCGACAACTAAACGTTGAAGAGCACTTCCCACTGGACCGTTATCATGAAAAATTCGAAGGATGCAACACACGATTGCATTTGAATTTCTCAAAAATTTACTAGCTTTGGCGTTAATTTGGTTTCCGGCACTGTCGGGAGACCATAAGTCCAAGTTTCGCCACACCGTTTCCCAAAACTTGCGTTTCCACAAAATAGCAAAGCCCGCTGCTGTTCCCTGAAATCATTGCCCTGATCAAAATTATTATCTGATTAGTATTCTGTTCACAATCAAGCTAGGTTTTTGATCGTTTTTGTCTCGTTCATTTTTTTTTATTGATTTACGTTTGTCATACGCTTACTTACATATGATCTGGCGATCAGAAAAGAGGCATATTTCATGATATAAGACGACTCGATGATGTACATGCACGCTTCAAAGACATAAACCATAATTTGTATCACCAATGATGATATCAAAACAATCCTGGTTATCTTCTTGGTAAAAATGCCGACGCACACCAGATGCGGCAACCAGAAATATTCTTCTGTAACAATAATCAGATTAAGTCTTGAAAATTTTAAATCGCGTTTTAATCTCACCGCCTTTCATCAGCGATTTCTTGCAAAAGTCTGAATTTTCCATCATGTGAACCGGTGCCGAGCCGATGTCTCGTGCAAATGCACAATGTTCAATATAGAACTTCCGTTCAAGGCAGACTGGAAAGAATAAGTAATGGAAATCAAATATTGATATTTAAATGCTTTGGTCTTTAGAAATCCTACATTGTTTAGATGCTCAAGTGCGTAATTAAGCTGTACTACTTATCTGACATCCTGGTCACGGCACCAGTGTAACGTTTTTGTCTCCTACATGTCTTCTCACCTACATGTAGGGTTCCTAGGGACGCAAACGTTTGAGTATATCCATGCCTTCTTTCCATGAGTGGTTTTCGCAAAAATTCGAATTTTCCATTATGAACCGGTACTAGACCGATAACATTCTCAACACACCAGAGGGTTAAATGATCATTGAGCGATCGTCGTTCAACTCTTGCTGTCTTGGTTACATAAATAGACAAATAATAGCACTTTCTGGTAATTGATCATGAAGAGCCCAATTGAGCCCTTGTGTCTCTTTGTGGCTCCCAAAACGGTTGTGCTGATTCTTGTGTCCTCTTACGGCGCCGAAGTTAGAAGCTATAGGTCTCATTTGGAGCTTCAGTGAGCTATGTCTTCTTGAACTGGGCTTCAGAATACCCCAATTATTCATTTTCGAAGTCCCCAAAATGTTCATTTCATACTTGACGGCCACTTTGAGGACATTATCATCGAGAGCAACTGAATTCGAATTTGTATTGTGTTCAAGTTTGGAGATTTCGGGTTTGTGATGGTGGAGGAATGTGAGACGTTAATAGATGTCGGAATTGAGCGAGTTGAATTCTGATTTTATACGGTGGCTAAAGAAACTTTTTCTGATTTTAGCTATTTTTCTACCAGGAGCACTGATGCTCCTTTTCGTGTCTTCTTTCGCTTTTGGAACTATAGTGTGCCTTTTTGTGTCCTGTTCGCCCGTTCAAACACTGGTAGGCCTTCGTATGTGTTGTGTTAGGTGTCGTTCACAGCTCTCATGAGCTCCCTCAATGTGGTCTCAGGATTTTTTTTATAAAAATTCCTTGAAGTGGTCCATTAAGTAAGGTATACTGACGGACAAATTAACGCACCACCAAATTTTTTGTCGCGGTTTGAAGTAAAATTATTCTCTTGCCAGTTATCCGATTTGAGTGATTTTTCTCTGAATTATACAGGACAATTCGTCAGGGATCTGACTGAGAAACAAATTTCCGGAAAAATGACATTTTTGGTGGTGTAGCGGGTGTGAAATCGATATGGTGTTTTTTTCCCATATCCTTCAGACTCCTTGTGGAGAGCACCGGCAACAGCCGAAAGTTACAATTCATCACCACCTGAGCCCCATTTTCCCGCAACGTCCTTCGTTTTGATACCCTAATTTTTTAGGCCAGGCGGTATGTCGGTAAAATCACTGCAATCTGGAAAAAACTCCGACCAAAGCTTTTATGGTGTCAAAGTCTTCGTAAGGTCAGTAGTTATCTACCACTGAGTTTCCGCCCAAAAACGAGTTGTGCTGATTCCTCCACATCTGCGCGAAGGTAAAGGATGCCTCAAAAGTGCAAAAAGACCTGTTAAACCTTCGTACTTTTTCATTATATTTGCCTCAATGCAAACGTACATCTCTTACGCAAACATTGGAAGCATCTGTCATCATCTCTATGCCAGTCTTACTGTTGAAAAAAAAACTTCTTTGTGCGGGTCAGATAAATTACATTTAATCGTTTTTCCACACAAGAAAACGATGGAGCAACATGTATTTTGTATGTTTCTAATAACTCGTGTCCATTGAACCCATTTATGGTATTCAAATTTTAATAACAGCAGTTTTGAAGATGTTGTCAGCAAAAAACTGAATAATTTTTACCCGCCTGTTCAGCAGCAATTTTTTCAATTTTACCAAATACCGTTGACGAAAATTTCATACGGAATGAAAAGCTCAAACTCTTCTCGAACGATATCGTGCCTGGCTTAACCGCGGCACGCACTTGAAAGTCTAAAAAACTGATTTCTTTTCGAGAAGTCCTGTTTCACCCGCGTGCGGCCGTGCCTACTTGACATAGACCGGGCTGATTACACGAGCTTGGAAATGTACTCTTTCCCAGCTTTAAAACGCGACCATTATTATTAAGACTTTGTACATTGATTTATGAAGAAATTATATATTATTTTATCATTATTGGTCGTGTTTTAAAGCTGGAAGGGAGTACATTTCCAAGCTTGTGTAATCAGTCCGGTCTATGTTAAGTAGGCACGGCCGCACGCGGGTGAAACAGGACTTCTCGAAAAGAAATCAGTTTTTCAGACTTTCAAGTGCGTGCCGCGGTTAAGGCAGACACGATATCGTTAGAGAAGAGTTTGAGCTTTTCATTTCTTATAAAATTTTCGCAAACGGTGTTTGGTAAAATCGTAAAAATTGCTGCTGAACAGGCGGGTTAAAATTATTCAGTTTTTTGCTGACAACATCTTCAAAACTGCTGTTATTAAAATTTGAATACCATAAATGGGTTCAATGGACACGAGTTATTAGAAACATACTAAATACATGTTGCTCCATCGTTTTCTTGTGTGGAAAAACGATTAAATGTAATTTATCTGACCCGCACAAAGAAATCTTTTTTTTCAACAGTAAGACTGGCACAGAGATGATGACAAATGCTTCCAATGTTTGCGTTAAGGTTGTACGTTTGCATAAAGGCAAATAAAATGGAAAAGTACGGGGGTTTAACAGGTCTTTTTGCACCTTCAAGACATCCTTTACCTTTGGGTAGATGTGGAGGAATCAGCACAACTCGTTTTTGGGCGGAAACTCAGTGGTAGATACCTACTGACCTTACGAAGAGTTTGACACCATGAAAGCTTTGGTCGGAATTTTTTCCATCCAGAATGACCTACCGCCTGGCCTATTTAGGAGAGGTAGAAATATTTTTCTCCAACATAACGTGTTTTCTTTTCTTTTTGATGTTAGGCACCCTTCCAAGAAAGGAATGTCTCTAGAACCTTTGATAGATCTTCAAGAAGGTACACCGGATGGTCCCTGCTGTGCATAACCTCAATTCGCATAACACTTCGATGGTTGTGATGATTGTTGTGCTCTTTCGTTTATTACAGTAGATATTCTAGAAATTCTCTTCATTTAAGTTAACGCCGGTACCACCAATGCTGATGTGATAAAATCATCGGTAGAATCGTCCTAGCCGATCGATTTTGAACCCACGGCCTCCTGAAGTGACCTAAAATGAGGGTTCCCGATAAACTTCCTCAACTATCTTCAAAAAAATAAAAAATATTGTTTGTTTTCAACATTTTTCTTCTCTCAAAATTGGAATGAAAGCTTGCAATGAAAAGGAGAAAGTTAAGGAAAGATGGAGGGTAAAGCTCGCCATACATTGTTATTTTCTGCTGTTGCCGATACTTTCCACGAGGGGTCTCAAAGTAACGTTAGAAAAAGCTAAAAATCATTCGAATCGGATAAATCATTCTGCAGTGATTTGACTTCAGACTTAGGTGGAGATTTGGATAAACAGCCACGACCAATCGAAGGTATACATATCCTTCAATAACGTGGTAAAAAATCCTCTCAATTCGACCTCCACTAAAACCAATACAGATATTGTTGATGATTAGTTCAATATGTAATGTAAATACATCATAGTAGTGAGTACTTACTCATTGTTCAGTTCTGTTGTTCGTGTTTCATTATAAATATAGCTAGTATATTGTTATAATAATAATAAAATCATGCTCTGCAAAAGTGCGACTATACAGCTGTTATTCTTATTTCAACTTAACCAAAAAAAAGACCATCATAGACATTATTAACGCAACTTCATATAGGCAACCAATTCAACAGTCTTGTATTTTCATTGCTGCTTCTTTCAAGTTGGACCCAGTGAATAAAAAATTAAACTTTTGTAGGAATTTTAGAGTCTTTATCATATTTATTAAATTCACAATTTTTCATCAAGTACAGGTTAGTAAGTACCCACGTATACAAAAAAATGTTTCCAATTTTGTTGTGGAGTTGAAACTAATAGCATTTAAAAATCCGGGGACTCGATTGGTTCTCTAAAATCCTTGGCCAATAAGTAATGGCGATTTTTGAGCTGAACTAGCTCGGTTCTAGTGACTCGAAAACGCTAAAGGTATATTCCGGCTTTAGGTATACGTATCTATCATAGTACTGCATCTACAGTTTCGACAGGTAATAAGTTCCTGTGTTTAGTTCACTCATGTCAGTCCTGTAACAAAAAATGAATAAATGATGATCATCTCCTTCAACTTGCAAGCAAAATAGCTTGCGTACTTGCCGATAAATGAAAAACGTATCATTAGGGCGTAGCGTGTAGGGCTCTCTAGATTATCTTGTTGCAACAGCCACATCACGAGATGATTCCTAAGAGATGTCCACATCAATTCAACGACTTGAATAGTTAGCTATTGATTAGACTTTGATGTCGATGATGTCCATGGTGTATTATGAGCACATGGTCTTGCAGGCTAAAACAAAATGTAATAATTTTTCTGTCATTAGTAACAATAACCACTGTAGGGTTGGGTGCAGCTAAGGGTTTTGATTTCAGTTTCATGTATTTCACATTTTCACTTACCCTTGCATGCAACTTTACCCAATAATAGGTATGTCCTGTGCGTAGAATAAAAACGGACAAATCCGTTGAATAGCTGAATATAGCAAAAGCTTAGTAGATGTCGCATACCGCTGAATAAATAGAACATAACCTCTAATGTTGACATCATAAATGTCAGCGAGTAGTGGTAGTGGTAGTGATCAAGAAGGCCAGCGCTGTCAATTCCATTACTGACCAAGGTAAGGAATGGGTCCGGAATTCCGGACCTCGTCGGAGTTAGAAATGAATGCATTCCAAATATGATTGTAAGTAAAAGTCATTTCCGGTTATACCGGGAGCGGCGCAGCAAACTTGAAATTGATATATCTCGAAAAGTACTGGCCCCATTTCAACCAAATTAGCACCAAATTGAAGAGAAAAGGATACATTTTTATGTGTGTATATCTGAGTTGCCCAAACCTGTCTTGACAATTCATATCCACTAGTTAAAGTAAAAACGTGAAAAATTGGACACATTCTATCGAACTACACAACAACATTCAAATAGAAATAAATAGTATGTCCCTATATTGTTGAACATTTCCATCCATCTGTTTACGGCGTTACGCGAAGGAACGTTTCCATGTCGTGGCACGTTGAAATGACGTCGAAAATCTCGCATTGTTGAAATATGAGATTTAGTTTGAATCATTGCGTTTACCACAAAGACTCTTTTAGTCCAGTAAAATGAGGCGATTTTTAGGCCAAAGTTGGAACAAATTAGGGGCAGGATGAAAAAAATATGGCGATGTAGAGAATGGAAAACTAAATAAGAAAAACTAAACTTTCATTTCCAGTCATCCCGGGAACCATGGAAAAAAAATGGAGAAAATGGAAAAACATGCGCCGCGATCTTTCTTTTGAAACGGTGAGAGAACGGTGAGAGATGTGTGAAAACTGTCAGGGACAAAGTTGTAGGGAATTTAATAATCTACAAAAAAGTCCCTGAAGGCATATGTCTAACTTCTTTGGTTTAGCCGTTTATCGCAGTCAAAGTTGCGCGCCGGTCTAGTGAAGTGGAAAAACTGTCCGCGTGACCTTCCTTCTTGGATGCTGTGAGAACGACAAAAGATATCAAAAAATTGTGAGCGGCAAAGTTGTAGAGAATTGAATGCTGCACTAGAAAATTTTCAAGGCCAATTATTATCACTTCTAGTTCAGCCGTGAACCACGTTCGAAGTTGCGTGACAATCCTGTTGATAAAGTGGTTCTTCTGGAAAACTTACAAAAACCCTAGACACGATGAAAAAACTATGACAATGTAGAGGATGAAAAACTGGATCTAAAAAACCAAAGTTTCATTTCACACCGTTCCGGGAAATCTAAGAAAAAAAAAGAAAAAGTTGGAAAATAGCGATTTGCACTCCCAGCTTCCTCATTGAATACTGAAATAAACGTAATGAATATGGAAAATCTGAACAAACTAGCTTGTAGAGGATTAAATCATCTATAGAAAATGCCTTGATGACATGTATGCATTTTTGTCGACTTAGCTGCGGAGCGCTATCAAAGTTGGGGTACATAACTAGTGACGCGTCGCATATGTGGTCAAACTGGCACGACGTTGCGGTCATTGTTCAATTGATTATGAAACATGATTGAATGATTTGAAAAAAATGCGTGCTTTGTTGAACGTCTGGTAACTATTGTTGGAAATGTAACTCCGCGGATGAACGCTTTGTTATGTATAAAGTTTCTTGTTTGGCAAAATTAAAGTCGTGAGTGTCACTGTACTATTTTCGTCATATTTTCATTCTAGAAATCTAGGACGAGAGACTAGGTTGCTAGGGAATTTCTGAATTTGTCGTTTCTAATCATATATTTATAGCATCAAAATAGTACGAAAATAGTATCGTGACACTCAGGCTTAAAACTGAGAAAGTACTCGTAATTTGTAACACAATATGTATAATAATTGAAAAACGTGATTCACGTTAGATATTGAGATGTTTTTCAACTGATTTCTGATGAACAAAGATCATTCAACAACAGCTCGGAGATAATAAACAACTGTCCACCTCAACAATGGGGTTGGAAATTGAACATTTCTCTGTTGATGCCTATTAGAACCCAGGATAACGTAGCTCTCGAAAATCCGCTACGGTTGATTTCCTGCAGATGCTTGAAAAACTGCGAAAAGCTTTGTGGATGCAGAAAAGCTGACCTCAAGTGTACCACGTAAGTTTTGCCACCACTGCCATGGAGCCACCTGTTCTCACGCTTCCTGCATTGTCGTTTCGGAAGACGATGATGATGACTACAATGATAATTCTAACAATAAGTAGCTACCCAGAAGTTAAACAAAGCACGCAATTTTTTTCAAATCATTTAATCATGTTTGATAATCAATCAAACAATGACCGCAACGTCATGCCAGTTTCACCACATATGCGACGCGTCACGAGTAATGTAGCCCAACTTTGATAGCGCTCCGCAGCTAAGTCGACAAAGATGCATACATGACATCACAGGATTTTCTATAGATCATTCAATCCTCTACAAGCTAGTTTGTTCAGATTTTCCATATTCATTACTTTCATTTCAGTATTCAATGAGGAAGCTGCGAGTGTAAATCACTATTTTTCAAATTTTTCTTTTTTTTCTCAGGTTTCCCGGAACGGTGTGGAATGAAACTTTGGCTTTTTAGATCCAGTTTTTCATCCTCTACATTGTCATAGTTTTTTCAACGAGTCTAGGGTTTTTGTAAGTTTTCCAGAAAAACCACTTTATCAACAGGATTGTCGCGCAACTTCAAACGTGGTTCACGGCTAAACTAGAAAAGATAATAATTGGCCATGAAGATTCTCTAGTGGAGCATTCAATTCTCTACAACTTTGTCGCTCACAATTTTTTGATATCTCTTGTCGTTCTCACAGCATCCAAGAAGGAAGGTCACGCGGACAGTTTTTCCACGTCACTAGACCGGCGCGCAACTTTGACTGCAATAAACGGCTAAACTGAAGCAGTTGGACATATGCCTCCAGAGACTTTTTTGTAGATTATTGAATTCCTTACAACTTTGTCCCTGACAGTTTTCACACATCTCTCACCGTTCTCTCACCGTTTCAAAAGAAAGATCGCGGCGCATGTTTTTCCATCTTCTCCATTTTTTTTTCCATGGTTCCCGGGATGACTGGAAATGAAACTTTGGTTTTTCTTATTCAGTTTTTCATTCTCTACATCGCCATATTTTTTTCATCCTGCCCCTAATTTGTTCCAAGTTAAATCCTTATTTTACTGGACTATTTGTTCTCTGTTCCATTGAACCATGGTAGCACAATGACGAGTAGGTACCTACTGACACTGACAATTACGTTGGAAAACCTCAGGTAACTTCCATAAATATTGGAAAAATTTCCATGTTTTCACTTTATCTGGTAAATAAGAATTGTCAGGACGAATTTGAGCAACTCGGCTACTCACACATAAAAATACAACGTTTCCTTTTTAATTTGGTACTAATTTGGTTGAAATCTGGCCAGTACTTCTCGAGATATTTCAATTTCAAATGTGTCCATTTGCTGCGCCGCACCCGAGGCCGCATCCTGTATATTGACTATAACATGGTGAAATTACCGTTTCTGAGACTGTTTCGGATTCGTTTTAGAATTCTGGTCATTTTTTACCGCTTTCCAACAAACAATTTCCCCAGTTACCCGGGAAATGTCCGGAGTTTGTTATTCCAAACGATAAAAAAAAAGAAACAAATTCGCCAAACAGGATGGGCGAACAAGGTGACCAACAACGTTTTAAATAGTGACGATTTGATGAACTTCTTTGAGAGGTTATAGGATTTCAATATTAAAAGAACTTTAATTTTGGCAACCTTTCTCCTCAATTTGACGTGTGGCGCCAGATTATACCAGCCAAAAATATACCACCACAACTATACCGGCAAAAAGATGGTTTATATATCATCCAAAAATATACTAGCCAAAAGTATACCATGCCGAAAATAAACCACGTCAAGAATAAATCATGCAAAAATAAACCAGTCAAAAAATGCCAAGCCAATAAGATTCCAATCCAAGCTTAGCGAAAAATACCGGGTGATCATCTGAAAACTATCCACCCTCAATAACTTTTGATTCCCAGTGAAGACTTCTTCGAGCAAAAGGAACAGGTCGATTTTCATCGAGATTTTTATATTGAGGGGGACGTCTGAAACATACATTGGAGAATTTCTGTCTCTAGCCCCTCCGCTCCCACCCACCCCAACTTCAAAATTTCAAATGACACTACCTATTTTGCGATACATCAAATTGAAGAGAATTGAATTCTCTTATTGAAAAATATTTTTTGAATTTTCAACCCACCCTTCCATTTTCCTGAAATTCTCTGAGTTTCCAATTGAATATTCTTGATCCTTCGATTCTCCTCAATGCAGTCAATGTCATTCTACATATAATGGAGAGAGAAAAATGTCTCTGGAAAAAGTTTCACCAAAATCCACCCCTAAGCTCCCCCCACCGCAATTAAAAAATTTAAAATAACACCATCTACTTTGTGACACATCGAATTGAAGAGAATTGAATTCTCTTCACGAAAACAATTTTTTCAAAATTTTCAGTTCCTCCTCTAATTAATTGAACATTTGGAGAATTTCAGGAGGAGAAGGAGGGGTTTGGGAAATTTCGAAAAAAATATTTCCAGAAAGAAAACTTAATTACCTTCAATTTGATGTGTCACAAAGTAGGTGGTGTTATTTTGAATTTTAAAGTGGTGGTGGGGGAAGCTAAGGGGTAAATTTAGGTGAACAGTTTTCCACAGAAATTTTTCTCTCTCGATGCTGTGCACGATGACGTCGACTGCATTGAGAAGAATTGTGGGGCCAAGAATATTTGATTGGACGCTCAAAGAATTTTTAGAAAATGGGGGGGTGGGGTTGAAAATTTAAAAAATATTTTTTCAAGAAGAGAATTCAATTCTCTTCAAATTGATGTATCGCAAAGTTTAGGTACCTAGTGCTATTTGAAATTTCAAAGTTGGGATGGGTGGGGGCGAAGGGGCTGAAGATAGAAATTTCCCGATGTATGTTTCAGACGTCCCCCTCGATATAAAAATCGACCTGTTTTTGCTCGAAGGAATTTTCACTAGGAGTCCAAAGTTATTGGGGTTGGATAGTTTTCAAATGATCACCCGGTATACCACGTCATAAAGATACCACGCAAAAATATGCCACACCAAAAATGGTGCCCGAAGAGCTGTTCCATAAACTATGGCCATTTGAACAAAGGACGACTCTGACACGAACATGTTTTGAGGCAGAGTTTAGGTATGGTTTATTAGGGTGTGTCGTAGGGGGGTCGGCGATTTGTATACAAAACTTGTTTAATCCACAATCCACCTTTCCTAGCGAGAAATCACTTGCGCGCATACCTGTGAAGAGAAAAAGGAAGAAGAAAAGAAAGGAATGGTTGAAGAAAATTGTAAAAACAAGTGAAGAGTTGAATAAGACATTTTATTACTGATCACGGTAAACCGGTTGGTAATAAAACGGGGTGGTTTTCTAGTAATGTCACAATTTCAATGGCGTCTGGCAGGCAAAGTTGGCACGCAACTTACAAACTGGCAGCAACGTGCAGATCACAGTTCCAGGTTTTGTTTGATATTACAATCATAGATGGAAAAAGCATTGTCTTTTCTCGAGAGGCATTGTCAAAGACCTATCACAGACATATGATCCACGGCCACTGATCATCTCAAGGAGAAAAATGTCTGGTCTGAAATTACCCGGCACATGCCCCTGGTTATAAATTGCGTCCTTTGTCTCCCAAAAGCGATTGAAGTATTGTGACAATACTGAATAACATCCTTCACGTCTATCTACTTGCATGATGCTTCAATCCGCTTTCTGTTTCAAATGCAGCGTTATTAGCAGGGAAACAACTGAATACAATCCTCGGGCCATCTTGAAAATAGAAATTCGATTAGAACAAAGAGAAACGGAAACAAAATTGAAATCGGAAAGTGCAATGACAGCTTCAGGAAGCTCCGGCTTTCTTTACAGATTGAAATAAGTATGCATCGTTCAAATGAAATGAAAATTATTCAGGAACAAAAATTAATGAAACAATCCGGGAGACTTTAGGCTCCGTTACGAATTGGCTTAAGCGTAAGCATATCGTAAACATGAGGGAATGGATCAATTACTGTCGAAATACAACCTTGCGGCACCTTTCCCTCCCCTAGTGTTTGGTTTCTTAGATCACGTTACGCTTACGCTTGCGTCAATGTATAAAAATAGAGCTCAAGCATCTGGGGGGAAGGGGAAGTGACAGGGTTGGATATCGACCGTGATTGATCCATTTTCTTACGTTTACTTCGCGCTTACGCTTCCGTCAATCTGGACATATTGAAACTTTTACTCTCATTTCCATCAAACTGGGCTAAAGTTTTGAATCGGGCCAAACAGCACTGCAAATTGTAATTTTACTCGATAATCAAGATCTTAGACCGCTGGACGCCATTTCATAAAGCTACAGGTTCTATTTTACATGATTGTGTTTTATAGCCTTTGAACGTTGCACAATGATAACCAATAAGATTTATTCATAAGGGACCCGCAGATCTCTTTCCAAAGCTGCGTTTTGAAATGCTTCCAGTACAAACCCACCCGAATGCCGAGGTCATAATCTATTCCCAAATGTGTTGTAAATTTCAATCTCGTTGGCTTTACCGAATTCTGGATCAGCACTGTCATAATCATCCGATTTGATCCGTTCAAAGCGTACCATTTGATGTTGGTAATTTCCCTGAATACGTCTTCAGACTGCTTTGAATCGAAAGATCGATATCCTAAGAAACTTTGAACAATTCAAACTCTTACCGCACTCATCGAAGCTTGTCCGCTTTGAATCAAGCAACAATAACAAAACGCGGTTAAAATAGCACCGGACAAAAGCAACACTTTACTCTGCAAGTCGAATCTGTAAACATCCAAACGCACCTGCACCAAAAGCAACAATAGAGAAACAACTAAAAGACAATGGTAAGAAAACTATGTGATCAAGCGTGCACCTCGTATGGGATGACTACAATGCACAGGCCGAGCATGAATCCGAATCCTGCGAGTGCCACGAAAAGTGGCTTCACCAATTCTTTGATAACCGTATCCATGAACCTGCAAATATTCTATAACGTTTATACAAAAAAATTATCCAAATCGTTCTCTCACTTGATCATTTGGATGTGCCTGGCGACGATAAAGCAAAGTCTCCTATGCATTTCGCTTTGGAACAGCTCATCGTCGACCAAATCTTCCGGTCTCTTTGTTTCTTCCAAATCTTCACCGATGTTCTTGATACTCTCAACCAACATGCAAGACTGCAGTCGTGATTGTTGTGAACCGTACAGTAAGAACATTGGATGCACGGTCATGGCGTACATTATGGGGGTCAGAGACAGCTTCAGGAGCACTATCAGAGCCCCGGGAAGCTTCGGAAACCATTTTTGCAAAAGGTACAGCAACAAACTGTACTCGGCGCTCACGTCGTTTGGTGTCAGAATAAAGAGGACGCAGCAAATTGATAAAAGTGATAGGTTGCAGCCAACGATTGCGTTTGAATTTCTCAAAAATTTTCTGGCTCTGGCTCCGACTTGCCTCCCGGCACTGTCGACAGACCATAATTCCAAGTTTTGCCACATGGTCTCCCCGAATTTGCGTTTCCACAAAATAGCAAAGCCTGCTGCCGCTCCCTGAAATCGATCCTATCATCAGAATGATTATTTGATTAGTATTCTTTTTACAATGGAACTGGTTTCTTGATTGTCACTGCCTTATTCATATTTTTTCTCGATTTATGTTTGTCATACGCTTACTCACGTATGATCTGGCTATCATAAAAGGGGCGTATTTCATGATATAAGACGGCTCGATGATGTACATGCAAGTTTCGAAAACATAAACCATAATCAGTATTGCCAATGATGATATCAAAACAATCCTGGTTATCTTCTTTGTGAAAATGCCAATGCACGCCAGATGTGGCAGCCAGAAATATTCTTCTGCAACAACAGTTTATTTTAACCGTGAAAATTTCAAATTTCCCTTCAGCCTTCCTGCTTTTCATCAGTGGCTTCTTGCAAAAATCCGAATTTCTCATAATGAACCGTTGCCAAGCCGATGGTATTGTGAATATGAACAATGTTCCGAATAGAATTTCCATTAAGGGTAGTCGAAATAGAATAAATAATTGAAATCAAATATTGATATTGGAACGTCTTCGTGTCTAGGAGCCCTACATTTTTTTGTTGCTCAAGTGCGTAATTAAACTGGACTGCCTATCAGAATAATAATAGGACTCGTAGTACAAGAAAGATAGATTCCAACCTCGGAAAAAATATGGACGTCCTGAAAATTATATTCTGTTCAGAATTGAGTGCTCTACAACACATACAAAATGGCCAAAAATCGCACCCGGGTGTTTTGACTCATTGGAGGGGGGGGTGAAACATTGCAACTTAGAATGGAGGGGGCGAACCTGTCAATCTATTGGAGGCGAATACGTTATAATTCGACGCAACATATCCCGTTTATACCATTTTGGCACAAAAAGTCTCGATCATTCTTGAAGGGGTTTTGTGGGGAGGGAAGCTCTGCTAGGTGGTCCATTTGGTTTTCCTGGCCATGCAGAACCGATCACGACAAGTTTAGTATCTTTTCCGACTAAATTCAATCTCTAAACTCGAATCCGATGTGTTAATTTGGATGAAAACAAGTTTGAACAAGTCAACTAGAGAAAACTTGTTTTTTCTTTGACATTTTTGACGAATTTTTCTTTCAATGTTAGAGATGTTCATCTTTGAAAAATTTTCAGGGGTCAAATAATTGAAATGTATTCTTCAACGGAAATAATCCACTTGATGTATAATTTTCTTTCTCGAGTTAAAAAAAAAACGATTTGAAACTGAGCTGGCCCGGCGCGGCGTCTACTAATGACCAGAACACTACAGCATGAACCTTCAAATGAAAATAGCTCACACTATTGGAAAATTTATAACTTATCTTTGAAAGTTCGAGGATTTCTGCAAAATTGAATTTTCTATAACATTAACAAAATCGACATGAATCGCACTGCAAAGTGAGTTATTTGAGGAGGGGGATAACTAGTATCAACTAGTGATGTGAAATTACGTATAATTTATAAATATGAAAAAAAATTCACCCAACATTTCAGTCACTTACAAATTTGACTGTCATTTATGTAATTATTGGAATTCATACCCAATACAAAACAAGTTAACTAGAGAAAACTTGTTTTTTCTTTGACATTGTTGACAAATTTTTCTCTCAATGTAAGAGACGTTCATCTTTGAAAATTTTTCAGGGGTCATTAAATTGAAGTGTATTCTTCACGGGAATAATCCACTCGATGTATAATTTTCTTTCTCGAGTTAGAAAAAAACGATTTGAAACTGAGCTGGCCCGGCGCGGCGTCTACTAATGACCAGAACACTACAGCATAAACCTTCAAATGAAAATAGCTCACACTATTGAAAAAGTTATAACTTATCTTTGAAAGTTCGAGGATTTCTGCAGAATTGAATTTTCTATAACTTTAACAAAATCGACATGAATCGCACTGCAAAGTGAGTTATTTGAGGAGGGGGATAACTAGTATTAACTAGTGATGTGTAATTACGTATAATTTATAAATATGAAAAAAAATTCACCTAACATTTCAGTCACTTACAAATTTGACTGTCATTTATGTAATTATTGGAATTCATACCCAATACAGGGTGATTCATGAGGGACCTTACATAGGCTAATGGCAGATAAAGGACTTCGAGGCGAGTCAGGATCCACAGAAGAAATTTTGTTTTCTCCATTGGTTACGAGGATACAGGGTGTTTTGTGTGTTTCGTATGAAACTTTGATAAGCGATATTTCTGAAACGACTTGAGATATTTTGTTGAAATTTACCAGTTATATTTCTCTGTGGAAAGTTATCCAGAAGTCTTACCGGGTAAGTCAAAATTCAGGGCCGGGTTAGAAAAAATGTGCCCTTTGGTTATTTGATCAAAAAGTACATTTTCAGACCGCTTTTCTGAAAAACTCTTATCGAATTTGAAAAGCTAAGGAAAAATGCTTTGAGAATCACTCTTAAATTTCGATGGCACACCTAAACCGTTTCGACAATAAAATTAAAAGTGAAATTTGTGGGTAAGTTTCCATTTTTGACCGGACATAATCGACTCATTGTTTGATTGAATTCATTCAAATTCATTTTTTAGCTTGTCTCTGTTGGATAGAAGGGCTTGGTAGAAAGAAAAATTCCATAGCCGAAGATTTTTTTTTACGACCAAATCGAGTCTCATTTTGTTTCTCTCGAGTTTGTCATGAAAAAAAAATGGTCGGCTCTGGAATTTTTTTTTCTACCAAGCTCTTCTATCCAACACAGACAAGCCAAGAAATGAATTTGAATGAATTCAATCAAACAATGAGTCGATTATGTCCGGTTGAAAATGGCAACTTACCCAGAAATTTTACTTATAATTTCATTGCCGAAACGGTTTAGGTGTGCAATCTAAATTTAAAAGTGATTCTTAAAGCATTTTTCCTTAGCTTTTTAAATCCGATAGCAGCTTTTTGGAAAAGCGGTCAGAAAATGTACTTTTTGATTAAATAACAAAGGGGCACCTTTTTTCTAGTCCGGCCCTGGATTTTGACTTAACCGCTACGGATTCTGGATAAGTTCCAACACAGAAATAGTACTGGTAAATATCAACAGAATATCTCAAGTCGTTTCAGAAATATCGCTTATCAAAGTTTCATACGAAACACACAAAACACCCTGTATCTTCGTAACCAATGGAGAAAACAAAATTTCTTCTGTGCATCCTGACTCGCCTCGGCGTTCTCTATCTCCCATTAGCCTATGTAAGGTCACTCATGAATCACCCTGTATAGATGTTGCAGCCGATAGAAATAGGTTAGTGATATCTCTGCTGAATAACCAGCGGAACTTCTAAATTTAAAAATATTTATTATGCAAAAAAGCTGCCACTCGTAGGTATTAAGCAATTTTCCACCATAAATCATATTTTCTGGCCCAGATTTCTGGCCCAGATTATGATTCCTGAGCAGAAGTGCTCAGAAATCTCGTAAATATTTTGAGAAATCCACAGAAATCTTCGAAAGTCCCTAGAAATTCTTCATGGATCTCGTAGCTTCCAAAGTCCCTAGAAATCTCATACAAGTCTTCGAAAATCTCTAGATATCCCGCAGAAATCTTGAGAAATGCATAGAAATTGGGAATCCTTAAAAAATCCTCAGAAATTCCCACAAAATCTCCCAAAAATCCTCGAAAATCCCGTAGGAATCTTAAAAAATCTATAAAAATTGTCAGAACATTTTTAAAAATCCCATATCCAAATTTTCAGGATCTCTTGAGAATTTCCCAAAACCTCTCGAAATGTTCACAAAAATCCTCAGGAATCATGTATAAATCTCTGGAAATTCTGGAAAATCTTGTAGAAACAGTAATGAACCATGAAGATCTTCGGAAATCCCGAAGAATCTTGTACAAATTTCTAGAGCTACGTGGAATTTCCTGAACTCCTCAGAAACTTCGTAGAAATTTCCAGAGATGTCTAGAAGTCTTTAAACATATTACAGAAATTTTGAACACAATAGAAATTTCATACACATTTTCCAGAACATGAATAAATAATAAATAAATAAATAAATAATTTATTTCACTCATTTGACCGAGACAACAGTGTGAGTAATAGTCGGGGAGGAGAAAAGACTATGAGTTACACCTTAATAACACAATTAAACAGATATATAGAACAAATACATACACAAATTCACAACAATGTATACTTATTATTGAACAAGTACAACAAGTACAACAAGTGCCTACCAATCGCAGGCCAAAAACTCACCGATGGAATAAAAACTTTTGCTAAGGAGCAAGGAATGTACCTCTTTTTTGAAGGAGGTGTAGCTGGTGAGCTTCCTAGCCGCAATCGGCAGCTTGTTAAATAGCCTAACCGTCATCACAGCTGGACCGCGATCCACTAATGCCAGTCTATGTTGAGGCATCAGCAGCCTGTGTTGAGACCTAAAGCCATACTCACTCACTTCGCGATTGTCAGTGTGACTGTGTCTGTTTCGATGGACATAACAGACACATGTGAGGATATACAAGGACGTCATCGTCAAGATTCCGAGCTGCTTAAACGGATCGCGGCAGCTAGTTGATTTACTCTTGAAAGTGACGGTGCGGAGGATCTTCTTCTGAATGAGCAACAGGTCACTGACGTGACTGCTTGACCCCCAGCAAATAATTTCGTAACTTAGGGCCGACTGAACGTGCCCGAAATAAAATAGTTCCAGAACATCGAGGGAGACGTTGGAGCGCAAGCGCCACAAAACGAAACACGCAGAAGACAACTTGCTGGACAAGTGAGTCACATGTGACTCCCACGACAACCTCTCATCAATCCACACACCAAGGAACTTCATACTTGTACTCTGTCTGACAGAGGCACCGTCCATTTTGACCAGGAGACTCTGGTCTTTGGTTCTGTTGAAGAAAAGCATCATTTCAGTCTTTGTTTTTTTGAGAAGAAGCCCGTTGCTGGCAGAATACTCGCCCATCACGGAGACAGCGGCAGTGGCTGCGCGGGACAGGTCAGAAATGTTTGAACAGCTGACAGTGGCAGAAGTATCATCAGCATATTGGGTAACATGAGCGGAATCTATGTGCAGATCATTGATGAATATCAAAAAAAGCAGAGGCCCCAATATGCTGCCCTGCGGAACGCCAGAAGACACTCGCCCAATCCCAGACAAGTAAGAGACACCCCCATTTTTGAGAAGCACTCGCTGAGTCCTATCTCTAAGATAGGAAGAAATCCACTCTAGAGGGCGTCCACGTACACCACAGGAAGATAGTTTATTCAACAACAGCTGATGATCAACGGTGTCAAATGCACATGACAAGTCAAAAAGAAGCGTCAAAACCTCTTCACCACGATCGAGTACCGACAAAACATAATTCTGTAAAGAGAGAATAGCGTCGGCCGTAGAAAAGCCGCGACGGAATCCAAACTGAGTGCTTGAGAGCACCAGCCGAGAATCAAGATAATCAGACAGTCTCCAATAAAAAACCTTCTCAAACACCTTCGAAAAAGCCGTCAGCAATGCAATTGGTCTGTAATTAGAGATTTTGCTCCTCTCGCCCTTCTTATACACTGGAACAATGTGTGCTACCTTTAGACCTGATGGAAAAATACCGGACTCGAACGAAGAATTGATAACAGAGGCCAGTGGAGTCGATATGAGATGCAAGATATGAGCAAGAAGCGAGCCCGGAACCCCATCCCAACCACAAGCATCCTTCCCAGAAACCTCTCCAATGGCCCTCTCAACCTCCAACTCAGACACAGGAGAGAGAAACATCGAGCCGCAGCCCAAATCCGACGAGGCGGACCCAGTCGAAGCAGTGCCACCCCCACAGCCCGCGAAAGAATTCACAAAATGACCATTAAATGTATCGGCCGCTCTCTGAAGGTCGGAATGGGAAATTCCAGCCTCATCCACAAATGGACCAGAGAGATCCCTTTTCTTGGAAGCGCTGCAGGAATCGTTGAGAATTCGCCACGCCTCTCTAGAAAAATTGTTAGAAGAACGTAGTCTTTCCTCGTAATAGTTCTTTAGAACTCCTTACATATTTCCAGAAATCTTTGAAAATTTCCGGTGATCCCGTAAAAATCTTTGAAAATCCCTAAAAAATCTTGTAGGAATCTTCAGAAATCCTTACAAACTCTTCAGAAAAATGTAGAAATCCTTAGAAATCCAGAACGAACCTTTAGAAATCCGTAGAGATCCCGTAGAAATGTACAGATATCCCTTGAAATTCTACCAGGAGGTTTCAGAAATTTCGTTGATATAATTTTTAGTATGTACTCCTGTAGAAATCTCTAGAAATCTCTAGAGTATCCTCAAAAGTCTCTTGGGAATCTTAAGGAGTCCCTAGAATTATAATACATACAAATCTTCATGAATTTCTCGACATTTTTCAGAAATAATTGAGATATCCATAAGAATTTTTGAGACTCCTCAACATAATTCGAAAGCTCCGACGGCCCCGTGGCGCAGGCGGTCGAACGGCTGCCTGCGACGCGGAAGTCCCGGGTTCGATTCCCGGTGAAAAGTCTGGGTGTCGTGTTGTCCAAAATTTGCACTTTTCAGGGTTTGTATAGTTGATTAATAAACGGGCAAACTCCTATGGCCAGAAAAAGCCGATAAGGAGAAGAACATTTATTTTATTTCATTATAAAAAGAAAAAGGGAGATCGACTTTTTTCTTCGTTTTAAACTCGACATGACCATAATTAATGACATTTCAGAACAAATTCTGATCGATGCGATAAGGATTTTACACAAACATATTTATACAGGGTGATTCACAACTTATGACTTTCCTTTCAAGGGGTTATGGGGCCCCAAAAACTTGACTCCATGTGCTTGAAAATAATTCAAAAAGCTATATGGTTTACGAGGAAAAAAATTATGAAAATTTGCCAAACATATGTGGGACTGATGGGTTTATTTTTCTATCTGTTGATGAGACATACGATTCAACAATAGTTCAACGATGAGCGAAAATGTTTCTATGTAAACACTCCTCCTTTAGCAATAATCGGAGGTAAAAATAAATAATTTGTCAGTGTCAACCTCAACTGATGATGCCTCGACTTACTCCCTTTCCTCGTCTCTTTGTCCATTACATAAGGTGAGGACCCTTATGTTTGGTTGATGGTCGCAATCATCCACTTGGGTTACCTATCTAACTGTATTTGTACCCGCTACTTGTAAATTTCAGTCGAATAGGTAATAATAATGGTCAACTAACGTCATTCTGGACAATAATACCTTATTATCGATCAACCATTATTGAGTATGTTTGTTTCCATAGTACCAGATTAGAATTATCCACGTGAGGCATTGCATCGGCGATCCCCAAAATTTTCTTCGATGTTGAGTTCAAATAAGTCAATATTTCAGGATTTTTTTTTAACTTTTTTCCCTCAGAAATAGTTTTTCTGGCACATCCTGAGCTCACCCGTGAAAGGAAAGTCACAAGTTGTGAATCACCCTGTATATAATATGCTATATTCATGGTCATCTTTTAACTTTGTACATTTTACATTTTCCCAGTGGATTGATCGGTATGCTGTGTACTATTGCAACCCGAAGTAAACGGGCCGCCCACTTTGAATTAAGTTTTCTCTCTCTCTTTATTTGAAAACTCCCCCATCTCGTAGACATTTTTGGAGATCCCTGGAAATCCGTAGATATCTCCAAAAATTCATAGATATTCTCAGAAATCTTGGAAATTTTGAATATCCCGTGCGAATCGTTAGAAATTACTAAATATCCCGTAGAAATCCTAACAAATTTCTAGAAGTTTTTGTAAAAATATCTAGGATAACGTAGATATATCTAGAAATACCATAAAAATCCCTAGATATTACATAAAATCTCCAAAACTGCTCAGAAATTCCCAGAAATCCTTGAATATCTCATGGAGGCGTTTTTGTAATCCCTAAGAAACCCTAGAAATATTAGGTGATCCATGAAAATTATCGGTAATCTTCAGAAAGCCTCGAAACTCCAAAATTGTCGTAGACATCCCTAGAAATCCCATAGAAAACTCTGGAAATCCTCATAAATCCTCAAAAGAATTGGTTATTAAGAATAAGTGAATCACGTTACTTACAATGTTATTTAAGTAAATGGAAACATTTCGTAGATTGCAGGAGATTTCCGGTAATTCATGAAATAATTGAAAGTTTCATGTAACTTACAAAAATTACATGAATTCAATTATTTATATAAATAACGCATGATTTCACGTGCTTGGTAATTTTACGGTCAATTTACAGTAATTAATGTAAATTGATTGCAAATTGCAAATTGAAAAATTACAATTTACATCCGTGGGGGTAGTATTTTGGCAGGATTTATACTCTATATTAAAATAGGAACTGTTAACCTTCCCCTCAAATAACAACTCTATTTTTAATTTTGGATCAAAAGTCCTTAAAATAGACGCGCTAGTTAACAGTGTGACTCTACATCCCATTGAGGAACTTGGCCTACAAAGCGGAAGGTTGGAGCTTCCGTTCTTTGTGTTCACCACCCGGTTGTCGCGGACCCCTGGAGGCTCAAGGTGATGTGCTGGACGCAGGTACCCAATTATTTATAGCGACCTGGTTGACCGCTTGCCGAAAAGGTTACGACGGCGGTAAATTTTTCATTACTGCCGGCGCGTGGTATCGAACTCACTACCTTTAGGTTCGCAGCCCAACGCTTCAACCGCTAGGCATACAGTGAACAATTTGAGAACGCGAGAAATGGCGCAATTAGGATTTTCATGTAGATAAATTAATCCATAAAATTTTGTAAATCTCACAATCATCATCGATGATCATAACGACCATCAAACGACAGGCTCAAAATTTTGCAGCCCCAAGCGGTAGTCGCGGAAGAGATAAAATCGTAAACGGAAAAAATTAAGACGAGTATTGCTGCCACCAGACGATGACGTTATTGAAACCTTCCTCGAATCGGTTTCGATATAAAGCACCCTCCAGTTTTATGGTAACCTGAAAAATCTTATAGGCGCGTTTATAATGTATCACTTATCAGAAAACCAATTCAGAACACTCCGATGATATTGTTTCTGAAGCTTTTTTTAAAAAGCTCTGGCTTTTCCCGAGCGATCCATCATGTCGCTGCAGCTTTGGACATGGCTTATCGAACGGCATTAAAGCTTTTATTGTTCATATAAACTAAAACTGGTGCTGGTCCTTAACTTAAATGCCCGGTAAATCAAAATTTTTACGGTAGGTGCTTAAAACTGCATACAGAAAATGCGGTTTGTTTTTATGGGATGCATCCTAACCCCAACAAGTCGCCAGTGTTATAGTCTCTAAAACGTGACGAGAAAACGTCATCTTATGACACTTCACGTGTCACGAACAGAATATATTCCAACTTATTAAAAAAGGCTCAGGTCTCTAAATAGCTGCTGAATCGAATCGAGTGTTCCGAAGTCACACTTCTGACGTCTTGTAGCGAGCATTGTAACTTGGAGGCCTAGATTTTATGAATATTTAAACCGTCAGATACAAATTTCTGCACTTCGAAAGTACTTCAACGTTCGTAAGGTGCTGAGTTGTTAGAAATGAATATTTTGTCGGAAATCTGCATTGTTAGATCATAAGGACCAATTCTGTATCAAACCCGTTAAAATCTAAAGTTCGTTGAAAAACCTCTAGCCAGTCTTGAAGCCAGTTTCTGATTATACGTAAAGTTGCAGCCTCATAAAACTTTACACCGACGGCGATCGAGTGGCCTTGCTAATTCAGTTTTGACGTAATTTTGAATGAGCATGGCCACACGATTGTCAGCGGTGTAAACATTTATGAGGCCGCAACTGTACCTATAGATTATAGATGTGATTCAAATATCATCATTCAGTGATTGGTCAATACCTAAGTGAAGTTTTTTTTTTCTCAAATTTAGTCCTATTGGGGATAGGAGTAATCGAAAAATGCGTTCTTAGTGCCTCTTTTTCATCGCACTTCTTTGTCTACACGTCCACCAGCTTCGCATCCTCAATCCGCCGATTAGAGTCTCGATAAGTTCTCATTCGCAATAAGAATGATCGATTTTACTAATTCAACGAATTTCTCCGAAAGCCGGCCTCGAAGGGCAAATAAGCTCTTCATGTTGTTAATTAATTTGCGGAATTGGCACGCGAAATCTCTCTCTCTCTGGTCGCTCTTATTGAACTTGGCTATCGTCTGGATCTTTCTGTCTATAAGCTTTTAGCTACTATGGCAACACAGTGAATAGCGTAGTAGCAGTACTGAATACAATGATGCAGTCGTTCGGCTGCTGGCAGCAATAACGGCAGCCTGTCGAGCTTCTAAATCAAATTAATGTTCGATGGTCAGTCTCGCAGGAGATTAAATTCTCAGCTAATTGGAATAATTATTCAACTGCGCCAAGTTTTGTTCCTTGATGATGCCAGGATTAACTCCTTCGACTGTCAGTAATTCACAGTGTGATCCAGGTTTTGGTAGACCTAGACTAATTTTATATGTCGAGAGAGGATCAAAAACGAAGTGGAAACGCCCAAAGAAGTAGATACCTTCTTGAAATGCATATTAACAAAGTTATAGACCCTCAAATCTGATGAACAATAGAAATTTTTTTGTAAATGACTTTTGAGCCACTTCATTTGGTATTTTAAGTAATTATTATACTTTTTGGGGTGAGCACTAGGCATTAAGCATCAATTTTTTCTACAGTTAGTCTTTATTATGCTAGAACGCAAAAAGTTCCGTGCGAATTAATTGGAAACGCAACACAGTTTGGGCGTGTGAAAAAGAAAGAGTGATCATAGCAAAAAGCTGTGAGGGTCGAGCTGAGAGTTTGTTTGATGATTATATAAAAGCAAACTGCCTGGTAAAAAGTGGGAGGAATTGGTACAGAAAGAAAGCAAGCACCGCCAAATTAACCATCGGGGTGTTAGTAGCAGATAGGTTTTTTTTGTGGGTGGATTTACGGTTGCGGGTTGCGGAATTAGGAGACAGTCTGAATTGCTTGTTTTATTCATGTGCAAACACCTAGTTTTATTGGCAACACAAGAATAATCCTTACAGTGGCTATTGCTATTCTAGTAGGTCTAGTGATTTTGAGAGAAGTCACGTCTTTTTCATAAATGCTGTGTCAAAAACTGTAATATTGATGAATTACTCGGATGTAAATTGTATTTTTTTAATTTGTAAATTACATTCATGACTGTAAAATAACCGTGAAAGTACCAAGCACGTGAATCATGCGTTATTCATGTGAATAATTGAATTTCTATAATTTATGTAAGTTACATGAAACTTTCAATAATTTCATAAATTTTG
Organism: Anaspis maculata; assembly: GCA_949128115.1. NCBI lineage: Eukaryota > Metazoa > Arthropoda > Insecta > Coleoptera > Scraptiidae > Anaspis > Anaspis maculata. The sequence continues at coordinate 2,698,944 of OX421964.1, forward strand.
AATATCTCGCTATAGGCGATTTACATTTAAAAAACGCCACCTGGTGCAGAGCTTGGTACTTGTTCGTGCAGGGATTTTTTTGAAAGGAACACATACTCGGACGTCTAGTAGCCTAGGCAGGCACTAGTAGATACCTACAATACTCACATCAATGACATAGAATTTGACAACTAACCCGTAAGGGAACCAAACGACGACAGGTTGAAATTTGTGAAAACCACACGTCTGATTTTGGCGGAGTATTTTTTCTTTAAATTTTTGTCAGCGCATCTCAAGTTGACGATGGGAAATTTCCAAAATTTCTGCTGAATTTGAGGGCATTTTTCAATAATTCATAATTCATTCCAATTTTTCCCAGAGAATTGACATTTTAAATAATTCGTTCCAGTTTCTTGATACGTTTTTGCGGCGAAAACTCGGCTTTTCGGGCAGAGTTTCGAGGAATTCAGTGTGAAATGCCGACCGGGGGGCTTCAGGGGCCACGTGTCGTCCAGTGCAGGCCATTCGGTGGGGCTTTCCTTGAAATGTTGCCGAAAAATGTTGAAATTGGAGCACGGCCCGGCCGATCTGACAGGAACGTCAATTAACGCTCTCGGTTTTGGGGAACTCAACACCTCGGGGCATTTCAACAGTGCTTTTGGAACGAAATTGATCAAGTCAGCGTGGGAAATTAAACCGTGGTCTCGACAAGACTTTCCAGCGTCCATCAGCCACAAAACACAAGAGCCATCTCCAGATTCGACGACACTTTGATCACATTTCGCAGGCCGGCTCCGGTGCTGACGAGGTAATTTCACCGATACAGGCGAAATGGGGGAACCAAAAGGCGATTGGAGAAGGCACTCATAGTTTCCACACTAGGGGCCGATTTTTATTGGCTCCACATTTCGAGGAAGGGCTTCTCTTGTTGTCCATACCATTTAATACTAACTTTTCGTAACACCTAACGGATTACGAAAAGGCTTTTATGAGATATTCAAGGATTTCTGAGAATTTCTAAGCAGTTCCAAAGATTCTACAAAGTATCTGGGGATTTTCAAGTAATTTCTAGGTATTTCTGCGACATTTCCAAAAGCTTCTACAGATTTTTCAGGATTTATATGGGATAAATAATCTTCCACGATTTGTACGGGATAAATAGTTTTCCACGATTTGTACGGGATTTTGAAAACTTTCGATGATTTTTAATTGGAGGAACTTCTTTTAATGTTGAAAATGAAGAATGGGCCCTTTTTCCTTGAATATTGAATAGGATTTCTAAGAATTTCTATGAATTTTTGAAATCTCTGCGAGGTTTCTAGAGATTTCCCAAATTGTCCACGAGATTTTGTAGCAGTTTCCAAAAAATGTTGATTCCCAAGAATTTCCATGGATATCTCAATTATTTCTACAAGATTTCTAAAAATTAATCAAAACTTGAAGATTTGTATCACATTTCTGAGGATTCCTCAAGATTTTTACGGGATTTTTGAAAAATTCCTAGAGATTTCTGAACATTCCTCCAAGATTACTAAAGATATCTACGAAATTTCTGAAAATTCCTGTTGGAATTTCTAGGGATCTCCATACATTTCTACGGGATCTCTACGAATTGCTAACGATTCGTTTAAGATTTCTAGAGATATCGGATTTTTTTTTACGGAATTTGTACGGATTTTTGAAGATTTCTACAAGATTTCTAGAGATTCCCAAAGATTTTTACGAAGTTACTAGGGATTTTTAGGGATTTCTGAAAACGTGTAGGGAGTTTTGAGATCAAGGATGTGTACGTAATTTGTATTGTGTTCAAGATTATTACGGACAGAATGGAGATTTGTATGAAATTTTTGGTTTCCAAGATTTCTATGAAATTTTCAAAGACTCCCAGAGATCAGATCTCTAGAAATTTTTACGAGATTTCCAAGGATGTCAGGGAAGTTCACGGAGTTCTGGAAATTTCTGCAAGATCCTTCGGGATTTCCAAAGGTTTTCACGGTTCATTACAAAGGACCCCGCACGATTCCTATGGAAAATGGGTGTCGGTCAAATTCCCTAATTTTTTAATATTTTGTAGCCCAATTTGACACGAGCCAAAATCCGTCGTCTGTTACAAAAAAAAATTGACATTTTTTTTCTATAAGGGGTTGAAGATGGGTAATTTCAAGGTAAAGAAATATGTTCCCACGTAAGTGAGAACATTTCAACGTCCTTTATAACATATATGGCTCATGACAATTTTCTTTTTCTTATGTGAAAAAATCAACCCCCTCCCTTACCCCCAACCCCTACTTGTGAGTATCAAATTCGAAATTACGTTTGAAAGTCATGCAGATGGTTCTATTTTGTCGAATTATGAATTTTGGCACAAATTATTGTTCCAACCCCCAAATAGGGGGTGGGGTTGAATAAAAAACCATCGGTCAATTCGGCTGAATTTCTGATATTGTGCTCAATCAGTTACGCTGAACAAGATGACCAAAGGAAAACTCATTCGTATGACCAGTTTCCACCCCATGGAGGGTTGAAGTTGACTATAATGAAGCATAAAACATTCTTCCATGTCATAAACCAAATGAATGAAAATAGTGAACTTTCATATCGTCTTGTTATGTAATAACAATAATTTGTGCCAAAATTCATAATTCGACAAAATAGAACCATCTGCATGACTTTCAAACGTAATTTCGAATTTGATACTTACAAGTAGGGGTTGGGGGTGAGGGATGGGGTTGATTTTTTCACAAAAGAAAAAGGGAATTGTCATGAGTCATATGTGTTAGAAAGGACGTTGAAATGTTCTCACTCACGTTGAAACATATTTTTTTACCTTGAAATAACCAATCTTCAACCCCTTATACACAAAAATCTGTCCATTTTTTTGGGTAACGGACGATGGTTTTTGGCTCGTGTCGAATTGGGCTACAACATATAAAAAAATTAGAGAATTTGACCGAGACCCATTTTCCATAAGAATCGTGCGGAGTCCTTTTTGAACATTCAAGAGATTTCTACGAGATCCCAGAGGATTTTCTCTCAATTTACAAAATTCTTCTTTAGCTGGGTTTATTTTCAAGACATTGGGAATTTTTAAAGATTTTTACGAGATTTTTTGAAGATCTCTAGAATATTTCTACGGATTTTTTAAGATTTCTCAGGGATCCTCATGGACTCCTGACGATTCGTATGAAATTTCTAAAAATTACGCAGTATTTCCGAAAATCTCTACTGATTCTGATTCGATACTGATTCGCAGATTTCTACAGGATCTTCAGGAATTTCCAAGATATTTTCTTGAATCTTTTGGAAAGATTTTTCGAGATTTTAAAGGACGCTCAAAAATATCTATGAATTTCTCGAGATTTATACAGGATTCCTAGGAATTTTTCAAGATTTGTATGAAATTCTAAGGATATTTGAAGAATTCTACTATGTTTTTGAGGAATTTCTAGAGATTTCTAAAGATTTCTACATAATTTCCAAAGGTGTTTACAAGGAAAATTCCTCTGAAAACTAAAGATTTCTCAAGGTTTCTACTGGAAATGTAAGGATCCTTGAAGATTTGTTCAGAATTTATAGGGATTTCCTAACATTTCTATGGAATTCACAAGAATTTCTAGAGATTTCTACAGGAATATCAAGGTTTTCTGAAGATTATCATGGAGTTTTTAAGGATTTTCAAGGATTGATGAGAATTTCTATGCGGTTCTGGTATGAAAGATTTTGATAGATCTATGTGCTTGAGTTAAGATTTGTACAGAATTTCTAGTGTTTTCAAGATTTCTACGGTATCTTGAAGGTTTCTGAGTTGAGACTTTGAAATTTATTAAAAGAAAAAAATTATACAAAAAAACTGTCTGTTTCTCCCGTAAAATCGAAGATATACTCTATTATAGGAACAGACAAGAAGTAGGATCAGCTGATAATTGTTGAGACTTGTTTTTCAATTTTTACGGATCACTTCAAGAACTTCCAAAAGATTCTACAAGATACGTGGAAATTTATAAAGGCTTTTATGGACTAACTGGGGATTTTTGGAGATTTGTCATGAAATTTCTGAGAATTTATAGAGAGTTTCCAAAATTTCCATAGGATTTCTGGGAATTTGTTTCGGATTTCTAGGAATTTCTGAGAAATTTGTATCCATTTTTCAAAATTCCTAAAGGTTTTCCAAGATTTCTTGGGAAATTCGAGAAGTTTCTGAACGTTTCTTTTTCTTTGAACGTTTTTGAAGAATTCTACAAGATTTTCAGGTATTCATAAAAATTTATAAAGAAGAAATTCCAAATATTTGTATGGAATATCTAGGAATCTCTAAATATTTTCACGAGATTTTGGAAATCTTCTAGGGATCTAGAGATTTTTAAAATCCACGAAGATTCAAAGGACCTCTCAAGATGTCTACGGAAATTCTTGGTATTTTTTAAGGTCTCTACGGGATTACTTTTGAGATTTTTTGAAGATTCATGGGAATGTTCCGAGATTTTTACAAAATTTTTAAAGATTTTCAAGAGTTTTTAGTGATTTCTACGAGATTTTCAAGAATTTCTTGTGATTTCCGCAGGATTTTTGAAGATTTTCGTGAGAATTTCTAGGGGTTTTGGAAAATTTCCACGGCATCCTGGAAATTCGTGTGGGATTTCTAAAAATGTTTTGACAATTTCTACGGATTTTTGGAAATTTCTGCGGGATTTCCGATAGTTTCCAAAAGATTTTGTAGGTCATTTCTCAAGATTTGTGCGAAATATCTAGGAATTTTCGAGGATTTGTATAAGATTTCTAGCGATTTTGGAAGATTACGAGATTTTTGAAGAATTTTTTTGGATTTTCAAGATTTCTGTGTTATGCTCAGGATATTTACGAGATTTCCGAGGACTCCTTTGAGAATTTCTAATCACAAGTAATCCATAATTCCGACGCTATGGGCTTTAGATTCCAGAAAATATGATTGTTGGCAAAAGAATCACATGAGTAATGCCTACAAGTGGCAGTTTTTTTTTTTGTACAAGAAATAATTTCAGATTTAAACGAAGCAACGAAGTTCAGCTGGTAATTTAGCAGAAACATCACTAACCTATTCTATAAGCTGTAACAGCTGGCTTGTTCATCAATTTCATTACCTACATGAATGACAGCTAAGTTTGTGAGTCAACTGAATCTGAAGTGAAATTTTACATTTCATAAATTACACGTAATTTCCATCACTATACCAGGGCCCGCTTGTAATTATTGCAATGCTGAAAATTTGCAAAATCTTAAAAAATAAGTCGTGAATAAGAATCGTGTGAAAATATACCTACATGTAACCTGGATCTTCCATCTGGCGATCAGCAGATTTCTAGATCACAGCAGCAGATCCAAAGAAATCGATTTCTTTCCAGGACTGTTTCATCACGCCATCAGACAAAACGACAGGCGTAATGAATACCTGCGGTTGCCGTTTGGGTTAACAAACGCTCCTAACGCTTCTGCTGTATATTATGGAACCGTCCATCAAGTACATACTGGACCAGCTGAGCCTAATTAAATCTCTAATGTATCTGTCGCTTGCTTGTTCTGTACACAATAGCTATCTTGTGGTTATACCATGGCTATATATCGGCCGGTTTCAATCAGTTTCTGTTTGTGTTCTGTAGCATCGGATGTTTTTTTATTTAGCTTCTGGCAGCGATTCAAACACCAAATCACTGGATATAATCACTCCTGCTATAAATTTCAATGGTTTATATTATCCGGCTGCCTTTATCTACAAGTAGGTATTTAATTTCCGATTGACTTGACTTTATTTTTACGACACAAAATGCAATAACGCGCGGCTTTATGCACAAAGTACATAATCACGATTATTAAGCTATAATAAATATTATGCCATGTCTTGAACTGCATATTTTCCTAAAAACCGTGAACTTTCTTGAACACGCTTTCGAATTCCTTATGCCTGCCTTGCTATCGAACCGAGCTAAGTATTATATTTCACACATTACCCATAAGTAAGTAGGCACCTACAGTGACCACGAAATAACTCAGAAACTACTTTATTTCACAAGATAAAGCCGATTGCATTTATTTATAATGTAGAGGGCTATTACGTCCAAGTCATATAATTGTTGGTTAAGGCGTTGATAATATTCCGATATTTCATTCCAGCACCAAAGATACCAAGCTAATTTTCCAGTTCCACCAAAACAAAGTTCCTAGAATTCATAACTGCGAACTGCCGACGACAATGGGAACGAATTCTTTGCAGTCAGTCTGTTCTGTTCCCTGTTCCGGCATCCCGGAGATTTTTATTTTTACAGTTTCACCCTCGGATTCACCCACAAAAGCTGACTGAACCGTGCCAATTTGGAGCTCTGGCTCTGCTTTCTTTCCATTAATCCCTCCCTCTTTTCCCAGTTTTTACACCACATCCGCTCCTTTTTTTTATTGTAAAATCAAACAAACGTGTACAGTTTTTTTTCGTCAGTCATCACTTCCCATTTCGCACAGGCGAGGCGGCCCGAACTGTGTCGGGTTTCCAATTAATTCCGAACCAAACTTTTTGTGTAAGGATTCGAAGCGCAGCCGTTTGGCCGGCCAGGCGCCTAATTAAACGTACTACAGGTAATTTTGGTTGGGTATAATCATTTTAATTAACTTAATTTAATTGTTTTGTATCCCAACTCCAGAGGTTGAAAACAAAAGGTGCGCTGTTGTTGTACGTTTCGGAACTGTATTTTTCCATGATGAACGATTAATTGAGCAAAAAAAACATCTACTTTGCGGTTGCATGTTAGCCAAAAGGTTAGGGTGAGTCGCAATTATAACGAACAGACAATTTTAAACGGGGTTTCAATGGCGTTAATAAACTGCTGAAGTAGGCGGAGTTATATCTTAATTATAACCGTGGCTTAGTCACACCCATCTGAGATTTGAGCTCATTCATTGGTTGAACCCGAGGTTGAACCGCAGTCTTTAACTAAGTCAAGCTAAGTAAAAGCACATCGTAGCCAATACACTGTTACCTTGTACCGTTAACCGTCAATTTAAAGTTAACCCGGGATAGGGCAACTCAAGCTTTAAACTTCAAGCTACAAATAGCAAATCATACAAAGATGCAGGCGGCTCGAAAAAAAGAAGTGAAATTGTCAAAAAATTCTTCTTAACTCTTGGAATTCTTTTAGCTTGTTGCTCACAATTCTCATATTAGTAGGTACTAATTCACCTTACCTAATCTGTTGACAAATGTACGATCAGATGTTGCATGATCAAGGTAACCTAAATTACATGTAGAAAATTTGTTCTCAAAAAAGGTTTGACATCAATTTTCTTTCTGTTTCAGGTAAGCCATGTCTCCAAGTTGTTCGACAGATTCTGTATTTTTGATACGAAGGTAAGCTGACATTAACGTTGTTGAATGCCATTGCCTGACTCGTTGATATGGTGATATAGAAGGTAAACTGCCAAAGTCACTTTACCTTTATTTATGGATCGCAGCTCTGAGCAACAAAAGTGGTGAAATTCTACCAAAATACATCATTCAATCTCGCGAATATGTCCTAATGTGAAATGTTGTATTGTATGTTTTAATCCGTTTTGGGGATGTGTCACCAGTCACTCCGAGCTAATAAGTCAAAATTAGCTCCGCTCAAAGCAGAAGGGAAGTTGAAAATTACAACGCATTCAGGTATTTCTACGAAAACATCAAGGTGCTGTATAATTTTTCCAGGTTGATTAAAGGCTCACATCGAGGCTTACATCTGAACTGATACATATCCTGATACAGTCCTGTCTGAATCAGTTTTCAAAATTATAACGGGGAATTAGATGTAGTTTAGTTAGATTTAGATCGATTCACTTCAAGCTTGTCCTTTCTTTTGAATCACATATTCATGAATCAGCTATAAGTTGATTGGTTATGTATAAGTTCAGATGTAAGTTTCGGTGTAAACTTTCAATTAACTTGGAAGATACAGCACCTCGATGCTCTCGTAGAAATACCCAAATGCGTTGTAATTTTCAACTTCCTTTTTGCTCTGCGTGGATCTCATTCTGACCTCGGCTAATTAGCTCGGAGTGACTGGTGACGCTTTCTGAAATGGGTTGAAACATACAATGCATGATTTCAATGTGGACATATTCGGAAGATTACGTAGCCCAATGTCAATTTTTATTCAATTGCCAGCGCTGTTCCACAGCCGATGGAAATTTCATCCTCCTGTAGGAAGACATTTTTGTTGAAGGGTCAAGGATGATTCCACCTGGTGACTCGGGGGCAACCCGTTAACAGTTCCTTAAGGCTCACACACTGACTATTGTAGTCTCAATGTGTTACAGGCTATCGCCAGTAGTTGCTATCTGGCACTGTATGTGAACAAAAACTTTTATGGATTTTTTAAGACATTCGGCCAGCATTGGAATACAAAAACCATCCAAAGTTCGTTACCAAAATCACTTAAATTATCAGTAACTGTGTTAGCATGCTACTTGTTAGTTCCATCATTTTGTCTTGACGGAAAATAAACCGGGTGTCTCGCAGAACGTCTGTCGTCTTCTAACACTCTCACTCAAATCCCTTCTTCAGTTCGCTTCTATTCCCGAGCCTCCCTATTCCACCCCTCAGGCAAAAGTAGCCGATGCAAACAAAAATTGCGTGATTCTCGACAAATTTCCTATAGCATCCAAGGAGTCCAAAAAAATTTCAGTTAGCTTTAATAATAAATAAATGTTTTTCTCCTTATCGACTCGCAACGGCCATAAGAGCTTTTGCCTTTCAGTAACTCTCAACAACTCAACAAACCGCCTTTTCCCGCGAATCGAACCCGGAGTTCCTGTAGCCGCAGGCAGAGACGCAACCAACCACTTGTGTCACGGTGCCGACTAATTTGTTTTTAGCGTCTCATCACTGCAATTTTTTCAATTTTCTCAATTAATTCAGGTTTTATTCTCATCCCTTTGACAGTTATAACATGGCCTGAGTATTCGACTTCTTTTAAAGAATTGGGACTTTACAAGTTGGATATTGAATCGGTGCTGTATGAGTAGGTCAAGAGCTGTTGTAAGATTGGTTGGATGTTCTTGCACGGTTTCGCCTAAGATGATAATGTCGTCGAGGTAGACGAGCCAGATTTTTTTTTTTTGGACCCCTCTCAGGATATCATGCATCACGCGAGCAAAACATGCCGATGCGTCACGTAAACCAAATGGCATGTGCCAAAATTCGGATTGGCCGTCCTCGGTTGAAATTGCCGTTTTTGTCCAATCCGCGTCCTCTATTCGGATTTGATGATATCCTGAATCGAAATCGATTGTTGAGAAGCACTTTGAAGCCTCGAAAATATCGAGAATATTAGCAATATTTGAGAGGGGATATTTATCCTCGACCGTGTTCTCATTTGATTCTCGAAATTTCACCACAATTTGCCATTGTTGTTAGAACATGAGAATCGTGTTAGTTATGAATTAATGGGACTTTCACTTGAAAATTTTCGACGGTGTTGGTATTAGCTGTAACTTCGCGATGGCCAAATGCTTGTTATGATATTATCACTGTTATTTTTTGAATGGTATTTTTTTTTTGGTGGTCAAAATCTGATAAGGCTCAACTTGGACACATGAATAATTGATTTGGAGTGGTTTGGATTGGAATGAAGGATATGAGACATTACCAAACTTGAGTGATTTTTGTAATTTGGAGTCACGTTCAATTCTTCAAGAGTTTGGGTTCCTAAAAGGGTATCATAGTGTTCAATAAACTTTGTGACAAAGAATTCTAGGAATTGACCTGGCTCGAATATGTCGGTTGTAGCTTCTTGGTTGTGGGTGTATTGGTTCATAATAGTCTTGATCATGAAATTCTTGTGTACAATGCAGTCTTCAAAATATTTAAGCCGGTCAGGTTTTCATCAGTTAACTGGAAATTAGTGGAAACACGTAGTCTTCGAGTGTGTCGTCTTGTGTATTATTCCCGTATTCGTTATATAATTTTATCTGATCAAGTAATGAGAGTTGTGAGTTCTTTGGGTCTGGCCGGAATCAGTGTCCCTAGTTGTAGCCCGTGAAGACTCGAATGATAGATTATTCTTACACTTTCTATTTAAATCTTCTGGCTGATCGTGGTTTCCTTCGACTTCAAGTGAATTTGGACGTGAATTTTCCCTATTGTCAGTGATTTCTAACTATGACTGTGAATCCGGGCTGAATCGATTGATTCTAACGTGAAATTATTGAACGGGCTTAGTTCAGAGACAGATTAATCCGACACAAAGTGAACCTATGCATTAATTTCTTGTAAAATTTCTCACCCTAGGTTCCACCAACGCTCAATCAATATAATACGAGATTGGTGAAATTTCTTCTGGTCAGTATTCTTTGGTGAATGACTGAAATTCTTGTTTCACAAAAGAGAACGATACAATGATTGATTACCCAAAGATTGTATGCATTTCCCATGGTTAACTCCCTAGGATTGACCAGACTGAAATCCATTTAATCTCGTATTACGTTAATTGCGTATTATTTTTTTGGTGCAACTCAGGGTTAGTCACTCACAAGCATAAAATAGTACAGACGCTATTTTGTATCATATTCGTGTCCTTGCAAACTGGTTACCTATGTGTGAATCGTCTCATTGTATACGTAAATGAGAATATTTGCGAAAACAAAGAAAATTTTGGCAAACAGACTCACGGTGTTCCTTCTCTTTGCTTGGACTGCTTGGATTGAACTTGTACTGGAGCTGAACTTGTAGAACCTCTGGAGTCGCTTCTGAGGGTTGTTTGGTTTGATCAAACTTTGTTTGAGCTTCTAGGTTGCTGGATACTTTCAAAATCTGAAGCTCTTGGACTGATTGCCAAATTCGAAAGATCCTACCGACTGCGCCAGTTATAAATGCGATTGGGGAGAATAATTTTTTTCAAAGACTTATCCTCGAAAACCTTACTCAGACGTATAATATGACTGTACAGTATACAGTGTTGTGACAAAAATCAAGTAGGTAGGTAAAGTAAAAACTGCCTCAGATTTTTCTTGTAAGTACACTTAGTCTTATTACTATAGGTCGTTGCCTATGTTGACGAAATAAATAACGAATAAATTATAATTATCGGTGCTTTTCCTATGGAATACAAAAAGCTTACTGATGGTAACGATAATTAATTCCGTTTGAACTCGGCAGCCATATACACTGCGATTGCAAAACTACCATTTCCAAACTGACGTTCGCAGACCCAGCAGCGCAGTCCGAAATGGAAACCTCGCCGTTCGATTTTTGCAAGAAATCTTTTATGGAAAGCAAGCAAATTGAAAAGAAAAACTGTTACCGTTTCTGCTAAACAGCAATTTTTACATTACAGAGGACCACTTCTGGTTGCTCCACCTGTGCTGCATTGGAATTTTCACCAAGAAAATAGTCAGGATTGGTCTGATGTTGTCGATTTCGATACAATTGATGGTTTACGTTTTCGAACTCTACGTATTCTTCATCGAGCCGGCTTACATAATGAAATATGCGTCTTTTTTATTCGCCAGGTCTTACGTAAGCTTGTATCGAACAATAATGTTGTATAAATCATGCGCTGGAATGGCTATCATGTTGTCTAGTGGGGAGGATGCTCAGGCTCAGCATAACAGCATCAAACAGCATGTCGTTCACAGTGAAATCAACAATTTGGTCTAGGGTGACCCTGAACTCAGCCGTATGATTGGTTGTAGACGGCCTCTTTCAAAACCACCTTTGACCTAGATAATTTTTGATCTCACGGTACTGTTCTTAAACATAGACCTCAATGGTTCTGTACCCGGTGTCGTCACAATAACCAAAACTGGTCACGAAGCTTTTTTGAGAGTCTTTTTTTGAATAAAAATTTTGGCAAATCCTCAATGCTTGCTGGACAATAATATGCAAAAATTTTTTGCCGTTTGAAATCCAGCTTGCCACATTTCAGGGAGTTGCAGCAGCCTTCGCCATTCTGTGGAAACGCAGCTTGGTGGAAAATCTCTGGCAAGATTTGGAACTGTGGTCCTTGGCCGGCATCGGCAAGAACCTACGCGTCAGAGCCGAAAGATCCGTGAAGTATTCCAATGCCGTCATTTACTGCACCTTTTCGTTGGGATTCGTGGCCGTGATGTTGTTTCTGTCGATACCGGACGACAACATCGTCGAATACAACTTGATCTACTTGCTTTTGCAAAAACGCTTTCCTTCGGGGAGTAAATTTTTGATTGCCTTCGGCAAATTCGCCCTGCTTCCCACGGCCTACGCGATGGTCGTGCATCCGTTTCTCATACTATACGCCACCCAACAGGTCCAGCTGCAGTATTTCATTTTGAATGATTGTTTTCGAAACATGAGCGGCGACTTGGAAAGCGGCGGGAAACGTATCGAAGATTTGGTCGACGATCGGGCGTTTCAGTGGGAAATGAGACGGAGGCTGGTTTTCTGCATTGCCAGGCACATTGAGATGTTGAAGTGAAGAGGAGCGATACGATATCAGTACAGAAGTGGGATCTGATGTGATGTTTTGCAGGTTTTTGAGCAAGGTCATAAAGGAAGGTGTGAGACCACTTTTCGTGGTGCTTGCAGGATTTGGATTCGTGCTTGGCATATGCATTGTTGTTATCACATATGAGGTAGATTTTATAATTCTGTCGAGTGCAGTCGCTAGGGAGCGGGATACCAGTTCTGCAACCACACAGTTTACTTGTATTTGTCCTGGAAAATCAAGGTATAATTTTTTTCGAGATGTCAGTCAAGTTGATGAGTTTTCTTATTTCAGCATGAATTTCGCAATTTCATTGCATTCATTCAAAACAAAATACCTACTTGTATCACAAATACTCGTTGTTTCTTCGGTTTCCTCTTCAGGTTTCCAGGCCCGCAGAAGAGTGACGATGAATAATCAATAACTAAAATATCAAGTGTCACCTGGTCACTTCACCAGTTGACCTGCGTGAAGTTGAAATTGGTATCTTGTTTTTTTTTTTTTCAAATACTGTGGAAAACTGGAAATGTGTAACTGGTCGCTTGCTCACTGGTGATTGCCCTTCAACCCAAATGGGATGCCAATTGTAATTGGCGCTCTAGCTTTTGTGTATACACCTGATATTTTTTATCCCATCAGATGCGTTTGCATGTTTATACCAACAATGTTCAAAGCAAAACGTTGCTGTTGCTTGCTGGAATCTTGACGTTGATTTGTTATTTCTGCTTGATTCACAACGGACAGACCACGGTAACCTTGGTAAGATTTCCTGTTTCAGTAGATCGAAGATTTTCTTAATTGATTCTCTGAATGATTCTTCAAGTCCGAAGAAGGGTACTGGGAAATTTGCAACCTGAAATGGTACACTTTGAACAAAGCGAACCGGTCAGCTCTGTTGATGCTGCTCAGACATTCATCGAAGCCCGTGAAAGTGAGCTTCACGAGGAATTTGGCCATAGATTACGATTTGGGAATTCGGGTATGCTTTTCTGATGATGTTGATGTTTGGTGAAAACCTTTCGCTTGAACAAAATTATTGCATAATGATGTTACATTAGGTGTAATTCATGAAAATGTGAAATTTGACTTGAAATTTCAGTTGATTTACAAATTTGGTTGTCATTTATGTGAATAATGAAATTTATGCACAATGTACAGCTTATGAAAATTGGTTATCGGTGTTTCTGTAGAATTTTCAGCAGAACTTCCGATGCCAATCAAAGAAGTCATCACAATCTGGAATTATTTCCTATACAAAAAAAAACTGTCACTCGTGAATATTATTTGATTTTTTTGCCAACAATCATATTTGCTGGCCTTGAAAGCTCATAGCGTCGGAATTATGGATTATTCAAAATCAGAAATTCTCAGAGGATTCCTCAGAAATCCCGTAAATATTTTGAGAAGTTCCCTAGGAGTCTTTGAAAATCCCCAGAAATTCTTCAAAAATCTCGTGATTTTTCAAAGTCCTTAGAAATCTCATAAAAATTTTCAAAAATTCTCAGATATTCCACAGAAATCTTGAGAAATAACTCACAAAATCTTTCAAAAATCCTCGGAAATCCCGTAGAAATCTCCCAAAATTCATAGAAATTGTCCGAACATTTTCAGAAATCCCATACGAATTTTCAGGATCCCGTGCAAATTTTTCCAACACCCCTAGAAGTTCTCACTCAGAAATCCTGTAGAAATCTCTAGAAATTCTTGAAAATCTTGTCGGAGTCCCTCACACTCTTGAAAATCCTTAGAAATCGGGTAGAAATCTCTAAAAATCCCTATGCATCTTCTAGAAATACTAAAAGCAATCCCGTAGAGACCTTGAGAAATCCCTTAAATTTTCGTAGAAATCTTGAGAGATCCTTTGAATTCCCGTAGATTTCAGAAATCTCGCTAGAATTTTTCCAAATTCTCGTAAAAGTATTTACAAATTCCTATACGTATTACAATATCCCATACAAATGTTTAAAATTTCTTCTCTGGATTTCCATAAATCCCTGGAAATTTTGTAAAAATCTTGAAGAGTCTTTAGAAATTTCTCGATTATTCCCAGAAATTCTTGAAATTCCTGGACATCCAAAACAAATTTCCAGAAATCCTAAAGAAATTCTCAAAACTTCCTGTAAATTCTCAGAAATCCCATGAAAGACTCCTCAGTTATTCCATAAAAATCTTGGAAACTCCCACGGGTCTTGTGAAATCCTTTAGAAATTCTCACAGTGAATAGTAATAATTTAAAATGAAGACTCAAAAATCCCTAGAAGGCTTTGAAACTACCGTTGAAATTCAAGAGCATTAGAATTCCATACAAATCTTCACCCTAGCCAATCAGTTTATTGAAATCTTCAATCCCAGCACTACATAGAAATTCTCATCAGTACTCAGAAACCCCGTGATAATTTTGAGAAAACCTTAAAAATCCTGTAGAAGTCTTCAGAAATGCTTGGAGATTTCGTAGAAATATTAGGAAATCCATAGAAATTCTGAACGGATCATTTGAAATCCTTAGACTTCCCGGCGATATCTCCAGAAATCCCTAGAAATTTCCACAGGAATCCTTGAAAATCTTGTGAACAACTTTGAAGATTATGTAGAAATCTTTAGAAATGTCTCAAAAATCTCTTGAAACCCTTCAAAAATCCCTAGATGCCAAGAATTCTATACAGATTTTCGTGAATTCCTAAAAATCCCGTAGAAATCTTGAGAAATCCATAGAAATTTTTGGGCGTCTTCAAAAGCCTCAAGAAATCCCTTCAAACTCTTTTAGAAATATCTTGGAAATCCCTTGGAATCCTGTAGAAATGTACAAAAATCAAGAGATTCTCAGAAATACTGCGCAATTTTCAGAAATCTCATACGAATCATCAGTAATCCCTAGAAATTTCTGAGAAATCTTGAGAAAATCCCTAGGAATATTCTAGAGATCTTGAAAAAATCTCGTCTTCATCTTCAGAAATTCTCAAATTCGTGAAAATAAACTCAGTCGAAAAAAAGGATGAAGTTGTAAGCTGGAAGAAAATCCTCAGAAATTTCAGAGAAATCCCTAGAAGTTTTAAAAAACCTTGTAAAAATATGCATAAATCTGTAATATACCGGGAAAATCTTTAGAAATTCCGAAGAATCTTGTAGAAATCTTGAGAACTCCTTAAAATTTCCAGAAATCCTTTAGGATCTCGTGGAAGTTTCTGGAGATCTCTAGAAGTCTTTGAAAATTTCATAGGAATCTTGAAAAGCCTAGCAATCTCATACAAATCTTCATTCTGCCCGTGGAAATCCTGAACACAATAGAGATTACATACTTATCTTCAATTCCAAAAATCTCTACACATTTTCATCAATCCTTAGAAATCTGTGGTAACCCCGTAAAAATCTTTGTGTGATCCCTAGAAATTCCGCAGAAAAATTCAGAAATCCCTGGAAAACATATACGAATCTCTAGGAATCCCTAGAGATCCCGTGGAAATGTACAGAGATCCCAAGAAATTCTCACAGGAACTCTCAGAAATCTCGTGAATGTCTTCAATAATCCTGTAGAAATTCTTCAAATATCTCATAGGAATCTTCAGGAATTCCTAGAAATGTAATACAAATATTTATGAGTTCTTAGAAATCCGGTAGAAATAATTGAGAAATCCATATATCCCATACACTTCCTATTTTCAGTAGAATTACTTTTTGAAGCAAAAATAAAATGACACAGCTGGGGGACTACGGCTACGGCTGATGGCACCTGCAAAGTTTTGGAGCGAAACTATCAGCCGTCATCGGCCGTATTCTCCCAGCTAGGGCATCCAATCAAGAGACTTAAACGGAATCCCGGGATTTCGGGATTGAAAATTTCAAATCCCGGGATCCCGGGATTTTCGGGATTCCTCAAATGACGCAGCTTTTCACCTCAGTTGAGTGGAAAACAGAGTCAAAGCAAAAAACACAGAACAATAAGTAAGAACCATCATCCTTTGACACCAATATCAGTATTTTATTGTATTTATTTTGCATAAATAGAACATTACAGTTGCATTACAATTATGCGTGTTTTCTTCGAGGAAGCAAAAATCACTTGCTGAGACAAAATAAATAGTTTTTTTTTTAATTATCACAGTTGTAACGCTACCCTAACGCCGCCACTGGAAGAGGTCGACAACAGCGCCCTCTAGGAGGTAAGAAGATGGCCGCAGGGAACGCCACATCTCGCTCTCGGTCGTTCTGAGTAAAATTCGTAAAATTACAATAAAATACAAAGTCTCAGTTTTGTCGTAATAGGGAATAAACCCTTCTTCACATCGTACACCCGTGTGTTTTTTTTTATTTATGTAGTCCGTCGTGTTACACAGTTTATTTAATTTCATGTGTTTGGACACGTTCTCAAGTTTTCAAGGGCTGCTATTTTCATTTCCATATAACTTCACCTGGAACATGTAATCCAGGCCCTAGCAGTACTTCTGTAGGAAAAACGATGTAATCGAATTTTTTTTTTTGGAATCGTTAGAGGATCATCCCAGGACAAATAATCACTCGGGTGCTTTCGCGATTTCTGGTACATTTTCCAGCAATATCGCATCAAAGTTGGCGGCTGGTCAATTCTTCAGTTCGCTGATATTTCTTGGAGTTTTTACGATTTTTTTTCAAATAAAAGTACTAATCTACTCAAAAAACAATTCCGGATCGAATGGTGCTGTCAGATTTTGAGTACTTACGTTATACCGGGTGAAAAAAATATAAAACGAGTTTTATATTTTTTCTCCAACTTTTTAGTTTCTTGACCGATTTTCACAAACTTTATGTCAAAAGCTCGCTGATTAAATCGTCTACTTGAATCAATTGTCAATATAGCCAAATTATCAAAAATCACGATGGCGGCGGCGAACCCAAATAAAAATGTGTCGTATTTCGAGATTTTTTTTTTGATTTCTAAACTTCGTAAAGAACGACACTGATGGTGGATTCTGGAAGATTCAGCTTTCTTCTGCAATTTGGGACTGGATTTACTTGATTCGCACATTACACTGTGAATATAGTGAATTAAAGGAAGATCCACTTGTGATTTTTTCCAAATTCACAATAAATCAGCAGTTTAAAAACCTCCCGCGAATCCTTATTTCTGAAGCAATTTCTACACACTTGGTAGTGATCGTAAGCTGTGTGCATAGGCTACAAATACCGTGTTGGTGCATGGCCGAAGTTCCGAAATTTTAGATGATAGATGACGTGAATGGTGGAGGTGCGCATGTCAAATATCGAATATTCTACTTTTTGTTCTCACATGTTCTGAACGAAATTTCTATAAATGGTTGGCTTAATGGTCAGCTGGATAAACACGCAACGAGAGTCAAATGTTGAAAGAGTCGAAATGTGAAATTTTCAAATAGACGACTTTACTTCTTTGGAGAAAATGAAACGGTTCTATCCGTTGGTCCAGGAATTTTTGCTGTTAAAATCGCAAGTAGCGAACAAAAATGAAAGCCAGCCGGATTTTTGTATATAAGCTCAGTTAAGCATGTAGTTCAACATAGTCAAAGTTCTCAAGAATCTGGTGTGAGCTTCGACCGTTGTGGCCTCGAGAAGAACTTGAGGATCAGTTTTTCGCGTATATCTCGTGAACAATGGCACTTGGGAAGAATGTGTTCGGAAAGAAATTGTTGAAAATTTTATTGTCTATAAGAAAGGTCCTTAAACGTTTCATCGTCAGTCCACTCTTTCTTCGTCAAAACACAAGAAAATTAATATAATCCAGATGCTCGATGCTGAAGACTGTATGGACCTTGAGTTTTATGATGGCGAAGTGCCATCTCGTAGAGGTGTTGGTTGATCCACTATTTCTTGATTGAAACTTGAAGTCATCAATATGAACTATGCCGGCGGCATATACAGGGTGAAATAATAATAAAAAGTTGAACATTTCTTCCTCAAGAACCAGAATAGGTGAAGACATGTAAATCGCCATAAATAATTCTGATTTCATGGTCATGAAGTCGTCGTAATCTTGAATCAGATATCTTGAGCCGTTCTTGAAATATCTTCAAAAGACTGAAGTTGTTACCGGAAAAAATAATTTTTTCGTCTACTCATCAGAAAAAAAGTTGACTGTGTTTTTTCTTAAAGTAGTTGGCCTAGAAAGTGTTTTCCACTATTATTTCATTTTAAATGTGATTTATCATTGTTTCGATTCTAAACACCAAGTCTCGATTCAATATCTGAAGAGTTACTGATAGACGGAAAACTAGTTTTTTTTCGTAACGACTTCAGTCATCTGAAGATATGTCAGAAACGGCTCAACATATTTGATCCAAGTTTACGACGACTTCATGACCATGAAATTAGAAATATTTTTGGCGATTTATATGTCTTCACCTGTTATGGTTCTTGAGGTACATTTCTTCAACTTCTTATTTTTATTTCACCCTGTATATGCCGCCGGCATAGTTGGTATTGATGGCAAATAGTTACAGTCAAAACAGAATAGATCGAACAACACCTCTACCAAGTGGCACCCCGCCATCATAAAACTCAAGGTCCATACAGTCTTCAGCATCGAGCATCTGGATTATTTTAATTTTCTTGTGTTTTGACGAAGAAAGAGTGGACTGACGATGAAACGTGTAAGGACCTTTCTTATAGACAATAAAATTTTCAACAATTTCTTCCCAAGCACGTTCTTCCCAAGTGCTATTGTTCACGAGATATACGCGAAAAACTGATCCTCAAGTTCTTCTCGAGGCCACAACGGCCGAAGCTCACACCGGATTCTTGAGAACTTTGACTATGTTGAACTACATGCTTAACTGAGCTTATATACAAAAATCCGGCTGGCTTTCATTTTTGTTCGCTACTTGCGATTTTAACAGCAAAAATTCCTGGACCAACGGATAGAACCGTTTTATTTTCTCCAAAGAAGTAGAGTCGTCTGTTTGAAAATTTCGCATTTCGACTCTTTCAACATTTGACTCTCGTTGCGTGTTTATCCAGCTGACCATTAAGCCAACCATTTATAGAAATTTCGTTCAGAACATGTGAGAACAAAAAGTAGAATATTCGATATTTGACATGCGCACCTCCACCATTCACGTCATCTATCATCTAAAATTTCGAAACTTCGGCCATGCACCAACACGGTATTTGTAGCCTATGCACACAGCTTACGATCACTACCAAGTGTGTAGAAATTGCTTCAGAAATAAGGATTCGCGGGAGGTTTTTAAACTGCTGATTTATTGTGAATTTGGAAAAAATCACAAGTGGACCTTCCTTTAATTTACTATATTTTCACAGTGTAATGTGCGAATCAAGTAAATCTAGTCCCAAATTGCAGGAGAAAGCTGAATCTTCCAGAATCAACATCAGTGTCGTTCTTTACGAAGTTTAGAAATCAAAAAACAATTCTCGAAATACGAAACATTTTTATTTGGGTTCGCCGCCGCCATCTTGATTTTTGATAATTTGGCTATATTGACAATTGATTTGAGTAGACGATTTAGTCGGCGAGCTTTTGACATAAAGTTTGTGAAAATCGGCCAAGAAACTAAAAAGTTGGGGAAAAAATATAAAACTCGTTTTATTTTTTTTTTCACCCGGTATAACGTAAGTACTCAAAATCTGACAGCACCATTCGATCCGGAATTGTTTTTTGAGTAGATTAGTACTTTTATTTGAAAAAAATCGCAAAAACTCCAAGAAATATCAGCGAACTGAAGAATTGACCAGCCGCCAACTTTGATGCGATATTGCTGGAAAATGTACCAGAAATCGCGAAAGCACCCGAGTGATTATTTGTCCTGGGATGATCCTCTAACGATTCAAAAAAAAAATTTTTGATTACATCGTTTTTCCTACAGAAGTACTGCTAGGGACAGGACTAATGAGTATCATGGTGTTTGGTGGTATGGTAACCGGAAGAGGTATCTGGTGTGAAAATACAGGCTCTACAGTGTAATGTACCATGTACATACCTCGCCTATGATTTCTAATATTAGTATTATTATCAAGTACCAATACTATCAATTACCACCAATTATTAAACAGCAAATGATGATTGGCTACTAGCTTTATTTCAGCAGAATAAATATGATAATTATTATGTACTAAAAAAAAATGGTTTCAAATCCAGTGTGCTCACTTGAATAATCTGTGTTTCTTGCATTAACGCCATTAGCTCTATTTTTCATTCAAGTGAGGTGAAAAGATGCATCATTTGAAAAATCCCGAAAATCCCGGGATATTGGTGGAAAAATCCCGGGATTTTCGGGATTGGATGCCCTACTCCCAGCGCTCCAGCTTGTTACTTTATTTTCGCTCCAAAAAAACATTCTACTGAAAAAAGAAAGTGTTTGGGATATAGAAAGTTTTGGGAATCCTCAACATTCTTTGAAAGTTCTTACAAAATCTCGTAGAAATTTCTGTTGAAATCACTGAAAATACCTACCGTAGAAATTTCCCAAAATCCAAAGGAATTCTCAGAAATCGTTGGAAATTTTTAAAACTCCTTACGAATTGTTTAAAATCTCTGAATATCCTGTAGGAATCCTAAAAAATCCCTTGGTATTCTAGAAACTCTAGAACTGCTCAGAAATTTTCAGAAATCTTTGATATCTCATAGAAGCTTTAGAAATTCCTGGAAATCCCATAGATAAATCCAGAAATCCTAAGAAACTCTCAGAAGAATTGGTTAATGAAAGAATAAGAGAGACTCTTGTAAAGATAGTTGAAAAACCTTCAAAATGAAAACAGTCCAAATCCCGACACACCCTTAGCCCGACAGACTTCAAATCCCGACAAGTTCGAAAGAGCGACATCTGATATTCCCGACAGCCTGAATCCCGTCAGCCTTTTTCTTGACATCCCCAATCCCGACAGTCCAAAATTCCGACAGTCTTTATCCCGACCCCTCATAATCCCGACAGACTGAAAATCGCGACAGTTTGAATTCCGACAATTTGAATCTTGACCCTTCGTAATCCCGACACCCTGAATCCCGACAACTCTAATTTTCACACACCAAGAGCACGACACGCTGAATCTCACAAGTCTGAATGTCTTCAAGTGTAATTTGGAGCCCTTAGTTATGTGTTACATGTCTCTCAGAATTTCACTAAGCCCCCTTATATCATTTGATGTTATCCCCTTTATTGTGATTTCAGTATAATTTTTGTGAGCCTGCTGAGTTCCTTTACATTTTCTGTTAATTTCTGAGCATAATTAGCATCCTTGTGCCGCGTCATGTCATTTGGAGCCCTATCGAGCCCCATTGGTTCCTCAAATGTATTTGGAGCCCTGATGAGCCCCTTCATGTTTTTTATATGGCTTCCAGTGTACCAGATATCCCAAAAGGAGCTTCATTTGTCTTCTATAACTTTTCATTCTTACTACTCTATTTACTGGGCCGCCCCCTTGTGTCGTCAATCGTTTAAAGCCTTTCTAAGCCCCTTTGCATTTTTCGTTGACCTTTGGAGCTCTGTCGAGTCCCCTTGTGCCCTTATGTGTCGTTGGAGCCCTGAGGAGCTCCTTCGGGTGGCTTTCAGAGTTTTACCAAGCCTCCTCGTACCTTCTTGCGTTGTCAGAAGCCCTAGTGGCCCCTAGGGCCACTTGTTCTTTCAATGTTGTTTGAAGTCCTGCTGAGCCCCCTTGCATTTTCCGTAGATTTTTACCAACTAGTTAGCACTTTCGTCTTCTTGTGTTATCCAGAATCCAGAATTTCATTGGGCCCTCTTTTTTCTTCAACGTTTTTTAAGCCTTGCTGAGCCCTTTACATTTTCCCGTGACTTTCGGAGTACAAGTAGTAGGCACCCGTAATGTTATATTTGAAGTTCTGTCGGGCCCCCCTTAGCCCTTGAATGTAGTTGGGGTGCTCATGAGCCCCCTAATGATTGTCTTTAGTACCAGTAAGCCTCCTTTTGTTATACAGCGCTCCACTGGATCCCCTTGTGTCTTCAATATTGTTTGCAGGCCTGCTAGCCCCCTTGCATTTCTCGTGGCTTTCGGAGCTCTATCAGGCTCCCTTGTGTCCCCATGTGTCGTTCGGTAATCTGATGAGCCCCCTTATGTTATTCGTGATCTCTAGATCCAGATCTCTAGTAAGCCCCCTTGCTCCTTCCTGCGTTGATGTTAGCCTTGGTGGTTTCTATGACTTTTGAAGCCATAATAAGCACCCTGTGCCATCATGTGATATGCGGAGCACTGTCGGGCCCCTTGTGTCCTCAAGTGTGGTTTGGAGCCCTGATCAGCCCCCTTGTGTTTTTTTCGTGGGTTTTAGGATTCCAATAAGCCCCCTTGTACCTTCTTGCGGTGTTGAAAGTCTTGGCAGCCCTCCGAGGGCCCCCTTGTTTCTTCAACGTCTTTTGAAGCCCTGCCGAGCCCACCTACATTTTTTTGTGGCTTTCAGAGCGTTAGCAAGAATCTTATGCCTTCATGTTATCGGACCCCTATGTGTTCTTAAGACTCACTCAAGACTCAAGTACACTTAGTGTAGGTAGTTTAGTAGGTTGTAGGTAGCCCTATCAGCCCATTTATGTTGTTTTTTTTTGTCTTTCAAAGTACCAGTAAGCCTCTTTTGCCTTTTTTTGTTATATAGGGCTGTTATAAAGAGCGCGCGCGCAGTAAAATTGAATGTAGGTGCCGAGATACTTTACAGTCCCCCTCGACAGTGGAATGGATCTATCGAAAGAGTTGATACAGAAAGTAAGAAAATTGGAGGTTAGGAAACCAGCACATTTCGATTTGGCGCGAACGGTTATAACGGGATATTCAAATTTTTTGTGAAATGATATAAATGATGTAATTTATGTAAATTGCATTCTCAACTTACAATTTTATTTAAGTAATTCATGAAAACATTCCGTAGATTGCAGAAAATCGCCGGTAATTTATGGAATTATTGGAAGTTTCATGTTACTACAAAATTTACTTGCATAAATTCAATTATTTACATAAATAACGCATGATTTCATGTGCTTGGTAATTTTACGGTTGTTTTATATTATTCATATAACTGACAAATTGAAAAATTACAATTGTAACTGACGAATTGAAAAATTACAATTACCATCCGTGTTTTTGCATTGTTTCTAAGAAGTCTTCTTATTCTTGAGCTTTATCAAGATTCTTCCTCTCTCTTGTGCTTGGCTTTCCTCACCGAGTTTCGTCTTTGCACTATAGTCAAGTTCTCACTCTCGCTTAGTTTTCCATAAGTTCACAAAAGGGTTTTCAGATGGCAAGAGGATTGTATTCAGTCATATCTCTGCTGTTAAGTCTGCATTTCAAACGTAGATAAAATTGGTTCGAGACCACGTTCCTAGCGATCCTGCGAACGCATTTCTGATTACATACTCACAGGTGTACCTACCTCGTCTCACAATAACCTAAATGAATTGTATAAATGTACCTGTATCTACTTAGCTATATGTAAGTATATCTACCTGAATAATAAAAAACTTGTTACATTTTCGCAGTTTAAGTATTTGCATTGTTCAAGCCTTTGGAAGTTCCTCACAAACATGCTCAGCGAATTCTTCTCGTTTCGTTGTGCTTGAATCTGATACCATTGTCAAAATTTAGGGACTAATATTGCTTTTACTGACTTTTCTTACACGCCATAATCATGAAGGCAATAAGCAAAAATCAGAAAGTCGCTTGGGGTTGATACGATGCAGCTTTCGCAGTTGATATTCTGATCGCAAAAATAAATATTTAGTTTTATAGCTCTAACGTCAGACGAGCTTCAGCGCTTATATGAACAATAAAAGCTTTAATGCCGCCCACTGAGCTCCAGCGGCCTGGAACGAGGTTGAAGGCAAAAAAGACCAAACTCTAAAAAAAAAGCTCCGTCAGAAACAAAATGTAGGTGCTCTCGCTTCATAAATAACTTGATATTTTCAATACCCACGGTAATGGGAATTAGTTTTTTTTTTTGGGTAGGGGAAACGAGGGAGCCAGGGAGTAAGCTGTCAAGTTGACTGATGGAAGGTGAACGAGAGTACAAACTATATTAAAAACTGATTCAGAAGGAGATTTCAATAACATCATCTGCTCGAATACTGTGACGGTATGCTGGCTGCTCAGTGCTTATCCTCTCGCATTTTCCCTTTATGTTGTAATTTTCACGTCGCTTTTTTAACTGTATAATCTCTGGAGGGCCTCGGGACAGGAACGTTTCTCAAATAAATGTGGTTTTGTCTATAATATCTGTTTTTTCTTTGTGGGGGGAACTCTGAGTATATCTGCAAGAATAAACGGTTCGTAAATGAATGATTGATGCGAAAAAAGGAATTTTGCACCAGTTTGATCAATATGCCTGTGTATCGTGTTCTCAGGTGGTTAGAGGATTGTATTCAGTCATATCTCTCCCGTTGAGTCTGCGCGTTCCAGACGCAAATAAAAACAGCTCGGTGCCAACGTTTCTGGCTAAACGGTTGAATGATGACACTCACGAACGCGTTTCTGACTACAGGTGTATACCTCATCGCCAATAAACTAACTGAAATTATGTAGGCTCGTGTATACATGAATAGCGAATAAACTTGTTGCTAGTTTATACAATTTTCAAGCCGGAAAGACTCCACATATGCTCAGCAACTTTCTCTTGTTGCGTTGAATCTGAGAACATTTCTGAAATTGCTGGTATACAGGTATACTGGTTGTGCGATGATAACTTCAGACTTGGAGCTCGGGATGTGTGGTGTCATTTTTTTTTCACGAACAACCGGCTAAATCATCCAGATTCCATCAGGGAAAGAGGAATCGATACATGCTTAGAACTGCTTTCATACAGTTGATGGGCGTAAATAATGATTGCGGATGCCGTTCAGATTAGCAAACGCTCCTAACGCTCCTGTTGTTATTTCGCGGAACTGTCAATCAAGTACTGGGCCGACTAAGCTACGCACAATCATACTGGCCCACATGAGTGACATGTTATTACCGCATTCAGCGAACTGCGAAAGTGGATGGACTATGGATTGCGCTAAGACGGATGTTCGAATAGTGGCAGGCGATTTTGACAGTCAAAAATTTTCAGAATACTCCTTATTGTTTTGCGAATATTTGCATACGAGAATCAGCTTTCACACAACGTGTCAGATGTACTAAGAAACGCAAAAGGGACTCAAACATTCATTGTTAAAATAATTAATACCTATGCTACATATTGTTTAAAATTTTTCTTTGAATGTCACTGTTGTGGTTTTTCTGTAAGTAAGCTCTGTTCAACTTTTCGGAGACATTCATTCTCACAGTTTCACCCTCGAATTCTCCTAAAAAAAAAGCTAACAAAACTGTGCCAATTTGGAGCTTTGTTGGCGCACCTGTTTTTTTTTCTTGAAAGGAATGTGGAAAAAACTAAATTTTTCTATAGAGAAAATGAAAATGAAGATTAGGATGGGTCGTAAGTGGACACAGGGTGTCAGATACTGAATATTACAATTATTCTCAAGAGATGATTACCCATAAAAAATTTGGTCAAAAAATGAAAAAATTCATAATCCCCAAATGAGGGGTGTAGACTCGTTTCAGAAATGTTGGTAACCATTGAAATAACAATGAACATTTTGAAAACAGCTAAAACACTTTGGGGGCCATGTAGGAGTCCGACCAACACATGAAGGCGCGAAGGGACCTAATAAAACTCCGAAAGCTAAGACCAGGTGAAAGGAGGCTCAGCAGGGCGACAAATGACACATGAAGGCACAGGAGGACTAATGAAGAACCTAACAAGGCACAAGGCAGCTTTTCAAAGCTGCAAAAACTTCGGGAAGATACAAGGGAGTCATTAGGGCTCCAAACGATACTTGGAGACACGCAAGTAACTTCGGGAAGATACAAGGGAGTCATTAGGGCTCCAAACGATATTTGGAGACACGCAAGTAGGTTTATTAGGGCTTCAAACTATCCCTGAACAGGAGATCTTCTTTCGGCGTGGACTACGGTATGCTAACCACAAATCCGTTGTACGCTCCTCACTGACACACGGCTGTTGCGTCTGGAGCAACGCAACAAACATCCGTAAACTCTAAATACTCCAAAACAGGATCTTGCGACCAAACTTCGACTCGCCATGGTTTGTCAGAAATCAACAAATCCACTACGAACTGGGTATGGAGACGGCATTCACGAACGCCTCAAGCGACTGAAAACCAAATTTCACCAAAACTTTTACAATAATTACCAGGGACCCGTCTACTTCAGCTTGGGAGAGAAAAACATCCACCAAAGACTGTCATGAAGACTCCCTCAAGATGTTCTAGACGAATAACAGCTCCGATTTTGTGTACCCAATCATTTTTTTTATTTTATTCTGATATAATTTTCCACGAGCTATGTTATATCAAACTATTAAATATTTGTCATCTGTGCTGTGAAATAAAATCTTGTAATGTTGAGCTGGCAATAAATTGATTAAAAAAGGGGGCTCCAAACAATGCTTGAAGGCACAAGGGGGCTCATTGGGGTCTAAACAACATATTGTTGATACAAGGGGGCTCAGCGGGACTTGAATGCAGACAAAAAAGGAGAACAGGGTTTTGAACGGCGCAAGAAGAACTGACGGGGTTCAGAAGGAGTACAAATCACACTTGAAAACAGAAGGGAGCCCTGTGGGACCCCCTAACACTAACACATGAAGGCAAAAGGGGGCTCATGGGGTCTAAACAACACATTGCAGATACAAGGGGGCTCAGCGGGGCTTGAATGCAGACAAAAAAGGAGAACAGGGTTTTGAACGGCGCAAGAAGAACTGACGGGGCTCACTAGGAGTACAAATCACTCTTGAAAACAGAAGGGAGCCCTGTGGGACCCCCTAACACTAACACATAAAGGCACAAGGGGGCTCATTGGGGTCTAAACAACACATTGTAGATACAAGGGGGCTCAGCGGGGCTTGAATGCAGACAAAAAAGGAGAACAGGGTTTTGAACGGCGCAAGAAGAACTGACGGGGCTCACTAGGAGTACAAATCACACTTGAAAACAGAAGGGAGCCCTGTGGGACCCCCTAACACTAACACATGAAGACACAAAGGAGCAAATCAGAGCTCCAAAAACTAATAACAAGTGAGAAGGGGCTCAGCAGGGTTACAAATAACACATAAAGGCAGGGGGCGGGGCCTAACAGGGCTCTGAGAAATCTAACGAAGCATAAGGGAGCTTGTGAAAGCTTCAGAAGCTTCGAGAATACGCAAGGAGGTCTTCCGGGTTTCAAACGATACTTGGAGGCGCAAGAAAGCTTATCACGGCTCCAAATGACAACTATAGACACAAGGGATTTTGGCAGGGCTGGAAACGCTACAATATAACCTACAATGGGGTTTTGTACGATTTTTTTTTTGTTGCTTCAAAATGTTCTACAAGGTGAGTTTGCTACATGAATGATAATAGTTCGTCTCAAAAGCCTCCACCTTTTTTTTGAAAAATGTTGAAAAGGGAGGCGGGAATAATCCCGATTAAATTTCAACGTCTGATGACGTAGGCGGACGAGTTGAGTTTGCGCAATGGGATGGTCGTAGCTGGAGCCTTGTTGCCAAATTGTGTGACAGGCAGTCAAGATTTGCATGAATATTTTGATATTCTTAAGAAAAAAATCACTTCGACAAAACAACACGTTAGGTGGTATGTTTTTGGATACAATGGAATACATTTTTGATGCATGAACAATCCATTTTGGTGTTGGCAATGGGAGTTCATTATAAATCTGGCAGCTTTGCAACAAGGAAACGTCATTTGAACGCCGTTGTTGCCACCTTGTTAATTGTTTTTTTTAACAGAATGGTGGTTAAATCGAAATTATTTGTTTGGTACTGTAAAGTCCTGCGACCGACACCAACTGTAAAGTTCTGCGTCACCGACAACCATTTGTAACATCCTGGTCATCACGGTAACATTTTGTGATAATCCTCGTCACCGGCCCCTTTTTTGTGATACCCCCCCTTCCCTACATTAATTTAATTAAGCTGTGATGCGTCCAATTACCCTAAAGTCATATTTTGTTGTGCCGTAGATTTTATTTTACCTTTAACTAAGTTATTTGAATCAATTACACCTACCTCAACTTCACGTCGTACTAATACCTCGAGCCTACTCTAGTCGTAACCTCACGTTCTTTTAAAGGGAATGAATTGAATAAATATTGAAAAATAAACAAAGTCATTTAACCACACCTCTTCTTTATCACAAATTAATCAATCATCGCCAACTTAATTAAATTCACCTTAATTATTCATTTTATAATTTCTTGACGTGCTGACATTCAGCTAGCGTTCGGAATTGTTTTATTCAGTTTACATTCGGTTTCTGGAAGAAAAGTACATCCTAATACCGTGTGCAATCCTACGACGAATTTGTTCAACCCTTGCGAATTAATTCCGTTCTGATTCTTCCTAATTTTCAGAATTCTGGGTGAAGCCATTTCCTAGTTCACTTGAGTTCAATTCCCTGCCTAAGTTACTTATCCCTTTTCCAGTTTTTGTTTCAACCCTTTCTCCCCTTTCTCCCATTCCCCTGGTACGGAAAGAAATCTTTACTATTTAATTGTACTTAGAGAGAGATTGTTGTTCACTGAGTTTTGTCTTGATCTTTCGAATTTATAGCCATTATTTTAATTATTGATCAAATAATTTACATAATATTTGAGTGTTGACAGTCCATAGATTTTATATCCAGCTGGTGCTATAGTCTATAATTCAAAGACTTATCAGCAGCTCTGTTTCATGCTAGGTTCAATACCATTACACAAATTTACAATACGGAATACAAATCATCGCAATGAGCCTCTAATTAATTAGCCTGCAAAATTTTGTGTCTCGTTCATTTCTTATCTTGAAGTGTTTCGAAACGACACTGAATTTTCTTAGCATTACTCAAGGGGTTTCTCTTTGGAAACTCGGCCTCATGCCTTTAAATTCTTTGTCGCGCGAAAGGGTTAAATATCTTATTCTATGGGGAAAATAACGCGTAATCAAGATTTTGCCCAGATTTGATTTGCATAAATGCTGCTAGTGCTTGTCTCAGCTAATAGAGCCTACAAAATCATGCTCTGTCGGAAGCCAAATCTCTTAAAAGGGTTGCTGAGGTTTTCACCCTTTTTCTTGCGTCTGGAAGGTCGTTATCTGAAAGCAAGTGGCCGCATTTAAAAGCTCAAAGCTACTACGCAGTGAATTGAAATCGGCTTGACGATTCTCATGGCTGTTCAAAAGATCAAACAACCTACTATCATTTTCTTAACCAAAACAATTACTTCAAACTTATTTAAACAATAAGCATTTGATTACAATAGAAATCAGACTTGCCTTAATGTTTTCCTTTCACGTCACTGATGTACTACAAATCTATCACAGTGTTTTCGCACTTTTCTTAATTTATTCTTCTTGAAAAATATTAGTTTTCTTCCAGTCAAATACACCCGTTGTGCTCGACTCTTACCACTCGAATCTCTCCCCCGCGTCACTGTTCTTGGACCTATCTTATTTTCCCACACCCCGTCTCCCGTCACAACCCTCTCCGGCCTACAAACGTCGATGCCTGCATGCTTTCTTGCATCCGGTGTCATTCCGACGCTGGCCGGCAAAAATCGATATATTTCGCATTCCTCAACCAAATTTCTTTCCTTTCCTTTACCGCCCGTAATGCTAATTTTATTCCCCAATATTTCATTCCCCTTTACTTTATAATTCTAAGGCGTTCTGCCACAGTACATTCTGCAAATAAACAATAATGTCATCGAAAACATGCATTATCAAAGGATATCCCAACACCTCCTCAAGTGCCCCACAAAAAATTGTCATCAGTGTACCCAAGTCTCAACCCCTGGGAAACAAGTGCCATACAGCTACCGGCGACAAAAGCCCAGCCCCATGGGGCCGCGGATATTTTTGCTGTGAAGATCATTTCTATGTAGGTAGAATCGTTGAACTTTGTGACCCCTTACCTGCAACAGTTTGTTTTTCACAGCTGG
This sequence comes from Anaspis maculata, assembly GCA_949128115.1. NCBI lineage: Eukaryota > Metazoa > Arthropoda > Insecta > Coleoptera > Scraptiidae > Anaspis > Anaspis maculata. Next base: position 2,729,309 of record OX421964.1, read on the forward strand.
AGTCCGATGCCCCAAACTAGAAGTAGTAGTATGTATAAGGTTGTGGGCTTAAAAATCATTCAAGAAAAATATGTAGTACCCCCCTTCAGAAATGAGCTCACTACCTCACTGGCAGCAGATCGTGGAGGTATGCAAAGATAATGATTCCAAGGAACACTTCGGAATGGGTGTGGCAGGAAGTGAAGTTATATGCCACCATCGAGGTAGGTGTTAGCAAGGATCTACAGCAGCTATCGTCACCATCAGCAACATAGCAAATCGACAGGCAGTAGAACTCAACGGCTCTTCCAACTAAGTAGAACAACTCACCACTTCGCTTCCAAAACGAAAATTTGGTAGTCTGCCTGCAAATTAGCCACACCCAACATGTACTGTTTTTACATTTTATTTAACTTTATAATAACATTCAGTTGTCAACTGTATAAAAATTAAAACAAATGAACCTGTTCTTCATATACTATTGAGTTTTCATTATTCAAGTATTTATAATATGCATTACAGTGAACTAATACCACACTAATATTAATTAATAACAAATCCTAAATATGTACTAAATATTCCACTAGATCCATTATGCATGAAGCAAAAAAACGTTTGAGAACTACTCTTTTCCAAGCAAAAGATAATTTTTTGACTCTCATGTACCTACCTATACTATTTTGTCAAACTGGCCACCTTTTCACACGTCACTTCCAATAAAAGATCACTGCAGTATTTTACAAAGGTTTTATGTCGTAACTTCTGTATTGTTTCACAGTGTACTAGTGTCTTTAATAAAAAAATGATGAAGGGAAACCCTCTCTGCATCGGTTTCCTCATCACTATAAAAAGTGAATGAAATTCCATCTGAATTTGTTTTTAATCCACTTTCAACTACTTTATCTTTGAAATCTGAAGTTGTTGATTTAGTGGTACTACTTTTAACTTTGAAAATTTCCTGGAGTGTCCTTTAAGGGTAGTTCTCACTTTGGCTGAAGCAGATTTTTTCCAATAGCACTCTGTGGAAATCACTGATGGATTTTGGCTTTTGTTCAGTAGCCAATATAGGAGGGCGGCGCCATGCTTACGGCCTCCTGTAACGAAGTTACACAATCAATTTCAATTCAATTCAAATTCATTGATACCAAACTACAAAACAATGATATCCTTCACTTCGTCAAACTTGAATCGTAAGAAGTTTGCTAACATAATAATACCGCACCCTACCTGAACTAGCCGCACAATCTCCACAGGTACATAAGACAACCTCCTCTGTTTCTTCTTCAATGATGACTGTAACAGCATTTGGAGTACTTCGGACTTTCTGCTCCGGTGTTGCTTTGGCAGTACATGACGTTTTATTACGTTTCACCTGTACAAACTCTATATAGCTTCGTCTCCATATATTTGTTTGCTACCTCTGCAAAAAAAGGAATGATGAATTGATTGAAATAAGGTAGGTGCTAGAGGCTCGCTTGCCGCTTGCTTATGAGTCACAAAGCCTCACCTGCTAGTTTTAACGTTTCTCACGCCATGTGCGAGAAAATCCGCGTTTCTTCTATAAAAATTGTCTACCATGTCCGCATCAACTTCTGGGAGATTTCTGTCGTTGGCTTCTTCGAAACCAACTTCAATTTTTTTCAAATAGGCTAGTGGACATGGTTTTTTTTATTTCTTTTTATGAAAGATCCTCTTAGTGGGGTTGGTAGCCATTCCTATACGGCATTTGATGATACCGAAAATTTCTTTCGCATGAGTGTTCTATAAGGCCCAACGAACGATATTAGAAGGGGAAGCACAAAAGCTTCCCCTTAGGGGGGCCGCAGGGGGCCCTGTCAAGTTGACGGTCCAAGAACTCCTACCAAACCATCTTTCAATTTCATTGTATCACTCAAATGGGGATGATGTGATTCCATTGTGAGTCTCGATGGCACTGGTCCCCATGTCTCTTTCATCCTTCATGCTTGAAAAAATAATTTCTTCGGGAGGTCAGAGAAATCACTTTTTATTTTTTTAGACATACAAGAGGATGTGAAGTTGGCATGTTTTGTGTCTTAACCTATTATTTGGCATTCCCAAGATCCTATTATGAAGTCAATTTTTCAAATTCTCACTTTTGGGTTGATTGGTAGGCTAAGAAGTAGGTATTTTTTAACATCCAGTTCAGACGTACTTTTTTCGGTGTCCAACTGGAGGTTATTGAAATAATCGCAGGGGTGGATAGACTGGACTATTTTCCTAACATTATGTCGAGGAAATCAATCCCAAACTGCACATGGAGAGTACACTAATTATTTTTCTTTCCGTCGGTCGAATTGCGATGCCTACTACGCCCGTCAGGGAGAACGCTGAGCATCGCCAGACTAAACTAGTATGAAAACAGCCTGAACGAATTCAAAACTGCCGGAAACATTCATTATGTGGTTCGACATTCAATTCTGAGTCAGCACTCAGAGTTTTAGTCAGTTTTGAGTTTGTTTAGGCTGTTTTTATACCAGTTTAGGCTGGCGATGCTCAGCGTTCTCCTTGACGGGCGTAGTAGGCATCGCAATTCAACCGACCGAAAGAAAAATAATATGTGTACTCTCTATTCGCGGTTTATGATGATTTTCTCGACATTATGTTCAGAAAATAGTTCAGTGGATCCACCCCTGATGATGATTTCAATAACCTCCAGTTGGACACTGAAAAAAGTTTGTCTGAACTGGATGTTAAAAAAATACCTAGTTCTTAGCCTACCAATCAACCCAAAATTGAGAATTTGAAAAATTGACTTCATAATAGGATCTTGGGAATGCCAAATAACAGGTCAAGACACAAAACATGCCAACTTCGCATCCTCTTGTATGTTTAAAAAAATAAAAAGTGATTTCTCTGACATCCCGAAGAAATTATTTTTTCAAGCATGAAGGATGAAAGAGGCATGGCTACCAATGCCATCGAGATTCACAATGGAGTCACATCATCCCCATTTGAGTGATACAACGAAATTGAAAGATGGTTTAGTAGGAGTTCTTGGACCCTCAACTTGACAGGGCCCCCTGCGGCCCCCTTAAGGAGAAGCTTTTGTGCTTCCCCTTCTAATATCATTTGATAGACCTTGCAGAACACTCATGCAAAAGGAATTTTCTGTTTCATTAAATGCCGTATAGTACCGTTTTTTGATGTGTACCGACCCCACTATCTCAAATTTGTTGCATTGGCAAGATGATTTTGTTTAAAAAGTTTTTGTACATATAAAAAAAAACATGAAAAAGATTTGTCTGTTTGAATGGCGCGGCAAGTGCGTGACGTCACATTTTGAGGAGCCAATAGAAACTCTGGTTGACCATTCAATGACTGAAGAACACCTTCTCGTTTTGAACTGATTTATACCAAAAAATATAATGAAATGCTGGAGTGCTATGGTTTGACCTCACATTTTGGTCGATTCTTCCTTAAAATTCACTAATTTTTGCTCGTGCAGGCTTCGGATTAATGTCACAACAGTGTTATTAGTGCCATATGAGTGGCAGCACTGCAAGTGTTACATGCCATATGTCAACCCCACGTCAAATAATCTAGTTTTTTTTAATACAATTTCGCTTCATAATACATAATGACTCCATGTACTGGCATCAAAAATAAGTTCCTTGTGATAAAGTTGTGCTCGCACGTGAAAATACACCACTACGTAATAGATCCAGAACGAATGCTTCGATCGAATGTCAAATGCGTTCCCCTCTCTTTCCTCTCTCCCACCTCCTAGCCCACATTTAAGCTGTGACGTAGCATATTATTCCTGATTTGAATAAGTCCACTTTCAAATTGATTTTTTACCGAAATGAAATCAAATTTCGAAAAAAATTTCCAGCTATAAATTCGTCATTCAGATATTTATCAGGTTTATGATACTTTTATACTGAAATGCGATTGATGTCCAGTAGCCTATTTAGCACAAAAAACAACTCAATACGTTCAGGAAATATGACCGCAAACTCTCACAACAAGAGGAATCAGGAATGTGAGGTTAGATAAATCAGAGATAAATGACAGACATGTAAATAATGACAACGTGGCAACGCTGCTTCATGTCAACTGCGGTCTTGCTTTCATTCCATTGGTGGATGAGTTTAGCCGTGAATTCAGTCGATTTAAACAGAGGGAGTGCGAAGAGCCAAATTTCAAGTTCTTTTCCCTGGACCGATTTTTTTTTTGTTTCATCTCCACAGTATCTAGTTTTAGGTACTTGAGCATCGATTTACATCAGAAAATCGCATTTTGTGATTTTCGTACAAGACCCCATTGTGCAAATGTGTTCTACCCGCTTATTGGGATCTCCAGCTTGTGCGAACGATCTAGAATCATCGCGTTTGCCCTCAGATGTATTGGAATCGCACGAGGTTTGCAACTCGTATCAATAGCGTCAGTATTGCATCTATACAGGTCATTCTACTTTCGTATAATAGTCTTATGAGTAAATAAACAGAAATGAAACGGCGCAGATTTTATGATTATGCGTTATGCGTCTAGACGTACAAATCTAGTAATACCATCATCAAATAAATCCTTGGCTCGTTCAGCTACACCCACGGCACTATGAGAGAGAGAGAGAAAAACGTCCTGAAATATAGCGGGGACGAAAGCCAGAGGAACAGCCACTCGGCGGAAGGAAAATGGAAAATTGTAGACATCAACAAACGTCATAAGTCATAGCACTCATAGCCTGGGAATCTTTATGCAATATACGCGCGGGTTTCCCGTCTCGGAACTAATGAGAGCCGGCGGGAGCAAAACTTCCTCTAACTTGCGAGTTAGTTTAGGGACTTCTGGGGTTTTGCTAACTAATTCTTGATGTGTTGTCATGTAACAAAGCCTCTGAGGGTCGGGCATGTTACAGCGAATCGGAATGGGGAACGATTTTCCCCATTCCTCCCTTCCGTTTTCATCATAAAACAGCAATTATACATAAATCTTGAAAATAATTTCAAGAAATATGCCCCTGGTAATGTGCAAATGACAAAAAAAACACATTTCCTGCTGTGGCGTCGTTCAATTACACTTGAAGCGAGTTTTTGTTTGAAATGTGTAGTGCGATCAAATACCTGTACATCAACGATTTAAAATGATTTCAGCCACGTGCTGGGATTCTTGAAAGGGCCCGGGAAAATTCATGGTAAAAGGCCCCTCCCCCCCGACTAGAGGTGCCAGATTTTCAAAAAATCGAAACCAGGACAAGAATTTCTGAATTAGAAAAGTGAAAAAATAATACCAAATGCTTACCTTTTGAAGTGCAAGCGAATCGAGCGAAATGGCGCCGCAGCCGAAAATTTTTTGGAATGATGATAATAGTGCTAATTATAATACCGAAAACAAATTTTAAGTAGGTAAGCTCTCTAGTTTTTTATATTTTCATTCTCTTATTTTTTTTTTCTCAATTCAACACTACATACTAGCTAATCAAAACTAATTGGACACGTCCCAAAAAAAAACTGGATCCGATTACTGATACAGAACATATCCTTACGATCTAAAAAGTCTGGAAATCAAATATTCAATAGTCAATTTTATGCTCAAAAAAAAATCCATCCAGTTTTTTAAAAATTTAAAAATGTAAAAAAAAGACAAGAAAGGCCCCTTGAGGCCCTACGGCTGAGGGCCTACCGAGAAATACCCGGCTGCCCGGCGGGTCAGCACGCGCCTGAATGATTTATATCGCTACGTGTCGCACCGTTAAGTGCGTGCTACTGAATGAGCTGAGCTGTCAACATATTGGTAAGCAGCTAACGTACACAATCTGGTGAAAGCTCCAGTGGAGCTTGGAATAAGCTCTCAGACGGCTGACGTTTCGTGTTCGATAAAATCATTTCGCATCACTTCAAAGTGTGCAAACATGTATACTTGTTAACTTTTTTTTTACGCGAACAAAAGCTTTTAGGAAAATCCTATACACATACACAAGTATTATAAAAAGGGGTGCAAAGCTCTCCCTCTCTTCTATTAATTATTGATTCACGAGCCGTTTATTTTTTGCAAATACACCTACAGCCCGAAAAGGCAGATATATGAGCAAAAAATATATTTCGCTGCCCCAAGCGATCATCCAGCGAAAAAAGTGACGTATAATGCTCGGTTTATGTATAGCGATTTGACCAGCGAAAGGGGATGAAATCGCTAGGCGATACACCTCCGGCCAATGGCGTGCGGGCGGAAGGTGAGGATGTCGCCAGGAAACGGCGGGGCAGCGAAAGAATCTTGGTCGGGCCGGCCGTGGCCACCGGGTGGCCGGCCAGACTTTATGTTGCTAAGTTTTGGCAAGATTTCTCTGACCAATGGGGTGCGAATGAAAGCTGGTGGCAGATCGAAATCATCGCAGCGAGGGGACGACGCGGGGGCGAAAAAAAAGCTTGGGCCGGCCAAGCTTTTTCCGCCATTCCGCCGCGATTTCAATTTGAGTGCAGTGTGTCAAAATCTGACAGTCAGTATGTCACCTAACCGAAATTAAAAGGAATTCTCTCGGCCATTTCTGCTCGAAATGACCCGTTTCAACTCGTCACATTCGTCAGGATCACTGGAGGTTCATGGGAGCAGCTGCGGAAAGCCAGGAGCTAATGCCGGAGAGCAAGCAACAGAGAGGCGTTGCTGCGAGCCCTTGCAGAGTATCAGCAACAACAGCACCGACAACGGGGCAACTGTGGGGACACAAGGGATGCAACTCCAGGTCCTACATACTGTTATCCACCAAAGTGAAGTACGAGCACCACCTCCAGACACAGAATAGTATGATTGTGCAGCTGCCCGCTGCCGCCCCGCCAATGAAATTGAATAGTGCCATTTTGGAGGACCAGTATACCCACACCTTTGGACATGAATATCAGTCATCTTTTGGAACTCCACTACCTAGCACATTAAGTTTTCAATTTTTAGATCAGTTTACCACTCCATCAGAGATGTTAGGGACAACTCATGATTAATTTTCAACAATAGGCCCCCAAAGTTTTCAATTTTGTATATTTACTTATTCCCATAATTATGTACAGTTTATCTACTATTATTAAAACATTTCAACTACAACAGCTTGCATCTTATTCCTTCCCACGCCATCGTCTTTTTGTCAGTCACCTCGGTTGAGTCGTAGAGATATACCGACTTTTTCTTTGTCAGGGAGTTTGGCCATATGAGCCATGTCCATGATCCACGGAAGTAATTAGGCACCTACTTGCACCCACTCTGCATATTTGCGACTTCAGTTGCTCTCCTACATAATATCTAGTAGAGCTCGTGAGGGTTTCAACTTCGTTCTTTGTGATACCAAGGCGCCACTTTGCACACAAGAGTATTTTCAAGTCTTAAAGTGGTGACCTGTAACAGTTGAGTTGGCGACATTTGACTGGCTCTTAGGGAGCGATGTAGATGCCTTTCTTATAGTTGAAGATACCGAGGAAGATACCAATTTTCTTGAAACATAATAAGAGCAACATTCCAATTTTTTTTATCTCAGAAGCCAAAAGAGCTGGATATTTGAAAATCACCATATATTTGGAATTCTATGCTTTGATAGTGCTTTGAGCCGTTCAACATTTCAACAGCCAAAAACCTTTAACCGTTTCAAAATACTTGAAAAAAATCAAGAAATTTTCTTTTTTTCCCTAATAAATCGGTGGTTTTCTTGGGTACTGGAGTCCACAATCATTGCTTGACTCAAAAATAATGTACTTAGTCAACTTTTTTTCTTCTTGACCTTCATCTTGGATCCGCTTTTTAGGCGACTGTTCAAATGTTGCATGGAAATTCTTCAAATGGTAACATGCAATCATCCATTTGCAAAAAAAAATCTTGAGCTAAGACAATGACTTTTTCGCCCAAAAAAACTGGTTCTTAACACTTGATGGCGTTCATCATGAGTTTCTAAGATTGGATTTTGGAGGACTTTCTTGAGTTCATTTCACACTACTTGAAGAACATGTGTACAAAATTTCAACCCTCTACTATTTTTTCCGAAGTTGCTAGGGTTTTTTGAACATAGTGACTGGACTAACAACACTTCTGAAGAATCTTGAAATGTAAATAGATCTTGAGAACTTGTAGGATGATCGAGTTTCAGCTTGACTTTCACACAAAGGTCATTTACTTCTTTCCCTTCTCCTGAATACTGATGTTGGTAGATCATGGCGATGTCCCTGGAAGGAGTCTCCGGGAAATCGCCGATACAAATGCTGCTGAGCAACGGTGCCAACACAGCCTTGGAGAAGACCATTTGGTTCAATCTTCGAAAGCTACTTTTTCCGTTGTCTATGTGGAGCTAGAAGTATCGTTCGTTGAGCAGATTGTTCACGGAATTCAAAAATCCGCGGCATGAAACGAATTCGTGATTTTTTACTAAGAAGTTCTTTCTCCAAACGCATCGTAGGGATTCGTAGGCAGCAGCGAGGTCCACAAACACCGCTCCTGACTTATTTCTCTGGAATCCATTTTTGGTGTGTTGTCGAAGACAGGGCTTGTTCCCAGCAGGTTCTCCCAGGCAGGACCGGAATTCTACCTGCTCGCGTGGAAGACTGTTCTTCATCAGGGAACTGAGACGAATGGTGGATGGGTTGTTCTAGATAGAAGCTTGTAGCCTACGCTCAGCAGGGCTATGGGAGCTCAGGCTCTGAAGTTCTCCAGGCTTCAAAATTCTTAGAATTTTTCTGGTCTTGCAACTTTAAGGTGAATGATTGGTAAAATTCATTGAAAACGTTGCAAAAATCGAAGAATTACCCTGCCTCCACTACGCTTGATGGACTCTGGTAGTACGCCATCGAAGCCAGGTGCTCCTTTGCTTTTCATTTGAGTAATTTGCCGTATGCAGTTCTTCAATAGTGAATGGGTTAATCAATTTTTACCTTGTTGATTGCACTTCTTCATCATAATACGCAATTTCTTGTTGACGATTCTTCTATCTAGAGCGTCTATCTTCTACTTCGACATCTTCAAAATCCTGCGAGGAAATCTCTCTGTTTGTGGATGTTTGCATTCTTTGCGGCAGTTGCTGCTCATGTTGTTTTGCACTTACGAGTCGTACTGGGAATTATTGAAAGACGAATTACCATGCAAAGCAGAGAAGACAACTGTTATTGCTACCTGTGTAATCAGCTGTTCCATTCTTTCATTGCTCTGGAGTAACGTGACCCCCAGTATCTGAATTTGAAAATTCTGGTGGGATGGATGTAGTTGCAGGTCTCTTTTCACTCTTTTCTTTCAATTTCAACCAAATTTTCTTGCGTTTCTACTGGTGGTATATACTAGGACAGATGGTAGTTCAACAACACCGAAAAGATTATGGCCAAACCGAGACGAGGTTATTCTCGAGTAGGTATTCTGAATGTTTTTCTCGATCTTGGATGCTTCAACAATACAATCAGAGTGAAACCAGTCACTTTTTTCGTGGCGGTTCTGTTATATCAACCGACTGTAGCATCATCTCTTCCTTGCAATCCAGCAGTGCCGACATTTCTGCGCCTTTTTTGCCTTGCCGCAGTAGAAGCAGTCCACTGAGTAGGCATCGTAGAGCCCGAGATAGAACCTCAGCTGTCCTCCAGCGTCCAGGGATGGTTTGCGCTCTCACATCCTTACTTCTGGGCTTGTTCGACTGTTTGATAAAAATAGACACCCCATTAAGCTCCTTGTCCGATTTGTTATGACTACGATTCAGTTTACTTACCGTTTGTAATTCGGGAACGTTGATGAGGAGGTTTATATCGTTTATACACACACAGAAAACGTTTCGTTAATTTTTATTTGTCAAAGAGACATTCAAATTGACATCAAAAGTCACCGCAATTTATGCAATCAACGATGGCTGGATGTCGCTGGGCGATGCTCGCTGGTCAAATCGCTATACATAAACCAAGCATTATGCTTGGTTTATGTATAGCGATTTGACCAGCGAACATCGCCCAGCGACATCCAGCCATCGTTGATTGCATAAATTGCGATGACTTTTAATGTCAATATGTGAATGTCTCTCTGACAAGTAGAAATCAACGAGATGTTTTCTGTGTGTGTATGAACGATATAAACCTTCTCATCAACGTTCCTGATGAACAAACGGTAAGTAAACTGATTCGTAGTCATAACAAATCGGACAAGGAGCTTGATGGGATGTCTATTTTTATCAAACAGTTGAACAAGCCCAGAAGTAGGAATGTGAGAGCGCAAACCATCCCTGGACGCTGAAGGAGAGCTGATGAGGTTATATCTCGGGTTTTATGACGCCAACTGAGTGGACTGCTTTTACTGCGTCAAGGCAAAAAAGGCGCAGAAATATCGGCACTGTTGGATTGCAAGGAAGAGATGATGCTACAGTCGGTTAATATACCTACCAGAATTGCCACGAGAAAAGTGACTGGTTTCACTCTGATTGTATCGTTGAAGCATCCACAATCAAGAAAAACATTTAGAATACCTACTCGAGAATAACCTTGTCTCGGTTTGGCCATAATCTTTTGGACTCGTGTTGTTGGACTCTCATCTGTCGTAGTATATACCACCAGTAGAAACGCAAGAAAATTTGGTTGAAATTGAAAGAAAAGGCTGAAAAGCGACCTGCAACTACATCATCCCACCAGAATTTCTAGATTCATATACTGGGGGTCACGTTACTCCAGAGCAATGAAAGAATGGAATAGCTGATTACACAGGTAGCAATAACAGTTGTCTTTTTTGCTTTGCATGGTAATCCCTCCCTCAATAATTCGCAGTACGACTCGTAAGTGCAAAACAACAAGAGCAGCAACTGCCGCAAAGAATGCAAACATCCACATTCAGAGAGAATTGCTCGCAGGATTTTGAAGATGTCAAAGTAGAAGATAGACGCTCTAGATAGAAGAATCGTCAACAAGAAATTGCATAATATGATCAAGAAGTCCAATCAACAAGGTTTGAAAATTCATCAACCAATCCACCATTGAAGAACTGCATATGGCAAATTACCCGAATGAGAAGCAGAGGAGCACCTAGCTTCGATGGCGTAATACTGGAGTCCATCAAGCATAGTCGAGCCAAGGTAATTCTTTGATTTTTCCAACGTTTTCAATGAATTTTACCAACCTTTTACCTTCGAGTTTCAAGACCAGAAAAATTCTAGGAATTTTGAAGCCTGGAGAAGTGAAGAATTTCGGAGTCTGAGCTCCCATAGCTCTGCTGAGCGTAAGCATCTAGAACAACCCATCCACCATTCATCTCAGTTTCCTAATAAAGAACAATAGAACAATCTCCCACGCGAGCAAGTAGAATTCCTGTCCTGGCCTAGAAGAAGCTGCTGGGAACAATAAGCCCTGTCTTTGGCCACACACCAAAAATGGATTCCAGATGAATAAGTCAGGAGCGGTGTTTGTGGACCTCGCTGCTGCCTACGAATCCCTACGATGCGTTTGGAGAAAGAACTTCTTGGTAAAAAATCATTAATTCGTTTCATGCCGCGGATTTTTGAATTCCGTGAACAATCTGCTCAACGAACGATACTTCTAGCTCCACATAGACAACGGAAAAGGTAGCTCTCGATGATTGACCCAAACGGTCTTCTCCAGGGCTGTGTTGGCACCGCTGCTCAGCAGCATTTGTATCGGCGATTTCCCGGAGACTCCTTCCAGGGACATCGCCATGATCTACCAACATCAGTATTCAGGAGAAGGGAAAGAAGTGAATGACCTTTGTGCGAGAGTCAAGCTGAAACTCGATCATCCTACAAGTTCTCAAGATCTATCTACATTTCAAGATTCTTCAGAAGTGTTGTTAGTCTAGTCACTATGTTCAAAAAACCCTAGCAACTTCGGAAAAAATAGTAGAGGGTTGAAATTTTGTACACATGTTCTTTAAGTAGTGAGAAATGAGCTCAAGAAAGTCCTTTAAAATCCAATCTTAGAAACCCATGATGAACGCCATCAAGTGTTAAGAACCAGTTTTTTTGGGCGAAAAAGTCATTGTCTTAGCTCAAGATTTTTTTTGCAAATGGATGATTGCATGTTACCATTTGAAGAATTCCCATGCAACATTTGAACAGTTGCCTAAAAGGCGGATCCAAGATGGCGGCCAAGAAGAAAAAAACAGTTGACTAAGTACATTATTTTTGAGTCTAGCATTGATTGTGGACATTGGTTGATTGTCACATTTCATTTCATTTGAAATTTCCGAGATGATTTCCAATAGAAGAACCAAGTTATACTCCAGTACCCAAAAAAACCACTGATTTATTATAAAAAAAAGGAAATTTCTTGATTTTTTTTTCAAGTATTTTGAAACGGTTAAAGGTTTTTGGCTGTTGAAATGTTGAACGGCTTAAAGCACTATCAAAAGCATAGAATTCTGAATACAGGGTGTTCGTTTTTCGAGGCTAAGCATGGGTATCTCGCTTATCTTGAGAGATACAAAGTCGGTTAAATTAGGAAAAAGGTGCGCATTTTTATGACGATCAATAATCCAAAAAGAAATTTGACGTATCGATTTTCGTTTTTGAGATATCGTGAAAAAACAGGAATTTGAATTTTTGTTTTAATTTTTTATTCAAAAAACGGTTGAAGGTGGCCTTGTCTAATCTAGACATTGTCAGTCCACTTTTTCAAGGGGAATCCAAAGCTGCCAAAATCTTTATTTTAGCTTTCAAAGCAACCGAGATACGACATTCAACTTTTTTCTGTAATGGGCGCCATATTGGATTTTGATATATTTGAATACGGTATTCTTTTCTGGTTAGAGCGATGTGCCATATGTCATTGTTGAATGAATATTTGACATTTACGTTTTTTTTTATTGTCGGTGCTGATTTTGTTTCCAAAGCACTCTTTGAAAAATAAAAAATAGAATTTTTGCTCTGAAGCATGAGTTCAACAGTGGCATGTGACACATCGTTGTAACCAGAAAATAAAATTGTATTCAAAAATGTCAAAATCCAATATGGCGCCCATAAGAGAAAAAAAAGTTGAATGTCATATCTCGATTGTTTGGGAAGCTAGAATGAGGATTTTGGCAACATTAAATTCCCCTTGAAAAAGTGCCTTCACAATGTCTTAATTAGAAAAGGCTACCTTCAACCGTTTTTCAAATAAAAAATAAAAACAAAAATTACAGATTTCTTTTTTTTCTTGATATCTCGAAAACTAAAACTGACAAGTCAAATCTCTTCTTGGATCATTGATCGTCATGAAAATTCGCAACTTTTTTCTAATTTAACCGACTCTGTAACTCTAAAGATAAGCGAGATACCCATGCTTAGCCTCGAAAAATGGACACCCTGTATATATGGTGATTTTCAAATATCCAGCTCTTTTGGCTTCTGAGATAAAAAAAATTGGAATGTTGCTCTTATTATGTTTCAAGAAAATTGGTATCTTCAACTATGAGAAAGGCATCTACATCGCTCCCTAAGAGCCAGTCAGATGTCGCCAACTTAACTGTTACAGGTAACCACTTTGATACTTGAAAATACTCTTGTGTGCAAAGTGGCGCCTTGGTATCACAAAGGACGAAGTTGAAACCCTCACGAGCTCTACTAGATATTATGTAGGAGAGCAACTGAAGTCGCAAATATGTAGAGTGGGTGCAGGTAGGTGTCTAATTACTTTCGTGGATCATGGACATGGCTCACATGGCCAAACTCCCTGACAAAGAAAAAGTCGGTATATCTCTACGACTCAACCGAGGTGACTGACAAAAAGACGAAGGAATAAGAATCCCACGAAGCGTGGGAAGGAATAAGATGCAAGCTGTTGTAGTTGAAATATTTTAATAATAGTAGATAAACTGTACATAATTATGGGAATAAATATACAAAATTGAAAACTTTGGGGGCCTATTGTTAAAAATTAATCACGAGTTGTCCCTTACATCTCTGATGGAGTGGTAAACTGACCTAAAGATTGAAAACTAAATGTGCTAGGTAGTAGAGTTCCAAAAGATGATTGATATTTATGTCCAAAGGTGTGGGCACAGACTGTGTGGGTATACTGGTCCTCCAAAATGGCATTATTCAATTTCATTGGCGGGGCGGCAGCGGGCAGCTGCACAATCATACTATTCTGTGTCTGGAGGTGGTGCTCGTACTTCGTTTTGGTGGATAACAGTATGTAGGACCTGGAGTTGCATCCCTTGTGTCCCCACAGTTGCCTCGTTGTCGGTGCTGTTGTTGCTGATACTCTGCAAGGGCTCGCAGCAACGCCTCTCTGTTGCTTGCTCTCCGGCATTAGCTCCTGGCTTTCCGCAGCTGCTCCCATGAACCTCCAGTGATCCTGACGAATGTGACGAGTTGAAACGGGTCATTTCGAGCAGAAATGGCCGAGAGAATTCCTTTTAATTTCGGTTAGGTGACATACTGACTGTCAGATTTTGACACACTGCACTCAAATTGAAATCGCGGCGGAATGGCGAAAAAAGCTTGGCCGGCCCAAGCTTTTTTTTTGCCCCCGCGTCGTCCCCTCGCTGCGATGATTCCGATCTGCCACCAGCTTTCACTCGCACCCCATTGGTCAGAGAAATCTTGCCAAAACTTAGCAACATAAAGTCTGGCCGGCCACCCGGTGGCCACGGCCGGCCCGACCAGGATTCTTTCGCTGCCCCGCCGTTTCCTGGCGACATCCTCACCTTCCGCCCGCACGCCATTGGTCGGAGGTGTATCGCCTAGCGATTTCATCCCCTTTCGCTGGTCAAATCGCTATACATAAACCGAGCATAAGAATCTTGGTCGGGCCGGCCGTGGCCACCGGGTGGCCGGCCAGACTTTATGTTGCTAAGTTTTGGCAAGATTTCCCTGACCAATGGGGTGCGAGTGAAAGCTGGTGGCAGATCGGAATCATCGCAACGAAGGGACGACGCGGGGGCGAAAAAAAAGCTTGGACCGGCCAAGCTTTTTTCGCCATTCCGCCGCGATTTCAATTTGAGTGCAGTGTGTCAAAATCTGACAGTCAGTATGTCAAATAACCGAAATTAAAAGGAATTCTCTCGGCCATTTCTGCTTGAAATGACCTGTTTCAACTCGTCACATTCGTCAGGATCACTGGAGGTTCATGGAAGCAGCTGCGGAAAGCCAGGAGCTAATGCCGGAGAGCAAGCAACAGAGAGGCGTTGCTGCGAGCCGTTGCAGAGTATCAGCAACAACAGCACCGACAACGAGGCAACTGTGGGGACACAAGGGATGCAACTCCAGGTCCTACATACTGTTATCCACCAAAGTGAAGTACGAGCACCACCTCCAGACACAGAATAGTATGATTGTGCAGCTGCCCGCTGCCGCCCCGCCAATAAAATTGAATAATGCCATTTTGGAGGACCAGTATACCCACACCTTTGGATATGAATATCAGTCATTTTTTGGAACTCTACTACCTAGCACATTTAGTTTTTAATCTTTAGATCAGTTTACCACTCCATCAGAGATGTTAGGGACAACTCGTGATTAATTTTCAACAATAGGCTCCCAAAGTTTTCAATTTTGTATATTTACTTATTCCCATAATTATGTACAGTTTATCTACTATTATTAAAATATTTCAACTACAACAGCTTGCATCTTATTCCTTCCCACGCCATCGTCTTTTTGTCAGTCACCTCGGTTGAGTCGTAGAGATATACCGACTTTTTCTTTGTCAGGGAGTTTGGCCATGTGAGCCATGTCCATGATCCACGAAAGTAATTAGGCACCTACCTGCACCCACTCTGCATATTTGCGACTTCAGTTGCTCTCCTACATAATATCTAGTAGAGCTCGTGAGGGTTTCAACTTCGTCCTTTGTGATACCAAGGCGCCACTTTGCACACAAGAGTATTTTCAAGTAAAGTGGTTACCTGTAACAAATAATTGGCGACATCTGACTGGCTCTTAGGGAGCGATGTAGATGCCTTTCTCATAGTTGAAGATACCAATTTTCTTGAAACATGATAAGAGCAACATTCCAATTTTTTTTTATCTCAGAAGCCAATAGAGCTGGATATTTGAAAATCACCATATATATTCGGAATTCTATGCTTTTGATAGTGCTTTAAGCCGTTCAACATTTCAACAGCCAAAAACCTTTAACCGTTTTAAAATACTTGAAAAAAAAATCAAGAAATTTTCTTTTTTCCCTAATAAATCGGTGGTTTTCTTGGATACTGGAGTGTAACTTGGTTCTTCTATTGGAAATCATCTCAGAAATTTTAAATGAAATGAAATGTGACAATCAACCAATGTCCACAATCATTGCTAGACTCAAAAATAATGTACTTAGTCAACTGTTTTTTCTTCTTGGCCACCATCTTGGATCCGCCTTTTAGGCAACTGTTCAAATGTTGCATGGAAATTCTTCAAATAGTGACATGCAATCATCCATTTGCAAAAAAAATCTTGAGCTAAAACAATGACTTTTTCGCCCAAAAAAACTGGTTCTTAACACTTGATGGCGTTCATCATGGGTTTCTGAGATTGGATTTCAAAGGACCTTCTTGAGTTCATTTCTCACTACTTGAAGAACATGTGTAAAAAATTTCAACCCTCTACTATTTTTTCCGAAGTTGCTAGGGTTTTTTGAACATAGTGACTGGACTAACAACACTTCTGAAGAATCTTGAAATGTAGATAGATCTTGAGAACTTGTAGGATGATCGAGTTTCAGCTTGACTCTCGCACAAAGGTCATTTACTTCCTTCTCTTCTCCTGAATACTGATGTTGGTAGATCATGGCGATGTCCCTGGAAGGAGTCTCCGGGAAATTGCCGATACAAACGCTGCTGAGCAGCGGTACCAACACAGCCTTGGAGAAGACTGTTTGGTTCAATCTTCGAAAGCTACCTTTTCCGTTGTTTATGTGGAGCTAGAAGTATCGTTCGTTAAGCAGGTTGTTTACGAAATTAAAAAATCCGCGGCATGAAACGAATTCGTGATTTTTTATCAAGAAGTTCTTCTTCCAAACGCATCGTAGGGATTCGTAGGCAGCAGCGAGGTCCACAAACACCGCTCCTGACTTCTTTCTCTGGAATCTATTTTTGGTGTGTTGCCAAAGACAGGGCTTGTTCCTAGCAGGCTCTTCTAGGCCAGGACCGGAATTCCACTTGCTCGCGTGGAAGATTGTTCTTCATTAGGGAACTGAGACGAATGGTGGATGGGTTGTTCTAGATGCTTACGCTCAGCAGAGCTATGGAAGCTCAGGCGTCGAAGTTCTTCACTTCTCCAGGCTTCACAATTTCTAGAATTTTTCTGGTCTTAAAACTTCAAGGTAAATGGTTGGTAAAATTCATTGAAAACTTTGGAAAAATCAAAGAATTACCTTGGCTCCACTATGCTTGATGGACTCCGGTAGTACGCCATCAAAACCTAGGTGCTCCTCTGCTTCTCATTCGAGTAATTTGCCATTATGCAGTTCTTCAAGGGTGAATGAGTTAATGAATTTTTAAACCTTGTTGATCGCACTTCTTCATCATATTACGCAATTTCTTGTTAACGATTCTTCTATCTAGAGCGTCTATCTTTTTCTTCGACATCTTCAAAATCCTGCGAGCAATTCTCTCTGCATGTGGATGTTTGCATTATTTGCGGAAGTTGCTGCTCTTGTTGTTTTGCACTTACGAGTCGTACTGGGAATTATTGAGGGAGGGATTACCATGCAAAGCAAAAAAGACAACTGTTATTGCTACCTGTGTAATCAGCTGTTCCATTCTTTCATTGCTCTGGAGTAACGTGACCCCCAGTATCTGATGGCGTTTTCGACTGGGACTGCTCTGGAACTGTTCCAGTTCCGAACTTGCTCGATGCCGAGCTGCTCTTGAACCGAATTGGATTCGTTCCATTCTGTCCCCGTCGGCTCGGCTCCATCACAGACGGCTTCATTCCGTTTCTTTTCCCTCTCCCTCTCATTAATTTCACAGCATTCATACCTTCCATCACTGCTTGATTCGAACAGGAATTCATGAGAAAATTGTAAAAAGGAATGCACCGCTACAAATTCATTCCTTTTGGTACTACCACGACTCATATTTAGCATCAAAATCGACACTGATACATCAAGTTGACAGTAGAACTGACTACCAAGACAGTTCTAAAATTCGGAGCTGGTTCCGTGCAAATGACGTAGGAATATTCCCAGTCGAACACAGCAAAAGTAGCACGGGAGCAATGCCACTTCCAGTCGAACACGCCGAAAAGTTGCTCTGATGAACTGCGCATGCTCACTCGGAATGGAACCGGCTCGGTTCTAGCCAGTCGAAAACGCCATACATCTAGAAATTCTGGTGGGATGGAAGTAGTTGCAGGTCTCTTTTCAGTCTTTTCTTTCAATTTCAACCAAATTTTCTTGCGTTTCCACTGGTGGTATATACTACGACAGATGAGAGTCCAACAACACGAGTCCAAAAGATTATGGCCAAACCGAGACGAGGCTATTCTCGAGTAGGTATTCTAAATGTTTTTCTTGATCTTGGATGCTTCAACGATACAATCAGAGTGAAACCAGTCACTTTTCTCGTGGCAATTCTGGTATATTAACCGACTGTAGCATCATCTCTTCCTTGCAATCCAACAGTGCCGATATTTCTGCGCCTTTTTTGCCTTGCCGCAGTAAAAGCAGTCCACTCAGTAGGCATCATAGAACCCGAGATAGAGCCTCAGCTGTCTTCCAGCGTCCAGGGATGATTTGCGCTCTCACATGCCTACTTCTGGGCTTGTTCAACTGTTTGATAAAAATAGACATCCCATCAAGCTCCTTGTCCGATTTTGTTATGACTACGATTCAGTTTACTTACCGTTTGTTCATCAGGAACGAGGAACGTTGATAGGAAGCTTTACCACAGAATAGAAATAAGTGCTTCGCACAGAAGCCGCACTCCCGTCGGCTCCTTTGATGTTTTCGGTTCACCGCCAGGGACCTTGAGCACTACTGATTTAAAAGGCCCATCGTCTATGCTCGGCACACTCGTGATGTTCCGTCGATGTGTGCGATGCCATTGGCGGGTTGGCGCCCGCCCAAGCTATGACAGTTGTATGTTTGTGTTGTTTGTTGACAAGGATATAACCTCAACTGTACCTGACAGACCTGTGTCTATGTTTCTCTGCTTTCTTACTCTCCACACCGCATAGCAACAATAGTGCAATAGTGCAATGTGTTATGGAAATCGGAAGAAACGCCGGCCGTCGGGCACCTTTACTGTCAGAATAAAATTTGTATCCACAACCCACATACGCGCAAACGGTGCCCCATTTTCTCTTCTTTGCGGAAGGTGGAGGATTCTCCTCAGCCAAGGCCACATGAACTTATCACCAATTCACCACCTCAAAACCGTAGTGAGGAGTCCAACAGGTGAAACACGAACACAGGTACAGTTGAGGTTAGCTTTTTGTCAACAAACAACAGGAAGAGCGACGCATTAAATGACATTTAGCAACCGTCATAGCTTCGGCGGGGAGCAATCCGCCAATGACGCGTCGTACACAGCGACGAAGCCTCACGAGTGTGCCGAGTACACACGATGGACCTTTAAACCAGTAGTGCACTTCTATCTCGCTCATATTTTTGATATCCTTTTCAAGTGATGCTTCTGTGCCAGGCACTTATTACTATTCTGTGGCTTTACATCGTTTATACACACACAGAAAACGTTTCGTTAATTTTTATTTGTCAAAGAGACATTCAAATTGACATCAAAAGTCACCGCAATTTATGCAATCAACGATGGCTGGATGTCGCTGGGCGATGTTCGCTGGTCAAATCGCTATACATAAACCAAGCATAAATTAGAACATCGAAAAAGAATGCGAGAGGATGAGCGCGCTGAGCCGTCGGCATACCGTCATCGCATTCGACGACATGGTGTTATTGAAATCTCCCCCTAAATCAGTATTTAATAAAGCGCGCGCTCTTCTCCAGTCAGTCAACTTGATGGCTTACTCCCCAACTCCCCCTTCTGCCTCCTCTCTGAGCTACCCTGAGGATTCCCATTCCCCCCCCATTCCAGGACCCGATTCCCATTACCGCGCGGGTATTAAAAATATGACGCAAAAAGCAGTTAGTTGGAACGACAGCACTTTCATTTTGTTTCTGACGGAGTTTTTTTCAAGTTGTGTTTTTTTGCCTTTTCGAACTTCAACCTCGTTCCAGGCCGCCGGAGCTCAGTGCTGGAAGTTCATTGAGCGGCATTAAAGCTTTTATATTGGATATAAACGTGAGCTCGTGTATAGCGTTCAAGTTTTATAGCGAAATATTTATTTACAATGGAAATATCTACTGCGAAATCTGCATTGCATTACCTCACTTTGGGTGTATCACAGACAAAAAATTCCTGAACACCATAAAATGTACGAGACACAAATTTTTATTTTCTAATTCTAATTCCCCGATTTCTAGGGGTTTTCAAGATTATTTCTTTATCTGGTACCTACTGCATATTTACTTTCGGAAATTCTAGAAAAGGATTCTACAAGATTCGTGAGATTTCCAACGATTTTTATGGAATTACTGGGAATTTATAGGGAGTTTCAAAACTCCCTATATGATTTCTGAAAATTGGTTTGGATTTCTTGGAATTTCTGAATATTATCACAAGATTTTCAGTAATGTCTAGGAATCTCTAAGAAATTCGAATAATTTTCAAAAACTGCAGGAGATATCTCAAGATTTCTACAAGAATTCGAGAAATTTCTGTAGATTTGAAGATTTGTACAAAATTATCAGGAATTCATGAAAGTTCCTAAAGAAAAAATGATGAACATTTTTGTTATAATATCTAGGAATTTTTTAATATTCCTACAAGATTTTGGAAAGCTTCTAGAGATCTGAGGATTTCTAAAATCTATGGGAATACGAGGGATCGAAGATCTACAGGATTGCTTTTAAGATTCCTGTGAGATTTTTTGGTGATTTTTGGAGTTTTCTACGATATTTCCAAGGATTTTTAAGAATTCTTAGGGATTTCTACGAAATTTGAAAAAAATTTAGAGGTTTCCGCAGGCTTTTGAGGATTTTTGTGAGCATTTTTGTGAGCATTTTGATGGGTTTTGGAAAATTTTCACGGGATCCTGAGAATTTGTATGATGTGTAAATCTCTCAACGGGCTCGTTCCCGTCTAAGTGTTCTTGTTGTGTGAAAAGGACGGATTTGCAAACACTTGCAGTTGTTTTATGTGTTTTAATCACTACTCACTACTAAGTAGATACTGTTTGTACAATTAGTCATAATTATAAGTAGGTACAAACAAAGAAAAGCAATAATGGAGCGGAGCTCTGGCAAAACGCCGCAGGCTCACGCGAAGAGTCTAGTGCCACTTCTTCGGCCGGAGCGCTCGCGACACACCCGACTCTAACCGAACAGGCGGCGAAGCCACAAACACTACACTCACGCTACATATGGAATTTATAAAAATGTTCTGACAATTTCTAGGGATTTCCGGAGATTTCTACGGGATTTTCGAGGGTGTTTTGAAGATTTTGTGGATATTTCTGAAGATCTTCGAGGATTCCCGATTCCTATGCATTTCTCAAGATTTCTGCGGGATATCTGGGAGTTTTTGAAGATTTGTCTGAGGTTTCTAGGAACTTTGGAAGATGGGAGATTTTTGAAGAATTTCGAGGGATTTTTGAAGATTTCTGTGGGATTTCTCAAATTATTTACGAGATTTCTGAGCAGTCCTTAGGATGAAGATGGCATCTTGTACTCCTCTCTTCGGTCTGAAACCGAATTGTGTGTCTTCAAGTGTCTCCACCAGTTGATCTCTCAGTCTTTTTTCCAATATTCTTGCAAATATCTTTGCTGCGTTGCTGAGCAATGTAATTGCTCTATAGTTGTGATATTCTTGACTATCTCCTTTTTTGTATATCGGTGTTATGATACCTATTTACCAGTCTTGGGGTGCTCTTCCCTCTTTCACTATCGTGTTCATGATTCCTCTTAAGTCTTCGAGTGCTTCGCCTGTCAGTGCTTTCAGCATCTCATTAGTTATCTTGTCGTGTCTCGGTGCTTTTCCTAGCTTAGCTTTCCTTATTGCCGCTAGCAGTTCTCATTCTATAATTTCCTTGTTTTGGTTTCTTTCCCGTGTTGTTTCCCTTTGTGGTGTGTTTTCTCTTGTTCTTTCTTGTGTTACATCTGTCCTTTCTAGTAGCTCTTTAAAGTACTCTCCATATTCCCATTATCTGTCCTTCGTCTCCAATAGTGTTTCCTGCCTTATCTTCCAATTTCTTCAGCACTGTGTTTTTTTCTTTTGCCTCATGCCTCTGATTGTACTGAAGAAAAGCTTCTGGTTCCTCCTGTATGCATTTCGATGGCGAAGAATAGCAACCTTCTATCTCACCGTTTACAGAAATTCAGCAAGCTCCTATGTCAAAAAGGGGTACTTTCCAGGAGGAACAAAATTGTACTTTAAACGTGATGTACTATATTTTCTTCCATTTTAGATTGAAATAATATTCACTATGAATTTAGGTGACATAATGGGATATGAAATTTGATATTATTCACTAGATTTGGCTATAAAACGTGACATAGACGATTTTGTCAGCAATATTATGATAATTTTTGCAGAATAGAAGCTTTATAGCAGCTTTTTTGTCTGACATAGAAGGTTATTTTCAATCTTTTCGTTGAAATTTTTTGCCACAACCCCCCATCTTTGTCATAGAAGCTTACTATCATCTGCCTTGTCATCGTATTTTCTGCAAAAACCTTCTTTGTCTGACATAGAAGGTTGATATTTTGTACTTGACATACAAATTAGTCTTGATTGAAATCGGAGGTTTTGTCAGTCGATTGAAGGCTGGAGTGTCGATTGTTTGAGTCATTATTTTCAAAACTGCTGGGATTGACATAGGAGGTTGTTGATTTTCTGCAAATGGTGACAAAGAAGGTTGCTGTTCTTCGCCATCGATTTGTCATTGGATGCGCAGGCAAGATGGCGACGAATGAAGACGTCGTTCATCATGCTCCGTGTAAGAAATGTAAGAAAGCAGTTGTAAACTCCGTAAGTGCAGTCAAGTGTGCAAGGTGTAAGAGTGTGTTTCACTCAAGTTGTTCTAAACTGTGCAAGCCGGTGAAAATCATCGATACCAGCTCAATAATCTGCTGCCCGGAGACCGATGCAGTCCTTGGCGACGTTGAATCCGATTTTTTTGATGCTATCGACGAGCCTGGTAAGGAGATGGACAGCCGCATTTTCGCCTACATCCTCAAGCAGAAAGACCTACTCATAAAAGAATTGTATGAGAAAATTGACTTGCTTAACGAAAAAGTTCGATTTTCGCATATAAAATAACGACCCTGGAAAAAAGGTGATTATCGACTCGACAAAACCTCAGCAAAAAACCAAAACAACAACTGCGAACGTTCAAAGCGTTGTACTACCAACCGATAAGAAGACAAGCAACGTGGCCGTGGGATCCTCTCAGCAAGTGAAGCAGAGCTCATCGAAGGCACCAGCATCGGCACAGACCAACCAGACTGAGCCATTAGTTGCTTGGACTGAAGTCATCAAAAAAAAAACCAAAAGTGCAAGAAAATCGAAATCATCACAGCTTATCGGTAGTAAACAGTGCGGCGATTCTGCCAAGCTCAAGGTTTTGCCGTACAAGGCCTATCTGTTTGTGTCCAGGTTTTCTCCGGACACTCTGGCGAAGGATGTGCAAGATTTCTTAACGCCCATGTTTCCCGAGGTTGAGTGCGTGGCCCTGGACTCGAGGTTCTCGTCTCAGCGGGCCTCTTTTAAGGTCACTGTGAATTTGAGCAGTCTGGACAGAATCATGGATCCTGCTGTGTGGCCGAGCGGGGTGAAAGTCTCTAGGTTTTTTCACCCGCGAGTGGAACCGACTCGGGGGAAGTAACAGTTGGATCTTCTGTTACAGCGCGAACCGAAGATAGTTCCGCAGCTTCAGTTTTCGACATAAATACGACGAGTGTACAATTAAATAAGGCTGTTTTTATCAAAAAGTTTACCAATGCTGGGTTAGGTGTTTTTCACCTGAACGTTCAATGTCTATCTAATAAAATAGAAGAGCTTGCAGCGTTTTTGTCATGTAACACATTTGATATTGTTTGTTTGTCAGAGCATTGGCTGAGCAGGGAGAATCTGGAGACCGTCAACATTACTGAATATGACTTGGTTTCTAAATATTGCAGAGAAAAAGGCAGACATGGTGGGGTGGCCATCTTCGCTAAAAATGATATCAAGGTCTCTTGTAGGTGTGTGGATCTGGACAGGTATAGCTGTGAGTTTGTGGCGGAGTTTTGCGGACTTGAAGTTGCAAACGTTTTGATAATTGCATTATATAGGTCATGTTCTGGAAATGTCAACCAGTTTCTAGATTTATTGGAATCTTTGTTGATTGACGTACATAACAGGTACAAACAAGTAATAATAACGGGAGATTTTAACATTGACTTTAATTTAAAATCGCAGGCCCGTACTGATCTGACTAATATTATAGTTTCTTTTGGTTTAAGGGCAACAATTTCAGAAAACACGAGAGTTACTCAAGGCACGGCTACGTGTATTGACAATATCTTGACTAACATTGCGGAGGAGAGCTGCGGGGCTGGCGTTCTTGAGCCTTGCTTGTCGGATCACAGGGGGCAGTTCATAGTGACGGAGGAGGTCCTTGATAAGCAGCATCCTGAAAAGCGAAAAGTTAGAAAAATCACCAGTGCGGGGCTGGGCGGCCTGAGGGAGTCCTTAACTGATTTTGACTGGGAAGTCTATCGAGGTGGTAACCATGATGCTGATCATCTATCATTCTTGCTTGCTGAAACATTTTCGGCCAACATAAAAAAGCATTTTCCCGTGGTTGAAGTGGGTTCAGCGGAAATTTCTGTGAAATGGTACGGTGAAAAGCTAAAATTGTTAAAAGACAAAATGACATGCCTAAAGCTTGTCAGTGAGGTTACAAAAAGTACAAATGATGTTAATGCATACAAGTCAATTCGCAAATTGTATAAAAAAGAGATTCTCATAGCTAAGAAAAATAAATTCGATGATTTCATCCTCAAATCAGCAAATAAAATGAAAGCAACTTGGAAATTGATAAATAGTGAAATTAACAATTGCAAAAAACCAAAACCAAATCCATCAATCACAGCAGATGATTTTAATGCTTTTTTTCTGAACATAGCAAAGAGTACCATTGACACCATCCCTTCATCAGGTGTGTCTTTGTCTGATATTAACCGTAACATCAAGTCGCCCTCAGGTTCATTTTTTCTTGCTCCTTTTGAGGAAGGAGAGGTGCTCCGCGAGATCTCAATGTTGAAAGACTCAAAGTGTCCCGATGTTTATGGCATTACTGCGGAAATTCTGAAAAATACTGCAGACATTATAGTAACACCTTTGACATCCCTCTATAATCGTTGCATTGAGGAAGGTATATTTCCTAATTCTCTCAAAATAAGCAAAGTTTTGCCAATATATAAAAAAGGCAGTTATTCACAACCAGAGAACTATCGGCCCATTGCAATTATTCCAATATTCGGGAAGGTGTTCGAAAAATTGTTGAAAAATAGAGTTATTGACTACCTCGATAGATTTCCCTTAAGTTCCAGTCAGTATGGTTTCCAAAAAGGAAAATCAACTGAGAAGGCAGTCCGGAGATTGCTGGAGGCGATTGTTGATGGAATTGAGAGTGGGGACTTCGTCGGGCTGACCCAGTGTGATCTGTCGCGTGCGTTCGACTGTGTGTCCCATGAAATTTTACTGGAAAAGATGTCAAAATACGGGTTTCGTGGTAAGGTACTGAAGCTATTCAGATCATACTTGTCTGACAGAAAGCAGATGGTCTACGTCGAGGGAAAGCTTTCCTCCCCCGGTTTGGTATCTTTTGGTGTTCCACAGGGGTCGGTCTTGGGACCACTCCTTTTTTTGCTTTATATTGATGATCTGTCTCGATTTATGGAACCAAGCCGTTGTGTTTTATTTGCCGACGACACTACACTAATCGCTACGGCGCCTGGGACAAGTGAATTGCTTCTTAAACGACGGGCAATTGAAGAGAGGGCGGGAGATTGGTTCTCGGCAAATACACTAAAACTCAATCAGTCTAAAACGCATAGACTCACGGTGGGAACGGGCGGCGCGGTGTCCGGGGAAGGGGGCAGCCTCGTGGTGCTGGGTGTCGTCTTCGATGCTGGGCTGACGTGGGCGTCCCATGTGGATAAGCTGGCTCGGGAGCTCTCCTCTGCACTCTTTTCACTTCGGAGATTAAACGGAAAACTCAGCTCTCATGTTTTATTGTCACTATACCATGCGCATTTCCACTCGCGTATTTCTTACGGAGTAACCCTGTGGGGAGCTTCGAGTCATGCCAACAGGATATTTGTTATGCAAAAAAAAGCGATCCGTATATTGACTAATTCCCACTTTCGGGCACACTGCAAACCGTTGTTTTCTAAAATGAAGATAATGTCCTTGCCATCATTGTTTGTCTATAAATCACTTGTTGAGATCCATGGCCGCAAGCATGACTACCTTACACACGGTGAGGTCCACAGCCACGACACTAGATCAAAAGCACTAATGGTACCGCCCCGCCACCGTCTTGCCCGGACTAAAAAGAATTCTATCAATCTGCAGTTGTACAATCGTTTGCCGCTGGAAGTACAGAACTATCCGATGGATAAGTTCAAAAAGACTGTCTCCAGGTTCATGCTTGACCAGTGTTTCTATAGGGTTGACGAATTTTTCGCCTTCAAGTATAGCCTTAACGCCAAAGGTTCAATAATATCTTCGTCCCTTTAAAGGTAATTTATCTATATGTATATACAGACTTATATGTTCCTGAGTGTATGTTCCATTTGTGTTAAAATTCATTATTTATTTTTAAATTGACGTTGCTCGATTCTACAATACCACTGTAATGTAGTTAAGATGGCTGAATAAAATATCTATCTATCTATCTATCTATCATTCTCACTACATATTTTTCCCAAGATCTTTCTTTTCCCTCTAGAATTACTCTTCTCGCCTGCTTCCTCGCCTATTTATATTCTTTGTAATGGTTTGCTTTCCACGTTCTTATGTATCTCTTCCACTTTTGTTTTTTCTCTTTGACTGCTGCCTTGGTTCTTTCCGTCCACCATTTTTTCTTTTCGTGTCTCTGTTCACCAGTCTTGTCAACCCTCAGCTCTTTTCTGCCGCCGATAACACTCCTTCTTTAAATCTCTCCCATATTTTCTCGATGTCCGTGTCTGTTTCCTTTGGTCTCGTTTTTCCAAAGTGGTGTTTAGTGCCATTTGAAATGTATTCTTCACCTTCGGGCAGGTCAGTCTATAGCATTTAATCTTTTTGTTTATGACCTTTCTTCTCTTCATATCTGTTTTTCTTTCCTGTTTCCTGATTTTCATGACTAGTAAATAATTATCGTTTCTAATCTCGGGTCCTCTTCTCACTCTTATGTCTGTCACATCATTCCATATTCCTCTGTTCACCAGAAAATAATCGATTATCGATTTCTCGTATTTTTTTCTTTATGTATTTATTTGTGAATCAAGTGCGTATTTCCAATTTTCAATTCGTTCGCCTGGTTAAGTTCTATTATTTTATGTCCGTTTGTATTTCTTGCACTTTCTCCCTGCTTTCCTAGGAACCACTCCACTCCTTCATTCTTACTGCTCACTCTTCCGTTGAGGTCTTCCATTATTATTATCTTGTGGGTGCTTCTATCTATCTCCAGCTGTAGTTCGTTGTAGAAGTTGTCCTTTTCGTCCTTCTTTGCATCCTCGCTCGGGCCATAGGCTACTAGCCCAGGCGCCAGGGAAAACAACAATAGTACAGGAATTTTAGCTGAAATATCACTTCAACCTCAAAAAAAATACTGTAGTCGTGAAAATCACAGGTTCTGTTCAGAATTTTGTGCTCTTTCCAAATTTTTGGGTTTCAGAAAAATCCCATCGGAGGCTTTTTTTTTAGAGCTGTCAAAAGTCTGAAGGCTGATAATTCTGAACAATTTCAAATTAAGCTAAGTTTTTCATGAGATTTCAAGTATACACAGTTATGTGGAGACTGCAAATGTTGAGAATGAACATACGAACAATTCTAAACCAAACAAGATGGAAAATTTCATAGTTCTGTTGGGATATTCTGATTTTTTCTGTCAAATGTATATGATACAGGGAAAATAGTAAAAAAATCACTGAAACCTTGGAAAAAGTATGGACGTCCTGAAAATTTCATATTCTGTTCAGAATTGGATGCCCTTCTACATACCTGAAAGTGACAGAAATCCCACCCCGGGGTTTTAAGTTATTGGAGGGGGGGTGATCAGTTGCAACTCAAAATGGAGGGGATGAAACCCGTTAATCCATTGGATGCAAATACATCTCATTTCGACGCATCATATCTCGTTGATACCATTTTGGAACAAAAAGTGTCGATCATTGTTGAGGGGGGTCGTGGGAGGGGCGGAGCTCGGCTAGGTGATTCTTTTTGTTTTCCTGGTCATATATAACCGATCACGACAAGTTTGGTATCTTTTCCGACTAAATTGAAACTCCTGACCTCGAATCCGATGTGTAAATTTGAATAGAAACAAGTTTGAACAAGTTAACTTGAAAAAACTTGTTTTTTTCTTTGGCAATTTTGGCAGTTTTTTTTTCACTGTTAGAGGTCTGAAATCCTCAAAAATATTTCAAGAACCAACAGATTCAAGTGTCTTTTTCATGAAAATCATTGACTCAACGTATTATTCTGTTTTTTGATATTAAAAAATCAATTTGAACCTGTGAGTCGATCCAGCGTGGTGTCTACTACTGACCAGAACACTACAACATGCACCTGCAAATATAAATAGCTCAAACTCAAAACCCTGCAGAGCGATCCACAGCGATTTTGTTTTATGTTATAGCAAATTCAATTCTACAGAGATCCTTGAACTTTCAAAGATAAGTTATTATTTGTTCAATAGTTTGAGCTACTTTTATTTGCAAGCGCATGTTTTAGTGCTCTGGTTATTAGTAGATACCGCGCCGGACCGACTCACAGGTTCAAATTGATTTTTTAATATCCAGAAACAAAATAGTACATCGAGTAGATGATTTTCGTAAAGGAGACACTTCAATCTAAGGGACCATGAACTATTCTCTAGGGATTCAGACCTCTAACAGTAAAAAAAAAATTGTCAAAATTGCCAAAGAAAAAAACAAGTTTTTTCAAGTTAACTTGTTCAAACTCGAGGTAAAAATCGTGAAGATAAAATTATAAAATATAGAAAATTTCAGCTAATCCCACGTCAGAATGAGGCATGGTGCCAAGAATTGAAGCAGCATTGCCACGTTGAACTGCTAGGCTTATTCTTTGTGTCAAGTATGCGGTTGATTTAGCTTCATTTTTGACTCCTATGATCTTCATGCCAATTTCGCTTATCAACTTCTTTGCTTCCTCTCCCCAAGGACCAAGGGTTTCTATGGCGATTGGTACGAAATGGAACGAAGTGTCTGCCGTTATATACTTGGATTTTTTTGAATTTTCTCGAAGACGTGCTGCTTCTCCAGCTTTTTTGGTAGACAGACGAATGTAGGACTGAGCCAGTGTATCGGTGCATGTAACGTCCCAAAGAAGAGATTTTCCTCGTGACCATGGTATTAAAGTAATACCGTCCGGTCTCTTGTTGTCCTTTCTGTAGCAACCGGTGGGCTCTCGGATGGAAGGGATCTCGGCAGATATCAGTGCTCGTTTGATGAGATCGTTGATCATCTCGTGCCTGGCTCTTCTTCCAGCGCTCTTTTTGCACGATAAGCCGTGATGGCCAAGAGGGTCAACAATCTCACCACAGGTGCAAGAGTGGGGAGTGCACATCGAACTGCCTAGCCGAAGGCATATGGAAACTCTAAAAGTTGGGTTATCCAAAAGAGTTCCTAAACTGGCAGAAGGAAGTGCATCCAACCATGCTCCAGATTCCTTCTCTTGTAAAGCCAGAAGACGAGCATGGTCCTTTTCGGAAGGTAACATGTCAAATAAATTTTGAAGAGCAATGTTGTTGATTTCTTTGTCCCAGAGTTTTTGATGGCAAGCTGCTGGAGTTAGCAGTGGTGCTAAATGTGTTAGTGTGGTCCAATTTAGCATTGCTTCTTCGTAAGCTAGGTCCTCAATTGTGGAAATAGAATTTGGCAGAACGAGTGGAAATAGTTCGTTGCAAGAATTCCAGGACCCTAGAAACGTTGGGAAGCAGAGTTTGGTCACGTTTCTAAGGCCGAGTCCTCCTTGTTTTACTGGTAAAGTGGCTTGAGTCCAAATTTTTTCGTTGTTCAAATCCAGGTTACAAATGAGCAAAACTGATTGTCGGAATACATTATCGTACTGTTGGAGTTTCTCCTGCGAATGCCAGCATGGTGTACATCTAAGAAGGTGAATCATTTTTGGAATTGAAAAGGCAAATCTCAGTAGGTAAAAAGCCATATGTGAAGGAAGGTGGAACATGCGGGTGACCATACTGCTTAATTCTGAGGTGCGTTTTTCTAGTGCATCTGAGATTCCTGAATCAAACAATGGACAGCCCAGAATATTTGTATTCTTTGGTTCTAAAACCTTGATACCAGGTGCTATACAGTTGAAATTCTCAATGATTTCTAGACGCTCTTCGCTTTTGTCAGAAATTACTGCAATTTCACATTTTGTGAAATTAAGCTCTAAACCAATATCTTTGGATTTACTTATGACGATTTCTAAATCATTGAAAACTGTTTCTGGGTCTGCAATTAATGTTCCATCATCCATATACCAAATATTCATCTCAGAATTAAGGGATTCTATCAACGATAGTATTCCAAGGCAAAATAGAGGAGGACCCAAAGGATCCCCTTGTTGAACTCCCCGTTGTGAAAGAATAATGGATGTACCATAATATAAATTGGAGGTTTCTCTATAGCATTGGCTCAAGAAATTGTAAAAAGTCGGGATTTCCTCACCAATTTTCTGCAGGATTGTTTCCCGATCTAACATATTAAATGCATTCAAGAAATCTATCTTCAGTAAAACTTTTGGTGACTGATGAGGGATTTGTAGAAAACGTCTTGCAGAATGTATAGCTGCTTCCATTCCTCCTTTCGTCCCGAAACCAAATTGGTATGGTCTGAAGTTAAGTCCAAGCTCCTCAGCAATCCTGCGACATATAACTTTAGCTATTAACCTTCTAATAGTAGAGCCAATAGCGATGGGTCGAATACCGCCGTCTTTTTTCTTTAGCGCGCAAAGGTTAGCCCCATATAGAATAGGACAAATTGAAGAAGGTACTTTACCATCTAGTAATAAAGTTCCTAGTTTGGATAAAGCGGAGATGAGATTAAGAGCGTTCTGCCCAAGCTCGTTGTTGGTTAAATCTTTTAGATGTTGCGGGCGTATAGCATCAATTCCTCCTGCAGAACCATTTTGAAAGGAAGCTATTGCTTTGATAATTTCTTCATTGGTGACAGATTGTACAACATTATTTTCGATTTGTTTAGGATGTAATGAATTGACTGTTTTTGGTAATGGATGTTTTTTCCGCAATGCCTGAAGTGTGTTTTCGTCTTTTGGTGCGAACGAATCTTGTGAGTTCAGTATGTTCGGGGCACCACGAATATCACCGTCTGATATATTCGATTGAGCTTTTTGGCAGATTTGAATGTCCAGTTCTTTGTATTTTTTATTGTCTTTCTTAGGATTCCTCTTGAAATCTTGTATAATTTTGCTGTATATTTCGGGTAAATCTGCTTGTTTGATGTTCTTCCAGAAGGTTAATTTTTCTTTAACAAAGGTTGTAAGACTTTTCTTCCTGAATTTTCCATGCTTGGGCGGTAGCTGTAAAACGGCGTAGGTGAATATAAATAATTTTAACCATGATGTATCAGTGTTATCTTCGACACAGTCACTGATAACATTAGTTAGTTCTTCAGAAACTAATAGACGAGTAGCTTTCGGGACTCTTTTAAGAACAGGTACATTGGATTTTAGCTCGGCTAAGCATGTCTCTGGGAGTGTTCCTTCATGTGCTGGCATTCCATCAATACGGTCTGAATTGTTTTGACTTTGGTGTATTCTGCTGCTGTGGATTTTCACCCCTTTCAAGTTCTTGAAGGTCTTCATACAAATATTACATTGGGCATCGTTGGAGTCATAGGAAGGAATTGATTTGTATTTGCTTCTTGTCAAATTTGACGTATTTGCTAGTTTGAAGACATTGGAAGGTCCTGCATCTCTGCTATCAGGGCTGCTTATATTCCAAGCCTGTAGCTTTGTTTCAAACTCTTTACTTGGTTTATAGTCGGTGAGTTCAGAAGGAATAAACTCATCTTCTGAAGATTCACTAGTAGGTGACAGTGACATTTCGCTCATGTCTTGTTTCTATTCAAATTTACACATCGGATTCGAGGTCAGGAGTTTCAATTTAGTCGGAAAAGATACCAAACTTGTCGTGATCGGTTATATATGACCAGGAAAACAAAAAGAATCACCTAGCCGAGCTCCGCCCCTCCCACGACCCCCCCTCAACAATGATCGACACTTTTTGTTCCAAAATGGTATCAACGAGATATGATGCGTCGAAATGAGATGTATTTGCATCCAATGGATTAACGGGTTTCATCCCCTCCATTTTGAGTTGCAACTGATCACCCCCCTCCAATAACTTAAAACCTCGGGGTGGGATTTCTGTCAATTTCAGGTATGTAGAAGGGCATCCAATTCTGAACAGAATATGAAATTTTCAGGACGTCCATACTTTTTCCAAGGTTTCAGTGATTTTTTTACTATTTTCCCTGTATCATATACATTTGACAGAAAAAATCAGAATATTCCAACAGAACTATGAAATTTTCCATCGTGTTTGGTTTAGAGTTGTTCGTATGTTCATTCTCAACATTTGCAGTCTCCACATAACTGTGTATACTTGAAATCTCATGAAAAACTGAGCTTAATTTGAAATTGTTCAGAATTATCAGTCTTCAGACTTTTGACAGCTCTAAAAAAAAAGCCTCCGATGGGATTTTTCTGAAACCCAAAAATTTGGAAAGAGCACAAAATTCTGAACAGAACCTGTGATTTTCACGACTACAGTATTTTTTTTGAGGTCAAAATCTATTTTTCTTGGGCTACAAGGAAATAATTGTTTCCTGGCTGTAAAACTAGCCTCAATCAATCTGTGTAGCTTAGGTTTTGACATACTAGTCTCCCCCCTTTCGGAAATGTCGGCGTCATGTCGCCATCATCAACAAGAAGTGCACCAGCGTGGTTTTTGCCGAATATCTTAATTTTGGGTCATCTGACAGCAAAAGATGTGAGGAGTCATTTTGTAGCCTATGAAATTCCCTACAGTTTGGATTTTCAATCACTTTTCTGCGACCTATGGTCTTTGAGATAGAGCTTCTGGAAGCGAGAGTCATTGTCGTGGAAACTCCATGGCCACTTGACTCGAAAAACTAAAATGTCGATGTGACAAAAAAAATTCAAAATGAGATTACTCGAGAACTCTTCTCGCTATAGTTGCGGTGATAGTCTTAAACTCTTTCTCTTGAACCGTAGATTACGAATATTGAAAAGTCAAAAACGTCACATTGTACATATACAGGGTGTACTACGGGAATCAAATCAGAACAGAGAAATTTGACTTATTTCTCCGATTTAGCCTATGCGAAACTCTAAGCACTTATCACGAGTCCAATATCGATATGCATTGCTCTGTAAGCTTCACTTGATACACTCAAGAAGTGGTCAGCTCACAGCCTTCCTGTAAAATGTTTTGAAGGCCCTCTGAAATCATCAAAATTTACTGTAGCAAGAAATGTATGTAACAGTATATTATACCGTCCGTTTTTTTTTCTAGGCCCCAGCGCGTAGCGCCTTTATCATGGGTTCCACACCCAACATATTATATATTTTTGAAATCAGAAGAACAAAATCTTTCGATTGATGGTATGTCAAATTATTTTTGACAGATGTCATTTTTTGACAATTGACAGAATAGTACTTGTGAAATATCATTTTAAAGCCCATTAAATTCTGAGGAAAACTGTGTCTTCATTTTTAGAATAGGATGTCTTTCACAGCTTCTACAGGTCTTCAAATAGGAAAAAATGTTGAAATTCAGAAATACTCAATAACTACGTAAGTATAGGCAAAACAGGCATTTCTAATAATAACTGATGATAATAATCAATAAATAATCACAATGAAACGAAACATGTCCTGAAGAAGTTACTTGAAATGACCGTCTCCTTATTCCTTAAATGGGAGATTCAACGACCGGTGAATTGCAACTGCCAGCCCAACGCGATAGTATCCGAGGTGGCCAGGTATGACACCCTCGATTTTTTTTTATGAGCCTATCTGAAAGATAAGGTGTTTATAGAGTCTCCCGCTAATTTGGAGTATTTGGACGATTAAAAATCAGAATATTATCATCAGTTGATATTAAAAATACCTTTTAGTTATTGAGTAGGTATTTCTGAATTTTAACAATTTTTCCTATTCAAAGACCTCCAGAAGCTGTAAAAGACATCCTATTCTAGAAATTGAAACACGGTTCTCCTAAGAATTTTATGAGCTTTAAAATGGTGTGTCACAAGTACTATTCCGTCAATTGTCAAAAAATGACATCTGTCAAAAATAGTTTGACATATCATCAATCGATAGATTTTGTTCTTCTGATTTCAAAAATATATAATATGTTGGATGTAAAACCCATAATAAAGGCGCTATAAGCTGGGGCCTAGAAAAAAAAACGGACGGTATACCAAGGAACCAAAATGAATTTTCGATTCTTTGGGTGAAGTTTATTGCTCGAGGGCCCTTTGGGTCCAAATCCCCAAATTAAAACTTCACTTTGGTCCCTTAGTATATAATATACTGTTATATACATTCCTTGGTACTGTAAATTTTATTATTTTGATGATTTCAGAGGGCCTTCAAAACATTTTACAGTAAAGCTGTGAGCTGACCACTTCTTTCGTGTATTGAGTGGAGCTTATAGAGCAAATCCATATTGATATTGGATTCGTGTTAGGTGCTTAGAGTGTCGCATATAGGCTAAATCGAAGAAATATGTAAAATTTCTTTGATCTGATTTGATTCCTTAAGTACACCCTGTATATGTACAATGTGACGTTTTTGACTTTTCTATATTGGTAATCAACGGTTCAAAAGAAAGAGTTTAAGACCATCACCGCAACTATAGCATGAAGGATTCTCGAGAAATCTCATTTTGAAATTTTTTTGTCACATCGACATTTTAGTTTTTCGAGTCAAGTGGCCATGGAGCTCTTACGACAATGCCTCTCGCTTCCAGAAGCTCTATCTCAAAAACCATAAGTCACAGAAAGGTCATTTAAAAACTATTCCGTAGGGAATTTCATTGGTTTCAAAATGACTTCTCACATCTTTTGCTGTCAGATGGCCCAAAATCAAGATATTCGGCAAAAACCACGCTGGTGCACTTCTTGTTGATGATGGCGAGATGACGCCGACATTTCCGAAAGGGGGGAAATTAGTATGTCGAAATCTAAGCTACACAGATCGTTTTAAGCTAGTTTCCAGCCAGAAAACAATTATTTCCTTATTGAGCTGATTTTTGCTTACTGACGCCTGGGCTATACTATGAAAGTGTATTTTTCTTTTCCTTTCCCTTCGAAATATCAACAGATAGTGATCTTCCATTTATCAGTCTCTCTCTCTGCACAAGTGCACACATCTCATCTTGTCCTCTTTGATCAGTATTGCCACTCCTGCTCTTGCATTCTCGCCCTCGTCCACTCCTGACCAGTACATCCAGTAACTGTTTGGTGATTGCAGCACACCCTTGCCTTTTCTCTTCGTCTCCGTTACACCTATATAATCCATTTGTAGTTTCTCGAGCTCTTCCGTCAATTCTTTCTCCTTTCCGTTCAAGCCTCTAGAATTCCAAGTTCCCAGTCTTGCATACTTTTCTTCTCTTCTCTAATTTTGCTCTTCTGGTTTTTCTTTTGGCAACGCTTTCCTTCCGTATACTACTCATTGTCCGTGTTCATTGCCATTGTCTCCATTTCCTCGGATTCCTCCTCCCCCCGTCCCGTTATCTTATTCGCCTTCCTGCTCAGTGTCGTGTCCATTTTCTTTGCCATTGTCCTTGTTCTCTTCCTTCCTCCGTCGTTTCTTTTTATTCATTTATCTTCGGTTTTTTGGTATCGAGTTCTTAATCTTTGCAGCTCTTAGTCCCTCTTCTCTGTCGCACCATCTGAATTCTGTATTCCTGTCCGTCGACATTCATTATTTGATATCCCATCTTCACTATCTTCCCATTTTCTCTCTGTTCTTCAACTATGCTTCTAGTACAGGCCAGTTAGATATCTACCCGGAAATTTCAAATAACGAGCTGAAATTTGGAGGGGATCTTTATAGACTCAGTAGAAACAAACCCTCAAAAGTCCCCAGAAATCCCATTTGGGCAAACGCCGATATCTTGATTTTTCATCCTACTTCAATTTTTTTTGTTTTTAGTCGCCTGTTCATCAACAAAACATCACAGCGACTCGCTCTTTATAAATTTTTGCTTCTCCAGAGGTTTTTAAGAGTGGATAAGCGTAACTCAAAATTTATAAATCATTAATTCAACTCAAAATCACAATGTCAACTCAAAAAAATGATAAAATATAAAAAATGGAGATCTTGTTATAATAGTCCAAATGTTAGGCAAAAGCACCCTGTATTTTATCGTTAAAACATGCCACTTGGCATATAGTTGTTGTATGGACCATAACCATGGACCAGAAGTGTAGCCATCGGCGACAGACATGCAGCTCTGAATACAGGCTGGAAAAGAAAAAGGAAGAAGAAAAAAATGTAACTCATGAACCAAAAGAGGTAGAGTCGCGTAAACATAGCCTGCTGTTCATGCCCATGAAGCTCCATCAAACCATTTCAGATGTACTGAAGCGTTCCTGAAATATTCTGAAAAAACTGGTCTTCTCCATAAAAATTTAATTTTCAAGTAAATCAGTGAATTATCAAAGTATAGGAGTGAAACTTCATAGTTCTTTATTCAGTGATGTAACAAATTGAAAATGATCGGCAGCCAGTGCCTAGGCCTATCCCCAGAAAAAAGACATTTTCCTTTTTTTTTTCTCCTCCCGAGGGCCATCTTGCGTTCACTATTCACAAAATAATTAAGAAAGTGACTGGTACTTATGAGGTTGGTGAAGTACAATCATTTTTCCACAAAAAACAGTAATCTCAACATTGAGAACTGCTTCCTTGTAGAGTAAACATTGTCTTGACTTTCTTTGCTCATGATGGCTAAGATGGCTTCCGAAAGGGAGAATTATTACGTCAGGCAGTTTTATGCCTCACATTTTTTCAAGTCATCAACAAAAATTTATCATTATCAGTGAAAACGTTTGTCCATGCCAGTGTGAAAATTGCAAAAATATTTATATAAAGTTTCATCGTTATCTAATGCATTTTGAGAAAAATCTATCACCACGGAAGGTGGGAATTGGCATGGAAATAATTTGATGAAATTTGATGTTAACAGTGATGCTAAGAATGGTGAGAAGAACGGGTGAGATGTGTCCACTTGTGGCATAAAAGACGAGGAAGACGTTCTAGAGTAGAAAAAGGGGATTTCAACTATATTTGGACCTCGATCAGGACAGTAGGCGAAAGCACCCTGCACTTTATTGTTGGAAAATGACACTTGGCACAGTGAATGTTTGAAATATACTCTTCCAATTTAGAAGTGCAGCTATCGGCGCCAACCCTGTAGCCCCTGTATATAGGAAAAAGAAGTGGAACAACCACGAAAATTTCAAGCAAAAATTTTTCTTGCCTTTATCGTTCTTTCTGCGTTGAACTATCGGAGACTATAAAACAGTGTCAACACCAAATCCTATCAAATTACTTCCAGGTGAATCTTGTGGCCATATACTATTCCCAAGCATTTGATGGCAACGAGCCCCTTATAATTTTTGAAATGGTACACACTTAGTCTGACCAGCTGCCAGGAACGAACCTCTTTATACATTGATGATGATGATTTTGGTGGACGGATTTGACAAAATATGGGGCACAAGAATGCCTGATGTAATTCATTCCTTTAAAAACCGCATTAGCCATCATGAGCAAAGAAACTCTGTAAAACCAGTGACAACTCGGATGGGAAATACAAGCCTATAACATCGAATCAAGAACCGGGGCCATAAGTGGCCATTGCACTTTGATAATGAGTGTGGTTTTTGCACTGGCCATGGCTGCAGCAAAAGGTCGGTGTAGGTAGACGAAGATGACAAAATTCACCTATGTGCTGAAGATGGAGAGGGGTATGGTATGGTATGTAGGGGGTACTATGCAGATTCTCCCGTTGCGAGGCGCCGGCGTATCAGCTATATTAGTCCGGATGCTAGTTGCATAAAATGGAATGAACCTTGCATTTTTTGATGAGAAGATGCTACTTGGTGGAAATGTTCTTTGCATCATACTCTTACGATCCAGAAAGGTAGCCATCAGCGCCATCCATGCCGGCAGCGTATACAGGGTGAAACAGAAAAAAAAAGTTGGAAAATTATATTCAAATAACCGAAGCATGTGGAGACGTGTAATTTACCACATACATCAACTATTTTATGTGTCTCGGCCCCGTTCATTGAAAACTGCATTCGTGTGCATTGAGGGTATGCAACCCAAAATATCCCTGTGTCGTCCAAGTCCTCACCCCTCACCCCCTGTTCGGTGTGCCTGGCACTTGGCTGTCAGGCGCAAGCGTAAACGAGCTCCAGCACTTTCTTCGGCCGTCTTCGGCATTCTTCGGCTTTCTTTCCGCTCGTGCCTTTGCCGCTTCGTTCGAAGCGGCGTTGATCTCCGTACGTCGAGCGGGAAGCCACGCCGTCTTTTTTTGGTCATCGTTCTCGCGGCCATCTTGTCGTGCCATCGGCGTACATTCGTACTCGACCAGAAGCCCATCCAAGGCCCATCGCGTCCGATAGTGACTCCTGGAGGAGCTCTGCAGCATCTCCAAGTCCAGAAAGCGGCAGTTTTCACCGCTTTCACCGGGGAGCGGCTTGGATCAGCCAGCCGCACACAAAGCTCCAGTTTCGGACGGGATCGAGTCGTTCGTCCGCCATTTTGGTGACGAACACGGGCACTCGTGCATTTCACCAGGAAATCCACCACCAGAACGGCCATCCACCACGACGCCGCCTTCGGACTCCGCCAGGACGACGCCGCCACCGAATAAGATCCCTTCGTCTCGTTTTCAGGACGCCACTCGGCGCCAGCGAATCTGCCCCCGATCAGAACCACTCGGATTTTTCATTTCATTTAATTCACATTGTTTTTTTTTTTTATTGTTTTGTAATTCTGTCTGTTTGTGTTTTTTTCTTTGTTTTGCATTAAAGTTTTTGATTGTTGTTGTGAATTTTATTTCTGACTGTCGCTTGCTGCTTTCCTAATCCAAGAGTTATTGTTTTAATGCAGCCTTCATCGGAAGGCTGCCGTCTTTATGTGTACCGCGCTAACATATAAATTGGTCCTTCGTAGCCGGATACAGGCTAAGCATGGTACAGTCAGGAATTTAATTCACCTCACTATTGAAACTTTAAAGTCACGGGTCAAACCCACGTGACACTTGTGCGTTGGTCCAGCGTGTTGATCAATTCGTTTTTCGCCCGTCTCATTCGCACTTTTTCACCTGGGTTGGGTTCGCCATTCAGGTACGCCAACCTAAGGGTCAGTTGCTTTGTTTTCATTTTTCTTTGTGTCGTACACAATGGACGCAACTTTATCGTCCATCGCGATAGCTATTGCGCGCCTTGAGCCCCTTCTGGAACAAGGCGTCACAGCTACCACCGAGCCAAGCCTCCAACCGGCATTTTTAGCCACGTTTGACATTGCGGCGGAAATTTACAACGGTTTCAAGAGCACGGTCAACACTGCCCCTCTCCCCAGTGCCTCCGAGGAGCAGAAGGCTACATTTCTTGAACGTACACTCCGGGCAGACAGCTTGTATGGCAAACTTGCTGCGGTAAAAGCCTCGTTTGCGAATTCAGAGCCGACTTCCTCGCTCTCTCGCCAAGCCTCGCAAACTTGGTTCGAGACAGGCCGGAGCAATGTCCGATTGCCAAAAATCGCGTTGCCGTTGTTCGACGGAAAGTTAAAATCATGGCCACCATACTATGATCTATTCACGGCGTTAATACACAGAAACCAGTCTCTCTCAGATATTGAACGGTTTCAGTATCTGATCTCGTCTTTATCTGGTGAACCTCTCTCAATGGTTAAACACCTGCCATTGACGGGAGATAATTACATAATTGCGTTCGACTCGTTGGTTGAGAGATACCAGAACGACCGCGTGCTAGTCACTTTTTACTGGCAGTCGATGATGAACGCCTCCTCCGTCACATCTGACTCCGCGCAAGCGCTTCGCCATCTTGTGAACACGTTCAACGAAAATTTAGTGGCGCTCGAGCAGTATCCGCATATCGACCTGTGGGATTTCACCCTGTCGAGCATGCTGCTCCAGAAACTCGATGAGTCGACGCGAAAACGTTTCGAGGTGCAGTCAGCTGGCACCCCCTTCCCCAAATACGAAGACGTCAAGTCTTTCGTGCTCGACCAATGCAAGGCTTTCGAGGCAACTGCCTTAAATTCTAAAACGCAATCGAACTCCCGCTCCACACGGGCAAACACCGTTACCGTGAAGCCCGAGGTCAGCCGCAAGTCGTGGGCCTCACATACGTTGGTGTCTCAGACTTCATCTGCCCCAGCGACGTCGCATGAGTCAGCATGTTCTCATTGTGGGGCGAGAAGTCATAGAGTCACCGCGTGCAAGACTTTTCTGTCAATGTCCCCAAATGACAGATATTTGGCGGTCAAACAGAAAAGGCTCTGTCTCAACTGCTTGAGCACCAATCACGGCGCTCCAAAATGTCCATCGTCGTATTCGTGTCGGCAGTGCCACGCAAGGCATCACACCTTGCTGCACTTCCCCAAGCCACATAGAACTGCAGGTCATGAGTCACCCAGTTCTTTATCGAATCCAGTTGAATTACCGCAAATCGTTTCCCCTGGTCTTCCAGAAAATGTCGCGAATTCGGTGACGAATCTCGCCTCAAGCCTCAAGGCAGCTCATGTTTTGTTGGCCACGGCAATCGTTCACGTTCGTGACCGGTGGGGAGGCTACCAAAGCCTCCGTGCGCTCATAGACCCTGCCAGTCAGGCATCGTTTATTTTGGACTCCTGCGTGCGCAAATTGGGTCTATCCCCATCAAATCACAATGTGCCCGTTTTTGGCTTGGGTCTCACCCCCGCCAATTCGACGTGTGGCACAGTCACTTGCCAGGTCAAGGCTGATGATGAGTCTCTCCCAATCCCTGAATTGGAGTTAATTGTCCTGCGCAGGATTTGTGGTAACCTGCCAGACACCGCTTTGAACCCGGATCAATTCCACTTGAACTTATCGAATCTGGCGGATCCCACATGGTTCAAGCCAGGCCCCATTCAAGTGTTGTTGGGCGCCGACGTTTATCCGTCAGTCGTGAAAGAGGGAATCGTCTCGTCAGGTCCGTCACAGCCTGTTGCCATAAACACCATTTTTGGCTGGGCTCTTCTCGGTCCCTTTCAAACCCCGTCAAAACCTCTGCATTCCTTTTTGGTTTGCACTCCAACTGGAATCGACGAGTCTCTGCACAAATTTTGGGAAGTAGAGGAAATCTCGTCACCATCGTCCAAAACACGTTTGTCCCCAGATGATGAACGTGCAGAAATTTGTTTCCGGGACTCTGTCTACCGTTGTCCGTCAGGTCGTTTTGGGGTTTCGCTTCCCTTCAAAAGGGAGTCCCCCACCTTTGAACATTGCAGGTCTATGGCTGACCGCCGTTGGTTAGCTATCGAACGTCGCCTGGTCCGTCAGGACACACTCCGTGATCTGTACATAGCATTCATGCGCGACTACCTCGACCTAGGTCACATGACCTTGCTGGACGCAGAACCTCCAGATTTTGAGGCGTATTACATCCCTCATCATCCGATCGTCAAGATCGAAGACGACAAGCCGAAAATTCGCGTCGTTTTTGATGCTTCGGCGCAAGCGCCGAATCATTTATCTCTCAACGAGACGCTTCTCGTCGGTCCTAAGTTACAACAGGACATAGCAGCTTTGCTACTGCAGTTTCGGTGTGAGCCGATCGTTTTTACTTGTGACATCCGTCAGATGTATCGGCAGATACTTATCTCGCCCGAACATCGCAAGTATCAACTCATTCGCTTTCGTTTTTCCCCTGATCGACCCATTGAAACGTACCAATTGAACACCATTACATATGGTGTTTCTTCGGCACCGTTTCTAGCGGTTCGCACGTTGCTTCACTTGGCAGAACAAAGCGCCTCGAAGTTTCCATTGGCTTCGCAGGCAATTCGCCGTAATTTGTATGTAGACGATCTACTTTGCGGTGCGAACTCCGTGGAATCAGCACGGGAATTACAAACGCAGCTAATCAACCTGCTCCAATCGGGTTGCTTTGAATTGCGCAAGTGGGCAAGCAATCACCCTGATGTGCTGCAAGACATACCACTTGATCTCGTTCGAACTCAGCCGTCCACTTTCAGTGACGTTGCTGACAATACTGTAAAAATTCTTGGCCTCCAGTGGCAAGCGGCAACAGACACCTTTTCATTCACGGTTCATCCAAATGAACTACCGTGCACAAAACGGTCCATCTTGTCGGAGGTGGCTCGGATTTACGATCCGCTCGGCCTTCTGTGCCCTGTTGCATTTTTCGCCAAACATTTAATCCAACGGTTATGGAAACTTGGCCTTGATTGGGACGACACCCCTCCAGACATCGTATGTCAGCAGTGGTTGCGTTTTCAATCCGAGCTATCGCAACTTTCGCGGTTGCAAATTCCACGGCATACTTTTCCGTCGCCTGCAGACAGGTGCCAGTTGCACGCCTTTTGCGACGCATCGGAATCTGGGTACGCGAGCGTGTTGTACGTTCGTTACCTTCGAAATGGTGTTCCCACCATTCGTCTCCTAACCGCCAAATCAAAGGTGGCTCCAGTCAAATTGCTGACCGTACCCCGTCTCGAATTGTGTGCAGCGGTCCTACTTTCCAATCTCGTTGCCTTCACCGTTGCAGCGCTCGCAGGAACCGTACAGTTCGATGCCATATTTGCGTGGACCGATTCTACGGTTGTTCTCAGCTGGCTGCGTTCCTCTTCGCACCGCTGGAAAACATTTGTTGCTCACCGTGTTGAGCATATTCAACAGCGTGTCCCGCCTCAGTGTTGGAGACATGTCTCAACATCGGACAATCCCGCCGACCCAGCTTCGCGCGGATTGTTTCCCGAAGACATGCTTTCGTGCTCCCTCTGGTGGTCTGGCCCACCTTTTCTGTCATCAGCGGATGACACATGGCCGGATGACAAATTCTCCGTGTCCTCCCCAGACATTGCGTCTGAAGAGCGAAAGCTCGCTTTGGTCGTGCGTGTGCCGCAGCCGCCGCCGATTGACATCGACGACCTCTTTTTGCGCATATCCTCCTTACGGAAGATTCAGGGCGCTGTCGCCTATTTCTATCGGTTCTGCAAATGCAAGTCCGATGAGAAGTTCACAGGACCTCTCTCGGATACAGAACTCCATTTTGCCTTGTTGTACATTGTCAAACATGTACAGCAGAAGGTATTTGCCGTCGAAATCGCGTCGTTACGCAACGGCAAACCCTGTTCAAGACCCTTTCGAAAACTTTCACCCTTTCTCGATCGTGACGATGTTCTCCGCGTCGGCGGACGTTTGAAGCATTGTCATGAGTTGCCATTTGCAACCAGACACCCTGCTCTTCTTCCATCTCGTCACGTCTTGACAGGACTCGTCATTCGACAAGTTCATTCCCGACATTGCCACCCGGGACTCAACAATACCTGCTATCTCCTGCAGCAAAATTTTTGGATATTGTCCACGCGACGCGCGGTACGGCACTATCTTGCATCGTGTTACCGGTGCTTCCGGACTAAGCCGCAAACTTTTTCTCCCACCATGGGCGACCTCCCCTCGGCGCGAATTTCTCAGCTAAAACCTTTTAGCTGCGTCGGGCTCGACTATGGTGGCCCTTTTCCAATCCTCATGTCACGCGCTCGCGGTGTCAGAACTACGAAGGCGTACATCTGTCTTTTCGTGTGCTTCGCCACCAAGGCATTGCACGTCGAGGTTGCCTCCGATCTCTCAACAGATGCTTTCCTCGCCGCCTTGCGCAGATTCATTGCCCGGCGCGGTCGCTGCTCTACCATCTATAGCGACAATGGCACAAACTTTGTCGGAGCTCATAGGCAATTGACGACGTCAATGCAACTCGCCGCGGAATCCGAAGCCATCACTTGGCGCTTCATTCCTCCCTCCAGTCCCCACTTTGGCGGGCTGTGGGAAAGCGGCATAAAAGCTGTCAAAACTCATCTATCTCGCGTGATAGGTGATCAAATACTCACCTTTGAAGAGCTGACCACGTTGGTCACCCAAGTTGAAGCGTTGCTCAACTCACGGCCACTTTCGGAGCTGAGCTCGGATCCAAATGATCTGTGCCCATTGACGCCTGGTCATTTTTTGACGCTCGAGCCGTTAACGGCCCCACCTGACCCAGATTTGTCCCACCTCAAGATCAGCAGGTTGTCGCGATGGCAGTTGGTCCAATCCATGCAACAGCGTTTCTGGGCGCGTTGGCGCGACGAATATCTACACACGCTGTACCAACGCGGCAAGTGGCACAAG
Organism: Anaspis maculata; assembly: GCA_949128115.1. Lineage (NCBI taxonomy): Eukaryota > Metazoa > Arthropoda > Insecta > Coleoptera > Scraptiidae > Anaspis > Anaspis maculata. Next base: position 2,773,929 of record OX421964.1, read on the forward strand.
TCACGTCACCTTGAATCCGCAGATGTGGGGTCTTTAGTCCTCATCAAGGACGAAAACGCTCCCCCTCTGAAGTGGAGGTTAGGCAGAATTTCAAAACTCTTCCCCGGCAAAGATGGCATTTGTCGTGTCGCAGATGTCCGTACTCAACGCGACGTTCTGCGACGCCCAATGGTCAAACTTTGTCCCCTCCCTTCAGGACAGTGAGCATTCTGTGTTTTCACTTCCGTCATTGTTTTCACTATGCTCTTTCTTTTTGTATCATGTTTGAATTCATTAATTTTTGAACTTTGAAAATACCCCGAGTGGTATTTTGGTGGGGAGTATGTCTCGGCCCCGTTCATTGAAAACTGCATTCGTGTGCATTGAGGGTATGCAACCCAAAATATCCCTGTGTCGTCCAAGTCCTCACCCCTCACCCCCTGTTCGGTGTGCCTGGCACTTGGCTGTCAGGCGCAAGCGTAAACGAGCTCCAGCACTTTCTTCGGCCGTCTTCGGCATTCTTTGGCTTTCTTTCCGCTCGTGCCTTTGCCGCTTCGTTCGAAGCGGCGTTGATCTCCGTACGTCGAGCGGGAAGCCACGCCGTCTTTTTTTGGTCATCGTTCTCGCGGCCATCTTGTCGTGCCATCGGCGTACATTCGTACTCGACCAGAAGCCCATCCAAGGCCCATCGCGTCCGATAGTGACTCCTGGAGGAGCTCTGCAGCATCTCCAAGTCCAGAAAGCGGCAGTTTTCACCGCTTTCACCGGGGAGCGGCTTGGATCAGCCAGCCGCACACAAAGCTCCAGTTTCGGACGGGATCGAGTCGTTCGTCCGCCATTTTGGTGACGAACACGGGCACTCGTGCATTTCACCAGGAAATCCACCACCAGAACGGCCATCCACCACGACGCCGCCTTCGGACTCCGCCAGGACGACGCCGCCACCGAATAAGATCCCTTCGTCTCGTTTTCAGGACGCCACTCGGCGCCAGCGAATCTGCCCCCGATCAGAACCACTCGGATTTTTCATTTCATTTAATTCACATTGTTTTTTTTTTTTATTGTTTTGTAATTCTGTCTGTTTGTGTTTTTTTCTTTGTTTTGCATTAAAGTTTTTGATTGTTGTTGTGAATTTTATTTCTGACTGTCGCTTGCTGCTTTCCTAATCCAAGAGTTATTGTTTTAATGCAGCCTTCATCGGAAGGCTGCCGTCTTTATGTGTACCGCGCTAACATTATGCTTATGAAGTCACAGCAAACTGTTCTTGATTACCTTGAAGCATTTTTGAGATGTAGAGGAAAAACAGAAAAAAAAAACAAAAACACTTTTTTTTCTCATAAATAAGTGATTCTTGGAGATATTGACACACTACTTGGTATTTCCACAAAAAGTAAAGTGAGAAATGATATGAGCTGGGTAGCCAGTTCCTAGGCCAACTATTTTCAGAAATACGATTGCCAACTTTTTTCTCCTCTTGAGCACCATCTTGAATCTGCCCTGTGAGGCATCGTTGAAAGAGTGATTGGTTATCATGATGATGGTAATATGTAATCATTGCATCGTAACAACAACCTCCCCATCATAATTTAGTGACCTCTTCGGCGGGAAAGAATGGCCATACACGTATTTTCTGGCTCTTCAAAGCTTTAGTGCCCATCATGGCCTTTGCAACATCCGGAATGGTAAATATGTTACGCATTATGAACCTTGATGTACTTTGAGGTAGCCTACCAAGTTTTGCAATCATCAATTGAAAGGTTTGTTCTTAAAAGCTGTTTGAACAAAATTTGTTAAATTTTTTTATGGAAAATGCAAAATATTGGATCTTTCACCCCTACTTGATCCCTCGTTGAGGAAAGCCTGAAACTGTAAGTCTCCAAAACTTTCATGCTAATGGTTCACTGAGAACTGTTCTTCAATGTGTAGTTGTCAAAATTTGCATAGTTGCGTTCAGATTCCAGACAAAGAGCGACAAAAAAGTCCATGCAGTAAAAAAAGACACAACTTTTAATGCAATGGAGAAATCTCGGAAATGTCCCTTTTAGATAGGCTTCCCGCGATACACAGGTTCTGTAAGACTCTCAAGCGTGGATGAAAGGCTTGAAACATCACTAACTTGAGGCTCTAACAGTGTACCAAATTGCACATTCATGTTATAAAAAGCAAGGTCTCCAGACAGCTTTCAGTCTAGCTCTGGACTAGTTTTTTCTAGACTATAATGTATGTCTTTTTTCACTGCATCAACTTCTTTGTCGCTCTCTGTCTGGAATCTGAACGCAACTATGCAATTTTTGACAACTAAACATTGAAGAGTACTTCCCACTGAACCATTATTATGGAAAATTCGGAGTCTTTCGGTTTCAGGCTATCCTCAGTGAGGGATCAAGTAAAGATGAGAGACCCAATATTTTGTATTTCTCATAAAAAAACGACACAAATTTTGATCAAACAGCTTTTAAGAACAAACTTCTCAATTGATGATGGTGAAACTTGATAGGCTACTTCAAAGTACATCAAGGTTTATAATGCGTAACATATTTCACCATTCCAAATGTTGCAAATGCCATCATGGGCACTAAAGCTTTGGAGAGCAAAAAAATACGTGTATGGCCATTATTTCCCGCCGAAGAGGTCACTAAATTATGATGAGGAGGTTGTTTTTACGATGCAATGATGCCGTATCACCATTATTATGATAACCAATCACTTTTTCAACGATGCCTCATAGAGCAGATTCGAGATGGTGCTCAAGAGAAATAAAAAGTTGACAATCGTATTTCTGGAAATAGTTGGCTGAGGAATTGGCTACCCAGCTCATATCATTTCTCACATTACTTTTTGTAGAAATACCAAGTATTGTGTCAATATCTTCAAGAATAACTCATTTATGGAAAAAAGAGTGTTCTTGGTTTTTTTTCTGGTTTTCCCCTACATTTCAAAGACGGCTTAAGGTAATCAAGAACAGTTTGCTGTGACTTCATAAGCATAAAGTAGGTAATGTATGTGGTGAGTTACACGTCTTCACATGATTCGGTTAATTGAATATGATTTTTCAACTTTTTTTTTCTGTATCACCCTGTATACGCCGCCAGCAGGGATGGCGCTGATGGCTACCTTTCTGGATCGGAAGAGTACAATGCAAAGAACATTTCCACCAAGTGGCATCTTCTCATCAAAAAATGCAAGGTACTTTCAACTAGCATCCGGACTATATCCCATATACACTTTCTATTTCCTGTAGAATGACTTTTTTGAGCAGAAATAAAGTGACAAGCTGGGGAGCTTCAGCTGATGGCACCTGCAAAGTTTTGGAGCGAAACTATTCATCAGCGGCCATCGGCCGTATTTTCCCAGCGCTCCAGCTTATCACTCTATTTTTGCTCCAAAAAGTCATTCTACCTACTGGAAATAGAAAGTGTATGGGATATAGAGGAATATTTTTACCCTATTTGATTATAATATGTATACTTAGTTGAGTTGTAACGAAAAATTGAAATAAAACTGTAAGAACTGAGAAAAAGTTGAGATCATGTTAGAAATCAAGATGGCGGCGTTTGCCCAAGTGGGATTTTTTGGGACTTTCCAGGGTTTGTTCACAGTAGCTTCCTAAACATATCCCCAAAATTTCAGCTTGTTATTTGAAATGTCCAGGTTGAGCCAGTTTTTATTCTAACTGGCCTGTACTATTCTTATTTCTTTCTGAATTGTTCTTTTCCTAATTGTCAAGTCACTTTCAATATATATTTGAGTATCCAACAGTTTCTTCTTCGCTTGCATGATCTTGAGTTTTTCATCGAAGTTTCGTACGCTTGCCACCACTCTTTCTAGTTTGTTCCCCTTTCCCACGGTATACGCTGACGTTATCGTTGTCTTCACTTGCAGGTTCTTCGCAATAAATTTTTCCAACATCTCCTTCTCTTGTCCCTCTCTCACTTTCAGTCCCGTCACAACAATGTTGTTCCTTCTTTTTTCTTTCTCCTGTTTTTCTGCTCTGTCCTCCAGTGTTTCCAATCTTCTTTTTAACTTTCCTTTTTCCTCCATCCACTTTGTTTCTCGGATTTCTATTTCCTTTCTCTGTTTCTGAAGTTCTTGTCTCATTTCTGCTATTTCCGTTTTCAAAACAGACGTATTCTTTCGCATTTCCTCCATCATGGTCTCTTTCATTTCATTCATAATTACCTTCATCTCTTCCATCTCTGTTTGTTTAATCTCCGATTCGTATCTCGCTCCCTCTTGTCTTTCCGCCTCCGTTTTTCTCTGGTCTGGCGATCTGATCGTTTTCTTGCTTGCTCGTAGTAATACGCCGTTCCAGCCCTCCCCGTTTTCCTCTGCCTCCCTCGCGTTCCTCTTCCGTACTCTGTTGATCCGCCTCCCATAAATGTTCTTTGTTTCGGGGAAATCTCCGGTTGTGGCAACGTCGCCGTCGTCAGCTGCTTCGCGCACAAAGTGCTCTTGCTGGGGTTTTTTGCTTGTGCTCTTATCACTTTATTGTTGATTTTCCATTTTTAATTTCTCTCTTAGTAGTCGTTTTCTTTTCCAAAACATTTTATTCGGTTCAAACTATACACTCACGTGCAATCTTCAAGTTTTGTTATCCGCACCAGTCACTTTTCGGGATTAAAATACTCGGTAGCTCTCCTTTTCGGACAATACACACCGGAGCGATTTAATCACGTCTTCCCCACACGCGAAGCCACAAACACTACACTCACGCTACATATGGAATTTTTAAAAATGTTCTGACAATTTCTATGGATTTTTGAAGATTTCTACGGGATTTCCGAGGGTTTTTTGGAGATTTTGCAGATATTTCTTGGGATCTTCGAGGATTCCCGATTCCTATGCATTTCTCAAGATTTCTGCGGGATATCTGGGAGTTTCAGAAGATTTGTCTAAGGTTTCTAGGAACCTCGGAAGATGGGAGATTTTTGAAGAATTTCTAGGGATTTTGAAGATTTCTGTGGGATTTCTCAAATTATTCACGAGATTTCTGAGCAGTCCTGTGAGAATTCCTGATTTCGAGTAATCCATAATTTCGACGCTATAAGCTTCGAGGCCAGAAAATATGATTTTTGGTGAAAAACTGGCATAATGCCATTGGCAGTTCTTTTGCATAAAAAATAATTTCAGGTTTAAATGATTTTTTGATTGGAATTGGAAGTTCCGCTGGTAACTTAGCAGAAATATCAATAACCTATTTTGATAAGCTATAACAGCTGTTGTATTGGGCATGATTTTGATCAATTACATAAGTGACAGACAAATTTATACTAGTTTCGATCACTACCTGTGAGTTATATTTCCACTACGATACACGGTCGAATTCACTGGTAGCCTGCCGGTAGAGGGTCTTAATTGGTTCATTGTGATGTAATGAGTTACATAGTCAAAATTTCATGTGTACCCATGTAATTTTAAATTATTGCAAACATTATTGTAATGAATGATGTTGATGATGGAAATCATGCTTCAATTATTATATCTGAATTTCTGAGTACCTCTGCGCCACATTCGCAAAATTAACCAACCCCTGCGGACATTGACCACATACGGCCCGAATTGCCTAAAAATAGCTCCTGCGGGATAACCACCGCGCGTGTTTATGGATATAAGAGAAAAAATGCGATCTCGAATTTCAGATTACAAGTAAATAGTAGCAAGCAGGCGAGAGTGGTGAACCCACCGCAGACTGAGGGTGAATAACTTTTAAAATATAAGCACTCCAGTTACGCGAACGTTGTTTACGTCGAAGCTGCGGACGGAAACTTAACAAGGTGGAAGCATTTCCGCCGCTCCAACGAATCAACCTAAATAAATTCATCGCAATTTGAGAATATGGACGAGCTCAAGACCATCTCCTGCAGCAACCCATAACCGCAAAAGCAGAAAAACTGCGTTCTCGAGTCGTTTCAATATGGAAATTTTTGACGCGCACGGCAGTGACGGAACGGCTCACTTTGCAAACACTCGTGTGAAACACCAGGCGTTTAAAAAAAAACAGGGAGCTCAGCATATACAATGGCTCAGTTTATCGTTAGGTATGTTGTGTACTATGTCGGTGTGCCGACGCAATATTTCAGCACCACCACTACCACACCGAATTCCCGAACGGGTCCTTTTGTTGGTTTGTTTTACATGGCACATCCTATATCTTCCTCGTACTGTGCAATTTACAACAAACGCTCAAATCGACCGAGTCTCACCCCGCACACTTATAGCTCGGCAAATTTTTTGAAGCGTGCTCTGGATGTTTGAAATATTTTTAGAATATTCCGCCGTTTTAAATTCTTGCTCGAGTATCTGTTATCCGCTATAAAACAGTCTGTGTCTGGAAAGACATTCAAATAAACGCAAAACATGAAAATGTGAGATTTTTTCAAATAAATAGACGTACGATGACCGAGAGCGATGAAAAACGTCACGGGAATGTTGGCATAACGTTTCGAAATGCTGGCCAAGTGAGTGATTTCGCTTGAACAAAAATCGAAAGCACACTGAGAGAGAAGATGTCGAATATTTATTATGGAAAACACAGACTCGTTTATTGTTAACAAATGCCTTATTTAAATACGGCCTAATAAATATTTATTTGCATCCACCAAGCGGATTGTTTTGATAGCGTTGAAATACTTTGTTTCCTGTTATTTAATATTTGGTTATAATTACAAAACATCAGTTTGATAATGTTTTATCAATAAGAAACGTGAATAATAATAAGTAATTTGATTATTGAGTGGTAACGATAGAATATTAGCTATGAATAATATGATCTAAATTAGTTTTTATAGGTAATTTTATGCATTATTGCTGGCTATAGATGATTCTGCCAAATCATCATAAAACATAATAAATCCATTATCAATAGCTAATTATTCGTTAAATAAATACAGGCTGATTCAAAGTGTCGGACCACCTTGAAGGTGCATGATATGCAGGTATAGTACAGTACTGGGAAGTTATTTTTAAGATTCTAGGCTTTTTAATTTTGAAGTTATGGAGGTACAAAATTTGATTTTTCGATTTCTTCTATTTTCGTTGTTTCAAAAGATTTTAGCAAAGACTCCATTACATATAGTGAAATAATGGATTCGAGCAATCAATCTCTGAATCCGTATTGAATTTCTGTTCTCTATACAGGTTGAGTCATAAACTACAAAAATTCAGTTTTCCTAAGAAACCAGAAGCAAAGAATTTTATAAAATTGAATTGTGTTTTATTGTGCGCTACATAGGATATGGGACTGTTTGCAGGCACTTTTGGAAAAAAATAATTTCCAAGATTCATGACTCACCCTTTATACAAAAGAGAAATTCATCACAGATTTAGAGGTTGATTTCTGGCACTCATTGTTTTTCCATAAACAGTTCACCAAAATCTTTTGAAACAACGAAAATAGAAGCGATCGAAGAACCAACTTTTGTTCCTCCACAACTTTAAAACTGGAAGACATTAGAATCTTCTCAACAACTTTTCAGCACTCTACTACACCTCTACATTCCGCACTTTCAAGATGGTCCGACATTTTTGAGTCACCCTGTATAAATAAATTTGCTTTTCTTCAACGAGATACTGGACAATGAATGACATGGGATGATACGACACAAATGACACCATGCACGAATAATAGCGCCGGGTGGAAATCTCTCACCCCACCAACGCATTACATTGGAAATAATAAATAATAATATCCGAAGATACTCTAGTGATTAAACTCATTGAGGGTGACTTAGCGATTGTTTATGAATAATGCACAATTATTATTGGGGAATAAATGATGCCAAAGTGAAGTGAACACCAGGTATATTGTTGGTTAAGAACAGGTGATTGTCCGCCAATATGTATTTGTTTATAGTGATTGAACCGGCTCAATCACAAACAAAATGTGCAATTTGGATGTAATAAATCATTTTGTGGGAAAGTGTGACTAATATTTGATACAGAATAATATATTCATTGAATCTTATGAACTCTTATGAACAACTGGCAAAATAAGCCCTTTGGTTATAATGAATAAGTGATTTTAAAATAATTATTAGATGTAAACGACATATGGTGACATAAACTTTGTTATAGTATTTGTTATTAAATTGGTACGAAACAAGTATTTATTACCTATAAATGAAACTTTTCTCTCAGTGCAGACATCAACAATGAGAATAGTACTGCCGATGCCGCTTCGAACCGGTTTTTTTTTCAAAAATATGCTTACAGCGTGTTCCGTGATCTATGTGGCAAACTTCAACACTGGATAGAGGACTCCAAGATAAGTTGAGACCAACAAGAGAAAAAAATTTTGACCATTGGTTACGAAGATACCAGTTTTGTACTTTTAGTGACAATTTTCAAAGTGCAATATTTCTGCAACGGTTTCGTATAATCGATTTAAATTTTTATGTCACATTTCCTCACTGATATTTGATGGAAAGCCATAGCAAGTAGAAAAAAATTCCAGGACCGAACTAAAAAAAAAAGATTTAGGTTTTCGTGTCAAAAAGTACATTTTTTGAGCAGAATTCAAAAAAATAGTTACCATATTCATAAAGCTGAGAAAAAACTCGACACAAATGGCTTTTTAGTTCTGACGACACACTTGAGTTTTTCAGGAAAAAAAAGTTGGAAAATAGCTTATGCACTGGAGGTGAAACTTTTACCGGGCATAAAAATACAAGTAGTTCGATATGATCCTCATTAATACTCCAGTTCCATCATTTTTATGGACTGCTGTACGTGTAGCTCATATTGAATGGCGTAGGAAAAAATTTAGAGTCGGAAATAGTGAAATTTCGATTTTCTTGTTTCCCTTTCACTGAAAATAATTATTTCTTGAACTTGGAGGAAAATCATTGTCAGATTAGGAGAATTCAGGAAAAAATACTGAAAGAACCATCAGTGTACTCCTTCGGTACCATTTTACTCTTTATAAAAAATCAGAATTAACCCATATGGTCCGGAATTAAATTTTTTTTCGTAAGCGAAAATTTTTCTTGAAATTCTGGTCTTTTAAGCAGAATGGAATTACACAAAAATAAGAAAAATATTCTCTGAGTGTTGTATTAAGTTGACAAGTGCTGTCCTTTTAAAAGGACGGTAGGGCTATGTACTACTATGAAATATAAATTTTTTGATAACATGAAACGACTGAAAAATGTTCCCTTGCACTTCAAAAAACATGAAATCATCAATATAAAACAAAAAACATCAGAGAACAAAAGAAAAAAATCGTTGAAGGGAAACCTAAACAAACAAACACAAGACATACAATTTGCAAACAAACATGAATTTTGAGTATGGTGAATAATGAAACAATCCTTGAGATGCAAGCCGACATAACAATTTTTGCTCATAAAATTGGTTTCTTTTATGGCATACCGCGCATCGCCGGTGATTTTCTCATGCTCATGAAAAAACTCATGCAAATTTCTGGGTGGTTTCGAAGGTCTTTTTCTTTGTCATTTTATTGTTAGTTTCCAGCAGCTCTGTACTCATAGATAGATCTTTGGAACTTCAGTTGGTCGAGGTTTCCGTCATTATTTTTATTTAGTCGCCAAAATTTTTGCATAGTCATATCTATGCAATGAGCAAATGGTGGAGAATACCATTTTTCCTTCTGACTGAAACTCTGTATCAGCCTTGATTTTGATCATCACGATCTACACCGCCCATATTCTCGTAGTATGATTATATCAGTAGCGGTTGATCTACGTGCTACGATGTGCTTTTTCTTCTGATCACGAGAACCTCGTCATTTCTCAAAATAAACAATAATGCCTAGCCACAAAGCCCCAATCCAAAACTTGTAGCCCACATTCGGCTCTGAGTTGCGCTTCTGGCAAATTGTTTGGTTCAATAAAATTTTCTTCTGCTGAATCTTCATCCGTATCGCACTCATCGTTTGAATTTTTGGGAAAAGAATTGCTATTTCTCCTGGAATATCTTCAATACATCCTTCTAGATTTCTTCCAGTAACTGAGCTATGATAAGGGGTCTTTTCCAATAAGTGAAATAAAAACGACATCATTGTAGTTGATAGTAGTGGATAGACCTACCGTCTTTTTTAAAGGACACCGTTTTTTTGCACGGGACGGTTTGAAAAAAATTCAAAGTTTTGGTATAGTAGGTTCACTTGTACCGTGATTCTAGTTGGCTGTGAGATTTTGTTTCTAAGTTTTCAAATCTGATATTTGAAAACTCCCTAGAACTTGGCAGTTGGTTGCATTGATATTTGAAAGTTTAAGCTTGACGACAAGATCAACAACTTCACCGTTTGTCAGATCGAGTGTCAAATAGACTGAAAATCACGAGTTTCACGAAAATTGTGGTGAAATTATGCCCATTACTGTGAAAACTGTGTTTGCGCCTCAGCTTGTGTCTTGAACAATAACGTCCAGTGCCCGTTTTAAAGTCCTCGAGAGTGCCATCAAGAACTCGCTTCTGGGAGAAAAAATGGCCGGATGGGTGCTGGGCATGTACCCCATAACGTTCACCTTTGCGGAGAAGACGTGGATCTATTTTCAAAAACCACATAATATGGAAGCATTGTGAACCATTCCCGGTTTTTAAAAGAAGTACCCACACTCTGGAAGGCTGGAAACGATGGGAAGCTGAACCCTCCTAATTTTTGTGGGGATGGGATTCATCGGCGTTAATACTTGATTTCACTGCTCAGGACATCGTACTGGAACAAGAAATTTGCGGAGCTTGTGAAAGGTGAACAACATCCACTCCATATTTGCAATTTGCAAAGTTGATTTCGGTAAATTTTCCATTTTTGACAGCAACAGTCAACACACCATCACACCAACATAACCTATCTTTCGAAGCCAGACGCTCAGGCGCACACTAGGCAGTTGGACGTGAAGTCTACAATGCCAAACTGTGAAATTTGCCCAGCCTACTAGAATCACGGTACAAGTGAACCTACTATAGCAGGCAAGTTACTTGATCTTTGAAGTACCCAAATATAAAAAAAAAACAATCATAAACTGTTATTAACAACAAAATATACCTACCTCTGGTTATTCATTGTAAAAGCCAACAACAAACAAAAGGGCACCATACAAGCAAATTCAGTAATTATAACGAACTAGTGATATGAATGGGCTCTCAATACTTGAAGTTTGGTATGTAGTGACTTTATCTGTTTATACTAGTAATAGCAGTTGATTATTGTGAAAAAAACTTTCACCGTCCTTTATAAAGGACGGTCGGGCTATATCGGTTGTAGAGAGCTAGTATAGAGAGTGTTAAAAATGGGCTAAAAAGTTACTGAAATAATTATGATAACATTTTAATACATTAATAGAACGCTTTACATTAACTATTCTTATAAATGCCTCATTGGTCACTGCTTATCTCAGTTTGGATTTGGCAGCCATCTTTTGGTGGGAAAAATTAATTTAAATAAAGAATAAAACAGTCTGCGTAAACATTCGAATTTGATGATATGAGAGCGAAAAACGTGTGTAGGTATCTACTTCTTGTTTTATCATCTGCCGGTGGATAGTAATTGATCGAAAAATCGATCTTTCTTTCCAAAAACGCAGACCCAAAAAAAAGTGACGAATTAAAAAGAAAATAACACTTCATCTTCGCGAAAATTTTGACTCCGCCATTGTGCAACAAACTTCAAATGCCTTTTCACACATGTGGTGTGGAATGGTGGAGGATTCCTTAATAGATAGGACCACCCTTATTTTGAGGCTGACTGATTGGAAAATGTATCTCGATTTCCTCTAGAACGTTAAATTACGCCCCAACGAGGGGGCTTTTCCGAAATTTTTCTTTCCAACTAAATAATGATGTAATTATCATCAAAGTTTGATTTGGGAACCCATAATAATCGCCATCAAATGTAGAAAATTAGACTGACTTCCAAAAAAAGCATTTCAAGCTTCAAGCTTCTTCGTTTCCCAAGAAAGCGCCCTATACACCTGCTCTCGTTATTAAGCACCAAAGCAAATGTTATATAATCAAGAACAAAGGTTTCAACACTTGATGGTGAAGGGTTTTCAAATCAGTTTTCGATTGTAGAGGATTTTGATTGTTCATTCATAACCACTAGAGAAATTCATATGCAAAATTCCAACAGTTTACCCAACTACCTTCTAATAATCGCGAAATTTATAGGATTCTCCTCATTTGTAGGACTTTAGCGTGACTTCAAATTCCGAAGTTTACGCAGAAATGTGATCCCTCAATCGTAGCTCATATTTTAATATATACGATCGCTAATATGAATTCCACTTGGGACCTATATTAAAACAAGAACGACACGCCTGAGATTAAATGCTGAGCAGCTGGAAAGCCAATAAGTTGCGCGAAATCTGGCAAAATTTCGTTTGAAAGAAAACGCAACAGCGGGAACAATCCCGATTAAGAATGTGTACTATGAACTTTCTTATTTTGTGTCGCTATTTTGTCGAAAAAGAAATTTTCCTTATGGAACTTACCAGATTGGGTATTTCCTTTTCACATTTCAACATCCAACCTGCTGGTTGAGACTTATTCTTCAACTACTTGTACTAGTACTAGTACTGATAGAAATGCTGCCGAGGAAACTCGGAATGGAATTCTGACAAATTGATTTGAAACTAGCCGCGAAATTCACGGGTTAATTCTATCATCGCCATCATTAGGGCTGGACGACGCCTTCACTCGAGCATTTACTGATGCTCGAAGCTCCGCTCGGAACTCAGCCAAATTAATTAGTTTTTAATTGAGAGAAAGAGAGAGAGAGAGAGCGACAGAGGCGCCATCAAGTAGGATTTATTCAACACCTGAAAACTTCACGGCTTATATTTGCAATTCATAAACCCAGCTCCTCGAAGCAAACTCAAGCCCAAAAAATTAATGTGCGGGACAAGGATTAAAAAATTGGACAAGAAATCCGCAGCAACACACCTCGCAACACACTTTCGTATAAAAAACGTTTTAAAGGTGAAAAATTTATGATGAATTCCTCTGGAAGATACCGAATGTCGTATTGTCATCGGTACAGGCGAAGTTACTTGTTTCCTTCGTAAAGAACAAGGACACAAAGCTGATCAATGTCCAAATAACCAAGTGTCTCAAGCTGAAAATGAACATCTCTTCCCTTCCAAATTGATGATAATACTGACAATACGGAAAATAAAGTATCAATCATGAAAGACCAGTCTCCGCGACAAATATCATTTTCACTGAGTACGCAAACTCCCCTGAAACTTCACCTGCTATATCTGAAAATGCTGATAATAACTGAGAAAAATTGGTATTCGTCGAGCCAAAAACAAAAATGCCCAAATGGCCGAAAGAAAAAATCGAACAGTGGAGTAAGGAGTTTGGATTTTTTTTCACAGAAAAAACTAGCTGTGTCGGTTTTGGTCGAAGAAAGTTGGTCTTTCCTCCTTAGTTCCGACTATATGGGAAAAGCCTTGAAATTCGTCAGTGCAGTAAGGTTTTTGGGTGTCATTTTTGATCGTAAACTGAACTGGAAAAATCACTCGTTCAGGTCAAAAAAAAAAAATGGATTCGGCGAAGAGTTAAACTTAATGAGAGTCCTAGCCAGTTTTGGCTTAGAGCAAACTCGAAAACATTGATGTCAATATTCCGAATTCTACCGCCCCGAAGAACCTATCTCAAAACAGTGAAATCCGTGCAATTTAAACTGCTGCGTCCTGTAAGGATAGCAAGGGGGTATTTTGCACCACTACCGTGGAGGATCTTCTTAAGTTGGCGAGTGAATGTCCTCTGGAACTTCGAACCAAACAGCTAGCTCTGATCGGGCTTCGAATCCAAAAAGCTCTAACTTCTCCTTGGTTTTTTCTGTAGATTGAGGACACTTTTTTTTCGAAAAATTCTACAGCTCTGACAACTCCTGACAGAATTCTTGTTATCACAGTCTAGTCCATTTCACTTGTGATAAAAATGCTAGTTCTTTTGTGCAGAACTATCTTTTTTTATTTTTACCCCTGAACAATTACTTCCGTAGTACAATTCATATCAATGCTCATCGTTAAATTTGGGATACCAAACTATTCTTTTACGGGCTTTTCCAAATTTTTGACGTTTTGCCAACTTTTTCTCTCCTATATTTTATGAATTTCAAGAGAGTTTATTATGATTTGTAGCTTTTGACGAGTTGACGTTCTACACCTTCGTTAGTTCGTGAAATTGGACATGAAATTTTGACACTGCTGGAAGCTTGTAATAATGTCTGGCAGTGATTATAGCTAGGCAATTATAATTTATAGGAGACAGTCTTAAAATGTGATGATAATTCTTGGAAAATACTCAAGTATTTTCAAGAATTACGTGAACATGGTTTGCAAATTGAAGTAGGTAAACCTAATCGCAACTTCCATGTCTATAGTCGAACTGAATAAATTTCGAGATGGATGTTAATTAGGGATTAAATAGCTACAAGACGTTTTTATGGTTGTGAATAATGATTACCAAAGAAATTACTTGGCTTGAGAAATAAATACTATATTTGCTATTAAACAAATGAGAACATGAGAAAAACACCTAGGTAGGTACTGAAGACTAAAGAAATATTTCGGTTGTCGAAAAATACTGCTGGCATGACTGAAATAATAAAATTACGTAACTACTAATCTCCCGAAATCTATTATCCAAGATTAGAATCTGGACGTTCACCTGGACCCTGAAATTAGCTTTATTATCGCGGCAATAACTGCCAGTTTTATAACAACGTTATTTAATGGTTCAGGGTGAAACCCAGAAATAATCTTGAGGTATGTTTACGCGTCCGCAAATCGAATTATAAATAGGTACCTCTAGCCACCCGAGACTCAAAAGTGGGCGATTGGAAGAAAAATCACTCGCACTTTTAATACTTTACCTACCTACCTACCTACTTATTTATTTTTAGAATATTCTCCGCTCACTTTTTCTCTTCCGTTTGAATTATGAATCACCAGTCTATTCATGTGAATAAACAAGTACAAAACTCTCCACGTGACTGTTGTTTTGATTGCTATGATTTTCAAACCCGGCGAATTTAGCTATGTATGTAAACCTTAGAATATGTAAACAAATTGTGGTTATGCAACTTTGTGTACAAAAGCTGCTTACTGATAGCATATCTTGCAACTTGCAATATTGATTAACCCACTAAAATTATCTCTAGTAGTCTAGTGTAGTCTTGTAGCAACAAAACCAAGTAAAAATTGAATTCAATCATAATTTTTTTCTAAATTTCAAGAGTGTCTTTTGTATCACCTGCAGGGACGGCTTTGTGAAAATTGGCGAAATTGACGGCTTAACAAAGCTTAAAATGATGGATAACCACCTAAAATATCAAATGCAAAAGGGAATGTAAAAATGCTGTGAAAGATTGATTTAATTTCAAGGGATGTTTGTAATAGACTTTTTTTTGGTTTCAGGTAAGCCATGCCCCCGAGTTATGCAAACTTTTTCTTATATGGTTCGAAGGTAAGTTCATGATTTTTGCACATCTTGCCAGAAATACCTATCTTCGTCTCTGTCTTTGTGACTTTGAGACTCACGGAGGATTATTTGTTTCAAAGACATTTGTGAACCGAATTTAAACGAAAGCAATTGCCTTGTGAAAGTTGTAAGACGCAGGGAACAATTTTTGGGCAGTGCCTTGCAAATTTTCTCTGCATAACTGATATGTGAAGAAATTGTACCTAAAAGGGTTTAGGATAGTGTCAGTACGTATTGACCTGGATCTAGTGATTTTGTGTGGCAGTTGGACGCCTGGTTCGGAAGCTGTCAATGTAATGGGATAAATTTGTGTGCACAGCTAGATCTGGTTAATAAAAATAACTGAAGAAATTGTATCTAATAGGGTTTAGGCTAGTGTCAATGCGTTTTGAAGCTTGTAAGTGCGTTTTGATGGATTTTTACCCGAATCTAGTGATTTTGTGTGGCAGTTGGCCGCCTGGTTCGGAAGCTGTCGATGTAATGGGATAGATTTGTGTCTACAGCTAGAGCTGGTTAATAAGAATAGCTGGAGAAACTGTATCTAATATGGTTTAGGTTGATGTCAGTGCGTTTTGAAGCTTGTAAGTGCGTTTTGATGGATTTCTACCGGAATCTAGTGATTTTGTGTGGCAGTTGGCCGCCTGGTTTGGAAGCTGCCAATGTGATGGGATAGATTTGTGCCTACAGCTAGAGCTGGTTAATAAGAATAGCTGAAGAAATTGTATCTAATAGGGTTTAGGTTAGTGTCAGTTCGTTTTGAAGCTTGCAAGTGCGTTTTGATGGACTTTTACCCGAATCTAGTGATTTTGTGTGACAGTTGGCCGCCTGGTTCGGAAGCTGTCAATGTAATGGGATAAATTTGTGCTCACAGCTGAAGCTGGTTGATAAGAATAGTTGAAGAAATTGTAGCTAATAGAGTTTAGGTTAGTGTCAGTGCGTTTTGTAGCTTGTAAGTGCGTTTTGATGGATTTTTACCTGAATCTAGTGATTTTGTGTGGCAGTTGGGCACCTGGTTCGGAAGCTGTCAATGTAATGGGATAGATTTGTGTCTACAGCTAGAGCTGGTTAATGAGAATAGCTGAAGAATCTGTATCTTATAGGGTTTAGGTTGATGTCATTGCGTTTTGAAGCTTGTGAGTGTGCTTTGATGGATTTTTACCCGAATCTAGTGATTTTGTGTGACAGTTGGCCGCCTGGTTTGGAAGCTGCCAATGTAATGGGATAGATTTGTGCCTGCAGCTAGAGCTGGTTAATAAGAATAGCTGAAGAAATTGTATCTAATAGGGTTTAGGTTAGTGTCAGTGCGTTTTGTAGCTTGTAAGTGCGTTTTGATGGATTTTTACCTGAATCTAGCGATTTTGTGTGACAGTTGGCCGCCTGGTTCGGAAGCTGGCAATGTAATGGGATAGATTCGTGCTTACAGCTAGAGCTGGTTAACAAGAATAGCTGAAGAAACTGTATCTTATAGGGTTTAGGCTAGTGTCAGTGCGTTTTGAAGCTTGTAAGTGCGTTTTGATGGATTTTTACCTGAATCTAGCGATTTTGTGTGACAGTTGGCCGCCTGGTTCGGAAGCTGGCAATGTAATGGGATAGATTCGTGCTTACAGCTAGAGCTGGTTAACAAGAATAGCTGAAGAAACTGTATCTTATAGGGTTTAGGCTAGTGTCAGTGCGTTTTGAAGCTTGTAAGTGCGTTTTGATGGATTTTTACCTGAATCTAGTGATTTTGTGTGGCAGTTGGCCACCTGGTTCGGAAGCTGTCGATGTAATGGGATAGATTTGCGTCTACAGCTAGAGCTGGTTAACAAGAATAGCTGAAGAAACTGTATCTTATAGGGTTTAGGCTAGTGTCAGTGCGTTTTGAAGCTTGTAAGTGCGTTTTGATGGATTTTTACCTGAATCTAGTGATTTTGTGTGGCAGTTGGCCACCTGGTTCGGAAGCTGTCGATGTAATGGGATAGATTTGTGTCTACAGCTAGAGCTGGTTAACAAGAATAGCTGAAGAAACTGTATCTTATAGGGTTTAGGCTAGTGTCAGTGCGTTTTGAAGCTTGTAAGTGCGTTTTGATGGATTTTTACCTGAATCTAGTGATTTTGTGTGGCAGTTGGCCACCTGGTTCGGAAGCTGTCGATGTAATGGGATAGATTCGTGCTTACAGCTAGAGCTGGTTAACAAGAATAGCTGAAGAAACTGTATCTTATAGGGTTTAGGCTAGTGTCAGTGCGTTTTGAAGCATGTAAGTGCGTTTTGATGGATTTTGACCTGAATCTAATGATTTTGTGTGGCAGTTGGCCGCCTGGTTCGGGAGCTGTCAATGTAATGGGATAGATTTGTGTCTACATCTAGAGCTGGTTAATATTGATCAAAGTGAAATACGCAGCTTACTCCATGCACCAACTTTTTTATAAATAGCTGAGTATACATCGATGTTGAGCAATATTTATTAAGCAAAAACCTTAAGTCTTCAACACCTACTTGAAATGTGTCTTTATCATTATAGCTTTTAGTTCAAACATCACTGTTAACAGCTTAGCTTTCTTCAGAAAGCCTTTATGTCGTTCAGCTGTTGAGAAATGTTGGATAGGCTCAATCAACTAGAAATAACGATTCTCAAGATTTATTCAGTAGATTGATTATATTATACATTTTATTTTTAATAAACCCCGATACCTATAATCACATACATTTTCTTCGCTCAACTGGCGACTTCGTACGGTTCAAATTCCATCTCGTCCATCGCCTGTTTCTTCTTGTCGATCTTGCGAAAATCGTACTTTATCGACTTGTCGCTGTAGCTGATCCCGTTGAACGTCTTCGTCTTGTTCACGTCGCCCCACTGCGTCATCTTCCGCTCCTCGCCGATTATCTTCGGCTTCGGCTGCATGTTCTTTATGTTCTCGTTCACGACGTGCTTGCCGTTCTTCTCGCTCGTCGGTTCCTCCTTTACGTTCCTCAAATTGTTCTGGTGCTGTCGCATTTTGTTGTACTTTTGCTTCGCCTCCTGCAAGTTGTTCGTTCCGACCAGCTGCAGCCGGCTGTTGCACGAGTTCGACTTGACCAGCTTGAACTTGACGCCCTGGTAGTTGGCCTTGTTGTTGTCTTCGCAGGTGCAGTCGCGCTTTTCGTTATCCGCGATTTCTTCCATGATCACTTTGGTCAGGCCGAGCTGGTTGTGCTGTTTCTTCACCACCTGACCGCCGTAGTAGGTGACCGTGCTGCCGCAATCGCGTATCTTCTTCAGTATGTCTTCCGAAACGTATTCGCAGCAGTAGTCTTCGGTATCGTACAAGTTTTCTTGGGAATCAAAATCTGAAACGTGACTCGAGTTTGAGTCGTCAGTGGCCGAACAGTGGTCTTTGTCTGGGTCAGTTTTTTGCGGCGTCATGATCCCTTTTTCAACTCCGTTGAACTCCTGCGAGCTCTGGCTGCGACGTGTCAGACCGCATTCGAAAAATTGCCGTACTTGCTTCACGGTATCCGGATTGGGCAGCTCGTCGTCGTTTACTTCTTTGTTCACGCGTATCGGATGGTAGAAAAAGTGGCGTCGCAACGAGCTGTCGTCGTCCGGTTTTATATCGCGATGTACCATCGGCGTGATGTTTTTGGCATTCTTAGCTATGCTCGAAGCTTCATGCGGTATCTTGGAACGTATCGGTTCGATGATCACGATATTGTTGTCGATCAACAGCTCCTGGAAGCTGTAATCTTGCAGGTATTGCATCAACCCGTCGAATTGGCTTTCCTTCTCGCAGTTTGCAAAGATCTTCTTTTGGAACAGATCCGATTTGACTACTCTGTACCGGACGTGGTCGAATTCCGGCTCGGTGCTGTTCGCTTTCGTTATTGCTTTATGCTCTTTGCTTTTCGCTTCTTTTCTTTTGGTGCTTGCACCGTTTTTGCTTTGCTTCACTTTCGTTGTTGTCGTTGATTTCGAGCTTTGCACTTGCTGTTGCGCTTGTTCTTTGGTAATGATTTCAACCACGCTGGGGCTCAAGCTTTCGAATTGGTTGCTTTGTTCGAAATAGCTGCAGCTTTCTTTGATAAACGCTGAAGTTTTCTCGCGTTTATCGGCTTTAGCCGGCGGTTCAAACAGCTGCTTGGCCATTTGAACCTTGCTCGGTTTCTCAGGTTCTTTGTTCTCATCAGGCGGTTCGAACTTTTTCTTCACGTCTTCGACTTTAGTTTGCACATCCACGATTTTGCACTTTGGCGAAGCTTCGTCCATCGCTTCGCCGGTCATTTTACCCCAGTAGTTTTTCATTGCGCCCAGCTTCTCTTGGTATTCTTCAGGAAGCTCCATCACTTCCACTTTATCAAAACCGCCGCCTGTGACTTGAACCTCCAGGTTGTTATTCAAATCTTGATTGTCTTTCTTCTTCTTGCTACCAGCTCGGTTTTTCTTGACTTTGGCGATTTTGACTTCGAAATCCACCGGAACGTTATTGGCTGCTATGTCAAAATGCTTGCCTATGTTCACTATAAACCGGTTCTCAGTGCTCGTTTCTTTCAAATTAGTTATCTTCTCGCACTTTCGCAGTTTCCGATCAATCTTCTCGCACTTCTTCAAGCTCTTGCTGATGCTTATATCAGGAAGCGAATGGAATTGATTCTCAACCAAATTAGTTTCTTTCGAATTCTTGCGCGATATATTCGAAAGCTTCTTGGTAATAAAATTCTGTAGCGGAGTTTTGGAGCCTTTTTGCGTCTCCAAGATGTCTCTCAAATAGTTATGACTGTGCTGTTTATCTGTGCTGTTATCGTCCGAATCACCGGATACCGTAACGATTGTTTTGAACTCGTCGCTTTGTTCTTGCTCGACTTCAATCGTTGTTTTAATCGGTTCTTTGACCACCGTATCCAAGCTTTCGTTGCTCTCACTCCCTTCGATTATTTCCAAACACACCGGGCTGTCTTTTTGCAATTCATCAGTTTCAACTTGAGACTTGGTGGCGTTATTCAGGTTGATCTCGTCGAAATTGCTGTCCGTTTCGAAGTAATCCAAGCTGATCTTGTCTTCGTCCTCTTTGATCTCTTTCTCTTCGGAAGAATCGGAAGAATAGCTCCGCTTGTCTTTGTTGAAGTAGATGTTGCGTTCTCTGTTGTTGTACGGCGTCGGTCCTCGGATCGTCCTCGGCTTGGCGTAGTGGTTTTCGCGTAGCGAATTGTACAGAGGCCTGTTGGTGCTCAGCACTATGTTTTCGTCGTAGGATATGCTTTCGGATTCGGTAACCGTCCACTTGCTGGTCGATATGTTGTCGCAAGACGAGTACTTCTTCGTGCTGAAGTTGAACGAGTCGCTCAGCGACACGTTGTCTGTGTTATCGGTGCTGTCGTACTTCGAATCCGGATAGTAGTTGGGCAAGCTGAGACCAGGTAAGTCGTCGCAAGAAACCGGATTGTTTCTGGAGGCGTGCTGTTGAACGTCGCCGATGATAAACTTTGGCAAGTATTGCTGGAGGTTTCCCAGCGATGAATAAGGCTGGTGTTGGAGCGGCCTGTGGCTTCGCGAGGGTTTGTGGTAGGGCTGTTGTTGGGGGTGGTGCTGGGGTGGCGGTGGTGAGTAGTCGAGAGGCGGTGTGTTGCTGTTGTTGGATTTTCGCTTGATTACGGCACGGTGGTGGTTGTGCGGTTCGATGTGCTGCTGCTGCTGCTGCTGCTGCAAGTTTTCCACGCTGGAGCCTCGCAGGATTTGTCTGAAAGAAAATCAGATTCGTATTATAACAGAGCTTTGTTGCGAATTGACGGTCTGGGGAGGGTTTTCGCGAACGGAAATGGATTTGTAAATTCGATATAGTGCGAATGAAAAGAAAGCGCTTTCAACAATTCTCAAAGTAACATGAAAGCTACAAAAGTGCCTCAATGCACTTTACGTAGTAGTTCCCTCAATAAAAAAAAATCCCAACTTGTTTATTACTTACATCAGAAGTCCGATACTCGAATTGACAAAAAAAGTACAAAGAACTTGATTCTCTACAGCTCATTTTTCTGATACAAATCAGTGATGATCAGGCAATGGCAATGGATTGGATATCGAAAGAAAGTTCAAGAAATCCCTCGAATTTCTTGTAATCTTGTAATAATGTCCAGAAATCCTATAGAAATTTCTAGAACATTCTATGAATTCCCAGTAGTTCCAATAAAATTATTTGGAGATTTCCACGTATCCTGTATGCTTTAGGAATCCCCGAAGTAAATATTAAGTACTAAATAAAAACGTAATCTTGGAAATCCCTAGAAATCTGGAAAACACTGGAATTCCAGGAAATTTTCCACTCTAGCCCATAAATCTATTGAAATCTTTAATCCCAGAACTGCATAAAAGTTCTCAAAAATAACTGGAAATCCCTAGAAACCCTGTGAAAAATCTTTAGAAAACCTTAAAAATCTTGTAGAAATCTCTAGAAATCCTTGGACATTCCATAGAAATAAACTACGCACAAATCAATACGTCGTTCAAAAATTTTTTGCCTTTTTTCAATTTGATGTAAATTTGAATTACTACAATTAATTTGCATTTTGTTTGAAATGTCTGTTGACTATAAATTTTGTAGAGGGTGTTCAATAAAACAGTGCAAAATTTCTGAATCGTCAAGAAGCTCCCATTCGAAAAAGTATTTTTTTCTCTTGAATTTTTATCACAAACAAGACGAGGTAGGCCTTAAAGTTCAGAGTGGTGTTTGAATTCTCTGCTTATCTCCTTTATTTACAGAGTGAGCACAAAGAAATCATCTTTTTGGTTTTGCATCGATAACTTTTTTCGCCGTTGATCGATTTTGAAAATTTGCGGCTCATATTGAAGCTGAAACTTGAGGTAAAAAGACCTGAGGATCAGAATTGACTCAAGACAAACATTCAGAATCAAGTGTTCAATAAAAGTCGGCCCAAATCTTAAACGCCGTCTACAGCTCGTTTGACAGGAAGATTAGCTAAAAGTCACTTTTCTTTCGAAGAAATCATTTTATTCTGAATACATTGAGGTTTTTCTTGCTTGTCCTAGTCAAAAATTGTAGGTGAAGGAATCCAATTACAACTGCATATCCAAGAAGGAGAAACAGCCCCCTGATCACCTTGAGTGGGTCGTATCCAAGACTACGAAAATCAAAACAATGAGTAATGGACAAACCAGTTTAGGTGATTCATTGTTTTTATTTTCGTCGTGTTGGTTACGATCAATTTCAGGTGAACAAGGGACTGTTTCTCCTTCTTGAACATGCAGTTGTGAATGAATTTGTTCACCCACACAATTCTTGGCTAGGTCATGAACGAAAGACCTTAATGTATTAATTTAATTATTTTATAATTTATTGTTCACAGAAGAATTACATCTTCATAACAAAAGAAAAAACAGAAAATCCCAATGAACAGAAAAAATAAATATGAAAATAAAAATATAATATAAAACAATACTTGACCAGCTCAATCACAAAAAACTAGAAAAAACAGAGTACATTTGAACAAAGAAATCATCATTCATTGAAAATAAATGACCTCATTTTGAGAAAACTTGCAACGAAATTACCAACCCTCTTGATGGATTCCATGTCAACACCATTTAAGCAGTTTATGAGATCATCATAGGACTTGACTGAAGTTGGAAGCAAACATCTGTTATGTTTGTAAATAGGGCAGCTAAAAAAGATGTGGCGAAGGTTTTCTGGCTCATTTAAATTGCAGACCGTACATAGTTCTTGAGGGTTGATTCGGTACGAGCAGCCATTGTAGCTGAATTTTATTATAAATTTGTTGGCTAATCGTAACTGAGCGATGAATCTAGTGAGATACATGTTGGTCCGCAGCATAAGGTAACTCTGAGGCTGCAAGCTGGTCAAGTTGTAAAAGATTTTGTGGTCAGATGCATGAATACAGCGCAAATCTTCCTCAAACAATTTGTGTTCGAGAGCCGAGATTAGGGCCAGCCTATTATGACGTAAGCTCTCAAGTGTGAGATGTTTCCACAGATCCCCGCGGTTGATAGACTGGAACAGATCACCCACCTGACTTGTCCAACTATATCTAGAATCCGTTGTTTCCAGAGACCTCAAACGATCAAAGCAAATTCTTGGGTACCGTACCTTTCTCCGGTCATAATCAGAATATTAGACAACCAGTTTAAACATGATTTAAAAATGAACAAAAGCAACCTGCTTGATCCCGTTTCCGTTCTTATCAAATAATCCGCTGTTGTCTTAGGTACGCTTAGAAGCCTCTTGAAGAACTCCAGCTGCACTCTTTCGATTACATTTTTATATCTCAGGCCCCAGATGGGTAGACAATGGGAAAGAACGCTGAGTGCGACTGATTCGAACATTTTGATTCTAGATGGCCAAGAGTTCATTTTAGAGTTGACCATGAGTGAAAAAATAGAATTGAGTGACTGCTTAGCTCTGCAAACCGATCTTTTACTCATCTCTAAGAACAAGGAAGAGGCGCTGAAAGTCACTCCGAGGTACTGATAGCTATTCACAATTTCTATCAATTCCCCGCCAAACCGAAAGGACAAATCTCTCAAGAATGAGTTGTTACCTCTATGAAAACATAATATCTTGGTCTTAGAAGTATTGACAATTAAATCGTTATTCCGCGAATATCTCTCTAGTATAACAAGTTTACGTTTTAAATCGACGGGTGAGTCCGACAAAATAACTAAATCGTCCGCATACAAGAGCAACAAAACGTCATTGAAACGAAAGACCTTAATGTATTCAGAATAAATGATTTATTCGAAAGGGACGTGGCTATTTAGCAAATCCTTCTCCTAAACGGACTGTCGACGGCGTTGAAAATTTGTGCCACATTTCATTGAACCCTTGTCTCTGAATGTTTGTCTTGAGCCAATTCTGATCCTTAGGTTTTTTTACCTATAGTTTTAGCTTCAATATGAGCCGCAAATTGTTTAAATCGGTCGACGAGGAAAAAAGTTATCCATGCAAAACCAAAAGGATTATTTTTTTGTGCTCACCCTGTAAGTAAAGGAGTTGAGCAGAGAATTCAAACACCACCCTGTACTTTAAGGCCTACCTCGTCTTGTTTGTGATGAAAATTCAAGAGAAAAAATTCTTTTTCGGAAGGGAGCTTCTTGACGATTCAGAAATTTTGCACTGTCTTAGTGAACACCCTGTACAAGATTTATGTGGATTGTCTAGAGTCTTGCAAAACCACGGACTGATAGTCAAAAGATCAAGTCAACGGACAGCTTCAAACAGAATGCAAATGAATTGTAAAACATTTATTAGAAGGTAAATTTTACAAAGATATTATAGTAATAAAAAAAAGAAGTATAAATAAATAAAAACATCTATGTAACAATATACGATATTTTTTCCATTTTTTGGAATGAAATTGAGCGCAATGTGCCCAATATGCTAGCAGCATTTCCACGTTGAATGGCAAGTGAAATTTTTTGTTTGAGAAATCTACCCTGCAAATTTATTGTAGTAATCCAAATTTACATCAAAATGGAAAAAAACAAAAATTTTTGGAACGACGTATTGATTTGTGCGTAGTTCATTTGGAAATTCCCAGAAATTCTGAACGAATTTTAAGAAATCCTTAGATTTCCGGTAGAAATCTTCAGAAATTCCTATATACAAGGTGTTTTAGTTTTAATCGATCAAACTTTGGGATAAGATTTTCCTCATCCTCTTGATTCATAAAAATATAACTTACGTGCCTGTCACTCGCTTCCTAAGAAAGATACAGGGTGTCAAAGTTCACTTTTTTCGATTTTTAAAAATTGGTAACTTGCTAACCATTCAAGCAAATTAGCCTTAATTCAGCATAGACTGATATGTCGGGCATATCTACCTACCTGCTGACTTTCGAAAGAATCTGATCAGTGACGTAAGAGTTATGGGGAATCATTAATTTGGAAACATCTGAAGAACCTTTCAAAATTATGACCCCTCCCCATAACTCACGCCACTAAACAGATTCTCTCAAAAATTGGCAGGTAGGTAGATATTTTTAAAAAACCAGCCTCCGCTGAATTTGAGCTAATTTGGTTGAGTAGTTAGCAAGTTACCAACTTTTAAAGTCGAAAAAAGTGAACTTTGACACCTTGTATTTTTCTTAGGAAGTGAGTGACAGGCTTGTATGTTATATTTTTCTGAATCAAGAGGATGAGGAGAATCTGATCCCAAAGTTTGATCGATTAAACCTGAAACACCCTGTATTTCTACAGGAATCTTCAGCAGTCTTATGAACACCTCATGAAATATTTGGGAATCCTCAACATTATTTGAAAACTCTTACAAAATCTAGTAGACATTTTTGTAAACTTCTGGAAATCCCGTAGAAATTTCCAAAAATTCATACGTCCTCAACAGCTTCAAGAAATCCAGTCAATGAGAAATCTCTTCAAAATTTTCCAGAAATATCTTTGAAATCCGTGAAAATCCAGTAGAAATCTGCAAAAATCAATAGAAATTCGAATAAATACCGAGCAATTTTCAGAAATCTCATACGAATCATCAAGAGTTCCTAAATATCCCGCAGAAAAAAATCTTCAGGAATACCTACAGAATCTTTGAAAAACACTCAGAAATCCCGTAAAAGTCTCCGAAAATCGATAGAAATTGTCAGAACATTTATAGAAATGCCATACAAATTTCCAGGATCCCGTGAAAATTTCCTAAAACTCCTAGAAATTCTCACAAAAATCCTCAGAAATCCTGTAGAAATCCCTAGAAATTCTTGAAAATCTCATGTAAATCCCAGAGAATTCTTGAAAATTCTTAGTAATATCCTCGGAAAAATCGTAGAAAACTCTAAAAATCTCCAGAAATTTTCTAGAAATCTCAAAAAGTAATCCAGTAGAGACGTAAAGAAATCCCTTGAATTTTCGTAGAAATTTTGAGCAATCTCCTGCAATTTTTGAAAATCAATACGATTTCGTTGGAAATTCCTAGAAATTCCTGAAAATCTTGTAATATAATTCAGAAGTTTCTAGAAATCCTGAACAAATTTTTAGAAATCCTATAGAAATTTTAAGAAGTCCCTATAAATTCCCAATAATTCCATAAAAATCTTTGAAGATTCCCACGAATTTTGTAGAATCCTTCAGGAATCCCAAAGTAAATATGTACCCAGTACTAAATAGAAAAATAATTTCAAAAATCCCTAGAAATTTTGAAAACACTGAAAATTTCATGAAATTCTTCACTCTACCCATAGATCTATTGCAATCTTCAATTCCAGAACTGCATAAAAATTCTCATCAATAACTGGAAATCTTTGGAAACCCCATGAACAATCTTTCGAAAACCTCAAAAATCTTGAAGAAATCCCTAGAAATCCATGAACATTCCGTAGAAATATTCAGAAATTCCTATGAATTTCCACAGGAATCCTCAAAAATCTCATAGAATTATTTCGAAATCATTAGAATTTCATACAAATTGTCATAAATTCCTAGAAACCCCGTAGAAATGTCGAGGAATCCATGGACATTTTTGGGAATCCCCAACATTTTTTGAAAATTCTTACAAAATCTCGTAGACAAAACACTTGTTCAGATCTTATTCGCCATTCCGTAGAAATATTTGGAAATCCTCAGAAATTCTGAACGAATTTTAAGAAATCCTTAGATTTTTGGTGGCTATCTCCAGAAATTCCTATATATTTCTACAGGAATCTTCAGAAATCTTATGAACACCTTTGGGTATTATACAGGGTGTTTCAGTTTTAATCGATCAAACTTTGGGATAAGATTCTCCTCATTCTCTTGATTCATAAAAATATAACATACGTGCCTGTCACTCGCTTCCCAAGAAAGATACAGGGTGTGAAAGTTCACTTTTTTCGATTTTTTAGAAATTGGCAACTTGCTAACCATTCAAGCAAATCAGCCTAAACTCAACATAGACTGTTTTGTCAGAAATATCTACATACCTGCTGAATTTCAAAAGAGTCTGATCAGTGGTGTAAGAGTAAAGGCCACTCTATGAAATTACGCAACGCAACCGCAACGCAGACCGCAACTTTTCTGATTGGCTCGCAAGCCTTTCGCATCGTTGCGATGGCTTTGCGAATACCTTGCGAGCCAATCAGAAACGTTGCGCTCTGCGTTACGGCTGCGTTGCGATTGTTGCGAATTTTCATAGAGCGGGCATTATGAGGGATCATCAATTTGGAAACATCTGGAAGAAGCTTTAAAAATTATGACCCCCCATAACTCATTCGCCACTAAACAGATTCTTGCAAAATTTGGCAGGTAGGTAGATATTTCCAAAAAACCAGCCTTCGCTAAATTTGAGCTCATTTGGTTAGATAGTTAACCAGTTACCGACTTTTAAAATCGAAAAAAGTGAACTTTGACACCCTGTATTTTTGTTAGGAAGTGAGTGACAGGCATGTATGTTATATTTTCCTGAATCAAGAGGATGGGGAGAAAATTCATACGTCCTCAACAGTTTCAGGAAATCCAGTCATTGTGAAATCCCTCCAAAATCTTCCAGAAATCCGTGAAAATCCAGTAGAAATCTGCAAAAATCAATAGAGATTCAAAGAAATACCGAGCAATTTTCACAAATCTCATACGAATCATCAAGAGTCCCTAAATATCCCGCAGAATTGTTGACCAATACATAATTTTTTTTCAGAAATCTTGAAAAATCATTAGAAATACCTACAGAATCTTTGAAAAACGCTCGGAAATCCCGTAGAAGTCTCCAAAAATCGATAGAAATTATCAGAACATTTTCAGAATTACCATACAAATTATCAGGATCCCGTGAAAATTTTACAAAACTCCTAGAAACCCCTAGAAATTTTCGGAAATCTCGTGTAAATCCCTGAAAATATAATTGTTTATTGGGTATATCGAGATTACAATAATATGCGTTTCAACTTATATATAGTCTGGTTCAATCCCTGAAAATTGTTGAAAATCCTCAGAAATATCGTAGAAAACTCTAGAAATCTCAAAATTAATCCTGTAGAGACCTGAAGAAATCCCTGGAATTTTCGTAGAAATCTTAAGAAATCTTCAGCAATTTTTGAAATTCAGTACGAATTCGTTAGGAATTCCTTGAAATCCCTGAAAATCTTGTAATAATATCCAGAAGTTCCTAAAAATCCGAAACAAATTCTCAGAAATTCTGTAGAAATTTTGAGAAGGCCCTATAAATTCCCAGTAATTCCATAAAAAATTTTGAAAATTCCCACGAATCTTTAGAAATCCTCCAAAGTAAATATGTTGTACTAAATAGAAAAGTAATCTCAAAAATCTCTAGAAATCTTGAAAACACTGAAAATTCCATGAAGTTCTTCACTCTACTTATAGATCTATTTCAATCTTCAATTCCAGAACTGCATGAAAATTTTCATAATCAACTGGAAATCCCTAACAACCCCGTGAACAATGTTTGGAAAACATCAAAAATCTTGTAGAAATCTCTAGGAATCCTTGGACATTCCGTAGAAATATCCGGAAATTTTCCAGAAATTCTGAACAAATCTTGAGGAATCCTTACATTCTCGGTAGAAATCTTGAGAAATTCCTATAAATTTTACAGGAATCCTCAGAAATCTCATGAACACCTCTGGGAATTATGTAGGAATCTTTAGAAATTCCTCAAAAATCTCAAAATTATTTCGAAACCACTAGAATTCCATACAAATTTTCATAAATTCCCAGAAACTCTGTAGAACTGTTGACAAATCCATGGACATTTTTGAGAATCCTCAACATCACTTGAAAATTCCCACAAAATCTCGTAGACATTTTTGGAAATCCCGTAGAAATTTCCAAACATTCATACGTTCCGAAAACATTCTTGAACCAAGATCTGAGATCACTAGTCGCCTCAAATTCCTTTTAAACAACAAGCCCTTAAGATTATGTTTCTTTGCGTCAAATTTCTATTGATTCCACTCGTCATTGAACGCTGAAGTCGGTCGAAACAGAACGATGTAGCATCTTATGAAAATGCTACAGCCAAGATTCACTGGTTGCAATAAAAATGCTCCCAAAGCCTGGCCTCCAAACTATATTCAGTTTTTTTTAAGCTTGATTGATTGATTGATTGGTTGGTTGACGTCATTATTCGCTCAAATCAACAAATTACATCTCCTGTTACATGAGCGAAGTATATTTCAACAAAAAATTGAGACAGATTGAATGGCCCTGTAAAGTCTGATTTCGGTTGATTCGAATCGTCATATTTATCGCTAGAGTCAATCAATCAACTCGTTATTCGTCAATTTTGTAGCCAATATTCACTGATCGACTTGAAAAATACAATCAATTTAACCTGGAAGCCACCTTTATGGTCCTTCGGGGCATCGGGCCTGCTTTAGTCCTAGAGAAATTCTGGTGGAAATAACTGCTACTCATGAGCAACTTCCTTGCCAAAATGAGCCTCAGAAGCAAAATTATTCGTCAATTCGTCATCCGTCGCCGAAGCCAATGAGACCAATCATTCTCATGTCTCATTTGTATCTTTTTTTTATTGTATCATATTATTTGTCATGATATTCGTCATGAAAGAGCAATCAAAATTATTTTTTCAAGAGCCTGATTCTGGTGGATTACATTTTCCATAATATATATAGCTAGAGCTGATCAAACCATTCATCAACATTTCATTTTTCGTCGTATTTGTTCCAAACCAATTTCAGAGCAAAAATCTGCTGATCATGAAAAATTTTCTTTTGAAAAGAAGCTCTCAGACCAAAATTGTCTACTGAGGTCTGACTGAGGTTAATTTTATTCGTCACACATAGCCAAAGCCAATCGAACCATCATTATTTAACATATTTTTTCATCATATTCATCCTAAAACCATTCCAGAGCAGTGATATGCTGATCGTGAGAATTTTCCTCTAGAAATTAAGCTCTTAGATTAAAACTGAGCTCTATGAGGTTTGATTTTGGTCGTGAGAAATTTTTCTTTCAAAAATCAACATTTAGGCCACAATTAGGTTTTTAGGCCACATTTCGGTTGATTTCACTCGTCAATCAACGCTTAAGTCAATTGGCCACCCCTTGTGAAGGTTTCATTCACCTTTCATCAATCCTCTAGCCAGGATCGACATAAAAATGCTTCAAAGCAAATCTGAAGACGATTTCCATGGTCCTTCGAGCCTGATTTTTCAGAATCAAAAGCACCCGCTTTCCGTGTTAGTTCTGTACCGATTATACAATGATTTGATATCTTGTTTTGCTATTGAAATGACGACCTGAAAGCACCCTGTATATCGGACGTACGCAATCAAAGGACTCTATCCAAATCACATCCGGGATTTTGCCTCGTAAAACACGGGACGCGCACACAAAGCTCGACGGGTATAGTGCTTTATTTCCCGAGAAGATTTTCCGCGGATTATAAAGACTCGCGTATATGGAGCAGCGAAAGGCCAGAGCTATACAGGACAAGAGAGCTATAGAAAGTATCCCGCGCATCGGGCAAGGATTTGTGAAACATTTCGGTATTTTACTGTTCTCGTCCGTCCGCATACAAGCTAGTGTGTAGTAAGGAGAACCGAAACGCGAAGACAGGGTTCCGCAATATGACGCTACAAAGGCATTGTCCTAGCAAATGGAAGTTTGATTTGATCGATTCCATGGGCTTTTATAGGCCCGAAAGAAACAATCGGAAATCGCTCAGATACTCGGCAGCATTGCGTTTGTTCACTTCTTCGTATTCTCGTCAAGATTTCGATATTATGCCTAGCTTCGCTTCTGCAAAAGCACGGCTGTTACCTAAGCTTCAATTGAGCGATCTCTTATCCTAGTTAGGTCTACTAAATAAATAATTCATAAAGAGTTATGCACAACCCACAACGAGAGTAGTTTTTCGTTTCAGTATTAATTTCTATCTCAAGTTTGAGGTTATCTAAGCAGTGAATCTGTAATCTCGGCGAAAGAATGAATAATGCATAAAGTAAACAAACAAACAGTAGTTGTTATACACAAATATAATTGGGTTAAGTACACCAGCCAATGATTATGAATTCAGCGAAATGTGTGCGTCTATACATACACGAAGAAAGATCCCATTGTTTTACAGTTGTATTTATATAATTATGCTATTTATATCTTAAGAATAGCGTCTGTGCTAAAAGGTTGTGTTCAAGAACAGCAATTTCGTTTTTATCAGTGGATCTGATTGAACTGAGTCTGTAAAACGAGTAAAATCGATGAGAATTTGGCTCGAAGGACCATCAATTTCTACATTTCAAGATTTATTCCAGAGTTTTTTATGCCGTGTAGCAAGCAGTAGATCATTGATCTTGCATCTAGAATCTATGGGAAAACATAACATTATAGACTGATAAAAAGTCCAATTAAACGATATTAACAATAATACAAAAACATAGTTTTGGACTAGCTTAGCTCTAGAAGGTTTGGGAAAAAATATCACGAAACATGAAATGTTGATTGTTGATCTGGGTAACTTTAGAGATCTGAATTCTGGATTCCCTTCTGGAGAGTGGGTGGAACAGAGCTTTACCTGGCACGTAGGCCTCATTATTGGGCCCATTGTACCTCTCTCTCAGACCAGCCGGACTACATTGAGGTTACTTTTTTTTACCCCTGTTCATCACCTGCTGATTGATTTTACCTCATTCTTTTAAGTCGGCACCCAGGTTTTATATTTGTTGATTCATTTATTAACCTTTTTGTTTTTTTTATTGTTACAGCCCTTCAATTGGCTCGTTCGGAGAGAACGTTCGCTCGAACCTTGAATCGCTTATCTTCAAAAACTGGCTCGACAGATTCAGGTTTGTGCAAAAGACTTGCTGGCGCTTGTCGTTTGCCTAATTATCGCACCCGATGCTTGGTGACCAGATTCTGGACTACGTAGTCTTTAACAACAAACTAACGTCTTTATAGACAGTGTCATAGTCCGTCCTGACTCGGAAATAACCCATAGTTTTCTCCTGTTTTGTGTGGTTATTGCTTTTGTTTTGTGTCGTTGCATGGTGCCATGTTACCGTGTTCTCTGGAGGTGTAACGTCGTGTTTGTACCATGGTTATGTGTGTGTTATTATTCATGTCATTTTACAACAAAAAATGAGTATCCCGCTGAAACCATTCGCGCCAAGTTGACATTTTTGCTGGTTTCTCAGCCTCCAATTTTGTTACTTTATCTATCAACTCTCTCGATAGATCCATTTCATTGTTGAAAGGGACTCTGAAGTATCTAGGCAACTATGTTAAAGTCTACTGCGCGTGCGCTGTTTCATCCCCATACACAAAGTGGCAACCCTTCCATAAATTTCCAGTTACACATTTTAGACTTGAATGGAACGTCATTTTGAAGGTTTCTCAGTTATCTTCACAAGTATGTCTTTCATTCTTCCAATACCAATCCTTCTGAGGATTTCCGAGGATTTCTAGAATTTGCTATGGGATTTCCAGAGATTTCTACGAGAGTCCTAAGGTTTCGAAGATTTCTGAAGATTACCAATAATTTTCAAGGATCCCTTAATTTTACTAAAGTTTCCGGAGATGACGACAAAGCTTCTACGAGATATTCAAGGATTTCTGAGAATTTCGAAGCAGTTCTAAAGAATCTGCGGAATATCTAGAAATTTTTAAGGAATTTCTAGATATTTCTACGACATTTCTCAAAAACTTTTAGTGATTATTAGGATTTATACGGGATATCTAGGAATCTTCAACGATTCGTACGGGATTTTGAAAATATTTAACGATTTCTAAGAATTTCAATAAATTTTTGGAAACTTCTACGGGCTTTCCCGAAATTCCCAAAATAGTCTAGGAGCTTTTCTAGGAATTTTTGAATAATGTTGAGGATTCCCAAAAACTCATGAATCATGAAGATTTGTTATACTTTCTAGGGATTCTTGAAGATTCTCACCAGATTTTTGACGACTTTTCAGAGATTTCTGAAGATTTCTACAGGATTACCAAAGATATTCACGAAATTTCTGAGAACTCCTGTTAGAATTTCTAGGAATCTCTGATGTACATTTCTACAGCCATAGTTGTAAAACTCAAAGGCAATAAAGTTAATTGATTGATTGATTGATTGATTGATTGATTGATACAAGATCTCTACGGATTCCTAAAGATTCGCTCTGGAGTTTAGAGGTTTCTGAATTTTTCTACGGAATTTGTAGGGTTTTTTGAAGATTTCTACAAGATTTCTACTGATTTCCAGAAATTTTTTACAGGGCTACTAGGGATTTATAAGGATTTCTGGAAATGTGTAGGGAGCTCTGGGATTGGAAATGTGTATGTATTTTTCTATTGTGTTCAGGTTTTCTACGGTCAGAATGAGGACTTATAATGAATTGCTTGGTTTTCAAGATTCCTGGATGGAAGATGGAATTTTCAGAGACTTCTGGAGATTTATAGAAATTTCTTTTTCTACGAAGTTTCCAAGGATTCCAGGAAATTTAATGGAGTTCCAAAAATTTCTGCAAGATTCTTCGGGAGTTCTGAAGATTTTCACGGTTTATTACACATTTCTGGATATTTCTACAAGATTTTCGAGGACTTCTGGAGATTTCTACGAGATAACTGAGGATTTTCTTCCAGCTTCCGACTTTCTTTTCCAACTGAGCCTATTTTCAAGAAGGCTCAGTTGAATTTTTGCCGAAAACCTTCAGAATATTTCTAGGGATTTTCGAAGATTTCTCAGTTGTCCTTCAGAATTCACGATGATTGTATGAGATTCCTTGAATTGCTCAGTATTTTTGAAAACCTCTATTGATTTTTACAGATCTCCACGGAATTTGCAGGGATCTCCGAGATATTTCTGCAAGATTTTGAAGGGATTTTTTGAGATTCTTGAGGACGCTCAAAAATTTTCATGAGTTTTTGAAGATTTATACAGGATTTCTAGGAATTTATAAAGATTTGTATGAAATTGTATGAGTTTTTGAAGAACTCTACCAGATTTTTGAGGAATTTCCAGACATTTTCAAAGATTTCTTCATGATTCACAAAGATATGTCCACGAGGTTTTTGAGGATTTCTGTGTGAATTTCCAGGGATTTCCAAATATTTTCACGGGAAATCTAAGGATTCCTAAAAATTCGTTTAGAAATTCTAGGGATTTTAGATTATTTCGACGGAATTTCCAAGGATTTCTAGTGATTTCTACATGATTTTTAAGGTTTTCTAAAGATCATCACGGGGCTCCTAGGGATTTCCAAGGAGAACTCCGCTGCATCTCTGGTACTAAAGATTCCAACAGATCTATGATAATAATAATAATCTTTATTAATGTTTTTACACACATAAGTATGTTTACACACGTCAAATTGTAGGTACATATAAGTATAAGATAAAATATTATTCAAAACTAGAAACATATTAACAAACATCATTACAAACAAACCAAGCAAACGAAAAACAAGATCACTGTCGTGGGGTGAAGCTACATGTCATGAATTCATTTATTGAATAAAATGCACCGTCGATGAGGTACTCTCTTATAATTTTTTTAAACGTTTGACGTTCTAGTGTTCTGACTGTGGATGGAATAGAATTAAAGAACTTCACTCCATAATAGCTGACACCATCGCGGGTTTTGCTCAACCTCAAAAATTTTAGGTGGATGTCTTCCCTGTTCCTGATCTCGTAGCGGTGGGTCTCACCCCTGGACACGCTACTCTCGAGTTGATGGTCCCTCACGTAGAGCAAGCATTCCAAGATATACATAGACGGTAATGTCAATAGTTTGCTTGTCATTTCTAGTGTTTTTAAGATTTCTACGGTAGTTTAAACAAATCTCAGAGGATTTTTGAAACTTCTTTTACTCATTACCATTTACTTTAGGAATTTCTGAAGGATTCTACAAGATTCGTGGGAATTTCCAAAGGTTCTTATGGAATAACTGGGATTCTTATGGAATTTCTGAAGATTCTTTGTGGGATTCTTAAGAATTTATAGGGAGCTATCAAAATTTCTATAAAATATTTATCATATTTATTTTCGTCCGTGATTTTACGGTAAGTGTAAAAAATTAATCACCTAATTCAAAATGTAGGATTTTTGGAAATATATAAAGTTTTTATTGCAGGAATGAAGTTTTAAAAATATATAAAATGATATAATAAAATTTAAAAGTTAGGTAAGTGCTACGTAACAATATAAAAAATTTCTTCTAGTTTAGTAGAAGGAATGGAACGAAGAGAACCTAAAACACTAGCTGCATTCCCACGTTGTATTGCAATTGAGATTTTTTGTTTGAGGTATCTCGCAGAACGAGGATCACCAGTGGTAAACTTTAATTTTGAACCTAAAATATCAATGAAATCAGAAGCTTCTCTACTCCAAGGACCGAATGTTTCTACTGAGAATGCTAAAAAGGTATAAGAATTTTTGATGATTGAATATTTGCGGTGTTTCTTTTGTGCAGCTGTCTTTGCTGCTGAACCTGCCTTAATAAAGGTTGAATGTACATAAGATGCTGCCAAAGTGTCCACACATGTAGCGTCCCACACAAGGGACCGGCCCTTGGACCATGGAGTCAGTGTTAGACCATCTGGACTTTTACCATCGTCTCTAAAGAGACCTGAAGGTTCTCGAAGGCAAGGGATGTCGATGGAGTTGAGCGTTCTCTTAATTATATCATTCAACATGGAATGTCGCAAAAATCTGCCAGCGCTTTTAACACAGCTCAAGCCATGACGTCCTTAGTCCACAGGACTCCCACAAAGACAGATATGTTCTTGACAAATGTCGCAGCCCAATCGAAGAGCAGCAGCGACCCGTAGACATGAGTTGTCAAAAAGAGTTCCTGTATTAGGAGATGGGATAACATGAAGCCAATGGCCGGACTCTTGTGCGGACACTGCATGTATTCTGGCCAAATCGGGTAACGGAGCTGAAGCAATAAAAGCGTCAAGGAAGTGTTTTATTAATGCTACGTCCCAGCTTTTTTGGCATTCTTTATGCTTAGGCAGAGTTTCTTCAGAACAAAGAAGCTTCCAAGCAGTAATAGCCTCATCTAAATGGCATATCTCAGAAATGTCACTATTTATGGGTAATATGGAAGAGACAAGATCTAAGACGCCAAAAGATGAAGCCAGAAATGCTGGCAGACCAACTGCAGAAACACAACGTATACCAAGACCACCGAATTTTATAGGTAGAGAAGCTTGAGACCATTGCACACTATCTAATTTTACATTCAAAATACTTTCCAATGTGTTTTCAATTGCACTATCAATCTCTAGGATCTGATCTCGAAGTAACCATGTTGGTGTCGTTCTGGAAAGATAAGTCAATTTAGGCATACCGAAACAATATTTTAAAAGAACAAGAGCAACGTGAGAATGCAGGCTAGGCAAAAGATTAAAAATTCTATTCATTTCTATCAACTTATTCTCCAAAAATGTGGCTGTTCCTTCGAGAGAAATTGGAGCTCCCAGCAACGAAAATTCATTTTTCTGGATTACTTTAATCCCTGGTAGGACTTTCTCAAACTTCTCTGAAACTTCAATGCTCTTCTCTGATAAGAAAAGAAGTTCGCATTTTGCTGGGTTGAAGTCTAGGCCAATTGATTTAAATTCTTCTACCAAAAGCTTTAAATCTTCCAAAACCAACTCTGGGTTGCCGCCCAGTGTGCCATCATCCAAATACCAGACGTTTAGTTCAGATAATAATTTTTTGATCACAGGGTGTATGGTCAGACTGAAAATTAGAGGTCCCAATGGGTCTCCTTGCTGTGCTCCAACTTGAGATTTTATGATATTTTCGCCAAAAAATAGAAGTGAGGCGGAGGAATAACATTGTGAAAGGTAGGGTGGTAGTTCCGGAACAATGTTGTTAACTGCTGTGAGCATTGAGTCTCGTTCAACACAATTGAAGGCGTTTTTCAAATCGATTTTGATGAGAATTTTGTTTTTTTTTCTGTTTTTAAACATATAGTTGTTGCATGAATTGCTGCCTCACTTCCGTTTCGTATTGCAAAACCCATCTGTTTCGGTTTGAAGTATTCAGATACAGCTTGTCTTGAGATTGTACAGCAAAGCTTGCTAACAAGACGTCGAATCGTGTTACCGACTGCAGTTGGGCGAAGACCTCCGTCTTTCTTGTGAAGGGCACAAAGGGAGGCGCCGTACAGGAACTCCAAAATACTTGTGTTTACTGATCCTGACAACATGAAGTTACATAATTTAGTAAGAGACTCCAGGAGACGAAGGCCAGAATCCCCCGATCTATGAGACAGCAAATCCTTCAAGTGTTGGGGTCTTGAGCCATCAACACCAGAAGCTGATCCATTGGGAAAGCTGAAAACTGCTGTAGAAACCATATCCTCGGTTACTGTTGGACCAGGAATGGGAGAATGAGGAAAATTCAAATCTCTAGAAGGCGAAGGATGTTTGAGTTTCAATTCATCAAGGACTCTGGAGTTTTGTGGAGCCAGAACATCAGTCGATGAAAGTAATCTCACAGCTCCCCTTAAATCACCGTCGGCAACCTTTGCTTCGGCTCTCTTTGACACATCCATGCGTTTGGAGGAGGTTGGGGAGGGTCTAAGTGAAGAGCTCAGAAGTGAGATGTCAAAGTTTTGGATGTTCAATTTCATAGTTCCAGAAAGGGATTTTTGTTTGAATTTTTCAGCTGGTATTTTAAGAGCAACATAAGAAAAGAGTAGTAGTTTCTTCCAAGATTCAAAGTTATTTAGTGAGACACAGTCTTCCAGTATAGATCTTAGTTTTTCAGCGGCTAACATTCGAGCAGCGTTAGGGATTCTCCTTACAACCCTGATGGATGATTTACACATCGAGATTTTCTCCTGAAATAAAGATTTGCAGTCATCGATATCCAATTCGACTGGAATAGCAGCAGGACCAAGATCTTGATGCTTTTCGTTCACATTTTTTGACTGACTTTGAACGCTGTCAATTTTTTTTCTGGATGAATCCTTGAGCAGTGTATTTTGAGCCCTCTGTTTTCCTTGTATTTCTTGTATGAAAGATCTTCGGGACAATAAGGGCAAGATACAACACCTTGATCGCTTGAAGAGGAAGACTGTGAAGTGACATTCACGGACTTATGAATTTCTTCTTGGATCACTTTTGACGGGCCAGCTTCATCTCCGTCCTTCTTACTGATAATCCATGATGAAATCTTCTTATTGGATTGACCACTATTGGGATATTTAGGTGGTAAATAATCGTCATCAGAGGAATCATCGAAAGACACTGACATGATGATCTGACGTTATTTGTTGAGTAAATAAATTTATGATTAAGGATTCCTAGGGGTTTCTAAGAAATTTGTGTTAATTCTCAAAAATTCTCAGAGATTTCTCGAGGTTTCTAAGGAAATTCGAGAAATTTTCGAAGATGTTTGAAAGTTTCTTCATGATTTCTAGGGAACCATGAAAATTTCTAGAAAAAAAAATTCTAAACATTTGTATGGGATATCAAGGAATTTCTTGATATTTTATGAGATTTTTGGAAAACTTTAAGAGATCTGGAGATTTCTGAAATCTACAGAAATTAAAAGGTTTTTCAAGATTTCT
This sequence comes from Anaspis maculata, assembly GCA_949128115.1. NCBI lineage: Eukaryota > Metazoa > Arthropoda > Insecta > Coleoptera > Scraptiidae > Anaspis > Anaspis maculata. Next base: position 2,812,815 of record OX421964.1, read on the forward strand.
ACGGAAATTTGAGGGATATCTCAGGGTCTCTGCGAGATTACTTTCAATACTCCTTGAAGATTTGTGGGGATTTTTGAAGATTTTTACGAGACTTCTAAGGACTTGCAAGATTGTTTAGTGATTTTTACGAGATTTCTGAGAATTCCTGTTAGAATCTCTAGGAATCTCTGTACATTTCTACAAGATCTCTACGGATTCCTGAATATTCGCTTTGGAGTTATAGAGATTTCAGAATTTTTCTACGGAATCTGTAAGGATTTTTGAAGATTTTTACAAGATTTTGACTAATTCCCAAAGATTTTTACGGGGCTACTAGGTTTTTTTTGAGGATTTCTGAAAACGTGCAGGGAGTTCTGAGATTGGAAATGTGTATGTATTTTTCTATTGTGTTCACGTTCTCTACGGTCAGAATGAGGATTTTCAATGAATTGCTATGGTTTTCAAGATTCCTGGATGGAATATGGAATTTTCAAATACTTCTAGAGATTTCTAGAAATTTCTATTTCTACGAAGTTTCCAAGGATTTCAGGAAATTGAGGGGAGTTTCAAAAATTTCTGCAAGATTCTTCGGGAGTTCTGAAGATTTTCGCGGTTTATTACACATTTCTGAATATTTCTTCAAGATTTTTGAGGGCTTCTAGAGATTTCTACGAGATAACTGAGGATTTTCTTCCAGTTTCCGACCTTCTTTTCCAACTGAGCCTATTTTCAAGAATTTAGGAATTTTTGCCGAAAACCTTCAGAATATTTCTAGGGATTTTCGAAGATTTCTCAGGTATCCTTTAGAATTCACGATGATCGTATGAGATTCCTTAAATTGCTCAGTATTTTTGAAAATCTCTATTGATTTTCACAGATCTCTACGGAATTTCCCGGGATCTCCAAGATATTTCTGCAAGATTTTGAAGGGATTTCTTGAGATTCTCGAGGACGCCCAAAAATTTCCATGAGTTTCTGAAGATTTTTACGGGATTTCTAGGAATTTATGATCATTTGTGTGAAATTGTATGGGTTTCTGAAGAACTCTACCAGATTTTTGAGGAATTTCTAGACATTTCTAAAGATTTCTTCATAATTCACAAAGATGTTTACAAGATTTTTTAGGATTCCTGTGAAAATTTCCAGGGATTTCCAAAGATTTCTACGGGAAATCTAAGGATTCCTGAAAAACGTTTTGAAATTTCAGGGATCTTGGATTATTTCAACGGAATTTCCAAGGATTTCTAGAGATTTTTACAAGATTTTCGAGGTTTTCTAAAGATAATCACGGGGCTCCCAGCGATTTCCAAGGAGAACTTCTCTGCAATTCTGGTACTAAAGATTTTCAAGATTTTTACGGTATTTTAAACAAATCTCAGATGATTTTTGAGACTTTTTTCACTTATTACTATTCACATAGATAGATAGATAGATAATGTTTATTCATATACCATTACTGGTGTCGAATACATAACAATTAGGTATATAGGTAACATACAAGAATAATAGAAAACAATAACAATTATACATTAATAAAATGTCATAAAATGATAACAGAAAATGTAATTGTATAAAAGTTTACTTATTCCCACTTTGAAGTGTCATTAATATATTCCTCCATTGAATAATATACTTTTGATTTTAACATTGTTTTTAAATTTTGATTGAAAAATTTTGAGTTGAGATTTCTGATATCGATTGGAATTTTGTTATATAATACTATTGATTGATGTACAAAAGATCTTAGAAAAATGTCATTCTTTGGGATTTCCCCCCTAATTTCGTTATTTTTTCTAGTTTGATGATTATGGAGAGAAGTTCCTACACTAAATTCCCCTTTATGTTTATGCATGTAACTAAAATCCCATAAGGAATTTCTGAAGGATTCTACAAGATTCGTGTGAATTTCCAAAGGTTCTTATGGAATATCCTGGGATTTCTGATGATTCTTCATGGGATTTTTGAGATTTTATAGGGAGCTATCAAAATTTCTATAAAATATTTATAATATTTATTTATTTTCCCCTGTGATTTTACGGTAAGTGTGAATAATTATTCACTTAATTCAAAATATTGGATTTTTGGAAATTGGATTTCTAGGGATTTTTAAGAATATTGTATTTATTCTCAAGAATTCCTAGAGATTTCTCAAGATTCCCAAGAAAATTCGGGAACTTTTTGAAGATCTTTGAAAGTTTCTTAATGATTTCCAGGGATCCATGAAAATTTCTAGAGAAGAAGGTCTGAACATTTGTATGGGATATCAAGGAATTTCTTGATATTTCACAAGATTTTCGGAAAACTTCAAAAGATCTGGAGATTTCTGGAATTTACAGAAATTCAAAGGTTTCTCAAGATTTCTACGGAAATTCTAGGGACTTCTCAGGGTCTCTGCGAGATTACTTTCATTACTCCTTGAAATATTCTGGGGATTTTTAAAGATTTCTTCGAAATTTCTAAGGATTTTCAAGAATTTTTAGTGATTTCTACGAGATTTTTGAGAATTTGGGTAAAAATTTCCAGGTGTTGTGGAAAATTCCCCCGAGATCCTGAAAATTCGTATGGGATTTTTAAAAATGTCTGACAGTTTCTATGGATTTTTGGAAATTTCTACGGGATTTCCGAGGGTTTTCAAAAGATTTCGTAGGTCATTTCTCAAGACTTTTGTGGAACATCCGGGAATTTTTGAAGATTTGTATGAGATTCCCAACTTTGGAAAATTGTGAGATTTTTGAATAATTTTTATGGGTTTTTAAAGATTTCTGAGGAATTTCTCAAACTATTTAAATATTTCCGAGGACTTCTGTGAGAATTTCTTATTTCGAGTGATCCATAATTCCGACGCTATGAGCTTTCGAGATCGAAAAATATGATTGTTAGCAAAAAAAATCACATAATACCTACGAGTGGCAGTTGGGAATTGGGAATTACGCCGGAACTGAAGGCAAGAAACTGATATACTACGTTCAGCCTTGATGTGAGCCTTGAACAATTCTACTGCGAGCTTTGATTTTCGGAATTTCCCATTTCCAAATGCTTGGCGTGAGGCGAGACCCCCGGCCAATCAGAATCACAACAGGGTTGACCGCACTACACTAGATACCATGTACAGTAATATTATTATTCTGACCTCTGTTCGCGACTGAGGGTGCTGCGATCGATGAGCTTGGCCCTGGGTATCAGCTGCGACCTCCTCTTGTTGCTGCCACCTTGACCTTGACCGACGGCGTGCTGCGTTGCCGTCGAACCGGCGGCGGGGCTCAGATCCGCAGACGACGCGAAGACGTCCTGTCGACTGATGGCCAGGCTCCTGCTCCTCCTCAGGCTCGACTGCTGCTGCTCAAAGTGCAAATCTCCCCAGGGATTGCTCGAGACGTTTTCCAGGCTGCCCCGTTTGAATTTTTCCGACGGCTCCCGCGTCCTCCTCGAACTCCTCGTGTACGTGGAGTTGTCGATGACGATGGGCTTTCTTTGGCCGGTGCCGCTTCGGCTTCCTTCTCCTCTTATTCCTGCCTGTTGGTGGAGGTGATGGTGGTCTTTGAGGGTCAACTTGACGTTGTTGATGCACGATTCCCGTTCTAACCTGGAATAGAAAAAAAAAGTTTTTAGTATCGATTTTTCTTTGTCAGTTGATTTAGTGGTTGTTCAAATAAATATCGTTCGATGATTCGTTTTACGGAGGCGAACCGAGGTAGACGAACATGAAGTATGGATCATGTAGATTTTCTGGAGAAGTCGCGAATTGATATCATATAACGTAAGCAATCCTTGGGTCTAGGAAAAGATTGATCAGACAGATTGTTCTAGATGAGGTTTCCTGATGCGTTGGCATGACCCGAAAGTCTAGCATTGCTTTGGACACATCAAAGCGTCTCTATTTTTCTATTTTGTTCTCTATAGGCGAATATACAAGACTTGTAGCGCGTTAATGGTAGAGTTTATCGTCAAAACTAATCCAAATGGTAACTTCAAATTTAGCATACCAACTTCTCGGCTAATGCATTGGTGAGATCCGGTGTGGCCAGTAAGCGCTCAAATTACAAAGCTTTGAAACTTTTTGGACGTAAGTTCTGAACTGTTGCAGCACAAGCCGAGCTTTTAATATCCTGTAGATCTCTAATGTTCATTACCATATGATGCGAGTTGTCCAGGTCCTGGGTCCTGCATTAAACTTGGTTTTGTTGTCATTAGATATAATTACCACCGGCATCCACCGTTTTTTGTTTGCTTCACTTGCAAGAAAGTAACTACAACATTACAAAGTTGAGTATAAACTTCATGTTGTTGGTGAAGAAAATGCGGTTTGACGATTTTCGACTGATTTTATGGTCGTAAACGATACCTACGTTTGACGGATTTTCACGTGTCCAAAAAGTGATAACGTACGAAGCCGTAGAAAAGTTAACAACAATCAGCATTCAATTTTCGCATAATTTCATCTTGAACTGAGAAACTCGGACTTGAACTGAAAATTTCAGGTTTTATCCCGTTCAAAATGGAATCCAGACTCTGAGCTCATCTCGTTATCCACATTTGAAACTCGGAAGTCCATACTTGAATCCAAAAATTGTCATTTGTTTGCACTTCGAAATTCAAACTGTTTTTCAGAAGCTCTGAGCTTCTTTGACCTAAACTCAGAAATGTTCACTTTATGTAAACTCGGAAGCTGTCTCAAATTTGGAACTCTCTATTTGGAGTCAGAAATCCAGATTTAACGTTATAAACTCAGACTTGGTCATGGCATTACGACCCAAACTCCGAAATTCAAACTTTACCTTGGAAATTCATATTATCGGAATTTCGAACTTCATTTGGAAATTTGGCATTTCGGAAATTTTGACCTGTTGTTTCATTATTCAGTTTTAAACTTCATGGATTTACATTTCAACTCTCAATTTCGGACTATATCTCGAAACTTCCAGAGTTGCTCACAGAATTTTCATCCAAGTTCAAAAATTCTCACCTATGCAAATTCGAAAAATCGGTCCTGAATACGGAATTTTTTATTTGAACTTCATAATTCTAATGTAATCACGGGAAAAATTGATAAAGTCGTCTTAAGACATAAAATCCGACTGGGTATAAATACTATGTCTCCCACTTCAGCTCAAGAATTCAGAGTTCCTAAAAAACCTCAGCTTTTCTCAGAATTGCTGAAATCACGGCAATTCAGAACTGAATTTGGAAATTCAGACTTCAAGGAGAACAAACGCAGAATTTACTTGTGCAATATTTCGAAAATTCTGAGTTGCTCACAGAATTCCCACTCAAATGAAAAAATTCTCCCTTATGCAAATTTGGAAAATACGCCCCAAATTCGGAATTTTGTATTCAAACTTGGAAAATTCAAATTTAATTCTGTAAATTCTAATTCAATCACGGAATTATTGACCTGAACTCAGAAATTTGCACTTACGTGAAATTCAAAATTGTTGACTTGGCTCAAAATTTCTCACTTCACCTCGGAAATTTAGATTCAAAAACTCTTGGTTTTTCTTGGAGTTGAATTTCAAACGTCTAGGATTCAGACCTCAGATCTTGAAATCCAAAATTCTCAGTTCATTTCTGAATTGAGACTTGAGCTTCGAAAACTCGAACATCAACTTTGTATTTCTGATTTCATTCCAGAAATTCCCACTTACGTAGACTCAGAACTTCGAAAGTAAAACGATTTCAATATAAACCAGGAAATGCAGATTCAACCTCAAAGATTTCCTAATTTTACATCGGCAATTTCAACTTACGAGAGCTCTGAACTTCAGGCTTGAAATCGGATTTTTGGCTTTGAGCTCGGAATTTCAGATTCAACTCCTGAAATTTTAGAAATGTGGAAAAAATCATGGAATTTGTATTCAACTCAAAAATTCTCCCTTACCTATAATAGATGTAGTTGGGAACGAAATGATTCATACGGCTCCCGTAGGAAGTCAGCTGGATTTCAGAAATCTCAGCTGCTTGTATCGTTCTTGAATGCCAGAGTTGATTATAGATTAATCATGATCAAAACTGGTATTCAAAAACGATCCAAGCAGCTAACATTCATAAAATCTAGCCGATTCCTATCGAATCCATATGAATGATTTCGCTCCCAACTGTACAGGGTGTTCACGCGAGAGGGATACCCTCTATCAAAAACTTTCTTTTCATGATAATTCAAAAAGAAAAAACTTTCCCGGGACAATTTTTTGCGTAGTCTCTAAATACTTATGTCAAGTATAATTTTCCATTTCGTGCCATATACAGGGTGTGGCATTTTTTGCATTTTTTCGAAACACCCTTTATATAATCACCACAATTATTGCACACTGTTATCTTGATTACAAAAATGCATGACACTTCTAAAAAAAATTCTGGAAAAATTGAATAATTTACAATGATTTCTTTTTTTTATTTCAATGATTGATCCATTTCAGGATTCAAATATGTTCAGAGTATTCTGTTTTACTTCTAAATGGCATGGAATGGCATAGAATGATCTATAGAATATCCGGGACATATCTGATTTCTAAAATGAATCCTTCATTCTAAAAAAAAAGATTTTTGAAATGCCGTTGTGAATTTTTCAATTTTTTCAAAAAACTTCAGAAGTATCATGCATTTCTGCAATCAGGTTAAGAATGTGAATCGGCTGTGATGCTGATGACGAAATACAGGGTGTTCCGAAAAAAAAGCAGAGATTATTGCGACACCCTGTATTTGGCACGAAATGGAAAATAATAACCTTGACATTTTCAGAAACTACGGAAAAAATTGTCCCAGGAAAATTTTTTCTTTTTTTAAATATCACGAAGGGAAAGTTTTTAATGAGGGGTATCCGTCTCGCGTGAACACCCTGTACAATGTACATACCTACTCGTAAATACGTGAATTCAAGGATGTAGACTAAGCTCGAAATTTTCTGCTTCAAATCAGGAATTCAAACTTCTACTCGAAATTCCATGTTCATCTCAGAATTCTGGCTCAAATTTCGGAAACTTGGACTCAAACTCGAAATTTTAAAGGTCAGTTTTGAAAATTCAACTGAATATCTTGGAAATTCCAAGTTCACGCTTGAATTCAGATTAGAAGTCAAAGAAATTCAAGCTTGAACTCTTAATTTCTGACTTTTATCTCGGAAATTCTGAGTTTGTCACAGAATTCCAACGGAAAAGTTCAGAAGTTTCCACTTATTTTTTGAAACGTATACGTCAACCCGATTTTTTTTTTATCTAAACCCAAATTTCCTGGATTATTCTGACTATAATCACGGAACTCGGACTCAGTCTCAGTTAATCCGACATTCGACGTATGATTCGGCCCGCAAGAAACCCAGACATGAACCCTATTGAACATGTCTGAGATATTCTAGAGATGAAGGTCCGAGCGCATATTCCGGAATACAGAAACCTGGCAGAAATACGCGTGTAGCTCACTTTTGCAAGAATGGGCGGAACTGGATCAGGGGACCGTTTGGTACCTTTTCGAGGGTATGCCGTGGCGTATGGAAGTAATTCAAGCTCGGTGGGGTGACCGCCGATATCGACTTGTAGGATAAAGTTTATTTCCTCAATCTCTGTACTCTTGTCAAGTATTTGTTCACATCGCCGTGTCTTTGATCAATCAACAAATTAACAAAACTGGAACATGAAGATGCTATCGTCAATATCAGTTTGATTTACGAACTGAAATTTCATCTTTTGAGAATGACAAACCACAAAAAAGATCATACGTCCTCTGAAAAATTAGTCGAGCTGGAAATTATAACAATAATAAACGGTCAAGATGTAAAACTTCATCATATTCATAAGAGACGAATGAAATGTACAGGATGGTTCGTTTACACCCTGGAGATCTCCAAACTTGAACAAAAAATCACGACTTCATAAATCACTCTGTATAATTGATTGATTGAAATAGACTAATGATACATACCAGCGAATCGAATTTTGTGGAAGTGGATGTATGCGTCTGAGCTCGCTTTCCAAGGAGATTTAATAGGCGAAAACTGCATCTTAATATTCCTTTAAACCATTTTAGTGTCTCTTTGTAAGAGTGTGACATTTTTTACGAATGTTCGTGGGCGGAGGGCTGGGGATTTGCATCATAGTGGCGAATGTTTTAATTTACTGGTTTGCAGTGTATTGTGACTTAAAAATTAATCGCAATTTTTCGTTGTTTCAGGTAAGCATGGATTTCTTCTGTCTGCAAAGGTATTATGCAGTCATGCCTACCCCTTCCGTACTGTTTTGTATGGGTAAGTCATTATTAATAATGGGAGGAACGGTATTATAGGCTCCTGAAATTGATCAGCGTTATGTAAATTCACCATATTTGGCTATTAGTAGTGAATTTCAATAATGACATGTAATTCGACACGGCGACAGCTGCTGTCAAGGTTTAGAGAAGCGTCGAATGATTAACTCTTGGTGTGGTGATATTCAACTGTGGCTCACACAGGAGTTTCTACAGTTTCAATTTTTAAGGGGACCTCCAGACCGCCCTTATAGTCAAAACCCGCCATTATGGCACCATATTTAAAAAGAGGACCAGCTTCATTTCAAGGCTTTTCTTTTCCTTTCTTTCCTCACGGCACTGTTGAACAACCACAACAAAATTGATGTGACATTTCTCGTTCAATTAAGACTGAATTTCAGTACATGATAAAAAAATCCATCGGCATGCGAAACGGGCACCAGGAATCCTTCCTCCTTAACTGAATACCAATTGTACTAAATTGAATTCCCCAAGGACTTTCACTTAGGTACACCGCATACGCATCCATCTCCATCCCCGGCGCATCCTCTTCGCGCCCTCCTCTTGAATTCGGAATAATTCACGCAGAGTGGATGCGGTTCGTTTAATGACGTCCCCATTATCAGAAATCTTCCTCTTCGATCTTGATAATGATGTTCGAGTGAGCATGTCTTGAGCATCGCAGGTCTTGATGGAGTCCATTAGGTAGAAAATTCAATGTTATACATGGCGGAGACATTATTTCTCTGAATGCCCTTCAGACCCTCCGCAGCAATTTTATCCCCAACCATTTCAGCCCTTTATCGATAACAGCTGTGGCAGATTTCGGATACGTTTCGGCATTTTTACGTAAAATAGTCGGTATAAAATATATTTGGTTCGAATGAATAGTAAAAATCGGTTGACAGCCCCAAAATTTTCCCGACTAGGAACCTATGGAAATTTTTGTCGGAAACGTCTCTTAGGGTGGGAAGTTAGAATTAGAGAGAAAGATTGAGAATAATTTGCAAGGAATTGGAAATTTTGTAAGGGAATTTAGAATGTTCCGGGAAAACCTCGAATTTTATTCTGAATCATCCTATTGTAAAAATCGACAATTGAAGCTTTACTTCAAGCTCCAGCATTCAAGTCCAGTCTCAAAAACCTGGAAATATCGAAAAATAGTTGGAAAATGTAATGAACCAGTTACTTCTTTTAAAAAAAATGGTGAAATCTGTTCGCGTGATAAAAAGTTGAAAAATATGCAGTTTTTCCTTAGAGGAAAACTTGAATACCGTAGGTCCGATTTCGAGAGTTTTTCCACAAAAAATTGATTTGATAATTTCTCCAAATTTCATTATCAGCATGTCTGCATCTGAAATTAATATTTCGTGAGGATCGCCGCATATCGAAGTTTGCACTGAAGTTTTTTCAAATTCACGGAATGTGCCCATTTTATTTTGTAAAAATTCTCCTCGGAAAACCGGAACCGTATCGATTTTGTAAATGGGTCCACACGACGCCTAATCCAATCTACTTTCGATATCAGTGGGAATTTTTCGAAAAAAGTCGATCCCCGAGCAGGAACGAATTTTTGAGTGGAATCCTGCATCGAAAGAGAGTCGTCCTGATCAAAACACGGGCGAGAGGCCCTCTCGGGTGGCAACGGCCAGGAAATATTTCGAAAATTCATAACTTCCGACTGGGAAATGGTGGAAAACTGCAACTGCAGACTTAACTTGACTCTTTTGTTTTGTTGCTTCCTGTCTAATTCGTTACTGAATAAATGATGGGATACCTCAAAAGTTCTTTCTTTACCCACCAAGCTGGAGCATAGGCGATCTTTATCTCCCTAGTAATAATAATTACTCCAGCTTCCTAAGCATTATTGCAGAGATGTTCATGTTATTACAAGTCCATTTATCATAGCTTGAAACAAAAATAATGTTATTGCTCCAAGACCCGCGCTCTGATAATAATGCTAATACGCGACTTTGCGGTTTTCCGTATCTCATTAGCTTCAATTTTTTTTTCATTCCCATTCATTCTTCATCGGAATAACATTTTTATATAATAACTAAGTACGTATGAGTGAAACGTAATGATATTGCCACGTATATAATAACAACGACAATATACAACAATGACTTCGACCGTTTATACCTAGGAACTAGGTAAAAAAAAAATAAAGTGTCTTTGATGAGGCACGAAACGTTTGTTTATCCAATTATTTATAAAAACCGGAGAGAAAAAGCAAACAATAGCTTCGTCTGCGTGTATATACAAATGCGCTAAAATTTCAAGGCTGCATTTTTAATTTGCACCTTTATCATCTTCACGGTTATGTAGTTTATTTATTATACAAAATCACAATCGAGTGAGAATAATATTTTTGCTGGATACCTACGGTTTTGGTTCAACCAGACGTAAAAACGTGAAAATTAATCAACAACCATAACAGATGCAAATTACGGGTGGTACACTCGGCAGCAAAAATAGCGTCCACTTAATTTATATGGAAGACGACTGTTTGTTCGGCCTGTTCTAGCGTAGTAGGTAGTAGTAGCACTCGAAATGGATAAAGCAAAGCTGCCCTTGTTATTATCATATTGCTCTTTTATGAACTATTCAAACGTTTAACAATGATCAACTGCCGACAGGAACCGGAATGAGCAAATTCCAGTCACAGTTTAGCAATTTTCCACTGCAATCCAGGAAGTTTCCTCATGAAAATCAGAATTGCTACCTTCTAGCAAAGAATCTAGCAATTTCAACGGAAATCTTCCATGTTACAGCGATTGCCAGCGACAATTTAGCCATTTTCAACCAAAATTGAACAAGTTTGAGCAACATAGTCTTTTTGGCGACAATTTAGCATCATTCAACATAATTCTAAAAACGTTTTGCATGAATTTAGCAAGTTTTAGCTGGAGCTTAGCAATTTGCAACAAATATTCAGCCAGTTTTAGCGAAATACAGCAATTGTTGGTAACAATTCAAGAAACTAAAAACTTTCTAGTAAAATCCAGCAAATTTTAAATGAATTCGGCAGATGTTCAGGAAAAGTCAATGATTTCCACTATTTTCTGCTGGAATAGTGAAATAGTGCGCTACTTGCAACAAAAATTTGGGAATCGCAGCAACATTTTGCCGCAATTCAGCAAATTTCAACAACAAATCGGCTGATTCTGCAAAATTTAGCAAGTTTGAATATTAATCCAGCACTTTTTAGCAACAATTTACCGATTTTCAAGCAAACTTTGGGACGTTTCTGCAAAAATCAGCAATTTTCAGTTGCAATTGAGCAATTCTAAATGAAAATTCAGTCAGCATGAACAAAACTTCAGCAATTTCTTACAAAAGTTCAGTAGTTCTCAACAAAAATTAGCAAAGTTTATCAAAACTCAGCAAGCTGTAGCAATAGCTCCGCAATTTTCAACCCAGATTTAGCAAGTTTCAACAGAATTCTGCCAGACCAATAACAGTCTCTTCGATTTCTCAGCAACAGATTACCCATTCTCAATTGAAGTTCCGCAAGCTTGAGCAAAATTCAGGAATAATAAGCAACAATTGACCATTTATTTTGAATCGACAGCCAGCAGCAACTTTTAGTGAAATTCAACATTTTGCAGCAATTTTTGGCAATAATTTAGCAAGTTTCAACAAAGTAATCGAACTCTAGCAACAACTTGGCAATTTCCGATCACGAATTAGCAAGTTTCAGCAAATATTCAATAAAGCTCCAGCAAGGAATGATCCGTTTCGACAAAAATTCAGCAATTGTGCAGCACATACTTAGCAAGCTTAGTCTTGCAAATTCCAGCAAACAATCAACCGTTTCTAGCAACACATGACAAATGCACCAAAATCAATGAACAAAAGAATGGGTTATTTTTGTCACAAAGATGGAAAATTTTAGCAAATATGTAGTAAGTTTTAGCGAGAGTTTAGCAAGTTTCAGCATTAATGTAGCTATTTTAAATATAAATTTAGCAGGATTGTGCAAGAATTTAGCAATATTCAGAGCAGTTTCCAGCAGTTTTGGATAAAACTTCGCAAAGTGTCATCTACAATTCAGCAGCTTTCTCGGAAAATATAATTTCAAACCAAAATATATAATTTTCAACCGAAATTCAGCAAGCTGTAGCAAACTTCAACAATTTTCAGCAAAATCCAGCAATTTTCAATCAAAACTTGACAAGTTTGAGCAAGATTCAGTTGGTAACGTTGACCAAAATTTAGCAAGCTCCATCATCAATACAGCAAGTTTGAGTAACTATTTACCAATTGCTAAGAAAAACTCAGCTAGCTTCAGCACTTCAGTAAGACTCTGCAAAATTTAGCGATTTTCAGCTACAATTGGTTGAGTTTTCAATCAAAATTCAACGAGCTCAGCAAATTTCAGCTCTCTTTAGCATTTTTCAACTGGCATAAAGTAATTTGTAGCAAGAACTTAGCAAGTTTTAGTGAATTTAAGACACTCTCAGCAACAATAATTAGCGATTCTCTAGAATATTTTGCGTGTTTTAGCAAAAGTCGGCAATTTTCAACTTAAATGTAGCAATTTTCAATAATAACAATTCAGCGACTTCAAGGCAACAATAACTTAGCAATTTTCAACAAATTTGTTCGCAACTTCTAGCAATGGTTCACAAAGAGTCAACAATTCTCAGCAATCTTGCAAGGAAAAATTTATTATGTTAGTTTTAGCAAAAGCTAGGCTGTTTTACCAACAATTTGCAGTTTTCCACAAAAATTCAGCAAGTCTTCTTCTTTAACTAAACATTGGCCATTTTCAGCAACAATTTAGCAATGTTTTTAAAATAATTTTCTGTAGCTGCTTGCGGTTCGGGAGTCCTGAGGTCGATTCCCAGTGAAAAATCAAAGTATTGTGTTGTCCGAAATCGCACTTTTTACTGTATGTAAAATCAATGAACTAACGGGCAAATTCTTACTGAAAAAACTGGAGCCAATCATGAGAAGATACAGAAAAGTTTCGATTCAGCAACATTTCAGCTATTTTCAACTGAAATTCACAACTAGAATTCAGCAAGCTTCAGCAAATATCAGTTGGTTTCAACCAAAAATTTTCAAGGTTCAACAAGCAAATTTTAACCAAAATTTAGCAAGTGTCAGCAAAATTTTGCTATTGGCAACAACTCACCAATACAATCAAAATTTGTAAGTGTAGCAAGTTTAAGCAAATATTTGGTAACTTTCAACTACAATTCGGCAAGCGTTAGCAACACTTGAGCAAGTTTCAACAAAAAATAGAGTAATTTTCGAAAATTCAACAATTATCAACCAAAATCCTGCAAACTTTGGTCATATTTAGCAAAATTTGGCAATTTTCAACGAGATTTTGGCAATTTTCTAGCAAGAATGCACAATTTCCAGCAAAAGTTCACCTAAAAGTTTGCAAGCCCCAGCTATTGGCAAAAAATAGTCTTGTTCAAAAAAAATTTCGCAAGCTTCATCACCAATTTAGCAAGTTTCAGTTAATTGTTGGCAATTTCCAACAAAAATTAGCAAGTTCCGGCAATACTGTAGTAAGTTCGAGCAAAATTGCATCTTAAGCAACAGACAGCATTTTTCTAAAAAAAATCACATGTTTTGCAAAATTCAGCAATTTTCAACTCGAATGAAGCAATTTTCGATAACAGCAAACTAGCAGTTCCCTTAACAGCAATTCAGTCATTCTCAATAACAAATATTTGGCAATTTTCAACAAAGAGTTTGCAAGTTCTAGCAATAACAATTTAGCATCATCTCGCAAATATTCAGTCATTTCGGCAAAAATTTAGCAAGCTTTAGCAAAACATTTGCAATTTTTGCCAATATTTTGCAGTTTTGGATAATATTTTGATGAGCTTTAGCTAAAATTCAACAAGTTTTAGGAACTATCTACCAATTCTAAACAAGGATTCAGAATTTTCAACAGAAGTTTAGCAAGTGTTGGCAAACATTCAGCCAGTTTTCATAAAAAAATCCAGCAGTTTTTGCAAGAAAAAAATAGCAATTTACAACATCACTAAACATGTATAAATAAACCCTTCAGGCTCCTGCAACGTGACGCAGGTACAGTCAGCAGCAAAAATAGCGCCCAACGACTGTTTGCTTGGCTTGCTCCACTGCAGTAGGTAGTAGTAGTACTCGAGATAAACAAAGCAATGCTGCCCTTGTTATCATTAGATCACCCTTCAATAAACCATTCAAACGTTCAACAATTGTAAATGCCGACAAGGACCGGACTCGCCATTTTGCACGAGTATCATTGGACTTGAAACTGTCGTCGAGCATTTTAATTTTCCAGTAATCAAGCGTACACGCTGCAACCTGAACACAAAGTGTTTGAATATCGTTTCATTGTGGTGGTAGAAAGAACTTGAAATGCCGTCGACCCAACACCCGGTATGTTTGCTCAGTCTTTCACAAAAGCGGCATTGTTTATTCATCTCGAGTACTACCACTATCTGCTACGGTAGAGCAGGCCAAGCTAATAGTCGTCTTTGTCATGATTCAAATGGGCGCTATTTTTGCTACCGAGCGTACCTCCATGCAGCTTTCGGGACAGACTTGAACAGTAAATATCTGTCAAGGAATAAGCCTGCTTGCTGGAATTACTTCCGCAACGGCTCATTCCACCCATCCAACTCCATCGTTAAATCAAAATTATATTAGACCAGCCATTAGTTCTCACGTTGAAACTAATATCAGCTTACTCGTATGTACCACCGTTAGTTACATCAGACTAATAACTCACCACACATTAAATGAGCGCTATGGTTTGGAGCCTCATGAATCATGATTCTTATTTCCATGCACCTTCAAATTGATAGATTTACGAGACGGTTATTTCTCGTGTGTGTGTGTGTGTGTGTGTGTTGGATCCTCGCGTAAAGTTTGCATAATGGATAATGTGATTCAGATAACCAACACCAATCGAATAAATGCTATAGCACAAACAAGTGCTCCTTGTTCGTTTTCGAGCTACTCAGCACGGATTTAGTTCCCTTGAAATGGGTTTTCAGCGATCATCATATCCGTTTCTATTGGCACTTTTTTATAAAAATAGACAATAACTTATTAAATTGCAATCATAGTAGCATAATACGTTATTATTAGCGTCGTCATCAACGTCCGAAATTACTGACCTCAGATCGGTCGAGTCTTGTGCCTTTAATCATGGGATTCGCCTTGAGAAACTGCTGCTTACTTATGTAATTTTCGACTTGTTACGTCGCCCGTGTATAAATATACAAAAGAAAAACAAAAGTGATCCTTGTTTCGAACCGGTCGCAGTAATTCTGATGGCCGAAATGTTCTTGTTTTCGGCGTGTAAGGCGCTTGCGGTTTCGTTAGGAAAGTTAACATGCTTTACGTATTATTGCTTGAAAGGCATCATAAACAACACCCTATTAAGTAATAATCAACAGTTATACATATAACAAGTGCATAGTATTTTGTCAATGAAATCGTTCTAGCCTGAAGACAATTGTCATTTACTAGAGAAAACTAGATCCAATATTATCTCAAGGAATTTTGTACAAAATAATATTGAGTCTATTACCCGAGTGATTGATAGTTGTTTGAGAAATTCAAAACATTCAACTCGAATTTAACGCAAAACACAAGTTGTATTTTGCTGATTATTACTTGAATTCCTACTGCGCTGAAATAATTTATTTGAACTACCAAAGGCCAGTGTCAAAGTCAGCAATGTTTTTATTGGTTATTTTGTGGAATAGCTGAATTAAAACAGCTGGCTCCTTTGACCAGTATTATATTAATCGTTGCTTATGTTATTTTGGATGTAATTCGGTTTTGTATTAGGTAGTTAGGTACACTCGCCTAAACGAATCAGCTGCCTTGGACACTCGTGATAGTGGTGGAGCTCATGAGACTTTTGTCACTTGACAGACGGGTGACAGGTTGTGGAGTTGTGGAGAGGATCCGACACCAATAGGAAGCAGAATCTTTCTTCTCTATGGAGTGTCCGTTCACCTCGTGTTTCTTTTTGTTTCTTCTGTAATTTTTGAATGTTCCGTCAAATCAAAGGACGCTACATTATCTATTTGGAAAATTATAATTTGCCAAAAGTCTGTAATTTTTGAATTTCGCGTCAAATCAAAGAAGGCTACATTCTCTGTTTGGAAAATTATAATTTGCCAAAAAGGCAGAAATATGCAAATGAAATTGACACCAATAGGAAGCAGAGTCTTCCTTCTCTATGAAGTGTCCGATCACTTCGTGTTTCTTTTTGTTTCTCGTCTGTAATTTTTGAATTCCGCGTCAAATCAGAGGACGCTACATTCTTTATTTAGAAAATCATGATTTGCCAAAAAGGCAGAAATATGCAAATGAAATTGACGCCAATAGGAAGCAGAATCTTTCTTTTCTATGAAGTGTCCGATCACTTCGTGTTTCTTTTTGTTTCTCGTCTGTAATTTTTGAATTCCGCGTCAATTCAAAGTACGCTACATTCTTTATTTGGAAAATTATAATTTGCCAAAAAGGCAGAAATATGCAAGCAAAATTGACACCAATAGGGAGCAGAATCTTCCTTCTTCAGGGAATGTCCGATCACCTTGTGCTTCTTTTTGTTTCTCGTCTGTAATCTTTCATTTTCCCGTCAAATCAATGGACGTTACATTCTCTATTTGAAAAATTATAATTGGCCGAAAAGGCAGAAATATGCGAGGAAAATTGACGTCAATAGGAAGCAAAACCTTTCTTTTCTATGAAGTGTCCGATCATTTCGTGTTTCTTTTTGTTTCTCGTCTGTAATTTTCGAATTTTGCGTCAAATCAAAGTAGGCTACATTCTCTATTTAGAAAATTATAATTTGCCAAAAAGGCAGAAATATGCAAATGAAATTGACGCCAATAGGAAGCAGAATCTTTCTTCTCTATGAAGTGTCCGATCACTTCGTGTTTCTTTTTGTTTCTCGTCTGTTATTCTCGAATTTCGCGTCAAATCAAAGTAGGCTACATTCTCTATTTGAAAAATTATAATTTGCCAAAAAGGCAGAAATATGCAAATGACATTGACGCCAATAGGAAGCAAAATCTTTCTTCTCTATTATGTGTCCGATTACTTCGTGTTTCTTTTTGTTTCTCGTCTGTAATTTTCGAATTTCGCGTCAAATCAAAGTACGCTACTTTCTCTATTTGGAAATATTTAATTTGCCAAAAAGGCAGAAATATGCAAATGAAATTGACGCCAATAGGAAGCAAAATCTTTCTTCTCTATTAAGTGTCCGATCACTTCGTGTTTCTTTCTGTTTCTCGTCTGTAATTTTCGAATTTCGCGTCAAATCAAAGTACGCTACTTTCTCCATTTGGAAAATTTTAATTTGCCAAAAAAGCAGAAATATGCAAATGAAATTGACGCCAATAGGAAGCAGAATCTTTCTTCTCTATGAAGTGTCCGATCACTTCGTGTTTCTTTCTGTTTCTCGTCTGTAATTTTCGAATTTCGCGTCAAATCAAAGTACGCTACTTTCTCTATTTGGAAAATTATAATTTGCCAAAAAGGCAAAAATATGCAAATGAAATTGACGCCAATAGGAAGCAGAATCTTTCTTCTCTATTAAGTGTCCGATCACTTCGTGTTTCTTTCTGTTTCTCGTCTGTAATTTTCGAATTTTGCGTCAAATCAAAGTACGCTACTTTCTCTATTTGGAAAATTATAATTTGCAAAAAAGGCAGAAATTTGCAAATAAAATTGACGCCAATAGGAAGCAGAATCTTTCGTCTCTATGAAGTGTCTGATCACTTCGTGTTTCTTTTTGTTTCTCGTCTGTATATTTCGAATTTCGCGTCAAATCAAAGTACGCTACATTCTCTATTTGGAAAATTATAATTTGCCAAAAAGGCAGAAATATGCAAATGAAATTGACGCCAATAGAAAGCAAAATCTTCCCTTTCTATGAATTGTCCGATCACTCCGTGTTTCTTTTTGTTTCTCGTCTGTAATTTTCGAATTTCGCGTCAAATGAGAGTACGCTACATTCTCTATTTAGAAAATTATAATTTTCCAAAAAGGCAAAAATATGCAAATGAAATTAACGCCTATAGGAAGCAAAATCTTTCTTCGCTATGAGGTGTCCGATCACTTCGTGTTTCTTTTTGTTTCTCGTCTGTAATTTCCGAATTTCGCGTCAAATGAGAGTACGCTACATTCTCTATTTAGAAAATTAAATTTGCCAAAAAGGCAGGAATATGCAAAAAAAATTGACGCCAATAGGAAGCAGAATCTTTCTTCTCTATGAAGTGTCCGATCACTTCGTGTTTCTTTTTGTTTCTCGTCTGTAATTTTCGAATTTGGCGTCAAATTAAAGTACGCTACATTCTTTATTTGGAAAATTATAATTTGCCAAAAAGGCAGATATATGCAAATGAAATTAACGCCAATAGGAAGCAGAATCTTTCTTCTCTATGAGATGTCCGATCACTTCGTGTTTCTTTTTGTTTCTCGTCTGTAATTTTCGAGTTTCGCGTCAAATCAAAGTAGGCTACATCCTCTGTTTGGAAAATTATTATTTGCCAAAAAGGCAGAAACATGCAAATGAAATTGACGCCAATGGGAAGCAGAATCTTTTTTCTCTATAAAGTGTCCGATCACTTCGTGTTTCTTTCTGTTTCTCGTCTGTAATTTTCGAATTTCGCGTCAAATCAAAGTACGCTACTTTCTCTATTTGGAAAATTTTAATTTGCCAAAAAAGCAGAAATATGCAAATGAAATTGACGCCAATAGGAAGCAGAATCTTTCTTCTCTATAAAGTGTCCGATCACTTCGTGTTTCTTTTTGTTTCTCGTCTGTAGTTTTCGAATTTCGCGTCAAATGAGAGTACGCTACATTCTCTATTTGGAAAATTATAATTTGCCAAAAAGGCAGAAATATGCAAAAAAAATTGACGCCAATAGGAAGCAGAATCTTTCTTCTCTATGGAGGGTCCGATCACTTTGTGTTTCTTTTGGTTTCTCGTCTGTAATTTTTGAGTTTCGCGTCAAATTAAAGTACGCTATTATCTTTATTTGGAAAATTATAATTTGCCAAAAAGGCAAAAATATGCAAATGAAATTGACGCCAATAGGAAGCAGAATCTTTCTTCTCTATGAAGTGTCCGATCACTTCGTGCTTCTTTTTGTTTCTCGTCTGTAATTTTCGAATTTCGCGTCAAATGAGAGTACGCTACATTCTCTATTTGGAAAATTATAATTTGCCAAGAAGGCAGAAATATGCAAAAAAAATTGACGCCAATAGGAAGCAGAATCTTTCTTCTCTATGGAGGGTCCTATCACTTTGTGTTCCTTTTGGTTTCTCGTCTGTAATTTTTGAGTTTCGCGTCAAATTAAGTACGCTACATTCTTTATTTGGAAAATTATAATTTGCCAAAAAGATAGAAATATGCAAGAAAAATTGACGCCAATAGGAAGCAGAATCCCTCTTCTCTATAAAGTGTCCGATCACTTCGTGTATTTTTTTGTTTCCCGTCTGTAATTTTCGAATTTCGCGTAAAATCAAAGAACTCTACATTCTCTGTTTGGAAAATTAAAATTTGCCAAAAAGGCAGAAATATGCTAGAAAAATTAACGCCAATAGGAAGCAGAATCTTCCTTCTCTATGAAGTGTCCGATCACTTCGTGTTTCTTTTCGTTTCTCGTCTGTAATTTTTGAATTTCGCGTCAAATCAAAGAACGCTGTATTCTCTATTTTGAAAATAATAATTTGCCAAAAAAGCGGAAATATGAAAATGAAATTGACGTCAATAGGAAGCAGAATCTTTCTTCTCTATGAAGTGTCCAATCACTTCGTGTTTCTTCTGGTTTCTCGTCTGTAATTTTCGAATTTCGCGTCAAATCAAAGTACGCTACATTCTCTATTTGGAAAATTATAATTTGCCAAAAAGGCAGAAATATGCAAATGAAATTGACGCCAATAGGAAGCAGAATCTTTCTTCTCTATGAAGTGTCCGATCACTTCGTGTTTATTTTTGTTTCTCGACTGTAATTTTCGAATTTCGCGTCAAATCAAAGTAGGCTACATTCTCTATTTGGAAAATTATAATTTGCCAATAAGGCAGAAATATGCAAATGAAATTGACACCAATAGAAAGCAGAATCGTTCTTTTCTATGGCGTGTCCGATCACCTCGTGTTTCTTTTTGTTTCTCGTCAGTAATTTTCGAATTTCGTGTCAAATCAAAAAACGCTACATTCTTTATTTGAAAATTGTAATTCGCCAAATACTGATACATACTCCGAGCAACCGGTAGGAAATTGTGATTCATGAAATAAAGCGGAAAACAGGGCCAAAAGGGCCTTTCCCATTTTCACGTTGTAAGAAAGTGTCGTAAAAGCCACGGACCAAAGCCTTTAACCTAAGG
The DNA here is from genome assembly GCA_949128115.1 of Anaspis maculata. Classification (NCBI taxonomy): domain Eukaryota; kingdom Metazoa; phylum Arthropoda; class Insecta; order Coleoptera; family Scraptiidae; genus Anaspis; species Anaspis maculata. Next base: position 2,833,395 of record OX421964.1, read on the forward strand.
CATCGGGTACCCATAAAATCTCACACTTTCAGTCCTCAATCCCGCATGAACTCCAGAAATGGTTGCCATATTGGCGTTTAGCTTTGATTACCTAGTTATAGAAAGACACAAGATCAACTTCCTGATAATATTGATGTGAATGAACTTGTGGGTTTGTTGAAACACTGAAGGAGGGCGCCACAGAAAAATCCAGCCATCACTCATACTTTGACCTGTTTATGTATGTAATATGGTGGCACCAGATATCTCTTCTGGGGAAATGTCCTTCTTGCCCTGCATTTTCAGGAAGCCTTAACGGCTGTTCTCTATACAGCCGAGGAAAGTCTTAATCAATGCTTATTGAAAACAAAAACATAAAACTGGTAAAGTGAAGAGGCGCAAAACTAGAAATAGGTTCTTGTAGGTGTATGGGTATTAGTTCAGTGGCTTTGCTGCTGAATCAAAATCCTTTGTCAAATTTTGAGCTAGTTATTCAAGAAAAAACATGTTTTTTGGCACCTTATTCTTAGCATTCTTCAATTTGCCGAACAACCCTACACCTTTCGCTTGCATTAGGTATCAACGTTTTCTCGGAGCGGCGGCACCTCTACCAATTTGGGAGATGTCTCTTACTCGGCTGTTGAAGTTCCCAGTTTAAACAAAAAATGGTCTAAACCTTCGCGTATGTACTGGAATGCACTAGAACTTTACAACTTGTAACACTGCGATCTGATGCAAACAGTCTATGAGGATCAGACATGCTTTTCGCACACAAGAATCGCCGCTTGTAACGTATTCACACCGGTTGAAAACGTGGTCAAGTTTGACCAAATACAGCAGTCAAATTTTCCAGTATTGTGTCCGAATATCAACAATTATCATCATTATCGCATCAAAAAGCGTATTTATTTATCAGACAAAAACTTACATTATTATGGTTGAATCGGCAATGATGAAGTAATCTGAACCCAAAACAGTATTCCTATCAACTACTGTCACTGCAATCCAACAAAAAATACCTCCACCATCTAATCAGGCAACTTTTCAGAATAAAACCTGATTGATGCAATTGTTCTGTTTCAATTCTAAAACATTATTTCATTAGTAAGGTTTTCGAAAGGAATGTTTATAACAACGAAGTTGTATGTTCACTGAATCACAAACAGAGGGCGCCACAGTAACATCCGATCACTCTTCAGATTTCAACAAATGTATAAACGTAATATTCAAAGTTTGATTCACTGTGGTGCACGGTCACATGCCGATGCGCCCAATGGATTGGGGTCTTATCTCGTCAATTCCCCAAAATTTTTAGAAAGCCCCTGCAAGCTACAGTGTAGGGGCGCGTCAAGCAAATGAAGGTGAAGGATAAAATTAAAATTCATATTATCGATCGGTGCACACAGCACAGGGATCTGATTGCAAGTGGTCCAGATGGTCGGCGAAACCACCCTGCATTTAATAACGGTTGATACATGCCACTTGGCAAAGTTCTTGTAAAGACGATACTCTTTTGATTCAGAAACACACTAAACACGGTCATCATCGGCGAAAACTCTGCAAGTTTTGGATACCAAGCGAAAAGAAGAACATCCACTCTTGATGATAAAAACCTTTTCTCACCATTTACCATGTGTAGCTGGCATCTATCGGGACATTCATGTAGGTGATCATGCTTTTTTCATGATTATTGAGACAGGTCAACTCAGTGACCATATTGGCTGAGTCAGAAGAGACGACGATGAAATAGTGAACGAAAGATCGGTACAGATTTGTAAACAAAGATTTTCTGTGAGCTCGGCAGATGGTTTCCGCAAAAATTCTTGAAATAAAGTTCTGATTGAACCTAACGGAACCGCGGAACCTCCACAAAATTGTTATTGACAAAAAAAATGTTTGTCTAAATTTCATTTATATTACAAAGATATCACAACGATAATTTTTCAAGCTTTCGATGGGAAGCTGGTGATGAAAACCATCAGGAAAACGCGAATACTGCACGGCTCAAGTTTGAATCTCTAACCGCAGCAGCTTGCAATTCAAATGAATGAACCCGAGAGCAAAGCTGTATGTTCACTAAAATACCAACAGAGGGCGCCGCAGGAACATTTGACCACCGTTTAGATTCCAACCAACTTATAAGTGGAATGTTTGAGTTTGATTTTCTCACGGTGCACGGTCACAATGCACCTCATTAATTGAAGTACCAGTACATCACGCTTCAAAATTTTTATGAAGCCCCTACTAGACCTCTCCAAAACAAGAGCTGTGAGCGGGCTCGCAGTAATAATCGTTATGAAAGAAATGCGCATTTCAACAACACAGTTGATTTGAACGCCAAGAGAGGGCGACTCATGAAAATCCAACCGTTCTTCAGCACTGCCATCTCGTTTATATGTTTGATGTTTGAGCCTCTTTTGCATGCTGTACGGTGGTGCCGCAATGTGCCCTATCAACCGAAGTACCGACACCTGAACACTTATTGCAAAGAAAAAGTATCAACAATCTTGATAAAAATATGTAGTAAAACTTCACTAAGCTGGGAATCTTCAATCTCCTATTCAAATCATATCCCATTCCAATTAAAAATGAAACCTGGAAAACTTCTGAAAACAGGGTCACAGGAAACAATAACAGAGGGCGCCACAGAAACATCCGCTCACTCTTGATGTTTCACCTCGTTTATAAGTGTAATGTTTGAGTTCGGCTCCCCATGATGCACGGCAATGTCAAATGTGCCGCCATAAACAGAGATGCATAGATCTGTAATTTTTCAGTGAGCCCCAACCACCGTATATATTTTCATTGATTTTCATTTTGAACACTCACTCTCACTCTTCAAGTATAATTTTCATTCTGTTGTCAATCATGCTTGTTTTCAGCCTATTCTTCGGGCATGATCAACCATTGTCTGTTGTCTGTTTGTTCACTGAGACACCAACAGAGGGCGCAACAGGAACATTCGACCGCTCTTCAGGTTTCAACCAACTTTTAAGAATAATGTTCGAGTCTGATCGCGATGCACGGTGACAACCCCATGCATCCCATCAATTGGAGCGTTTAAAATGTTTCGCGTTCTAAAATTTTCAGAAAGCCCCCATTACAATAGGGGGCGCCAAGATAAGAGAATATATCCACACAGGCAGGTACCAGGGTACCAGTACCACCGCTTATTTCCGTTCATCCTCAGTCCCTCACACACTCTCCAAATTTGTTGTTGACCTGAATTTCAAGTAAAACTTGCACAATGCACAATAAGTGAACGCAGGTCTTGCTGTAAGCCGGCTATGTGTCACAGAGGTCGAAACAATCTTCGAAGAATTCTTTCAAAACTCTTGAAACTGTTTTTTTTTTAAATAACAAGTCTTTGAAACCCTGATGCTTTCATTTGCAAAACCCTCATCATTTTGTGATCCGATTTTTTGCAATTTTTGTTTGTTCTAAAACTATTCACTCTACTAACAAACGTTCAATTCCATAACAGAGCAGCCGGTGGGAAGCTGGCAGAGAACATTCCGGGGGAGCTGCAAATGCACAGTTTGAGTTCCAATATCTGATCGCAACAACTTGGAATTGAAATGAATATCATTCTGACGAAACAAAGTTGTACTTTCGCTAGAACACCAACAGAGGGCGCCACAGGAACATCGGACCGCTTTTCAGATTCCAAGGTGTTCATAAATGTAATGTTTCGGTTTTGATTCCTTACAAGTAACACGGGCGGATGCCCTAATTTTTGGAAAGCCTCTTCCACCGACTGCACAAAATTGCACAAGTCGGAATAGGGGCACTGAGGAAATTAAATACAAAATTCGCACAGCTATGCTGCACAGAAATCTTATTGCGATTAGACCGGGCATTAGATGGAGGTGCCATGAATAGAACTTGCCACTTGGCACAGTCACTGTGTGTAGAATGGGGCCATACTCTCACGATTCAGAAGTGCAGCCATCGGTATCAACCCTGCAGGTTTTTCACAAAGGTAGCAAGTGAAAAAACAAGAAAAGCTCCAACTCATAAATCGAAAATTAAGCAGAATCCCTGTCGACTGTTCTCTGCTTCACTTGTCACCATTATTCCGCAACATCACCCGATTACAAAATCTCCATCACTCAAGCAACCAATTATTTGGTGATAAAATTTCACAAACCTCAAAAGTCTGTACAGTAGTATCTCTGATCTTCGGCTGGTAATGCCCGACTAATGATGATGAGGATGTGAGTACTGGACAGCTCTAGATCGGACCGCAACAACTTGGAATTGAAATAAATATCATTCTAACAAAACAAAGTTGTACTTCCGCTAGAACACGAACAGAGGGCGCCACAGGAACATCTAACCGCTTTTCAGATTTCAAGTTGTTTATAAATGTAATGGATTGATTCCTTACGAGTCAAATGATGTAGTAGCTCATCAGCTGCTTCAATTTTTGGAAAGCCTCTTCCACCGACTGCACAAAATTGCACAAATCGGAATAGGGGCACTGAGAAAATTCAAGATAAAATTCGCACAGCTATACTGCACAGACATCTTATTGCAATTCGACCGGACATTAGACGAGGGTACCATGATTGAAACTTGCCACTTGACACGGTCACTGTATGTAGAATGGCATCATGCTCATACGATTCAGAAGTGTAGCCATCGGTATCAACCCTGCAGGTTTTTTTTACAAAGATAGGAGGTTAAAAAAAACAGGAAAAGTTCCAACTCATAAATCGAAAATTTAGTAGAATCCCTGTCGACTGTTCTCTGCTTCACTTGTCACCATTATTCCGCAACATCACCCAATTATAAAATCTCCATCACTCGAGCAACCAATTATTTGGTGATAACATTTCACAAACCTCAATAGTCTGTACAGTATCTCTGATTTTTTTGCTGGTAATGCCCGACTAATGATGATGATGATGATGCGAGTACTGGACAGATCTATATCGGATCGCAACAACTTGGAATTGAAATAAATATCATTCTAACAAAACAAAGTTGTACTTTCGCTAGAACACGAACAGAGGGCGCCACAGGAACATCCGACCGCTTTTCAGATTTCAAGTTGTTTATAAATGTGATGGATTGATTCCTTACGAGTTAAATGATGTAGTAGCCCATCGGCTGCTTCAATTTTTGGAAAGCCTCTTCCACCGACTGCACAAAATTGCACAAGTCGGAATAGGGGCACTGAGAAAATTCAAGATAAAATTCGCACAGCTATACTGCACAGACATCTTATTGCAATTCGACCGAGACCCATTGTTTGATTGGATTCATTCGAATTCATTTTTCAGCTTGTCTCTGTGGAATGGGAGGGCTTGGTAGGAAGAAAAATTCCATAGCCGGATTTTTCTTTTGACGACCAAATCGAGTCTAATTTTGGTTTTACTCTCGATTTTGTCATAAAAAAAATTGTCGGCTCTGGAATTTTTCTTTCAACCAAGCTCTTCTATTCAACAGAGACATGCCAAAAAATGAATTTTGATGAATTCTGTGTGGTCAGTGGTCACACAGTAGCCAATCGTTTTCTGCAGTGCTGAAAAATGTTTGAGTTTGTGACAAAAACTTCCGGAAACAGAATAGAAATGAACGTATCACTTGAGCGATCAATTCTTTGGTGATACGATTTTACAAATCTCAAAATTTCGATGAAAATGATCAAATATTCAAATACAAAATGAAATTGTGATGCCAAGCTGGTAAATGTGTGGGTATTGACGATGATGAAGGTGCAAATACCGAACAGCTCTAGCTTTAATCCGTGACCGCAGCAGCTTGGAATTAAAATAAATAATCGTAACAACGAAGTTGTATGTTAACTAAATTACCAACAGAAGGCGCCACAGGAACATCCGATCACTCTTTAGCTTACAACCAGTGTATAATTGTAATGTTTTGAGTGTGATTTCCTATGGTGCACGGTCAGTAGCCACTCTCTGATGCATCTCATCAATTGGAGTTTTCGCTGATATTTAATATCCAAAATTTTTATGAAGTCCCTATTAGACATAGGGGCGCTGGAAAGATAAAATATAATATCCGCAAAACGCGTGCACAACACGGTAGTGATGGGCAAAACTGTTATTTTCACGTAACAGATACAACCTGATACTGTTATTTTTAAATAACAGTTAAGAAATAACAGATACTGTCAATCTGTTACCCACTTTCCGATGCATCCAACCAATTGGGGTTCTTGAAGTTTCTAATCACCCCAAAATTTTTAGGAAGCCGCTATCACGCATAGGGGCGCTGAATAATTGAAATATAGTATCCGCAAAATGTGTGCAAACGGCTCTAATCGTAAGTAGTTACGAGTTATTCACCAGACGGTGGTCACATAAGCTGGGGAACTCACTCCGGACTTTCAGCTCCCTGATGCCGGCGATTTCACCCAAGTAAAGGCTGGTTTATATTGGATGTAACCGGTAACTTATTCCCTTACCGTAAAGTTCAAAGGTAGCATTTGAATACAAACGTTTATATTGACAAGGAATAATCCAGTGAGTTATTCCCTTACCGTAGAAGTTCGCCAAGTTTCAAGTTTTACGGCATAGGGAATGCGGACAGCCAATCACATACAACCAGTTACACAATCATATCGTCGAACGTCACTGGCGATCTGATGTTGGTTTGTTGGTTATTTTTGTTCTTACTACTTGTGCGAAAATGGAAGAAAAAATGGATCTCGACACCAAGTTGATCCAACTCGGTTGCTTCGTTTCACCAGTTCTGTCCAACATCGCCCCTCCTGAGATCCGTAGAAAACTTTTCACAAAAAAAGAATGGTTCAAATGCCACCACAATCATCAATTGCCAGTCCACCCGGACTGCACAAGACGAACGAGACTAAAAGAAAGCCAACGTGGAGTCTGACAAACGAGCTCTTGGAACAAAACTTCGACACAGAAACGGCCTGGATGAACGAATGGTCAAGAACAAATCGAGACAGACTGAATCTGATCGAAGACCCGAATAAATGCAACCTGCAGGATTCAAACTAGACAGGCATTTGTGGTGTAAACTGAACCAAATCAAAACCTGCCATGGGAGGTGGGGGTTTTCAAGCATAAATGGGGACTTTCGGAAGAACCAGGATGTGACTGCGGACACCCAATCCAAACTATGGACCTTATCGTGTTAGATTGCCTCATTAGACGTTTTACGGAAACAAAATGGAAACACACCAAGCCTGTGAGGACGCAACTGACTGGATAGCGGCACTTGATGTTGAAATTTGATACTTTTTTCTTCTTTTATTTGCTGTATACCATTCTTGCTTTTGAACTCTACGAAATATATATATATGCCTATATAGGCTATATATATATAGCCTATATATATGGCCTATATATATATAGCCTATGGTATATATATACCAGTTTATGGCACACCATGGTTTGAAATAAATTACGGAATGCCTTTTTTCAGTTCGTTCCGTAAATATTGGCCGGACGCTCCAGCGCCTCTTCCTTTGTGGTCTCTTCTTGTTTTGTTCTTCAGCTGCTGCACTGGCGGTACCGGCAGCTATAATGAGTAACATGGCGGAATCGCAAATGGCAAAATCTTCGGTATCGGTATCGGCCACACCAGCTTTGAATTGAAAATGATAATCGGAACAACAAAGTTGTATATATGTTCACTTGATGACCAACAGAGGGCGCCAGGGGAACATCCGATCGCTCCTCATATCACAACCAATGTATAATTGTGATGTTTGAGTTTGATTTCATACGGTGCACGGCTGCATGCCGATGCCTCCATCATTTAGGGTCGAGAACAATAGAACAAAGGAACATTTTTACCCTAAATTTTTAGAAAGTCCCTATCGCCGAATTGGGGACGCTCAAGAAATTGAAGAATTAAATTGAAGAATCCACACAGCCGCATAGCAAAAAAAATTGAATAAATTTGAAATTAAACCCGCAAGAACATCAAGAAATGTTTGATGCGTTTGCGTTCAGTACTGATTACCAGGCATGAAAGACAGCTTGTGATTTTGAGAAACAGTGTTCGCGTTGCCGAAAAAACTAAATTTGTGCGTTCGTTACAACACTAACAGGGGGCGCCACGTAAAAATCCAGCTGCCACTTGAACCTCGACCTGGTGAGCTGTGTAATGTTTCCAGCTCAATCTCAATATCTCTCGGGCGGCACGGAGGCCTGCAGAGTTGCAAGTTCGCTGGGGCTCTAGTAGAGGGCGCCACAGAAACATCCGACCTCTCTTCAGATTTCAGCTTGTTTATAGATGTAATGATTCAGTTCGCTTCCTCATGGTGCATGGCCATACCTATGTGCACCAACAAAGTGAGATATTTCTCGACCTCAAAATTTTCATGAAAATTCCCACCATTACACGATTGTTGATTGTTCATTCTCATTCATCCTTATTGCGAGCATCTTGTCACTGTCACTCATCTTGTAATCTTTATCTGGTGTTCTTTTATAGGTTATTTTCGGCATGATCAACCAGCAATCATAACGTAGTCGGAATAGGGGCGCTGAGAAAATAAGGATTAAACCCGCATCAGAGACAGGACATATGGATCTTATTATTGTAAGCTAGACCAGTTGGTACGAGATATCTAACAGAAAAACAGCAAAATTATACGGGAGGGAAAACACTTGAACACTTATTAAGGGCTGATTCCTGTGAATCGGAGACTTTTTGGAAAAGAAAAATTCCAATTTCAGTTCTTTCATCCCCGGTTAAAATCAACTGAAGGGTACCCAACCGCCATTCTCATAAACCCAGATCTAATTTGCCGGAAAAAAAATTGTTTCATTCGCTAAACGTTCCGTAAACCGTCCAATTTCCCATTATAAAACTAAAATGGCAGGCCATTATGTCATAAGTATGCACTTACACAGCTCTGCACTCGGATGCGTTTTATTGCAGACCAGACGTCTTTTTAGCGCATAGTAAACCCCGAGCTTTATGTTCCGAACACGGGGTGTAATTCGAAATTCGCTTCATTCTCCGCCCCGTCATCATGCTGATGCGTCCCTCATCGTAAATTCCGAAGTGAGAAAACTATATCAATTCAACTTGTGCAGACGAAAATCAGGCTACTTATACAGAGAGTTCTGAAGCCGCCGTAAAAATAGTCCAGGGTAGTTTGAAGAGATGCTCCAAGAGCGTCAGAAATATATTTTCGAAAGTGATTTTTCTTTCAATTTTTGGACATAGCCAAATATTTCCTGGTTTCACTGTTTCAGTGAATATTTTAGGAGATCATGAAGCATTAAAAAATAAGTGGGCTTTTTTTTTCGAATTTTTCTTTGACGAGAGTTCCAATTTTTTTATGGTCTACCATCTCTTGAAATTATCACAAAAATAGTACAATACGCTGTATACTGATGATATTAATGAAGCAAAATGAACGGAACGATTTTTGTTCCAATATCCCACCGACTGAGCCAGTTGTCATCAGATTCTCTCAAAATTTGCAAGAAGACAGCGGAAGGGGTTCTCTTGAAGTTCTCAGCGCTACAGTTCTGTAAACCTTAACATCACAGGGTAACATGACTTGCACTAATTAAAGGATATTGAAACACTTAAATGATGCTCTCAACCGGTTTCAGTTCACCGCTCAACGATTTGAAAATACCGGTCCAGAATCTTGAACCAATAACCGGTTCAGAACCGGTCATAGTTGACTGGCTGACCAGTCACTATTCAATCACGCCTGAACAGGTAAAAACAGGTTACAATTAACCGGTCAAAAATCTGTCACGGCTAACCGGTCGAGAAGTGGTTACGTCTAACCTCCTCACTTCACGATTGCTTCACCCCTCTTGTTCATCTGCTTATTCATTTTACCTCTTCGTTTAAATGTGACATGTCGACGAACCCTGTGGTGAAACCCCGAACACTTCACAGTGTTGTCGATCTCGACAATTTCCCCTTTTCCCCTCTGCACCCTTCACCGTAAAGCTCTAGCAAGTGGAAGGGTGAAGGGTGAAGGGTGCAGAGTGGAATGGGGAAATTGTCGAGATCGACAACTGTCGAGTGTTCGTGGTTCCACCACAGGTTCGATATGAGGGAGGGTCAATTGAAACCATTTCTACACAGAAACAATCATTTCACACCTCAATGGACTTCATTTCTTTATTACTGCACAGGTGACAGCCACTGAAACTTGCTCAGTGGACTTTTTATCACAAGAATAAATAACAAAGCAGTAGACTGTCTATAAGATACTTTCAACGCAGTTTTGAGATTGAACCATTTTTCTAGCCAGTGAAAAAAATCGAAAAGTATCGCGTTACCAAAACCAGGCAAGAGTATTGACGACGGTACATGGCATCTTATCGACCAATAGACCAGTTTCCACTCTTCTTCAAGGTTTTTAAGAAGCCATTTCTGAAACGACTACTGCCTATATCTTGGAGAACGAGACTCATCCCAAACCATCAATTCGGGTCTAGAAACAAGCATACTGAACAAGTGCACGAAGCCTTGAAGCCAAACCTTGAAGGGGAAATCATTCTGCTCACTGCTCAAAGTATTTCCTAGACATCAACCAAGTTTTGGATATGGTATGGCATGCCAGTTTGCGTTACATCCCCTGACGACAACTGCCATGCCAGTTTTTCTTTCTTCTGTAGTCCTATCTAACGCAGCGATTTTCCTAGTGAAATACAAAAATCAGTATACCAGGTTATTCCCCATCTTGTCCGGAGTACCGCAGGGAAGCGTCTTGGGGCCAGTGTTGTACTTTCTGTTCACCTCTAGGATTGCCGACGGCAAGCGAGACACGCGTCTCCCAGACATTCGAATGGTTACCAATAAAAGGAAGTAGATGAAGCAAAATCCCTGGGAATGCACCTGGACAAAAGGCTAACTCAGCAGAAACATAAACCATTGATGGCGATCCAACAGCTCAACGGTACAGTTGGGAGCGAAATGATTCATACGGCACCGCTAGGAAGTCGGCTGGATTTCAGAAATGTTAGCTGCTTGGATTGTTCTTGGATGTCAGTTTTGATTAGAGATTGGTTGTAATTAAAACTGGCGTTCAAAAACGATCCAAGCAGTTAACATTTCTGAAATCCAGCCGACTTCCTAGCGGTGCCGTATGAATCATTTCGCTCCCAACTGTACATTGACGGGATTCTACAGCCTCAAGCGGATCTTATTGGTAAGAATTTCATCTTCGTGCAAGGTTGTGCAAATCCTCGTTCCGCCCCAATCGTCACCGATCATTAGGTGATCAAAATAATCTTAAAATGGATTGGCCCGCGTTCAGTCCAGACATGAATCCGATCGGACATGTTTGGGATCAGTTAGGAAGACGTCTTCGAAAACGTCCAAATCTTCCAGTTGGGAACAATATTTGCTTCTCGAAGGCTGACTCGCAGCATGAGAAGGCCACACTATGTATCAAGTTTGAAACCGTTCAAAATTAACCGGGTTAAGACACCATGTTTTGTTCTGAATTTATTTTCTGACTTATTAGTACTTGAAAATTATGAGGAAGTTTTTTGCGAGCCTGGTGATGAGACAGCGTCGAAATACGAGCAGATAGAAGGTCTCAAATCTAATATAAGAACCGAAGTGGGAGAGCTGAAGATCGTTAGGACAGATAGAGCAACAATCAAGCATCCCCCTGGCAAAAAAAGAGAGAAATCGGGTGAGAAATTGAAAGAATAAATTCCAAACCTGAAACCAAGGAAATTTTCTAGAGAGAACCAACGCATTTATAAACAAGACCGACAGCGACATCTAACGCCAAAATAAGCCAAAGAGGTGATGGCAGCCAGAGAAATAAAAGGGGATATAAAGGTTATGGAAAGAAGCATTAAATGAAACAACGATGAAATGAGAAATTTAGGGAAAGAAATAAAAACCATGAGAGAAAACTGGAATGAAGAGAAGGAAGAAATGATGAAACAAATAAGGAACGCAAATGAGAGGATCGAAAAGATAGGAAAGGATAAAATACGCAACAACCTAGTGGTAACAGCCATAGGAAGGAATATGGACAACGAGGATCTCTTGACACAGACAATGGAGCGCATGATAGAGAAAGAACTGAATATAGAAATGAGAATCAAAGGAGCCTATAAAATAGGAGAAGGGAGAAGTATTGTGGAAATGGAGAAATGGACCTACAAGCTAAGAATTCTGAAAGCAAAAAGCAAGCTAAGAGGAATCGAAGTATTCATAGACTCCGTCATGACAGCCAAGGAAAGGGGAATTCAAAAGATCATCAGGGACTTAGCCAGAGCAGAAAAAGCCAAGGGAGCAAGCGTGAAAGTCAAATACCAAAAAATTGAAATCAATAATAAGACCGCGAAAGAGCACAAATGACAGATGTACGGGAAGCCCCACACTGTTCCAAAAAAAGAAAGCGCGGGCACAACTATCAAGTATATAAAAATCGAAGAACACAATACGAAAGAAGTAACGACCCAGGCAATGAAAATGACAGAAGAAAAAATAGTGGAAGATTCAGTAAGCGTCAAAGTAGAGAAAATTAAAGTTTTATTTTGGAATGTTTTTAGTTTATCAATGAAAGAGGATTGTTTTTGGGAACATAAAATGATTTGACGTGGTAGGACTGATGGGGACATGGGTGGAGGAGAAGAATTGAGAAAGGACGGAGAAAGCCTTGCCATGCGAGTATCGATGAAAATGCCAATTCCATCGATCCTCCCAGCAAAGGGAGGAATAATTACAGGAGTGAGAAGAGAAATAGAGGAAAAAGTAAAACAAAACACAAGCACAAACAATGTAATGGAAAGAACAGTGTATTTCAGCCAAAACAAATGGAAAATGATAACAGTTTACAGCACAAGTATCAAGAAACTGAAAGATCTGGAACGGGTAACAAAGAAAACTGAGGATGAACGGATATTAGTCGGCGGAGATTTCAATGCCAGGATAGGGGAAAGGGAAAGAGGTATGAAGAACTGGAGTAGGACAGGAACAGACCAGCGAAAGATAAAGTAGAAAACAAAGAGGGGAGACTCCTACTTGAATATATAGAAGAAAAGGGATGGGAAATACTGAACGGAAATGAAATGGGAGACAAGGAGGGAGAATACACATATGTCACAGGAAAGGTGGCAACAACAATAGAATTCGCAATGGCGAACGAAATAGCACTAGAAAAAGTACTTACGTTCAAGATTGAAGGAAGAATGGAGGCAGACCACCTACCATTGGAAATAGAAATCGAACGGGAGGAAGAAATGGAGAGAGTCGGAAAAGAGAGAAATTGGAAGGGAATAGAAAAGTGCTGCTGGAAGGTGGAAGAAATTTTACGATACAGAAGCAGAAGAAACGAGATTGAGTGGAAGGCGGAAACAGTACAAGAAAAAATGGAAGAACTAAGCAAAATCATAATTAAGGCAGTAGAACGGAAAACGATAGTCATGCAAAAGAAAAAAAACGAGTAGTGGGACGTGGAATGTACAAAAAGGGAAAAAGAAGCACGAGAACGACTGAGAGAGTGGAGAAAAAATACAGAAACGAGAGATCACACCGAAGCAAGAAAGAAATACCGGGACTACTGTAAAAGAAGAAAATTGGAGAGAAGGGAAGATGAAGAAATGAGAATAAGAAAAATAAAACACGAACACGAAATATGGGCATACATCAATAGAGAAAGGAGAAATAGAAAGAAAGTCAGCAACAAAATAAAAATTGAAGAGTGGAAGGATTACTTCATGGAACTACTTGGAGGAACGGGTGAAAGAGACACAGCAGAGATAACAAAAGACAAGAAAACGGGACACTCGACTCTGGAGAAAGAAGAAATTATGAAACAAATTGAGAAGCTCAAGAAAAGAAAAACTCCATGTGAAGACGGAATCGAAAATGAAGCGTGAATATATGGCACAGAAGAAATACTAGAAACACTGAACGAAATACTGAATGAAATATGGCTAAACGAAATACGAATGAAATATGGAAAGGAGGAGGGTTTCCAGAACAATGGAGGGAAGTCATTATCTGCCCCATCTACAAGAAGAGAGGAAAGGAGGAGGTGACCAACTACAGGGGAATAACGCTGCTGAACACCCGCTTACAAGATATATGCAATGGTGATAGAAGAAAGACGGACAAAAGAGATAGAGGAAAAGAATATACTACCGGATGGACAAGCCGGCTTTCGAAAAGGAAGAGGCACCGCGGACAACATTATACATCCTCCACCATCTCATTGAAAAAGAAATAAACAAGAAAGCAGGACGGGTGTATGCGCTGTTCGTAGACTTGAAGGCAGCCTTTTTGATAGCATAGAAAGAGAGGAATCATGGAAGAACTTGAAAGAAAGAGGGATAAACGAAAAACTAGTAAACTAAATGAAAAATGTATACAAAGAGACAAGAAACAAAGTAAGAATTGATGGGAAAGAGAGTTATTGTTTTTACGCAAAAAAAGGGTGTGAGACAGGGATGCCCCATGAGCCCCACAGTATTCGCAGCATACTTGGGAGATATAGACGAAATGTTCCGGTAAGCGCAGGCGGGAGGACTTGTGGTGGGAAACGAGAAAGTATGGACACTGGCGTATGCGGATGACTTGGTGGTGCTAGCTGAAGCTGAAAGAAATATGAGAGGAATGATAAAAACTTGGAAAGGTATTTGAGAAGGAAAAAGTTGGAAGTGAATATGAAGAAAACAAAACTAATGATTTTTTGAACGGGAAACAGAAGGCAAAAAAGAAGTAGAATGGAAATGGCAAGAGAGATTCAAGATCGAAGAAGTGAACGAGTTCCGATACCTCGGATATGTTTTCAACAGAGCTAACACCTCAGGAACCCATGTGAAAGAAATGATAAAGAAGGCGAATAAAATTCTAGAAAGCACGTGGGGAATAGGAGAAAGAAAATCCGAACATGACATAGGAAGAAGAATGATGATGTTCGACAGTTTGGTGGGCAGCACAGGAGCTGAAATGTGGGGATGAAAAGAGCACGAAGAGATGGAAAGAGTACAGGAGAGATATCTAAAATGGCTACTAGGATTGAACAGAGGAACACCGGGATATAATATATCACTCACTATATTATAGTGAGAGAAGAAACAAAGAGATGGAAGATAAGATTTGAAACAGGAAGAAAAGCGGTCAAGTACGAAGAAAAAATGGAAGACAGAAAACTGCAAAATTTTACAAGAATGCTGGACAGAGAAACTGAAGGATGCAGAAAAAGGGACACTGAAAGGCAGATAGAATTTCTATAGAAGAAGCGGTTACTCGAGCGAAGAGGTCAGAAGAATAAGAGAGAGTGGAGGACGGATGGCAGAGGAACTGAGAATGAGAAGTAGAGATGTGGAAAGCCAGGAAAGGAGAGAACGAATAAGAAATTCAAGATATAATGAATTATACGAAAATCTGATAACAGTAGTGAAACCAAAATACTTGAAGAGAGAAAACATGAAGGAAAGAAACATGATAGCGAGATTCAGATGCAGAAATGAGGAGAGAGATAATAAATACTGGATGGAGGAGGAAGAAAGAACATGCAGAATGTGTGGAAATGGAAGCGAGACAATGGAGAACATGTTGAAGGAATGCACAGAAATGCGAGAAAGTGATGGAGGAATCATGAAGACACTGAAAGAAGACGGAAGAGGGTTGAAATGGATGAAGGAGGTCATAAGGACAAGAAAAAAAAGAGTTTAATTTTATTTCTGTAAATATGTAATGAGTAACTAATAGC
Organism: Anaspis maculata; assembly: GCA_949128115.1. NCBI lineage: Eukaryota > Metazoa > Arthropoda > Insecta > Coleoptera > Scraptiidae > Anaspis > Anaspis maculata. The sequence goes on from OX421964.1 coordinate 2,849,044, forward strand.
TTAATTTATTGTGACAATGTGGGTCGAGAATTGTAAAACCGTATGGTTAATAAAGCTCACTACTACTTAAAAATCATAACTGTAGCTTGTTATAACGTTTTCTGGTCACTTATGTGCCGAAATTGGATGAATCTAGAATGGTTCAACTAGTTACTCCAACTTTGGTTGGAATTTAGAAACTTATGATAGAAAAAATCGAATTCGAAAAAGTGACTACTTCAATTTTTTGAAGAGTGTATTCAAAAAATGCTTACAGTTGACAAATTGTGACAACCAAACCAATTGCACGACGCTAGTTTCGACAGATATTTTCAAATCCGCAGCACCCTTGACCAAGATTATATTATGATTTTTAAGGATTAAGGATTCTGAACAAAATTTCGTTCACGTTTTCCCCAGTTCTTAAATCTGCCTGCCGATAGATATCTACTGGTCACTTATTTTCGCCCTCGCCCCTTTTTCCCTTTTCGCGTCAGACTGGGCTTCCTAAATACTACCCTGGCACGTTCATGCTGCCTGCGAAACCTCATGGCGCAGAGCGCCTGGCTCTTTGAAAGAAAATCGAAATTATAAAGAACTCTTTGAGAAACCCTTCGGGACGTATTGAGTGAGATTTATGCCCTTGTTCCTTGCCTTGCCTTCTACCGGTGCGAATATGCGTATACAAAGTAGTTCAAGAACGCGCCGCCGGTTTTGTCTTCTTGTTCATGCTCAAGTACCGGTAAATTCGTGCCAAAGTCGCGCATACACCTTATAGGCCAGGCGGTAGGTCATTCTGGATAGAAAAAATTCCGACCAAAGCTTTTATGGTGTCAAACTCTTCGTAAGGTCAGTAGGTATCTACCACTGAGTTTCCGCCCAAAAACGAGTTGTGCTGATTCCTCCACATCTGCCCAAAGGTAAAAGATGTCTTGAAGGTGCAAAAAGACCTATCAAACCCCCGTACTTTTTCATTTTATTTACCTCAATGCAAACGTACAACTCTAACGCAAACATTGGAAGCATTTGTCATCATCTCTGTGCCAGTCTTACTGTTGAAAAAAAAGATCTCTTTGTGCGGGTCAGATAAATCACATTTAATTGTTTTTCCACACAAAAAAACGATGGAGCAACATGTATTTTGGATGTTTTCTAATAACTTGTACTTACTGAACCCATTCATGGCGTTAAAATTTCAATAACAGCATTTTTGAAGATGTTGCCCGCTAAGAAGTGGATAATTTTTACCCGCCTGTTCAGCGGCAGTTTTTTCAATTTTGCCAAACACCGTTCTCGGAAATTTTATAGGGAATGACAAGCTGGAACTGTTTTCTAATGATATTATATCTGGCTTAACTGCGGCACGCTTTTTGAAAGTGTAGGAAACTGATTTCTTTCGAGCGGTTCTATTTTACCCGCGTGCGGCCATGCCTACTTGACATAGACCGGACTGATTACACAAGCTTGGAAATGTACTCTCTTCCAGCTTTGAATCACGACCATTAATGATAAAATAACGTATGATTTCTTCATGAATCAATGTACAAAGTCTCAATAATAATGGTCGCGTTTTAAAGATGGAGAAGAGTACATTTCCAAGCTCGTGTAATCAGTCCGGTCTATGTCAAGTAGGCACGGCCGCACACGGGTGAAACAGGACCTCTCGAAAAGAAAACAGTTTTTTAGACTTTCAAGTGCGTGCCGCGGTTAAGCCAGGCACGATATCGTTGGAGGAGAGTTTGAGCTTTTCATTTCTTATAAAACTGCCGGAAACGGTGTTTGGTAAAATTGGAAAAATTGCTGCTGAACAGGCGGGTAAAAATTAGTAACTTTTTTGCTGGCAACATCTTCAAAAATGCTGTTATTGAAATTTTAGTGCCATAGATGGGCTCAGTGAGTACAAGTTATTAGAAAACATCCAAAATACATGTTGCGCCATCGTTTTCTTGTGTAAAAAAAACAATTAAATGTGATTTATCTGATCCGCACAAAGAAATCTTTTTTTCAACAGTAAGACTGGCACAGAGATGATGACAGATGCTTTCAGTGGTTGCGTAAGAGTTGTATGTTTGCATTTAGGCAAATATAACAAAGAAGTAGGAAGGTTTAACAGGTCTTTTAGCACTTTCGAGGCATCCTTTACCTTCGCGCAGATGTGGAGGAATCAGCACAACTCGTTTTTGGGCGGAAACTCAGTGGTAGATAACTACTGACCTTACGAAGAGTTTGACATCATAAAAGCTTTGGTCGGAGTTTTTTCCAGATTGTAGTGATTTTACCGACATACCGCCTGGCCTATTAATACGATAGTCTTTTGTATTATGTCACTAATATCATAATTATAGTAATACACGAAAAAGCTTTGTTTATATGTTATTATGTAAATTATTGCGGTTATTTCACACTTACTTTCATGTTGTTTTTTTTTTTTTGTTGCAGGTAAGCTTGCCCGGCTTCTGCGAAAACTGAAAGGAAAAGTATAGACGAAAACGCATGCGGTAAGGTAAATTGACGTACGGAAAAGTCGTATATAGCTTTATCTTTTGTTTGTAATAATAATTATTTGCAATTAAGTGAGTGCTTGGTAATGATTCACCACGAAAGCCGCACACGCGGAAAATTGTACCTGTAGGTACATTTACGATAATATTATGTGGGACTGCGTCCTTGAAGAATTTCACTTTTTTCAATTATTGCATAACGTTTGCATCGACCAAAGACTAACGTAGCAATTAAATGCGTTAGTTTTCCGAGTTATTAAAGGGAAATTTGATCGATTGCGGTTTATAGTGTAAGGTGTAGATTTCCTGTACTGAATATAAAGAAAGTAAATATGAATAGATGTGTACCTGAGTACTTGTTACACTTTCTTGGCTTATGTGTGGCTGGCATAGTGGCGCCCGGTAGCGCTGATGTTATAGCGAAGGGGTGATTTGCATTTAAATTTAAAATTCTAAACGGCATGGCTGCAGGCGAGGGAGTACTGGAAATTATTATTATTATCATTAAAATGGTAATAATTTTATTTTTGATGAAAATTTGAATATGGCGTGAAACTAGCTGCGTGAAAGAGCATTTAATAGTGATGGAAATATAATTTTTTTATGCTGTGGCTACTACACTGAATCCTAATAAAGATTCAAATATTGATTTTTATTTATTATAAGGCAGTTAGACTTTGAAAGTATAGGGAATACGCTGCAAGAGAAAGGATAAAATTAACACGAGATTTCAGCTACTCGGGCCTTAGACGAAAAGCTGCAAGAATTCTTTTCCCACGACCACTCATAAAAGTGACATTTTCTACATGCTCTTGACTGTTTATAAGTACCAAATATCAAACAAGTGTCATACTCTCGCTACTTGATTATCTGGACATTTTTCAAATCTATTACCTGCGAAACTGACATTTTCCAGCTTTAATGCCAGGTCAGATGACCGGATCATACCTGACCCAACCTGACCTGACCTGACCTGACCTGACCTGACCAATTAATGACATTCCAAACATTATAGAAAATATCATTTCCTACAACTTTGAACCTAAAAATTTTTTGTATCTGAAACGATCCTCAGCGTTTAAAAGAAAAGGAAAAATGACCGGTTTTGGGGTTTTTTTTTCATCACTTTTCGTTTTCAATACACATTGTACCCACTATTTCGAAGAAATTCTGATTTTACACAACAATAATATCAATTAAAAAAATTGATTTTGAACAAACGAAACAATTTCTTCAGCTACTTCAACTGCAACTAGGTTTAGACTTCTTTTAGTCTGAAATTTTAACAAAGGATTTGAATTCAGAGTTGGAATTTGGTCGGAAATGACAAGGGAACTTGTTGTGTCACCTATGGACAAGTAAAGAAAAACATGCACCTTGTCGCTTTTCGCTGTCTTACGGTTCAAATGAAGCCCGGTTCACACAAAACAAGCAATAATTAACTGTCTAATGCTTTGCAAAATGTTTCAATAAAAAATCCGCTTATTGCTTGCAATAAAGCTTAATTTAGAGGCGAGAAAATTGACATAACGCTTTCAACAAGTGCCGCTGAGATAATTTCACATTACAAATAAAGTTCAGTTTACACGACGGGACAAGTGATGACGAGCTGCTTGATGCTTTAAGCAATATGCCATTGGAAGATGCGCTTGTCGCTTGCAAGTATAAAGCTCAATTTAGATGCGAGAAAATGATGCAAACATAACGCTTCCAACAAGGGCCGCAGGGATGATCTTATAATACAGATGAAGCTCAGTTTACACGACAGGACAAGTAATGACGAGCTGCTTGATGGTTCCAGCAATATGTCATTGGAAAACTCGCTTGTCACTTGCAAGTCGTGTGTAGCGCGTTCATCAGCAAGTCACCCAGTCAAAATCTTGGACATAAATAAAGCTCAGTTTACACGAGACAAACGATGACGAAATGCCTGAAGTTCAAGGCGTAATGTTTTGAGGAATCAGTTTGTCGCTTGCAAGAATAAAGCTCAGTTTAGACGCGAGAAAGTTGATGTGATTATAACGCTTCCAACAAGTGTCATGGCAATGAAGTTTGATCGGTTGTAACTGAGACACCCTGTAGAAGTATAGATCAGTTTACACAAAACGAGTGATTATAAATTGTCGTATCTATCTCAGTCGTTTCAGTAAAATAATATGAATTTAAGGATAATTCAAATCCAATCATACAAATCCCAAGTTTTATTAGAATCAAAAAAGTCATTTATATCTGAAATTATCTCTTATGCAAAAAACTGCCACTCGTAGGTATTCTTCCTTTTTTTTTTTGGCCAACATTCATATTTTTTGGTCTCTGAAGTTTACAGCGTCGAAATTATGGATTACTCGAAATCAGAAATTCTCACAGGAATGCGCTCAGAAATTTTGTGAATATTTCGAGAAATCCAACAGGAATCTTCAAAAATCCTTAGAAATTCTCCAAAATACTCGTATCATCCAAAGTTCTCAGGAATCTATACAAAATCTTAATAGAAATCTTCGAAAATTTCCAGATATCCCGCAGAAATCTTGAGAAATGCATAGAAATTTTTGGGAATCCTCACTTGTATTCTAAAAACCCTCTGAAATTCCGTAGAAATCTCGCCAAATCCATAGAAATTCTCAGAACATTTTTAGAAATCCCAAATTTCCAGGATCCCGTGAAAATTTTACAAAACCTCTAGAAATTCTAACTGAAAGCCTCAGAAATCCTGCAAAAATCCCTGGAAATTCTTGAAAACCTCGTAGAAATCCCTAAAAATTTGTGAAAATCCTTAGAAATCTCGTCGAAATTCTGAAAATCCCCAGAAATCTTTTAGAAATCTCAAAATTAATCTCGTAGACCCTTCAAAACATCCCTCGAATTTCCGTAGAAATCTTGAGGAATCTCTCTAATTCTCTTAGATTTTAAAAAATTTTCAGAACTCTAGACGTTTTCCAAACTCTTGTAGAAATAAAATTCCTAGATGTCATATACAGAGGTGTAGAATTTCTTCTCTATGAATTTTTATGAATCCCTGGAAATCTTGTATAAATCTTCAATTATCTTCAGAAATCTCTCAAATTTTCGTAGATATCTTGAGAAATCTCCAGAATTTTTTGAAAATCAATACGAATTTTCTTACAAATTTCTAGAAATTTCGGAAAATGTTGTAATAATATCCAGAAATTCATAGAAATCCAAAACAAATTTTCAAAAATCCTATATAGAAATTTTTAAAACTCCCTATAAATTCCCAGTATTTCCATAAAAATCTTTGGAAACTCTAAGGGATCTTTAAGGATCCTTTAGAAATCCCCAAAGTGAACGTGTAGGAACTAAATAAAAAAAAATCTCATCAACTCCTACAAATGTTGAAAACACTAGAAAATCCATAAAAAAATTTCGGAAATCCCCCCAGAAACTTTGAACGAATCCTTAGGAACCTTTAGATTTCCCGTAAAAATCTTGAGAAATCCCTAGAAATTTCTACAGGAGTCCTCAAAAATCTCATGAATACTTTTAAAAATGATGAGAAATCTCTAGAAATGCCTAGAAACTCTTCAAAAATCTCATAGAATTCTCTAAAAATCTCTAGAATTTCATACAAATCCTCATAAGCTCCCAAAAATCCCGTAGGAATTTCGAGAAACCATAAAAAAATTACTGGAAACCTCAACATTATTCGAAACTTCTACAAAATCTCGTAGACATATTTGTAAATTCGTAAAAAATCACGCAAAAATGTACACAAATTTTCCATTGATATTTTTCATCAACGTCCATTAATAAAGATTCACAGAAATACCGAGTAATTTTTCAAAAATCTCATACGAATCGTCAGTAATCCTTAGAGATCCCACCGAAATCTTCAAAAATTCCTAGAATTATTCTAGGAATCTTTAAAAAAATCTCATAGGAATCTTTAGAAAATCCTAGATTCTTGAAAATGAACTCACTTGAAAGTTAACTAACTTGAAATTGGGAATAAAATTGGAAGTTTGAAGAAAACCCTCAGAAATCTCGTAGAAATCTCTTTAAGCTCTCAAAATTTTGTAGAGATATTCAGAAATCTGTAACGAACCGTGAAAATCTTTAGTAGAAATCCTAGAGAGTCTTGTAGAAATTTCTGGAACCCCCTAAAACTTCCTGAAATCCTCAGAAATCTAGTAGAAATTTCTAAAGATCTCTGGAAGTTTTTCAAAAATCAATACAAATTTTAAAAACCGTAGCAATTTCTCACAAATCTTCATTCTGCGCGTAAAAATTTTGAACACAATAGAAATTACATACAGATCTTCAATCTCAGAACTTCCAACACATCTTCAGAAATCCCTAAAAATTCCTAGTATTCCCTCAAAAAATCTTTGAAAATCCCTAGAAATCTTGTATTATCTTCAGAAATTCCTAGAAATCCAAAACGCATCTTTAGGAATCCGTAGAGATCCTGCAGTAATGTACAGGGATCCCGAGAAATTCCATGAGGAATTCTCAGAAATCTAATCAAAAATCTACAGGGCAACAGTAGATTCCAAGTTTCATGCAAATCGTTCAACTAATAAGAGGCTCTAATTTGATCGCTAAAATGGCGGCGGAACTAATTAATTTATCTTGAAAATCAAAAGTTTATACGAGACGAGTAGTCTCCAAGCTTCATGAAAATCCTTCAAGTAAAAGGAGATTTCAAAATGGTGGGCGAAGTTGATGGCTGGGATCATAAGACCGATCATAAGCATTATTCTTTAAGGTTACTGTTTCAAATATTGGTGGAATATTTGCTGGCGATTCCAACAGGGGGATAAGGCACAGACCTGGAGACTTCAACTCGGAAACAAGCCACGAAACCCCACAATTGGCGGAGGCGCCGCTCAAAAGCTCGTCGGAAATTGCGGAGAAACTACTGTATCTTTTAGAGCTTTCAATAGGATCTTTGGCTTTTTTGTCGCTCTGTCTGGCCGTCTGTAATTTTGTACGTATGTTGCACATTATCTTGTCAAACGCGCATTTTACTCTGGAACCGTTCAAGCAATCTCGACCAAATTTTGTATCCGCGTTGCATCTGTGCCATACAGACGGAAAAAGCTTCAACAACTTTTCGCTGTGATCTGACGTCAAGCAAATCACTTGAAAATTACAGCTGTTTTTTCTCCGGGACTAAACTTTCCCTTTCAGGTCTTTGTGGGTCCATTTTTCAATTGACTGAATTTATTGCTTAGATTGGCATCTGCCAAAAATGGCAAGCTGTCAAATTCGAAACTTGAACACTGCATAGTTCGAGAAGTACTGAATTATTTCAACTACGTTTGGTACACGGCAAGGTTTGTACCGAACCATGGAGCATGATGAAAAGCTCAACTTCAAGCCAGGACTTTGAGGAAAAAATATTCCCCACTAGTCACATTCAAAAATAATAAACATTCTTTGTGGGTAAATTGCAGAGTGTGATCACGCTTTTCTTTATAAATAAAATACATACCTACCTGCCTCAAATGAATAAATACCATTCTGTTGTATTTTTCAGTTATTGCGGTCAATCTAGGTGATAACTCAATACCTACACAAGGATTCAGATTATCCTGTCAAGGATAACGTATGGTCCGAAAGTTTTGGGATTTTTTTTAAAAGCTAATAACTTTTTTTGAATAGTTTCAATTTTGTAACTTGATATTGCAAAAACTAGCATCATCTTCAACAATACGAAATTCATATTCAACATATTGAAGATGGGCCATTATTTTTGATGGCTCTCAGTTTTCTTCTGCCATGTTCGATCATTCTCTGGACAACAGCAGGATTAATTTCTCTGAGCTCCTGCCTTCCAATGTACCGCAAGCTCGACCAATATAAGATTTTTGGTAAGTATTGAGCAGGATTGTATACGACAAGGAAAGGGAAGCTGCAAATGAAGAACAATTACGGCGTCGCATTCTTCAATAACATTAGAGAATTTCGCATTTGAGAAATTGATACAAAAAGTTATGGAACATGGCAGAAGAAAATTGAGATCCATCGAAGATAATGGTTCATTATCAATATGTTGAACATGAATTTGATATTCTTATATATGATGTTAATTTTTGCAATATCAAGTTAAAAAATAGAGACTATTCAGAAAAAGTTATTAGCTTTGAACAATTTCCCAAAACTTTCGGACCATACGTTAGATATAATAATATTGATTTTATAAGTAGCTTTTTCTATGTACGATCATATTATCATAGTTGCTCAAATTTACGCATACCTTCATAACTAGATAAACGGAGGGATAAACGAACCAGACACGGAAAAAAATTCCGACAAAATTCGATGTTTTATTCACGCTTTGCCGTGCTACTATTCACGGCTACTATAACGGCGGAAAGAGAGCTTTGAATTGGGATTGTTGTGATATGTTGACCCGATTATTGAATAAAGCACGACGCGTTTCTAGATGATGTATATATTGCCGCATTTTTAGTAGCTTTATTTGGATTTCCACATGTAAGATTCATTTTTTCCATTATTCAAAGCTGGATGGTTGTGCGCCTTGAATTTCAATTTTTCGCTTTCCACTGAAGCTCTGGGTGTATTCACAATTGATTACGGCCTAATATACAAACAACCCTTGAAGCCTCCTAATTCCCCACTCGCGATTCTTTACTCTTAACACGTACCTACCGGGATTAAGCCTAAATTAATTGATGGTGTATCCGCTATCGATTCCCAGGCAGCGCTCCCTGGATGCAGTATAAGGGACTGGGTCAACCAGAAAATTGTGTGTATCCTTTCGGTTCGAGCGCCGCAGGCTATCGAAAGCTCTCGCGGGGCTGTCTCGTTGCACTTTTATAACACTTTCACTCTTTTGTTACCGCACGACGCCGCCTCTTCTTCCGACCATGGTCGATGGTTGGTACTTTAAAACTGAAATGGATAACAATTTTGCTTTTGCGGCAACCACCACCAGCAACCTTGCGACCGTACTCGTGGAAATAAATTCCGTTTTACTTCGGTGATTACACCTGAAACCGCGTAGGGATAAAAAATTACCGGTGCATCAAAACTGATTTCCTGCGGCACCGGGCCACCGTATCTTGGATGCATGTGTGTGTACATTAAAAATTATGTTGCCGGTAATTAGTGTGACGTCAGGTGTAGGTAATCTCGTGTTAGAACAGCCATGTATTATAAGTTTTTTTTTTTCAAGTATTTTAAGTAAGAACACATTTTTATTCACGCTTCATCAAAACTATTCTCTTTTTCGTTGGGTGTTTCATAAAAAAAAATGGTAATTTCAAAAAATGCCAGCGCCGATCAAAAATGCGAAAAGCATATCAAAGTGAAACTGAAATTTGACCCAGATTAGTACAAGTACTCTAGTTTTTCTTTGTGCATGTCTTTTAGATTTATTTGCCGGATCACGTAATGTTGATGACAACAGCAAAGATGTCTATATACAAAATAACAAGAAAAAATAGAATTGTACCTTACGTAATGCTCGCCAGGTTATACTTAGATATACGATAACTCAATGTAATAACGCAAATAAACGCAAGCTGGTGATGGGAACGAGAGAAGGTTATTGGTACATGAAAAACTTTTAATTCAAACTTTTTTACGTTTCTGTACCTTCGAAAATACTTTTAATTTTTTGTGATATGACCTAAAAGTACGCTGAGAAGTTTGTATAATTGATAGAATTATCAATTTCGACATGGTTATGCTGGCGCGGTTGTAAATGATGGGTAATTGGTGGTTTGGACCCAACTCTTGAACTGCGTTTTGATTGCTTAGAATGTGATTTGCTGAAGAAAGTGCAGTTTTTAGATCCACGGTGATTATTGTGTTATATCGAGAAAAAATTGCAAATCCCAACAATTTTTTCTCTTGAGAAAACTATGCATGAACCAATAGTGTAGTCAGGCATAAGCTGGTATCGTTAAGAAGATGCAGTCTGTTTAAGAATCCATCATCTTTGATATTTCTGTTCTACTGGATTTCTAATGATTCCCTGATTCTTAGCATCATTATCGTGATTGGAACAATGAAGTTGATTGGTCATTTTAAATTGTTATTGATATTGTAACCTTCCACATTGGATTGTAGCTCAAGTGATGTGAAATTGCGTGTAATTTATAAAAATGTAAAATTTCACTCAAAATTTCAATTAACTTACAAAGTGGGCTGTCATTGACATATAATTATTGAAATTTATGCACAATTCAGCTTATAAAAATTGGTTTTTGTTACCAACGGAACTTCTGATGCCAATAAAAATGTCATTCAAATCTGAAATTATCTCTTGTACAAAAAAAAACTGCCACTCGTAGTATCGTATGTAATTTTTTTTGCCAACAGTCATATTTTCTGGCCTCGAAAGCTCATGGCGTCGGAATTACGAATCACTCGAAATCCGAAATTCTCACACGAGTCCTCAGAAATGTCGAAAATATTCAGAGGAACCCCACAGAAATCTTCCAACAACCATAGAAATCTTTTCAAAAATCTCGTCATCTTCCAAGGTCTCTAGAAATCTCATATTTTCCGAAAATTATATTCCGCAGAAATCTTGAGTAATGACCCAATAAGTGAAAAATACAACAGAACGGTATTCATTCATTCAAGGCGGATGTATGTATTTTATTTATAAAGAAAAGCGTGATCGCACACTCTGCAATTTCCCCACAATTATTTTTTTCAATGTGTTTTTTTTTTCAAAGCCCTGGCTTGAAGTCAAGCTTTCCATCATACTCCATGGTTTGGTACAAACCCTTGCCGTGTACCAAACTTAGTTGGAATAATTCAGTACTTCTCGAACTATGCAGTGTTAAAGTTTCGAATCTGACAGATTGCCATTTTTGGCAGATGACAGTCTAAGCAATAAATTCAGTCAATTGAAAAACGGACCCACAAGGACCTGAAAAGGAAAGTTTGGTCCCGGAGAAGAAATGGCTGTGATTTTCAAGTGACTCGCTTGACGTCAGATCACAGCGAAAAGTTTACGAAGCTTTTTCCGTCTGTATGGCTCAGATGCAACGCGTATACAAAATTTGGTCGAAATTGCTTGAACGGTTCCAGAGTAAAATGCTCGTTTGACAAATACAATATGCAACATACATACAAAAATCACAGACGGCCAGACAAAGCTTCAAAAAAAGCCAAAGGTTCTGATGAAAGCTCTTGCAAATACAGTAGCTTCTCCACAAATCCGACAAGCTTTTGAGCGGCGCCTCCGCCAATTGTAGGGTTTCGTGGCCTGTTCCCAAGTTGAGGTCTCCAGGTCTGTGCCTTATCTCCCTGTTGGAGTCGCCAGCAAATATTCCAACAATCTTGGAAACAGTGGCCTAGAAAAATAGTGCTTATGATCGGTCTTATGAGCCCAGTCATCAACTTCGCCCACCATTTTCAAATCTCTTTTCAGTTGAACGATTTTCATGAAGCTTGGAATCTACTCGTCTCGTATAAAGTTCCCATTTTCAAGATAAATTGATTGTTCCGCCGCCATTTTAGCAATCAAATTGGAACCTATCTCTAAGTAGTTGAACGATTCGCATGAAACTTGGAATCTACTGGTAAATCCCTGTGTAGATTTTTGATTCTTGATTAGATCTCTGAGAATTCCTGTTAGACTTTCTCGGGATCCCTGTACAGGGTGTTCACGATAAAATTCACCCCCCTCCAGTTCATTCCCCTTCAAGATATTTCGAAGAAATAAAAACTTTTTCTTCACGATTTTTCCCAGGGACCTTAAATCAATCCTCTAAAAGTTTCTAATTGGTACCGTATACAGGGTGTTATATGTAACTTTTTTATTTTAAATGCAACACCCTATATTTTATTCCGTTATTTGGTGCAGCTTTTTGTTCTAATTACAAATATATATGAGACTTATGATTTATTTCGACAAGTAAGTTGTCGGAAAAATAATAAAATAGGTAGTCAAATAATTTTGTTTCGCAGCAAGATGGCTTTGGTTTCTACAGTTCACTTGAAAAAAAGTTATTCTCGAAGCATTTTGTCTGCAGAATTCAACTCTGCATGGATAAATGGTCTAATTCGTTCCTAATACAGGGTGTTGCATAATTTTCAATTTTTAATTCATTTGACTACCTATTTCATTATTTTTTTGACAGCTTCCTTGTCAAAATAAATCATAAATGTTATATATCTTTGTAATCAGAAAGAAAGGCTCCATCAAATGACGTAATAAAATATAGGGTGTTGCATTTGAAATAAAAAAGTTACATGTCACACCCTGTACACGGTACCGATTGAAAACATTTAGACGATTGGTTCAAGATCTCTGGGAAAAATCGTTGGGAAAAAATTTTTAGTTTTTCAAAATGTTTCAAAGGGAAATCTCCTAGAGGGGGGGTGAATTTTATCGTGAACACCCTGTACATTATTACGGGATCTCTACGGATTCTTGAAGATTCGTTTCGGATTTCTAGAGATTTCCCAAGATTTCCACAGGGGTTTCTAGAAATTTTCAGGGATTTCTGAAAATGTGTAGGAAGCTCTGGGATTAAAAATCTGTGTGTAATTTCTATTGTGTTCAAGATTTTTAGGCGTAGAATGAAGATTTGTAAGAAATTGCTACGGTTTTCAAAATTTGTATTGATTTTTGGAAGACTTCCAGAGATCTCTAGAAATTTCTACGAGATTTCTAAGGATTTCAGGAAGCTTTAGGAAGTTCTAGAAATTTCTACAAGGTTCTTAAAGATTTTCACGGTTCATTACAGGTTTCTGAATATTTCTACAAATTTTTTGAGAACTTGAAGAGATTTCTACGAGATTTCTGAGGGTTTTCTTTGAACTTTCATTTTTATTCCCACTTTTAAGTGAGTTGATTTTCATGAATCTAGGATTTTCTAAAGGTTTCTACAAGATTTCTTGAAGATTTCTAGAATAATTCCAGGAATTTTGGAAGATTTTGGTGGGATCTCTAGGTATTCCTGATGATTCGTATGAGATTTTCAAAACATTGCTGGGTATTTCTGTGAATCTTCATCAATTTTTGCAGATTACTGCTGGATTAACAAGGATTTCAAAGATATTTCTGAAAGATTTTCAAGGAATTTCTTGAGATTCTTGAGGACGTATAAATTTTTGTACATTTTCGCGTGATTTTTTAGGGATTCACAAAAATGTCCACTAGATTTTGTACAAAGTGTGTATTTTGTGTATTTTCTTGTAGAAAATTTCTATGGTTTCTCAAGATTCCTACGGAATTTCTAGGGGTTTATGAGGATTTGTTTGAAATTCTAGGGATTTTTAAAGATTTCTACATAATTCTTGAAGGTGTTTATGAGATTTTTGAGGATCCTGTAGAAATTTCTAGGGATTTCTGAAGATTTTTACGGAAAATCTAGAGATTCTTGAAGATTCGTTCAGAGTTTCTGAGGAAATTTCCGAATTTTTCCACGGAATTTTTGAAGTTTTCTGAAGATTCTTTACGGAGTTTCTAGAGATTTCCAAGGATTTACGATAATTTCTATGCAGTTCTGGGATTGAAGATTTCAATAGATGTGATGGGCTAGAGTGGAGAGTGAAGATTTTCATGGAATTTCTAGTGTTTTCAAAATTTCTAGGGATTTTTGAGATTTTTTTTTTATTAAATATCGATGATCTTCTGTCTATACACTACTTTATAAAAAATCGTTGTCTATTTTTCGACCAATATATATTTCGAGCTGATGGCGCTCATCTTCAGGGTTTTTTTGCTACAAATAAATATATAAATGGTATGAATATACAGAAACCAAAATTCAAAATAACTCACTTTTTAGATTTTTGAAAAAAGTTTCATGTCAGGATGGAAAATAATTGTCAGTTTGAATTTTGGTAATTGTTAACAATAATTGCTTAGATACTAAATAATGAATAAAGGTGTTCGGGTGAAGGTAAATAGGTAAAAAAAGGAAAGAATTGAATAAACTTGAGTGCCACCTGAAAAAATGGGGAACAGACTAACCGGCTACTTGAGAGAGACACAAACACACACCAACAGAACCAAGGAACAACTCAAACAAACATCAAGTGAACTGTTTGAAGAAGTCACTCAAAAGAAAATTTTTTTTTTATTTAGAATCTACACGTTCACATTGGGGGAATTTCTAAAGGATTTCACAAGATTCGTGGAAATTTCCAAAGATTCTTATAGAAATACTGGGAATTTTCAAGGAGTTCAGTCTATAGGATTTCTGAAAATTTGTTTTGGATTTCCAAGAAATTCTGAATACTATTATAAGATCTTCAGGGATTTCTAGAAATATCTGAAAATTCGTATTGATTTCCATAACTTGCAGGAGATTTTCCAAGAACTCTACGGAAATTCTAAAAATTTTTAAATATTTTTGAAGATTTATACAAGATTTCCAGGGATTTATGGAAATTCATAGAGAAGAAATTCTAAACATTTGGATATGACATCTAGGAATGTTAAAATATTCTTACCAGATTTCAGAAAACTTCTAGAAATCTAAGGATTTCTGAAATCTGCGGGAATTCGGGGGATTTCTCAAGATTTTTAGGGTAATTCGAGGGATTTTTCAAGGTCTCTACGGGATTCCTTCTAAGAATCCTTGAAAATTTCTGTTGGTTTGTTTGTTTATTTAAATTCAAATGATTCATAAATTTTCACATTCAAATTTTGGATGTAGCTCAGCCGAAGCTGGTCTTCCGTCAATCCTTTCAATTTCTGGGATTTTTAATGTGCCTACGAGATTTTTGAGGGATTCCAGGAGCTTTTAGAGATTTCTACGAGGTTTTCAAGAATTTATAGGGATTTCTGCAGGATTTCTAAGGATTTCTGTGGGAATTTCTTGGAGTTTTGAACTTTTTTACGAAATCCTGATTCGTATGAGATTTCTAAAAATTATCTGAGAATTTCTATGGATTTCTACGGATTTCCGAGGGTTTTTAAAAGATCTTTAGGAATCGCTAGAAATTCCACGAGAATTCCCAAAAATCTTGTAAACATCTTCGCGAACTAAGTAGAAATCCTTAGAGATGTCTAGAAATTACTCAAAAACCTCGTAGAATTATTCAGAAATCCCTAGAATTTATACAAATTATCATAAATTCCTGGAAATTCAATAAAAATCTTGTGAAATCCATAGAAAGTTTAGAGCGTCCTCAAAAATCTCAAGCAATTTCTTAAAAATCTCTCAGACATATCTTTGAATTCTCTGGAAATTCCGTAGAAATAAAAACCAATAAAGATTTTCAGTAATACTGAGTAATTTTCAAAAATTTCATAGGTGCGAACCATCAGGAATCCCTAGAGATCCCTGAGAAATCTTCAAAAATCCTTTGGAATATCCTAGAGATCTTCAAAAAGTCTCGTAGCTTGTAGAAATCTTCAACAATTCCTAAATTCTCACAAATGAACTCAGTCGTAATAATAAATGAATTAAGTTCACAAACAGATGCTATACTATTCTTAAATAAAACAGTTATAAGAACAATAAAGGTTTTTCTCCTTATCGGCTTTTTCTTGCCACAGAAGTTTCTCTGTTCATTCATCAGTTTCACAAGCTCAGAAAAGTGCAAATTCGGACAAGACAGTACCCGGACTTTTCACCGGGAATCGAACCCAGGACTTCCGCAGGCAGCCACTCGACCGCCGGCGCCACGGGGCCGTCCTAAATAAAACAGATCAAAAAGGGAATAAAGTTGGAAGTTGTTGGAAGAAAATCCCCAGAAATCTCGTAGAAATCCCCAGAAGCTCTCAAAAATCTTGTAGAAATATTCATAAATCTTTAATAACCCGTGAAAGTTTTCAGAAGTTTTGAAGAATCGTGTTGAAATTTTTAGAACTCCATAAAATTCCTTGAAATTCTTAGGAATCCCGTAGAAATTTCAAGGGATTTCTAGAAGTCTCCAAAACTTGCGTAGAAATCTTGAAAACCCTAGCAATTTCATACAAATTTTCTTTCTTCACGTAGAAATCTCGAACCCAACTAATAGAAATTACATACAGATCTTCAGTCTCAAAACTCCTCACATATTTTCAGGAATCCTTAGAAATCTCTGGCAACCCCGTAAAAATTTTGTGTAATCCCCAGAAATTCCGTAAAAAAATTCAGGAATCCCTAGAAATACAAAATTATCCTCCAGGAATCTCTAGTGATCCCCCGAATTGTACAGAGATCCATGAAATTCTCACTAGAATTCCCAGAAACTCGTAAATATCATATTATATTATTATATTCCGTGATTTTTGTAATAAAAAAAATATCATATCTTTGAGTAATTCTGTAGAATGTCTTCAAATATCTCGTGGGAATCTTCATAAATTCCTAGAAATCCCGTGGAAATAATTGAGAAATCTATAAAGAATTGTGGGAATCCTCAACATTCTCCAAAAACTCGTACAAAACCTTGTAGAAATTTTTGAAAATTGCTAAAAATCTCGTAGAAATTTCCCAAAACCCATAGAAATTTCTAGGAATCGTTGAAAATTCTCTAAATTCCAGAACAGTTGTTGAAAACTTCTGGATACTCTGTGGAAATTCCAAGAAATCCCTAGAAGTTTTTGGAAATCTCGAAGAAACATCTAAAAATACCATGAAAATCCCTAGATATTCCGTTGAAATCTGCTTAGAAATTCTCAGAAGTCCTTGAATATCTCATAGAAGCTTTTCGTGATCGCTAGAAACCGTGGAAATATTAGGGGATCCTTGAAAATTGGACGTTTTTTTTTTGCTATGGGACCCGGATTGGAATATAAATAAAACAAAAAAAAATTCACACAGGCTGTAGATGAAACAGTGCAAAACTCGTAATGGTTTAGCTATGTTCCATTTTGTCAAGATATTTGATGTATCCCCAACAATGTTGTTCTTGACGGTAGTAACGTTCACAAAAGGCCCAGGAAGCTCTTGCATTTAAAACAAAATGTTCCATGTTCCATGTTCCATTTTGTCAAGATATTTGATGTATCCCCAACAATGTTGTTCTTGACGGTAGTAACGTTCACAAAAGGCCCAGGAAGCTCTTGCATTTAAAACAAAATTTACATTCCATTAGCATTTTATAGGACTTTTCTCGTTTTATTCCAAATCACGTGGTAATACGCCAACGCAGTATAATAGTATAGGTATACAGCAAATCCCTAGGAACTCGAAGAAATTGAAAATAATGTGGATTTTACGTCTAATTAATATTTATGTTAACACTTAATTCCCCGCCACCATCTCGCATATCCTTGAATTACATGCATAATATTCATTGTCATGCCGCGGCAAAGGCACTAATTATATTCTCTGCGTTTCCCGCACTTGACGTTTTATATGAGCCTGGGTTTAATTCAAACAAAGTGCACAAGGTTGTGTGCAAATCTCGCAGGTCGATCATCCTTTCCTCTCTCTGCTGCTCTGTAGGTCACCCATCCAATCCGACCAACCCAGCATGCACCACTGAAATCACACTTTTTACTTCCACGACCCATCACCTCTACCATAATTTTTTTTTTTTTTTTTTTTTTTTTTTTTTAATGGTGCTTTGAGTTTATTCAACTACAAGTACAACATATTATTGTAGAACCATAATTTGGTTCCTATACTTGATGAAAAACTGCAAATTTTTAACTTTTTAGTTTGTGAACAGATTTATGCTAATGATCTTTAAGCAAAGGGTAATTGAACGTTTTTAGGCAATTTCTCTTGAAATTCTTCTAGCTTTCCGACAGTTTTCCATTTTAAAATGGGTAACCGGCCTGGCTTAACGAGACCGGACTCAAATGATGAAGCAACAAAAAGAATCCCTTATTAGAGAAAGTATCTCAATTTTTCAAAAAAAAAATCAAATTCAGACTTCCCACCCGAAGGAACGTCTCAATAAAATTTCCATTCGTTCCTTGCCACTCCTCGAAGTTTTGGGGTGACACAACCATTTTTTTTTTAATTTTAATTTCTTCGACAAATTGCATCCATTTCACGTCGACAGTCTACATTTCATTATACGACTACCAGTAATTAATAGAAGATCGATCCTGTTACATACATGCTTAAATATTCAAATTGACTTCTCCAACGCCCATTTTGGCGCCACCTTATCTGTTTTCAAATTGCCGTACTGAAACTTTATAACTGTCGAGTCTTTAAACTTACTTGTACGAGCAAACTGTTGCTGGATGTGCTTGGAGAATAAACTAAACTAGAACGCGATAGTACTACGATAGTAGTAGTATATTATACGGCTTTTATAACAGTAGCACGTCTAACGTCTCGTCTGGGTATCTCGAAGATAGCGTGATGCTACACAGGGTTTATTTACGGAAACCACCTTGCGAATACTTGGATGCTCGACTGGGCACATTAAAATATATGAAATTTTCCATTAGCATTAGGATAATTGATGTAATTTTCTTAAGGGAAGCGTGCTGGTAGTTGTGTGCAGAAAATAGCGGCCGTTTGGAGACTGGACGCGATTTTTATTCATTCAACCGCTTTTCAACTAATAGAAATTCACATCGGCACGCAATCCTTGTCGGTATATAGAGATTTATGCAAAAACGAACGTAATAATTGGGATAATTGCCCATGATATTAGTTTCAGATCTATTATTGTATGAGTGGGTATGTTTTATTGCGGAATCTTGTTTAAAAGTTTCTTCATTATCGAGTTTCGTAGTGATATCTGGACTGCGGGAATGCGTTGATATGGTAATCGAGTACAAAATTTACTTTTTCTTGAATTCTTCAAAGTAGATAATTCGTTCTTTAGAAATTTATCCTCCATCGCTCGCAGTGGGTGTAAAGAGGCTCTCGAAACTGCAGTCAGGAATTTTTATTAAATATTTTGTCGGAAGACCGCCTTTTATTTTTATAGTTCAGATAGTTCGTCTGAAATTCTCCTCCTCTTTTTTCTTCTTTCCCTTCTTCTCATTCGATGTCTTTTTTCCTTTTTTTTCTCCAAAAACCAAAAAGACGTAGACTGGTGCAGGAGGCCCGTTATAATGATGCATAATTCCATGGATCTCAAGATACACCAAACAATTTTGAAACATCTGTGACCGCTTTCAAGATAGCTTGAAGAAACTCAAATCTGTTAAAAAACACATTATCCATTAAATCGGTTATTTCCCAAAATTTTGGAGTGAAACTTGATATTTGCTTGATTAGTAAACGCACCTGATTTTGAAGTGGTGCCGATGCAGTTCCATTGTCAAGCAGTTTAGTTGAAAGCTGGAATTTCAATATAAAGTCGAAATCATCAGAAAGAGCGGAAATTCCGAGATGAAGTCAGAATGCCGAGCCAAAGTCGGAAATCAGAGATAAAGTCAGAATTCCAAGATAAAGTCGGAAGCCCGAGTTCAAGTCAGTATTCTGAGATCGAAAGTCGGAATTCCGAGTTTAAGTCAGAATTCTGAGACAAAGAGTACAAGTCAGAATTTCAAGATAAAGTCAGATATCTAGAATACCTAAAGAACAATGATTTGTGTGTGCCCTTTCTACGCTTTCGTAGTATACGCATCATGGGTACCAAGCTGAATTTTAAAAATTCCCTTGTGGTTTGCGGCACAGACCAGCGTCAAAAGGCCCTTGCTCATGACATTATAATGCCGCAGTAAATTGCATTCGTTTCATGGTTTGGCGGTTTTGACTTTTGCCCCTTCCCTTTTTGCGTGCAAAACTGTTTAAAACCGAAACGAATTTTCAGTCATACCTACGTGGATTAATTTATTCGCCGATTAATACGAGCACAGGCTGATGACAAATATGAAGCCGATCAAATATTAATGCCCCAAACGTTTATACAAATGCGGCATTATACGGAATCTCTTTAGTATACAATTAGCTGTAAGCACTTATTTTGTTGTTGATGATTATTTTATTTACAACCACTGGATTATGGAGAGATATTGTATTCCCTTGTAAATGCCTAACGACCCCAATAATTCAACCCGTGGACTAGGAACCGTGGATTTAGGAATCATGCATGACCAAAATTAGTTTTCTCTTTCAATTGGTCGTGCGTAATAGTATATTATTCAACAAGCGGGTAATGATTGCTTCTTACTCATGAGGATGCAGTTTCCCTGCATCCAAATGAGTAATAGCCATTACTTGCGAGTAGAATACTATGCTTTATCCAGTCTTATTGGAAAATGCAAGCATGTATGCGCATGATAATACGTGCATTATTCAATAGGATTGGATAAAATATAGTATTCGGCTCGCTATAATGACTATTATCCGCTAGGGTGTCCTCATAACAATCGCTGCCGCTTCTGTCCCAAACGACACCCGCGCAAATAATAGCTCTCATTATATGTTCGTTAAATAATATACTATTGTCTACTTGCGTCCAGTGAGTTATGAACAGGAGCCCTGGCCCGTAAGTAATAATTGAAGAATCACTTGTTGGGACCAGTTGCAAAAATGCAAGTGGGAATACACAGTGTTTATTACCACTATTATATTTTTTGTGAACTGTCACAATTTTGCAGCTTGCAAAATTTTCTGTCGAAACTACCATTGATGCCGTGGATAAAGCATTGTATTCGCATATTATGTAATAGCTATTACTCATTAAGATGCTTTATGACACTCGCCAAGGCTCGTGTCGGCTAACTGCATCCTCTTTGACAAACAGCATTCATTACGCGGCTCGTGGAATAATATGCCATCACTGGTGTTGCCATCAAACATCAGTGAAATGCGATCTTTTTTTCAGCACTGTTCCATAGACTAGGTTAAATCGTATCCGTGATCATTTCATTATCATGTCACCACCCACCGTCACCTGTTATGGTTTCTGTGGTGAACATGATGGTGTCTATGTGCAGTAGTGTGAACTGTGCACGTCTCACATGGCTTTTCTATGTGGTGACATTACGTTTAACTTGCGGGAGTTGGAAGATTATTATTTATAATAACAATATTGTCACGTATTTCGCGTACAGTTTCGACTATAATTGAGACGATCGTTTCAAAACACACTGTCTATTACTGCGTACTACAATAAATACACGCCAACACTTATTCACTTGGGAAAATCGCAGATTACTAGTCGCTCTTTCTATCCGCTTTCTACCACTTCACATTCAATACTGAATCTGTGGGCGATCTATGGTGCTCATTTATACCTCCCACTAGCCTTCTCGGATGTTCCATGGGTCCTCCAGCGAATTCCACAGTGACTTGGCGTTATGGTTTATTGGCGACTCCCGAGTAATCTTACACCTTTCGCGTGCAATCTCAACGTGCTGTGAAGCCGGCACCTTCGCCAAAATGGACAGATGTGTCTCACTCGCATGTTCAAGTGTCCACGTATTTCAATCGTCAAGCCACATCGCGTATATTCTGGAATTGTTCAGAGCTCCGCACTTGTACACTGCGACCTAATGGGAAGAGTCTAGAAAGATCGCGTGTTTTCCAAAATCGCCGCTCGTAACAATATTAACCCTGGGTTGCATCAACGCTCAATTATACAGGCTGTCCTGAAATTAATGCAACAAAATTTACAGGGAGATAGAAAATTGAAAAATAAGGGGACTTCCTTGATGAAAGTACCCTCGCAAACGTAATAACGGAGATACAGGCCTTTGAAGTTGTTTTTTGAAAACAGTTTTTTTGACATTACTTTTGAACCGTTTAACCGATTCCATTCAAATCTCTACCAAAAGTTACTGAAATAGGTCTTTATTGAACAATTATAACGAATTTTATCAATCATTTTCAGGGGCGAAGATGATAGGGGATACCTTCCCCCCTTTCACCCTATTTTTCGCTCCTGGATATTTTTGGAGATGGTTTGAATTTTTTGAATTCTACGTTCAACTCAGAGGAATAAGTTACTTTTGCAAAATTTTGATTAGAGGCTTCGTTTTGAAGATATTTGGGATTGAAACATTGGAAAACATCTCAAAACCGCCAGTTTCCAGGGTCCAAATTTTTTTTCTGAAAAACTTCATGTTTTTCAGAAAAAATGATGGTTTATCAACCTAAAACACCTGGAATTCTTATTTCACTTGAGAAATCTTGAGTTTTCTTGATTTTGAAGGCCTTTGAAAATGGTGTTTTCGATACGTTTTCCGAAGTTTCAAACCCAAATATCTCAAAAACGAAGCCTTTAATTAGGCCTTTAATCAAAATTTTGCAAGCGTAATTTTTTTCTCCAAATTGAACGTAGAATTCAAAAATTAAAACCATTTCCAAAAATATTAGGGGGGGGGGTGTGGAAAATGGGGGAAAAACATACAACAACACCCATACATCCCTATTGTAAAATAGGGAAGGTACAACCTATTATCTCCGCCCCTAAAAAGGTTTGATGAGATCCGTTATTTTTGTTGAATAGAGACCTATTTTAGAAAACTTTGGTTGAAATTTTAATAAAATCGGTTAAACGGTTCAAAAGTAATGTCAAAAAAACTGTCTCTAAAAAACAACTTTGAAGGCTTGTATCTCCGTTATGACGATTGCGAGGGTGTTTTTACCAAGGAAGTCCCCTTATTTTTCAATTTTCTACCTCCCTGTAAATTTTGTTGCATCAATTTCGGGACACCCTGTACAGGGTGGTCCAGGTTATAGTAGCAATAATTCACCATTCGATGGTCGATCAAAAACTAGGTCGACATGCATAATTTAATTTTTCTCCAAAACGCTTCCTAAGAGAGATAGAGCCCTTCAAAGTTCAGTTTTTAAAATCATCTTTTTGCAATAACTCTCAAGTCATCAAAGCGATTTTTACTAAATTTGGCACAAATACAATCAAATAAATACCCATCACTTGACGTAGATAACTTTTGTCACAATTGTCCAGTGGCGTAGATACCGGGGGATTGTTCAACTTCTCCCACCCCATTTCCTACGCCACTGGATATTTTCGAAAAATTATACTTTTTTTAAATTCCTTGTTTAATTTAGAAAAAAAAGTTACTCTTGTAAAATTTTGATTAGAGGCTTCATTCCCGAGATATTTATTTGGGTTTGAAACTTTGGAAAACACCTCGATATCGCGACTTTCAAAGGCCTAAAAACTAAAATCCAAGAAAACTCATGATTCCTCAACTGGAATGAGTTTTCTAGGTCGTTTGAGCTGATTTGCTGCTATTTTTTGCTAAGAAACGAGGCGTTTTCAGAGAAAAAACAATTTGGGCTCTGGAAAGTGGCGATTTCGAGATGTTTTTAAAAATTTAAAACCCAAATATCTCGAAAATCAAGCCTCTTATCAAAATTTCACAGGAGTAACTTTTTTTCTAAATTGAACAAGAAATTCAAAAAAAGTATAGTTTTCCAAAAATATCCAGTAGCGTAGAAAATGGGATGGGGAAAGTTGAACAATCTCCCGTATCTACGCCACCGGACAATTATGACAAAAGTTATCTACGTCAAGTGATTAGTATCTATTTTATGAGTATTTGTATCAAATTTGGTCGAAATCGCTTTGATGACCTGAGAGTTATTGCAAAAATAAGATTTTTAAAACTGAACTTTGAAGGGCTGTATCTCTCTTAGGAAGCGTTTTGGAAAAAAAAATGTATCGATGTCGACCTAGTTTTTGATGAACAATCGATTAGTGAATTATTGTCACTATAACCTGGACCACCCTGTACAGGGTATCCCGAAATTTATGCAACAAAATTTACAGGGAGGTAGACAATCGAAAAATAAGGGGACATCCTCAATGAAAATACTCTCGCAAACGTAATAACGGAGATACAGGCCTTCAAAGTTGGTTTCTCAAAACAGTTTTTTTTGCATAACTTCTGAACCGTTCAGCCGATTTTATTCAAATTTGAACCAAAGTTTACTAAAATAGGTCTCTATCGAACAATGATAACGCATTCCATCAAACATTTTCAGGGGCGAAGATAATAAGGGGTACCTTTCCTCTTTCTCCCCTATTTTTCACCCCCTTGAATATTTTTGAAAATTGTTGCAATTTTTGAATTGTACGTTCAATTTAGAGAAAAAAGTTACTGTTGCAAAATTTTGATTGAAGGCTTCATTTTTGAGATATTTGGGTTTGAAACTGCGGAGAACATCTCGAAAACACCACTTTCAAGACCTTAAAAATTATAATTCAAGAAAACTTAAGATTCCTCAACTGAAATAAGTTTCCTAGGTGTTTCAAGTTGATCAACTACCATTTTTGCAAAGAAACATGAAGCTTTTCAGAAAAAAAAGGGCCCTGAAAAGTTGCTATTTTGAGATGTTCTCCGAAGTTTCAAACTCAAATATCTCAAAAATGGAGCCTCAATCGAAATTTTGCAGGAGTAACTTTTTTCTCTAAATTGAACGTAGGATTCAAAAATTTCGAACCATTTCCAAAAATATCCAGGAGGGTGGAAAATAGGGGGAAGAGAAGGAAGATACCCCCAATTATCTTCGCCCCTAAAAATGTTTGATAAAATGCGTTATCACCGTTCAATATTTTAGTAACCTTTGATCTAAATTTGAATGAAATCGGTCAAACGGTTCAAAAGTTATTAAAAAAAACTGTTTTCAAAAAACAACTTTGAAGGCCCGTATCTCCGTTATTACATTTGCGAGGGTATTTTTTATCAGAAGAGTCGCCTTATTTTTCAATTTTCTATCTCCCTGTGAATTTTGGTGCATTAATTTCGGGACACCTGTGTAATACGATATTAGTAAAATTTCTTTTTGTCAGTACTCCTTGGTAGATAATAAAAATTCTGGTTTCACAAAAATGAATGATCCAATGATTGATTAGCTGGAAATTTTAGGCATTTCCCATGGTCAACCTACTAGGATTGGCCAGATTTAAACCCATTCAATCTCGTATAAGCGTGAATTGCGTCTTATTTTTCTGGTGCAACCCAGAGTAAGGTTTTTATTTGGCCATTAATAAACCTTCGGTGTTCACATTTTACTTTCCCGACCTCCCCATCAACATTGGAAGGGGAAGTATTGTAATCGTGCAGAGTGCAGATAAAATGTTTTGAGATTTCGCCGGATAATATCCATTTTGAGGTCTCCCAAGACGATCAAGACCATTTTCAGAGCGATGTCTGTCTATGTGTCTGTCTGTCTGTGATCATCCACGATAACTGCCGAACTGTTGTTTCGATTGGCTTGAAATGCGAACATGGTTTTCCTGTGGAATTAGCCCATTACTTTTTGGCTGTCATCTGTCAACCAGAAGTGAACGTATCAACAAATGTCACAAGCTGTATCTCACGGAACTTGACTTGCAGTATGTCATTTGAAAGCCCTTAGTAAAACTGTGTTCAGACCAGTTGGAAGTATTGCCCTATCTGTCATCTGTCAAGTAATAACAAAATGTCAAAGCTCAAAACTTCACCATTCAAAATTATTCAAAATCGATCCGATGGATTGGAGCTAAATTTGGCAGGAAGCAACACAACAAAAGAGTCAAACTAGGTCTGAAGTTTGAACTTCCACCATTTTCTAGTCGGGTGTTATGAATTTCAAAAATTTCTCTTAGCCGTTGCCACCCGAGAGGGCCCCTCGTCCGTATTTTGACCAGGACGAGGCGCTTTTGATGCAGAGTTCCACTCAAAAATTATTCCTGCTCGGGGATCTACTTTTTTCGAAAAATTCCAACTGACATCGAAAGTAGATCAAAATGAGCGTTGTACAGATCCATTCTCGGTATCGAAACGGTTCGACGGTAATTTTTTCAAAATGAAATTAGCACACTCCGTGAATTTGAAAAAAACTGCAATGCAAATTTTGACGTGCGGTGAGCCCCACAAAATATTTATTTCAGGTGCAGACATGCTGGAAATGGAAGTTGGTGAAGAGACTAAAATAATTGTTGGAGGAAGAATTTTTGAAATAGGACCCACAGTTTCGAGTTTTTCTTTCTGGAAAACCTCTATTTTCCAACTTTTCATCCCGTGAACAGATTTTCACCATTTTATTAAGCACGAGGTAACTGGTACTTGAACATTTCCCAACAATTTTTTTGTCCTAATTTTCAGGGAATTTTCCGGTTGAAAATGTAAAACCGGCCTGCCTTGCCTGGGTTTTCGAGACCAGACTTGAATGGTGGAGCTTAGAGTGAAGCCTCAATTGACGATTTTTACAATAAGATGATCTGGAATGAGAAATATGAGGTTTTCCCGAAAAATTCTAATTTTCCTGATGAAATTTCCAATTGCCTGCGAATTATTTTCGATTTCAATTTCCTCTCTAATTGCAACTTCCCACCGGAAGGGACGTTTCGAACAAAAATTTCCATAGGTTCCTGGATACTGGTCGGGAAATTTTTAGGGTAATACAACTGATACAACCGATTTTTTTCTCTCGGAAATGTACCTATAATCAGACTTGTAATTCGACGGAAACGCAACATTTCTTCGAGAATCAACAAAAGCTTTCAAAACACTCTCTTATAACGCTACGATGCGATTTCACGCTTTACTGTCGTATACACGGCACCGGCAGCACTTTTTTTCACTTTTCACATTATACATTCCAATGGGGTACACACTAATTACGCTACAAGCACCCGCACTCCCAAAGACAATACCGATATGATGGTGCGTCATCATCATCATACTCTTGTTTCCCGGATATCCTGTTTTATAGTACTATGTGTGTGCGACGGCGTTTGAACTCGGTGGGCCATGGAGAGTGGAGAGACCCCGGCCTCGGCGGGTCGTCCGAAAATGCAAGTCTGCTGTCGTGTTTCTGTGATTCTGTTTAAAACCACCCTGCCGGAAAATTACACATATTATAGTTTGCATCCTGTATCCCACGAATAATCTCGAAATTTCGAACAACCCCGTATTATATATAGCGAGAGACTGATGGGAATCGGGAGTGAGTATTAAAATGCAAGCCAGCTGTACTCGTGGTAAACCTAGTACTAGTTATATGTACCATTTATTTTATACCTTGCTACCTAGCACTGCGCGACTGTAACATTCACGTAGCGTGCTTCCGTCGTTATCATTCCTAAACCGTGAAACCTCTAATAGGGAGAGGACGAGGAGGGAGTGGATGGGGTTGTTTGTTCTGCATCGTGTTTATTAATTGCGATTTTAAGCAGGATGACGCCCCTCTCGCGAGAATCTTGCGGAACCTACGAGTATACAGGGTGCCTCAGCTAAAACAAGATATTGATTTCACGATGCATTTTAAGGCTCTTTCCAAAGCTATTCCAAGGCCATTTCCGGATTTTTTTGATGTTCTTCTTCTGACGAACCCGTCACCAATCATCACCTTAGTAGTAAACTCCAACCCCTTCGATACCTCCAGAGTGTTTCGACTTTTTTTTTCGAACTTCAGGCGCTGAGCCAATCCTAAATGGAAGTCCCAAAAATTGATACCGCTTGAATTGGGTAACGAAAGTGCGTCTCACTATCACCATCAACTTCCACTTGTTAGTATCCATCTTCAATGTCTAAGATTGTGAAAAACGCACAGCCAATTGAAATTTTCTAAGCTCAACCTCGCAAATCTCCGTTGTTTTTTCAGTAATGGGAAAGTACAGCGGCAATGGTCTAAAACTGCAGTGCTATTGTTCCATACACTTTTGTTTTGATAGAACAACAAAAGTTGACACATGATAACCTAGTAGAAAGATGACTAGAAAGACTTTTGATTCACCTCTTTCAAGGTCGGATCTGGGCATGTTGCTCCAGTGGCAGTGTTTCTCGTCCATCTACTTTCTTTTTGCTTCGTCTTCTTGCTAAAACCAGCCGCAGTCATAAATACGTCGAATGATCGAAGCTGTTTAGAAAATTTTCTCCAATTTCCACTTATATTTTCATCAAAATACAATCCCTCGGGCTTCTTGTATGTAAGCTCCATCCATCGCGTACTGTTTCTGCTACTTCCTGGTATTCACACCTGGTACCATGTATTATTTGTGCGTAACAAATAAGACTGCTTTGAACTGTTCGCGTTAACTCTACAATAAAATGCCTCGATTCTGGCGGCAACGGCTCTTCAATGACACGATGTTACAATGATGTTACGGTGGTGTAGTGGCTAAGAGTACGCCACAGGTGGTGGTTGGGCTTACGTGTATATTACAGTAGAATAAATAGTGAAAATGAACAGACCTCCTGTAGACTACAAACTGTAGAAGAATTAATCTCCAAAACACATCCAAACAAATAAAAAATGATTTGAAGATTATTTCGTTACATCGTCATAGAAAAAAAAGCTGATTTTTCCAGTGCTTTCTCCAGAGCTAATACGAATATAAAAAACTGTTTTCCTTCCAACTTTTATACATATACATTAGGTACCGAAACATGTAGGCGTGATGGGTGTAGAGTAAACAGCAATTTTCACTAATGCGCTGTCAGCTGTCGCCGACTCGCCGCGACCTTTTTATTTTCTCTGCGCTTATAGTATGAAGCTATTTTGTGTTTTTTTTTTCATCAAATCAAGCCAATTTTTTTGTGTTGGAAAAGCTCAACGATCCCGATAATGTTACGTTGAAGCATTATGTGGATGGTTTCCATTTGGTAACACACTGCTAATGCCCGCGGCATTAACCGTACTAGCACGTTTTAACCGAAAATTGTCACCCAAACAGCTAGCTGGTATACAATATATTCATCAGCTGATTCGTGCTTTGGTGTATAATAATAATCATAATAATCGTAGCGTACCAATTTGCTTTACCCAGATCATTAACCCATTACGTGATCATTCAGGCCAATTTGTCGGCTATTATCGCCGAGCCACTGGCTTATGTGCACGGCGGACTCTCTTGTGTTTAATGGCAAGCCATCCAAGACAATCATTCAGTTGTGTACCTATGCATTATTTATGATAAGAAAAAATGTTCGAATTGCATAAACGAGCGTAAAACATTCCTACTCGATTCAACGGCACTCTTTACAAAACAATCCCGAATAACGAGCGTTTAAACAGCAAGTATATACTTTTGACGTATGCTGTATGCTAATAAGAATTAAGGCTTAGATTGGTTTTGGAACAAGCCATTTGGCACTGCAACAGTGACAGGAACAGTTTAAGCTTCGAGTAATAAGCTTCCCGTTTTCATCCTCACGGACGAAATTACGCTTGGAATAAAATAAACGAGGTACACAGTTCCTCTTGAAAGTTAAAGTACAAGTCAGTTTGTAATTAAGCGATATAGGAGTAGCTATATAGGTACTGGCACAAACGTTTCATTGTTGCATGTTTTGTTTGAATGTAATCGCATTTTCTCAGACCTCTGAGCGAGCGATGACGCCCTAATGACGCTGTTTGTGTTGTTGTTTGCTGTTTGGCGACACATAAGCAATGTCAATGTCGGGGGACGGTGGACGATTTGCTTTTGGGGACCCCGCGTT
Organism: Anaspis maculata; assembly: GCA_949128115.1. Lineage (NCBI taxonomy): Eukaryota > Metazoa > Arthropoda > Insecta > Coleoptera > Scraptiidae > Anaspis > Anaspis maculata. The sequence goes on from OX421964.1 coordinate 2,878,741, forward strand.
TTGCTTGCTCTGCTCATTTCGTGCTTGCTCGGAGCTACACAATTCCAGGACTCCAGCTGCAACATACAGGGTATCCCAGCTAAAACATACCCTGGCAGGTTGTCTTTGGTATTCTGTTTTAAAGTCAAGCAACAGCTGCTTACTTGGCTCACGCACCTTGCCCTCATTTGATTTTTTGAAAAAAGTCATTGTTTGCGTGAAGTTTAAATGGTGCTGCATGCATAATAGACCTTGTCCAGCCAAGTCATTCATTCGTTTGGTTTTAATCGCTTGAGCTATGAACGGAAACAACTTTCTTTTTAGGTTTTTCACGCGTGGGGCGAAGACCTCCCACCTTTTCAAGAGTTGAGTTTCGAGTGTTACCGTGTGCACCGGAGTGAATACGGAATTCAACTTTGAGAACACAATCTTGATTTGACAGTTCAATCTCTATCATTCAAACGTTTTTGACAATCACACCAAAGCGATTCGTGAAACGTCTTTTGAACGTTATCATTAGCGTTTTCATGAGCGGTAAACGAACTACACGATTTCTTGTACAATTTCTTGAATAATCTGTCAGTTGAACAATCAAGTTCATTGTTTTTTGAAACTATTTTCGCAGATTTCTCAAGAAATTGTGCAGTGTAATACAACTATATGATGAATAGAGCCATTATGAAAAGACAACATCCGGCCCAGAACAACTAGCGAATAGCTAGCTCAGTGTTGCCAGATGCGAATAAAAATTTTCCCTTTTGAAATTCCGAAAAATTCCCTAGAATTTCCCTAGAAGTCATGGTTCCAAATTTCCCCAGAATTCCCCTCAAAACCACAAAATTTCCCTAGAATTTCCCTGAAAACCCCGAAGTTCCCTAAAATTTTCCTGAAAATGTTGAAAAAAGCGATTACAAAATAATGGTTCATGGCTCAATGCTTGAAATAGGTACTAGGAAGGAGGGTATATGCTCGGTTGAATGAGTCCAAATCATAGTTTCCAAACATTTAAAATTTTTTGAGTAATTTTGATCAGTAGAGGCACTTTTGCAAAAATCGAGGTGAAAAATTTCCATTTTTCAAAAAATTACCTAGATTACAGAAAACTTTCCGAAATTTTTGCGAAATTCCCCAGATTTCCAAGAATTTCCCTTTTTCCCTGTTCCGTGGACTTTTTCCTTAGATCTAGGGAAAATTCCCTAGCAATGGAAACACTGAGCTAGCTTCGACCGTTCCGAGTTTTATGAAACTAGGTGATTTCTTATATACCTGGACTGGCTTTGACCAAAGCGGTGAGTTAGAGATCAGGGCGCCATCTCTCGGTGTGGTCTTGACTGACTAGGGCGTACATTTTAGGCCACGCACACACTTACTTTGTATACGTTTTTATCATTATTATTATTATTATTATATATACGGGCACGCAACAGACTAACAAGTCCAATAATAGCGTGACCGCGGAACGAAGAAAAGAAAATCCGTCGCAACACTACGCACTGACAAAAACAATGCGTCGATTGCATCTTAATCAAAAACTCGCCTGACATCCGCCGCACTGCAGTTGAAAATGTCGAACTTCTCCTGGAACCTATTGTATGTCAGAGCAAGGCGGTTCACTGGAGAATTGAAGTAAAAGAGCTTTTGTGTGGGCCTCACATAAAAAACATCACTTCGCCTCAGGCCCTGTCTTGGAACATTTAGGGAGATCCTTGAAAGAACACTGGGGGAGGTTACCGCACCCGAAACAAGCCTATGCAGGAAAAGAAGGTAGCCAACCGTTCTACGGCTTTCCAAGGACCGATGACCAAATCTGGCCAGCAACGACTGCTGCGGGAAACCAACACAAGGGTAAACTCCATACTCCATCGACCCTGAGGGCCAGCAGCTTCAGGAAACGCCGCTGCACACCCTCCAGAAAGGACACATATTTCTCGTGGTAGGGGCACCAGATGACGGATGCATACTCCAGCCGTGGCAAAACCAAGGACGAAAAGAGACGCTGCAATGTCTCGATGTTGGAAAAGTCCCCGGAGTTCCGTGTCACGAAACCCAGTGTAGTGTAGGCTGCCCTGTGCACGTAACCAATGTGCTCTGAGAAAGAAAGCTTTGGGTCGGAGTACACGCCAAGGTCTTTGATGACACTGGGTCTGGCCAGAATGTGATCGCCAATCTTGTATGGGAACTCCAGGGGTCCAGAGGACCTCGAAAAGAACATGACCATGCACTTCGTCACGTTCAAGTCAAGACCGTTCGCAGCGCACCATCCCACCAATGCATCGATGTCCTCCTGAAGGCGAGAGCAGTCCTCAGAAGAAATCACAGGCGAAAAGATCTTCAGATCGTCAGCATAGAGGAGGAACGAGCTCCTGAGGCTCAGCCCAATGTCATTTATGAAAATGATGAAAAGTAGGGGACCCAGCACAGATCCCTGCGGGACCCCCGACACAACCTCGAAGCTCTCGGAACTGTGACCCGAAACCCTCACAAGCTGCCTTCGACCGACCAGATAGGACCTGAACAGTCTGACCAGATCGGGGGAAAACCCCAGATTCTCCAACTTCCTCAAGAGTATGTCGTGGCTTATACGATCAAAAGCCTTTGAAAAATCGGTGTAGATGACATCGGCCTGCTTACGCTCGCTCATACAATCAGATATAAATTGCGTTTTCTCCATCAAGTTCGTGACTGTTGACTTTCCCTTTATAAAACCGTGCTGCTCGCTAACTATTTTCTGTTCAACAAACCCCGAGATAACCCTATGCAAGCAAATCTCGAACACCTTGCTGACGTTGCTCAAGATAGCGATCGGTCTATAGTTCTCAGCGCAGTTCCTAGGGCCGTTCTTGTGAATAGGGCACAACCTAGAGCTTTTCCATGATTTGGGGAAGGTGGAGGAAGCAAGAGCTCTGTTGAAAATCAATTGCAGGGGGCGGGCAAGGGCAGAACGACAGTCCCTTAACAGATATGATGGAACGAGGTCCGGCCCGACAGCATTACCAACCTTCAGCTTGACCAAGGCTGCCACGACGTCACTCTCGCTGAAAGTGGTGAGGCAAAGGTAGTCAGTCGACCCCAGGTTGCCACAGGAGTAAGCCGGATTGTTACTGCTCGCATAGACACCTGAGAAATAACGTGCGAAGCAGTTGGCAACATCACGGGGATTACTGTTAGATTCACCTTGGTGCAAAACCTCACTGGGTATGCCCGACCGACCCTTCTTGCTCGCAATATGTTGCCAGAACTTCCTTGGGTCACCCCTAATATTACCCTCGATCCGGGACAAGTATCTGGCGTGAGCAACTCTAATGTCACGCTTGAGAGCCGATTTTTTGCAACCTTTGCGCCAAAATCTCACCAAACTGAAATAAAACGTTTATTTTCGACCCGGAGACGTTTTTTGAATCATAGTCAACGCTAATTGAACGTTTCTCAAGTTCCGTTCACCCAACGATAATTTGTTGACCACAATAAACCGTCTACTTGAACTTTCAATTATCACTAAAACTTATTAAACGTTCCTCGAACACCGTTCACCTTATTAGTTGCCAGTTTAATGTGGGAAATTTTGAAATACAAACGTGGTGGACAATTATGAACACCACTTTTCAACGTTAATTTTACCTACCCGTGCTTACTGAGCTGATGATGAATGTTGATTTTTATCAAATGATACCTTACAGGTTGTGGGATTTCGCCTTATTTTACCATATAAAAATGTATATTAAATCAGCGCACTGCATAGCTAGAAATATTTAGTTTTAAAAAGTCCCCTTTTAACGAAACAGGCACAAAAATGCGAACTTGTGTTAACCCATGGTCGGGCAGTTTTGATACGGTCACATTTGGGACTTTCGACCATAGTGTCGCCCGTGCTAAGACTGTAAATCGGTCGAGCGACGAGATTTTATTACTTTAAACGAGGGCCTTCGCCGTCTGCAGGCACGGAAGAGAGGAACTAGACCAGCACGGGGGCAGAAAGATGCGGGTAGTTTATCGAAGAGGCTGTGTTGTGCGTGTGTTTTGTAGGTAAATATTAATTTTTGTTGTATTTTTTTTTTAATTACTTGTGTATTCGTTTGTCGTTTTCTTTTTGAACACTACTTGGTTTCGATTGATTATTCACTGCCAAATTAAATTAAATGTTCGTTTTTTTTTTATGGAAACATGCGCTTAGATCATTTTTAAAGGCACGCATACCGTTTTTGACTGTAATAATTCAACGTGAGGTGTTTATTACATTGAATTTGTCTGATTGAATTTTATGTCATTAATTCTATGGTCAGATTAGTAATTTTTGTATGTAATTTGTTTTTCATGTGTGCACTTGACTGTAATTTTGTGTCAAATTTTAGCTGAACGTCATTATCTACGATATTTTTATGTTCTCATTTTTATGTACAGTTTTGTAGTCAACTTCATTATAATGTCAGTGCTGTACCTTTGACGTGTCATAATCTTTGTGTCAATATTCAGAGCCCTCCGTCTGTTACGGTCCTCAAATATTTTCCCTTTTGTTTAATTACTCACTGGGTTTTGCAAATGGCGCTTGCGAGTATGATCGAGCCTTGATGAACTTATTTTACTAATATTTTCTTGAATACCGTGAAAGTCGTTCCTGTACTATCAACCACTTCTACCCAACCTAAAATTGACTTTTAAAAATGTTTACTTTTGTCTATGTGTCAGAGGGCTTTTACCGTCCAAGCAGGTTGTACGGTATTTTTGTTGGGGAGTCATGTTCATTTATTTTGCTTTGTTTGTGATGAGATGATTTGCTGCTACCTGCCAGGGTAAGGGACAGGGACAGCCATGGTAGATACGAACGGTTGGTTGCAATTTAGTCGCTTGCGGCTCGTGTAACGAGGCAAATGTCAGTTTGATTGGGATAGGTTCTCTTACAGTGTCCTCGAGTACAGGTTCGCAACAGGATTTCCCCCATTGTGTAGTTGTTATATTTTGTAGTTGTATTGTAGTGTTTTGTTTATTATGCCCTGTCTACTAACGTGTCTTCAGTTGTTGTTTTTTTGAGTGTTTGTGTGAGTGTGGCGACCTTTTGTTTTGCGTTATTATACGTTGCTTTGCGTTGCTTTACGTTACTTTGCGTTGCTTTGCGTTACTTTGCGTTGTGTTGCGTTACTTTGCGTTATTTGCTGCGTTGCGGTAGGGAGAGCAAAGTCTCAGTGAGTTTTTTATTTTGTCACATGTTTGAGAACCTTTTTCTTTGAGCCTAACTCAGTGGTTTCTTTGACTGGGTTCTTCCACATGAGTGCTCTTTTTCGAATCCGTCATTCTCCATTTTCTTTGACTTGACAGTTTGACATATTTTGTTGTGTTGTTTTCAATTGTTTTATTGTTTTGCCCATTTTATCCATTTTGTACCTTTTGTTCATTCTGTCAGTCACATGTTAGGTGTTTTGAGAAAAGAACCATAAAAGACTAATTTTGCACTTTATTTGTTTTGAGTAAATGTAATTTTCTGTGCAATGAGCGTGCTTCATTGAAGTCGACCTTGAAGTCCACCTTCTTCCCCCTCGGGTCGTTCACCTCATGAACAAAAGCGGATCAAAGGGTTAAGATGCGAACAAAAACGGGCACAACGTAGAATTCCGACGATCAGAGGCCAATCACGTGAAATGTCAATGGGGGGTGCCGGGGGCGTACCATTACAAGGTATTTGAAGTTTTCCGTGACCGGACAATTCGTCGCGTGGACAATTCATCGCGGACAAATTGTCGCGAACAGTTCGTCGCACAGACAATTCGTCGCAATTTTGTTTCCCTTTGCCTTGGTTTTACTAACCCGTTTTGTGTCTTCTCCTGCTTTTAGAGTTCTAATGAGCCCCTTATACCCTACTGTATTATTTAAAACTCTTTTGGGCACCTTTGTTTTTTCAATGTCTTTGAACCTCTAGTGAGTCCCCTTGCACTACTCTGCGCACTTCTACACCTTTTCCAGTTGTAGTTCAGAAAATATCAATTGTATTCTAGATATCGTCAATTGAATTTCAGAATTTATCAAGTGTAGTTCAGAAAGCGTCAATTGTATTTCGGATTAGTCACTTGTAGTTCAGAAGGCGTCAATTGTATTTCAGATTTATCAAATGTAGTTCAGAAAACTTGAACTGTACATCAGATTATGTCAATTGTATTTCAGAAAGCGTCAATTGAAGTTCAGAAGGCGTCAATTGAAGTTCAGAAGGCGTCAATTGTAGTTCAGAAGACATCAGTTGCATCTCTGATTAGTAAAATGTAGTTCAGAAAGTATCAATTTTATTCGGACTCCTGCAAATTGGGGCACTTTTGCACAGCCACAGCTTCGAACTCTTGATCTTCTTGTATGATGAACTGCAGATATTCGGCACATCTTCTGTGTAACAGATGCCTGCGGGGGTGTTAATCGCACGACCGGCTTCCGCAGCACTGAAGAACGACAAATGCTACAATTATCTTGGAGCTGCATTGATTGATAAATTATACATATAAATTATTTTCTGAACTACAAATGACATGTTCTGAAATACAAATCACGCTTTCTGATAAACAAATGATGCTTTCTCAAATTCAATTTATTAATCTGAAATACAATTGACTGTTTCTGAAATACATTTGACTAATCTGAAATAAAATTGATACTTTCTGAACTACATTTTACTAATCTGAAATGCAATTGACGTCTTCTGAACTACAATTGACGATATCTGAAATACAACTGATATTTTCTGAACTACAACTGGAAAAGGTGTAGTAGTGCACCGAGCTCCCGAAACTCTAATTCGGAACCCTATCGAGTCCCTTGTGTCCGCAAGTGTTGTTTGGAGAGCTAATTAGCCCTTCAGGTTTTTTCATGACTACCAGAATCCCAGCAAGCCCTCTGTTGCGTTCTTGTGCTATCCAGACCTCCATTGGGCCTCCGTGTGTCTTTAGTGCAGTTTAAAGCCTTTGGCGAGCCCCTTGCATTTCTCCGTGACTTTCGTAGCACTAAGAACCTTTATGTTTCCATATCATATCCGGAGCCCTATCCTGGAGTTTTCTTATATTTTTTCTGAGCTCTGCTGAGTCCCCTTACATTTTTCCGTGACTTTCAGAGCACTAATAAGCCCCTTGTGCCTTCATGCGGTGTTCGGAGCCCTGTCGGGCTCCTTACGTCCTTAAGTGTGATTCTGAGCCCTAATGACCCTTCTCATATTTTTCATAGCTTTCAGAATTCCAGAAATCCCCATTTTGCAAACTTGTGTTATCAAGAGCCCCACTGGACTCCAGTATGATTTGAACCCCTGCTATGCTCCCTTGTATTTCCTGTGACTTTCGGAGCAGCAAGCAGCGTTGTGCCATCATGTCATACTCGGAGCCCTACCGGGCCCCTTTGTTTCTTAAAATGTAATCAAAGCTCTGATGAGCCCCAGAGCTGATAGGCTTTCAGAGAAAGTACGTACCAATAAGCCTATTCTATACTGCCTTCCAAAAAAAGTGCAACACCATGAAGCCGTGGATCAATTTTATTCAAATTTTCGCAACAAAACATGTGTTTCAACAATAGAAACAAACAATTAGATTCTGGAAATCGTAATACAAGGAACTTCAGAAAAAATTAATAATGTGTCGCTCCTCCACGATTTGCCCGACACTCATTAACCCTACGAGGCATGCTTTCAATCAAGTGGTCGATTGCCGCTTGTGACAAGCCATCCCATGCCTCTTGCAAGGCCATACGGAGATCTTCCAAGTTGTTGGGAGGATGGCGTAATTGCCCCACCTTTCTTCCCATCATATCCCACACGTGTTCGATGGGCGACAAATCAGGAGAGCGCAAGCAGGCCATGGAAGCACGTCAACGTGTGCATCTTCCAGGAACTGCATTGAAGCTCTTGCCGTATGAGGACGTGCATTGTCTTGCTGGAAAATAGGGTTGTTGAGCCCCTGAAGGTATGGAAGGCAAACGGGTTCCAGCACACTCGCGATGTAAGATGCAGCTGTCATAGTGCCCTCAATGAACACCAATGGTGACCTGCTTCCATGGCATATTGCTCCCCAAACCATCAATCCGGGTGTACGGGCAGTGTGTCGCTCGGCAAAAAATTCGGGATTATGCCGTTCCCCACGAAAGCGCCTCACCCTCCCCCGGCCGTCATGAGCCCAAAGACAAAAGCGGGACTCGTCACTGAAGACCACCCGATGCCATTCTTGGACCCAGTTTCTGCGCTCATTGCACCACTCCAATCTTCTGGCCCGGTGAACAGGAGTGAGGGGAAGGGTTAACAGCGGACGATAAGAACTTAGCCCAAAAGACCTAATTCTTCTATAGACCGTGCTCATTGAGATTGGGCGTCCTATAGCTGCAACCCACTCGTTTCCGACTGCTCGGGTTGTCGTAAATCGGTCTCTTACAGCCGCTACTCGAAGACGTTGATTTTGACGTACCGTGGAGGCTCTACGACGACCAGATCCATTCCGTCGCCGATAATTGGCCTCCTCGTTCCATCTCCGCCACCATCTCATCACAGTCGAAGCATTGCAACCAACAAGTCTCGCAATTCTTCGATACGAAATCCCCTCATTTTTTAAGCCAATAATCTGTCCCTTCTGGAACTCGGTTAAATGATGGTACTGCCGAGGTTGACGGGCTCTTGGCATTTCAGGACTCTTGGGGCTCACTATTGAAACTTATTGCAAAAAATGTGGTTTGTAACAACCAGGAAAAACGAAAAACAATTTCTTGTGTTTTACGGTTACCAAGGGGAAAAACAAAACAACTACAGCGCCTAGATATCCAGAATGTTAATCATTTGTTAGTGTAGATGAAATACTTGTTTTGTGAAAATTTGATCAAAATCAGCCAACGGCATCGAGGTGTTGCACTTTTTTTGGAAGGCAGTATATTATACAGATCTCCAGTAGGCCCCCTTGTGTGTTTAACATAGATTGAAGCTCTGTTGGGCCCCCTTTCATTTTTCCGAAAATTTCGGAGCATTAGTGAACCCCTTGTGCCTTCATGTGATGTTCAGCCTCCTATCGGGCCCCCTTGCGTCCTCAAGTGCCGCTATGTGTTTCATAGCTTTCAGAATTCCATCAAGCCCTCTTCCATTATTTTCTGTTATCCAGAACTTCATTGGGCCCCCTTCTTGTGTCTTCAATGTAATTTGCTGCTGCAATGTGAAGACCTGCTGGGCCCCCTTGAATTTTCCGTTACTTTTGGAGCACTAAGCACCCTTGTGCAGTATTGTCATTCGGAACTCTATTGGTCGGAGCATTAGTAAGTCTCTTGTGTCTTCATAATAAAATATTTCGACCCTGGTTGCCCCCCCCCCTCCCCTGTGTCTGCAAGTGGAGTTCCAATTAGCCCCGTCATGTTTTTTTCATCGCTTTCAGGGTATCAGTAAGCTCAGAGGTAAGCCCTTTTTGCCTTCTTTTGTTAAACAGAACTCCCGCGGGCTCCATTGTGTGGTCTATAACATTTGAAATCATGCTGAGTCCCCTAGCATTTCTCCGTGGGTGATGGAGCTCCATCAGGCCCCCCTTGTGCCCTAATCTATCGTTTGGACCCCTGATGAGCCTCCTTATGCTTTTCATAGCTTTCAGAATTCCAGTACGCCCCCTTGTTGCCCTAGTTGCCCTATGAGGGCTCCCTTGTCTCTTCATTGTCTTTTAAGCGCTGCTGAGCCCCATAGCATTCTCCCGTGGCTTACGGAGCTCTATGGGGCCCCCTTGTGTCCTAATGTATCGTTTGAAGCCCTGATGAGCCCCTCTATTTTTTGCGTAGCTTTCAAAATCTCAGTGAGCCTCCTTGTGCCTTTTTGCGTTGTTAGAGGCCCTAGTGGCCTTCCAAGAGCCCCCTTGTTTCTTCAATGTCTTTTGAAGCCCCGCTGAGCCTCATAGCATTTTTCCGTGGCTTACGGAGCTCCATCGAGCCCCCTTGTTTCCTCATCTATCGTTTGGAGCCCTTATAGCCCCCTTATTTCTTCCGTAGCTTCAGAATCCCCGTGAGCCCCCTTGTGCCTTCTTGCGTTGTTGAGGACCCTAGTGACCCCCCAGGAGCCCTCTTGTTTCTTCAACGTCTTTTGAAGCCCTGCTGAGCCCCATAGAATTTTTCCATGGCTCCATCCGGCCCCTTATTCCTACCGTAGCTTTGAGAATATCAGTGAGTCCCCTTGTTGTCCTAGTTGCCCTCTAGGGTCCTTCCTATTTCATCAACGTCTTTTGAAGCCCTGCTGAGCCCCCTAGCATTTTTCCGTAGCCAACGGAGTTCTATCGGGTTCCTTAGTGCCATCATGTATCGTTTGGGACCTTGATGAGCCCCCTTTTCTGTAGCCTTCAGAATTCCAGTGAGCCCTCTTGTGCCTTTTTGCGCTGTTTGAGGCCCTAGTGATCCTTTGTGAGCCCCCATTGTTTCTTTAACGTCTTTTGAGACCCCGCGGAGCTCCCTCACTTTTTTCTTTGTCTTTTGGACCATTAGTGAGTTCCTTGTGCTTCCATGTGATATTCGGAGCCCTATCGGCACCCTCTGTATCCGAAAGGGTAGTTTGGAGCCCCAATTAGCTCCCAGATGAATTAAAGCCAGCGATTTGGATTCAAGCAAACTTCATTGGACCCCCTTGTTTCTTCAACGTGTTTTGAAGCCCCGCTGAGCCTCACATTTTCCTTGACTTTTGGTGCATAAATAGGCACCTTGTGTTTTCATGTGATGTTCGGAGCCCTATCGAGCCTCCTTGTGTCCTCAAGTGTTGTTTAGGGCCCTAATTAGCCCACTTATGTTTTTTCTTGACTCTCAGAGTACTACAGTGAGCCCCCTCTTGCCTTGTTTTATTATAGAGAGCTCCATTAGGCCCCCTTATGTCCTCTATCTTTGAAGCCCTGCTAAGCCCTTTTTTTTTCGTGGCTTTGGAGCTCTATCGGGCTCCCTTTTGTCCTCATGTGTAGTTTGGAGCCCTGATGAGCCCCTATGTGTCAATTGTCCGGCCACGCATCGAGAAGTGTCGTTCGTTTTGCGACGAATTGTCCGTGCGACGAATTGTCCGCGACGAATTGCCCGCGACAAATTGTCCGTGTGACGAATTGTCTTAGAACGGAAATTTTCTAGGTGGAGGAAACCGTCAGCATCACGAAATTCCAGTTTTTCTTGTTTAATATCGCATTGCACTTGAAACACGTGTCCAGGAATGCTGTTATAACTCACAGTTTCTCAAGGCGTTCTTACAAAGTGCTGCCTGATGAACAATCGCGCCAAAAAATAACGTTCTCCATAGCTGGCCGCGGATTATTCTAATTGGATTGGTCACGTAACTATCACGTCCAGGGATTCTCGAGGACACCTGTCCCTGATGCCGAAAAAAAAAGTTTGAGATACGCAAAGTTGACGATCAACTTGGAAATTTCAATTTCTGTGAACTTTTTTCAATTTCTGGATATTTATCGTTAGATAAAACGTGAAAACGGCGTCTAAAAACGGCGTTTAGCCGATCTGACCGCGGTCTATTTCATTTATTGTTGCCCCCTTCAGACCGTACAATGCTGCTCAAGTACTACAAAGTTTATAAACTTGATGTTCGCACCAAAGTTTGAATCGAGAATTTTCACGTATCTTGATGACATAACTATCAAGTCTAGTACTTTCGAAGAACAATTATTGTCTTTTCTGTTTTCCCAAGTAAGAATTCGTTTTGAGTCGCAAATTTGACAACCAATTGTAACGTTCATTTTTTGATCTAAGACCACTCGTGGTCATTGGCTTAATTTAGGTCCCTGTATTCAGTTTTCCTTCATCTAAGTAATTTCTTTCTTTCATTCAAAATTCCGCTTTGCCAAATTATAATACCGTAAATTATTACTGGAGGTACCTGATAGGAGTTTATCGGACCGAGCGAAAAAAGCAGCTCGTCGAAGAAATGCGCGATAAAGTCTGAGGCGCTAATAAAAAGTCTGGTAGATGGTTCAAGTTTGAAAATTTCGACGCTCGAAGAGTCTTCTGGAACTCATTGCACCTGATATATTCGCATTTTGTGATTACTCCAGCTGGAGGATTTGGAATTATCAGTAGTAATACAATGAGTGGTACGATTATTGTCGATAATTTTTTAGTAATATTATGAGTTATAATCCCAAAGCTGAAAATACAACGAGCCCATAGGGCGAGTTGTATTTTCTTGCATTGGGATTATAACGAAATGATGTTATTAAAAAATTATCTGACGATTAAGCGTACAACGCATTGTATTTGATAAGACTATATAATGAATTGACAGAGCGCTACCCAAGATTCTGGGTTCTACCAGTGTTGTTCAAATGGTTGAAATTTTACAAAGAACTCTGTGGTATATACTGAATAATCAGGGTAATCTCATTCTTCACTCAAAATGGTTTTTAATATTCACTTCATCATCATAATAAACTGCGTTCTTATTAGCGCAATAGCGCTTTTTTCTTAACGTTGGCAACGGAACATCTCGAGATGCTGCGTCGGTAAAAGTCAAAAGTTGGAAACGTCATTGTTTGACGTTCGAGTTTGTAGGTTAGTTGCTGTTGGAAATCGGAAGATGAAAAACGCTTTCAAACAAAAAGTGCAGTAGACCTATTCAGAATCAGAAGTGGCTTTCATGCCATATATCCAGCTACACTGGAATTTCTCACCAAATTCAGGGTGCTACTGCGAAATGGACAAATCAGAGGATATTATACCAGAGAATGGACAAGAGGGCGACAGGTTATACAATGTTATGATTGATTTTATTGAAATACTTAAAGGTTTTTTCTTCTTCAGCATAAAGGGAACCTTAGACTGATCTTGGAAAGTGCAGAAGCTTCAAGAAATTCTCTAAATGAAGCAATGGAGATGGAACGTTTCGATCGATTGACACTTTGTAGCATACAATTTTTCTCAATACAAATTATTTGTAAAAGGCAATTGAGTAAAATGCGTTATATTTGTACTGAATTTGTTCAAATAATTTAATGGAACAATACGGAAGTAAGACAAAGTTGAGAGTCGAGGAACATACTTAAAAAAACATGATTATTGCATGAACGGTAAGTTAGTGACACGAAGTTGAGATTCAAGACACATACTCCAGTAAAGCATGCATGGATAGATAAAAAAACTATTGCCTACACTTTATGTTATCACAATTCACTCAAATATTGTAACAGGCTGGGGAGAGTCTTCACATGCAAAGTTGTATCTTGATTCAATGTTTTTAATGAAACCGAAGGACATTTTTCTTTGATGTAGCAGAAGCGTCTGCTTGTAATTTGAAAGCCGTTGTATAAGCCATTTTTGGTGAAGGCCGTGAGTAGATGAAATTGAGATTCCTCTTGGAAAATTAAACAGCGTGTGTCCTGTTCCCAGTTCAACAAAACTTGGGCTTCTTTTTTTCTTCTCCTATAAATCAAAAAGCACAAAATTTAACAACTAACGGTGTGGAATGAAAATTTACTAGGAAAGTGGGAATACTTATACCTTTAAATGGTAGAAGATGCTCTATAATGCATGGAAAACGTTCTTGCAATGTTCAGTTTCATATATTTTGATTGTGACAACCAGTGACAACTGACAGCACTGACATTGCGTAAATGCGCTCTGAATGACAGTCACTGCCCTGGTCTGGGAGAGGGGGAAGGACCACGGTACCACAGCGATAATATTTACGTCAAGGAGGACGCCTGTATTGCCGGGGTGGTAAGCGTAGAGACGTGCTGATTGGCTGCCTATGCGCATTTCAAGAGTTTTGATTGGTTCTTGTTCAATGTATTATATAGTCAGTGCAGTAGAAATCGGTTATTACCTACCGGATAATTCCGTCGTCGTCTGTTGTATATGCCGAATTTTGGAGCTAGTATTTTTCTTGAACATCTACGGTTTCTGTGCGGTAAGGTTTGTTAAATACCTATTGCCATCGAGTGTAACTCATATTTTTTTCTTTTATTAGCTGATTTATTATTGTTGGATACATCTCACCGGTTTTTCCGAGGGGCGTTGTGAATCCGTAACTTGGTATAATCTCTTGTGAGCCATATCTGCGGAATATTGAGGTAAAGGTTGATAGATGTTGTCATTTAGCGAAAATCACGTTTTCTCCTTTTTTTTAGATAACTTTATCCTGGAATAGTTGGCCGTTGTGTGCTTTATTATACGTGTTACCGCAATTATTTCTGGACCCAATCACTACCGTTTCTTTTCAACATCTGAACATTTAATTGAGGTAAGATACCTCATCTTTGCCATCAAGCAAAACCATAGCGAAGTATTCTTTTTTAGTCTTTTTTTCTTTGGGGTGCGAGGAAGTTTTCGTCCAGTTGGAGCCCTGGTGTACCATTTGTTTCCGTTCCACTTTTACCTTTTTGTGGAGGACCAAGAGAATTTGACATTCTGGCGTCAAGTAGGAAGGATTTAATCCTGTCGGGACTTTCCCAGGATCCAAGCTAGGTGGCTAGAGATAAGATCCGTCGTTTTGTCAATTCCAAAGAATCCCATTAGATTGTGCGCCGTGTAGTTTTTAGTGCGGCTTAATAATTCATTAATAGATAATTGATTGTTATTATTATACAAGTGAACTGATACACGTTATTAATTAAGTAGTGCTGCAGCTGTATGTCCAGTTGAGTTTTTCGATTGATCGGTGTAAATTCGTGTGCAAGAATAACGTAGCAATTTTCGTTTCAAAATTATTTCAATCACGCAGGAGAATAGGTGCTGGAGTGCAGCATAGACAGGACCGGATTCGGCAGCGGTGGCCAAAAGTATTTCTTTCGTGCACGAACGTCTATACCCCAAAAGGTCAATAGCTATTTTTATTTATTTTGTTGAAGTAAATTGTTGAGTTGCCTTGATCTACCCCGTCGCGTGCGGAACTTAGCCCCTTTCCCTTTTGCGCTTTTCAGACGTACTAGTTTTGGAAATTTTGCAGTGAAGTAACCGATTTTCTGAAAGCTTGACTCTCGAGTTTTCTGTAGCTGCATTTTACCTCAATCACAATCTCGTCCTGTTCACAATCCACGTTAATTATTAAAACTGTACTTTTTTTCCATAGTTGTTTTTTGTCTACAGTGGTAGGTAGTTTTTTTGTGTTGTTTTTTTGAGTTGCACAATTTGTCGACTTAGGTCCTCCGACAATCGCCATATTGAGGCCAGGACCTTGGCGCCCTTCTCCAAATTTAGGTTTTTTTTTCGGAGACCGAACTCACGCTCTTGGCCGGGCACAATTGTCCAAACTAACCGGGACCAACTCTTTTTTCGTTTTTGTTTTTGTTTTTTTATATAACTGTTTCTCAGACGGAAAAGTTTGTGACACAATTATGGAATAATGTGAATCCCTTGTGAAAATTTATCAGAATTTCTTGCTTTTATCATTGGAGGGAACGCTACGCAATGATTCTTGATAAAATACGGAATGCGATGCAATGGAAACGGAAAGGTTTATAGGAACGTGTTAATGGTACAGGAGCTCTACTACCTACAGATTTCCTTTTCTTAATAACCCCAGTGAATGAACTATTTCGTGCTGAAAATTATTTTGTGAAGCTGAAGAACTTTTTTTTCTCTGTAAAGCAAGCAAGCTTTGTACCAGCGCTACCGTTCTCTCTATTCCTGATTTTTTCTTACCGTTGACTTGCCAAAGCAACATCTCCGGTTTATGCGGAGTCTCCACCCAAATAATCGATGATCAAGAGCTAGTCATCATGGCTTTTGCCAGTCGCTTGTTATCCAAAACAGCATCATTATAGCGACCCGCAGGAAGAGTATTCACACGGTGCGGCAAAATCAAAAATAGCAAAACAAATTGTTCATCAAATCTGACATCATAGCTTGATTCCTCATTGTTTTTTATGATAAAAAAAAGCTTCTTCAAAATAATTCATCGGTGAATTTTAATTTTAGCACGATTCGAAAAAAAATCGATTATGTGGCCTCAACATTTTACAATTTTATTTCAATTTTGAAAAACTTCGAACTACTTCAACTGACAACTTCATATTTGATATGAAGGATCATAAATGTGAACTGTTATAAAAACAAACGGAAGCTTCAAGTCTTCTGGCGAAGTCTGGATGCGATCCATTTACTTTATATCTTTCCCACACTATTGAAAAGTCGGAGTGAACTGCTTCTGAAGCCTGTTCGCTGTATCTACCTTTAAAATCAAGGCATCAGTTATTTTTGTAATTATCAATATTATTACACCTACCCAGACCACAGTTTGTCGTTTCGCAGAAATCTTTAATATGGTAAAAAAATAGCATGAATTTTGGATGTAGGGTTGATTTCCAAATCAAGAAATTCCGTTCGAAATTGAAGAATCAAGTCCTTATATTTGCTGTGTAGGTCGCGTCCAAAACAAGTTGGTACAGTTGAAGATTTTTTTTATGGCTGGGTTGCTTGCACTTTCGACCCACAACAAAAAATTCATTGTCTCCAAAACTTCTGTCTCCTCCTCGTTCATGTAGCCTATTCTTCATCACTCTGCATCAAGTACAGGTGTGTAATGGACTGTGTGACATTTTCCCCATAAGGATATTTTGAAAGTCTCAAATCAGTTGCAATTGTGAATTTTGAGAAAAAGCGCTCAGTTTCAAGGAGGTTCCACAGCTTCAATACATTAGAATAAGTCTTTTTAACTTTGGGAGCAATTGCTAGAATGAATATTTTTATGACGCCGGAGTCTTTCAGTTTTCTTGTGCGAAGCTCTTCCGATCTATTTTCACATTTGGTTGGAATCTCATTTGCTTGTACACTCAAACAAATTTTCAAGAAACCCCCACCACCATCCAAGCCAACTTAAAAGAGAACATCTTCATGTGATGTCAACTGTCGTTCTTCCAATATGTATTTTACAAAAAAATCGAGGTCTTCACAAAATATTTGCTTTGCAGGTCGCGTCCAAAACAACTTAGTAACAATTTTAGAAATGTCTTAATGAAATTCACATACGAAATCCTTACTAAAGTAGGTTCACTTGTACCGTGATTCTAGTCGGCTGTGAGATTTTGTTTCTAAGTTTCCAAATGTGAAATATAGAAAATCCCCAAGACTTTGCAGTTGGCTGCTCTGGCCGGACCAGTTTTGAAACACATTTTTTGCGTATTTCCTTTGCAGATGGCCGGAACATTTTTGCGGGACGTGATGTCTGACGCTTTTTTCCATTTTATTGGAAAATGTAACAATTTTTTGACCTGTTTTTAATTTTTGCCAACGAACAAATAAATCAAGAGAGCCTTGACATTTGACAGTTGTGAAAAATATTCCTAACCTCTTGAAGCCGGTTCAACTTTCGGTGCTTCAAATTGAAGTGTATACAATGCCCTTCGTCCTAAAAGGGGGCCCCATGCAATCATCGACCCTTTCGCCTCTTCCAGTCAAAAATACAAGCCAAACCCTGAAGAATTATGGGCGACACAAGGATCGCCGTGCAGTCTGTCATTGGCAAAAGAATTTACGTGTAAAAAGTAAATTAAACCAAATTTCAAAAAACCCAGCCGCTCAAAGTTTCGTATTGGACCGAAATTGATGTTAGTACCTTCAATTTGCAATTTGCTTTCGTTTTGGGGCTTTCCGGGACGAGTTTTTGTCGACCCTGAGTGGGCCGCCGTCAAGATGACTTAGATTTGCGGCCGCCCCGTGCTATTTTGGTGTCTACATGATGGTAACACAGCTCTGCGTCCCCCTAGTCGCACTTCCACATATGACCAGGTCAGTTTTCCAAGATTTTAATATCAATTTGATAAGAAATATAACTTCACTTCCAGAGAAGTCAGTTTCACACCAGGTGAAAAGGCGGCAAGCCTACAATGCTAAAGTAGAAAATTTGCCCAGCCAACTAGAGTCACAGTACAAGTGAACCTACTATATCAGCTCAGCAGTCTACTTGTTAGTTATATCAAGAAGGCTCCTACTGACTTAGTAGAAAACAAAAAATGATGAGTTGTCAGAACTGACATCTCTAGTTATCAACACGTTTTCGTTAGTGCTTCTCGCAACGTTCAAAAATGAAATCTTATGAACAATGTCGTGCAAAAGTGTGTCTACTTTGTTTTGGTAAAACCAAAGACATGAGAAGAATCAGTTCTAGACAACAAATGATTGTCTCCCAACATTTTCTAACCGGAAAATCATACGATTTCAGTCGATTGCCATGCGTTTTGTGTTCGACGTGTCGACTAGTGGTGCTGGATCATGAACGCGGAAATTGTGTAAGAAAAATTGATCTGTTTGATCATTCAAAATTAAGATTGCCGCCAGTTGTATCAACTAGAAATTCGTCAGAATCCATTTGCGACTGTAAAATTTGTGAATGTGCTAGATCGACCATAAATAGTAGTTTTCCTCGAAAGAAAGTTGGACGACCACTCAAGGAGAATTTGATTAGCAAAAAAGAGTCCTTCAAAATTTGTGGCAAATGCTTCATTCGAGTTGCCAAGGGAAAACGGCACAATTGCTCAAAGATACAGTGCACCAAAAATCTTATAGAACTGGCATCAAATGGTAGTAGTTCTCCCAAATTGAAGGAGAAACTCGCTGCAGCAATAATAATGAAGCAAAAAAACTGTGTTGAGAAGGAAAATCCCTCGGCTTCATCATTTGAAACTGATCATATTGTTCTCCAGACTAACACTAAACAAAAATTGAAATTATCATTAAAGCCTACCAATAATATGTCTGTATCGGTTGGAGACATCACAGCAATCCAAACAAAACTCAACTTGAGCACAAATCAAACTCTAAGCTTAGCAACAAGTCTGAGGAAGTCAGTATCAGTAGAGAATAATTTGCGGAAAAAATTAGAATTAAGGAAGCACAGCATGGACGACTTCTTCGATAAAACCGAAATGGACTTTGAGGATAAAGATCTGGATTCAAAGGTGAAGCAAGCAGTAATATTTTGTAGAGACCTTGATTCTTTTGTGGAACACATATTGGAGGAACGACAATTGACATCAGATGAAGATATTCTCTTCAAAGTTGGCCTGGATGGTGGTGGGGGTTTCTTTAAAATTTGTTCAAGTGTACAAGCAAATGAGATCTCAACCTACCAAATGTGAAAATATCAGAAGAGCTTCGCACAAAAAAACTGAAAGACTCCGGCGTCAAAAAAATATTCATCCTAGCAATTGCTCCCAAAGTTAAAGAGACTTATTCTGATGTACTGAAGCTGTGGAACCTCCTTGAAATTGAGCGCATACTCTCAAAATTCACCATTGCAACTGATTTAAAACTCGCAAATATTCTTATGGGTATAATGTCGCACAGCTCATTGCACCCCTGTACTTGGTGCAAAGTAATAAAAAATAGGCTACATGAACGAGGAGAAGACAGTAGTTTCGAAGACATCAAAATGAGTTTTTCGTTGTGGGTTAAAAATGGAAGCAAACCTAGCCATGCAAAAAAATTCTTAAATTGTAACAATGAGCCTATAATACAAAGCAATCAACCAATCATACAAATTTTGCCGCCCCCTGAGTTGCACCTATTACTAGGAGCTGTAAGTACAATTTACAACCATTTAATGAAAAAAGTTCCTACTTTTTGTGAGAAGTGGGCAAAATTCTGTAATGTTGAAAGAGAGGCAATGCATGGAGGTTCATTCAATGGGAACTCTTGCAATGAGCTATTATCTAAAATCGATTACTTATACTCTATATTGCCTCTGGAGTTCCTGAAATACGCGAAATGCCTCAAGACATTTGCAGAATTAGTACCGACATGTTTTGGACGCGACCTACACAGCAGATATAAGGACTTGATTCTTCAATTTCGAACGGAATTTCTTGATTTGGAAATCAACCCAACACCCAAAATTCATGCTATTTTTTACCATATTGAAGATTTCTGCGAAACGGCAAATTGTGGTCTGGGTAAGTGTAACAATAGTGATAATAACAATAATAATTGATTGCCTTAATTTTGAAGGTAGATACAGCGAACAGGCTTCAGAAGCAGTTCACTCCGACTTTTCAACAGTGTGGGAAAGATATAAAGTCAATGGATCGCACCCAGACTTCGCCAGAGCACTCGAAGCTTCCGTTTGTTTTTATAACAATTCACATTTATGATCCCTAATATCAAATATGAAGTTGTCAATTGAAGTAGTTCGAAGTTTTTCAAAATTGAAATAAAGTTGTGAAATGTTGATGCCACATAATCGAATTTTTTTTTCAAATGTTGATGAAATAAAAATTCACCGTTTAATTATTTTGAAAAAGCTTTTTTCCATCATAAAAAACAATGAGGAATCAAGCTATAATGTTGGATTTGATGGACAATTTTTTCTGCTATTTTTGATTTTGCCGAACCGTGTTCAGCGTTGTTGCTCAATAAATCATTTCCGAGCTTACTGCTCACTGTTATCGCCGACCACTGTCCTCTTCTGTGGCTCAACAAATTGAAAAATCCAACCGGAAAATCAACTAGATGGGCAGTGTAAAATTGAGGGAACATAGCCGCGGACTAATCTGTCCCATGTTTTGCCGTTTCCTAGACAGAAATGCCTGAGCCATATTGGAAGAAATTCGTTGATCTCTGGAGAAAATCTCACGTGTTTCAATTGAATAGGATTTGCGATCTTATCTACTACATGTATCTCAGGCATATAGACCATACCGTACAACAAATCTGAAAAGCTCTTGGTCGCATGAGCTT
The DNA here is from genome assembly GCA_949128115.1 of Anaspis maculata. Classification (NCBI taxonomy): domain Eukaryota; kingdom Metazoa; phylum Arthropoda; class Insecta; order Coleoptera; family Scraptiidae; genus Anaspis; species Anaspis maculata. The sequence goes on from OX421964.1 coordinate 2,899,336, forward strand.
ACATACCAGATCTTGTGCAGTTGCACTCCTGTATGCTTTTCCAATCTAATGGGATTAAGGAGATTCTGTAATGTGCAGACGAGATGCAGCCGGAGATAAAGTGAGCTTATATTGTGAGCATTCAATACTCTCTGTACCAAGGAGGTCTCCTGAATACAATACAGAAAAAGCAAAACATTGCACTGTGGAAAGCGGGATGAACGACGCAACGCGGATAAAAAACTAGGGAAATGGATCCAAGGCCACCGAGACCTAACACAGCACAGCAGGAAGTGAGGCAGACGTTCCAAATATCCAAGTAGGTCGTCCTGTTTCGGATTCTGCTGCTGCTGCTGCCGCCGAGATATCGATTATAATCAGAGGGTTGCATTCGGCACACTCTCTCGTGCCGAAACTATTATTCAGTTACCCGTCCCGCATTTCTCATGTTTCACTTCCGAATTAGACGATTGCCGCAAAAGAAGCGCAAAAAAGAAAGTCACTACTATACTACTGCTGCTGCTGTGTGCAATGCGACGCCTAGTTTGGCACGGCGACAAAACTATATACTATCTGCAGCTCTGCGCTCGTATCTTTTGTACAAATTACGGCTTTCGAGAATTTATAAAGGCCTTGGTTAACAAAGAGCAATAGCTCTGCGCTAGATTCGGTTCTGTCTGGCGCAAGTGATTGTCTAACCACCTGTGAATTCCATGGAAACTCCAAGCGAATCTAAACACTTTCTGGACTTGTTGGTTGATACAACAACCTGTCCTGATACAAATCCTGTACAAAGGATTTCATCGGCCGAAATACTGGGAGGCTTTGCCGAAAGAACAGAATGCAGGACCTATTATAAATTGATACGAACCCCTTCTATTACTTCAAACCATTACTAAGTGGGTAGTAATTTTTTTTCTCATATTATTTCCAATCTCTGTATCGGCTTCTCTGTACAGAATAGCTATTTGTGCCGAAAAGTCGAGGTAATGTACGTTTTAACACGGTCAAAGCGGTTGCGGCAAAACAGTTATCCCGTTCCTAAATCAGGGACGTGTAAGGGAATTGTCTGAAATGCAGTGGAAAACTCCCTCGACGACTTGTGAACTGCAGAGGACGCTTTCTCATGATTATAATGCATTCTATGTTTTTTGAAACAAAACCGGGAATGGTGCAGTCCAGATAGTGCTAAGTGGAGATTGTGACGTCCACAAAAGGACGTCCCGCGTCCCGCCCTGTCATTTCCAACTGTTTCTCAATTTATGCTGCAGCCGACAGGACCTCTCGCAGGGATTCTCGCAAAAGGCGATCTTATCGCGGACCTGTCTGCGAATTTCGTATACGTTATGCGCTGTATTGTGATATATATTCTCCAGCTGCTAGCGGAATATAGCCCGGCAGATAAAACTTACTCTGTATTTCATATCATCCATGTCCGAGCTTATTCCGCCATGAGCACTGTCGGCCAACTTCACGTACATTTCTGTCTCGTTGAATCTTCATGATATTTCTACGTACTTGCGATTTACCGTAAGTCTGCGGGAGAAATTCTATTTGCGGCGCATCACAAAATCCCACCTCTGACACCAAAAATGTTCAGGCGAAAGGCTGGGGTTTTCGGCATCAAAGCGAATTCGAAAAGCTTGTTGATCACAAAGTAGCATGATGAATAAATGGCAAATGTGTACGTGAAGTTGGCAGCAGTCCAGATGTGTCCGCCCAGCGCTCACCTGCAACAAAAGCAAAAATCAATTTCCATAATAATGGCTGTTTTATTGAAAGTGTACATAAAACTAATTTTCCATACAACGAACAACTCTCGAGTTTTCACCTCGGCGCGATCGATTACTCCCACAATTCCCACCATACCGCATTATTACACCAACAGAGATTCCCGCTAAATGCAATACACTCCGCTTCACACAAATTCCATATCGGGCGCTAATTTGAATTTAATCTAGAACAAGCTTGCCGCTTATTACATGCTTCGAATTGCTGGTGCTTGTCTATTAGATCAGTTTTGCTTGTGCCATTTTGCGAAAACGACAACGTCATAATAATATCTGTGGCACGTTTCAGTTCAGTTGTAAAGTTCAAGAGACATGTCGCATCCTTCCACCGCTGTTTCCGAACTATCCGAATAGTGTATATACTGATGTCTCTGGGGACGTCGCGTCGTTTAGGGAGACGTAGACTTTCGGGCCGTACATTAGGAATCCCTATATGCCGCTGCACAACGAAACGTAACTTTTCTCACCTCTGCACACTCACACCAGGCACACTCGACGTACATATGTACGTAACTTTGAAGTTGCACAAAATGTCTTGCTGATGCTTCGGCTGGCTTGCACTGGTATTTTTATGCCAATCGATATTTTGCCCTAGCGCATCACCTGGTGTATAATATGTATGTGGGGCAGAGGCATCAGAGGACAGGGAAGTTTATGAGGTTAGGTCTCGCTCGTGGTTTTCCACGTGCGGTTTCCAGTTCATCTCATCCTCAACAACGGATGCGGGTATGGATAGGTATTCACGAAATGGGCATTCTTTAAATCCAATTAAGTGTTGTATAGGTGCATCGAAAGGGGCTTTTGTATGGTGCATTTCAAGTAGTAGTTGCTTGAAGCTCGTATATTGGTCTGGAAGTTGGGTAAGTTTTTTTCAAGGATTGGTTGAAAAATATTCCAATTTTATAGCCTTTGAATAACCGTAATCTTGTAAGAACTATAGTTGAAGAACTGTCTTGTTAATTGGGAGAAGAAGCTGTCTTCTAGCTGTCGAACGAAGAAAAGGGAAGCTTTAAGGGAGCAAAAGTTGGTTATAGCCGAGGCAAAGAAGCCGATATTCAAGTTTCTTCAAAAAAATTAATAAAAAATGCATATAGACACTGTTACGTTACAGACTCCCCACTTTAGTTAAATGACTCGTAATGGACCTTATGCTCACCATTTTTTATAACTAAGGCTTATGCACAATGCTTCACTCTCTCAAACCGACGATATACTGTTTCACAAAGTAATTGCCCTACGTTGTGGTATTCCAGCTATCAAGTCATCAGTTGAATGAATCATCAATTAATAATACTAATTGGCTAGTGCGTAATGGACTAGTGGAATGGGCAATGAGAACTGCATAGTTCAATGATAACCAAACGAATTTACAAACCATGAAATTTCAGCTTTATTGTACGGTTAAAATCTACGACGACGTTGAAAGAACATCGTTATTTTTGTTCGTAATTTCCACTCTAAATTGGGAATTCCACTCACAAACAGGAATTTTTTTCCAACTGGATAGTTCAATTTCAAACTGATGAGCCACCAAGCTAATAAGTTTACAATCTGACGAAAAGAATATGTTGCTAGCTCTAGACAGAATGAGCTGACAAAATGAGGGAATGACTGATAAACTGATCACGAACAGACTGACGAACTAATGAGCTCAAACACTGCCGAATAGGGTACTTGCCAATGATATAGATTTGACTGGAATTACTTTAATTCATCAAAAAAAGTAATATAGAGAATTTCCTGAAAATTTTCGGGAGAAATATCAATTGGTTACCTTCCCTACCCTTACATGAAATTTTTTACCTTTTATAACATATTTTATATACTTATACAAAAAAGATTTATAGTTTTAAACATATGAAAAACGTAAAATGTTGACAAAATATACTTATCTCATATTGGTTACCAAAAAAAATTTTCGATTTTTTTTTCGAATGGTTGGTAACAGTTGGGAAACTTCAGTGGGATTCTCATGTCTGTATTTTTCAAATATGGTTATGCCACTCTAACAGTTTTTTGAGTTTTCAATCCAACAATGCTGTTTGTTTGATTTTTTGTATATTTGTGACGTCACAAATATATTTTTAAGACACGCATCATGGCCGCAGTTTTGGGAATTCAGGAAAAAGAAAAAATACGAGTGCATTATTTTTTACCATACTATCCATTGAGCCAATGAAAAAAAGTTGTGCAAGTACCTCATTGACAAAATAACTAGCTAAAAAGTGACTATTGAAAAGCTAACGAGCTCACGAACTGATGAGCTGAGTAACTAACTTGTGTAGAAAACTAAACGACGGAACTAATGAATAAATGAGCTGCTAGATGATAACAAGCTGATGGAATTGCGAACCAGCAAGTGATTTTATGAGTCAACGAGCTAATTACTGAGCTACTGAGCTAACGAGGTGACTAACCAAAGATGTTATCAGCTTAGAAGAAAGTGAGCCGACGAAATACTGAAGAAGCTAATAAACTAATCACAAAAAACTGGAGAACTAACAAGCTAAAAAACTACCGAGCTGATCAACTAAATAGCTAACGAACTACCGTGCCGATAAACTAGCTCATAAGTAAAGTGCTCGCCAATTGAAATGGTCCACCCAAAAAATTCAGTCACATTCAAAGTGACATAGCTCTTGAATGAATAAACTATTTTGAATCGTTTTATGTTTTCTGATCAGCTCACGGCTTGGATTACAACATGTTGTGAGCCGTTTTTGGTACAGGTGTTTCGTATCAATTATACAGGGCGCTCAATGAGGTACTGCAAAAATGGAAAAGTTTGAACTGGTCCCATTTCACAAAAAATGGTTTTTGGTTTTTTCCAAGTGTTTTAGGAAAGATGTTGTTCCTATATTTTGAGGTAGTTTTCAAAATTTTGAGTCTGTTTTCTCCAATTACACAGTGATCTCAAAAATGCAACCTTCTGGTCTGGCATTTATATCTATTTCAATTGTTGGTCGATTTTGGAAAATAAGGACTCTTGTTGAAGCTCAAGACTCAGATGAGAAGGCTCGAGGATCGGAACTGACTGGAGACAAAAATTTTGAAAAAGCGAAGGAATCAAAAGTGGCCTAAATATGAAGCACCCTAGAAATCAGGTTCAGAGAAAGAACTAAATAAAAATCAACTTGCCTACAAACAGACTTTTATTGTTTAACATTTTGAGGTATATTTTCCGATTTTCAAGCGATGAAAATTGTCGATGCGGGACCCATTTTACAAATTCACTGTTCAGAAGATAATACCGGAACTTCCTCGACTTAAAATGCACGTAACCTAGGTTACCTTCTTATTGTCGAATGTTTCCTTCACATTCAAAGAGATAGGCACCAGTTCTGATCTTCGTAACCCAGGTTACGTCTATTGCCAGGTGAAAAACGTCCAGTATTCTTCGTTGGAAGCATGGTTGGAAGCATCCATTTCTGATTTGGATTCATTGCCACAATTTTTGCCCCCATACAAATGGGAAACACCTTAGAATGTTCAGAAAGAATGGTTTGTTTGAAGACAAGTTATTTGTTTGATACCTTCCCTAAACCGGATCTATAGCAAGTTTGTCATTTGAGTCACTTTTGATCCAATTTCTTTTCCAGAATTCCCATCTAAAGTCAATTCTTATCCTCGATCGTTCTGACCTGAGCCTTCAGCTTCAACAAGAGCTCTCATTCTCTAAAATCGGCCAACAACGAATAAAGTTATTACTGCAAAACTAAAAGATTACATTTTTGAGATCACCCTGTAATTAAAGCAGATAGGCAAAAAAGTTCAAAACCGATTCGAGTTTTGTTTATAACAACTCCCCTGAAACACTGGGAGAAGACCAAAAACTATTTTTTGTGAAATGGGACCTATTCAAACTTTTCGATTTTTGCGGTACCTGATTGAGAGCTCTGTGTAAATTATACGAAACACTTGTACCAAAAATAGTCCATGACATCTTGTAGTCCAATACGTGAGCTAATTAAAAAACATAAAACGATTCAAAATAGTTCATTTATTCAAAAGTTATGACACTTTGAATGTGTCATGTTCCAAAATACAGTCATTTTTGGGTGGACCATTTCAATTGGCGAGCACTTTATCTGCAAGAACAACCAACCAAAGAACCAGTGAGCTAAAGAACAAAATGAGCTAAAGAACCAAATAATCTATGAACTGAATAAAATATCGAACTGAATCAGCTAACGACCGACCAACCTACCCCTTTAACATTTTAGAAGCTAACAAGCCAAATTTTCACAAAACTAATAAACAAACTAAGCAATTCTATTTAATTACTGAAGAATAGGTTAGCGATCGATTGCATCATGAAGCAAATATTCAACAAACCAACAAGCCGATAAAATGACGGACCTCACGGAACTTGGAAAGTAACAAACGTGTTAGTGAATGCCACAACGAGCTTTCAAAATTGATTTGATTTTTGCAAAGGTTTCAAATATACAAATATATCATTAAAATTAAAATCAAAAAAAAAAAAAAAAAAAAAAAAAAAAAGTAACCTTACGTTTTTTGAGAGGGGATGAATTGTATAAATATTGAAACATGAACAAAGTTTATTAACCACCACCTCATCTTTGTTACAAATTAATCAATAATCGCCAACTTAATTGAGTTCACCTTAATCATTCATTTTATAATTTCCAGACGTGCTGGCATTCAGCTAGCGTTCGGAATTGTTTTATTCAGTTTAAATTCGGTTTCTGAAAGAGAAGTACATCCTAATTGCGTAATCCTACGACGAATTTGTTCAACCCTTGCAAGTTAATTCCGTTCTCATTCTTCCTAATTTACCGAACTATTGGCGAACCCCTTTCCTATAGCGCGCTTGGGTTTAATTCCCTGCCTAATTTATTAATTCTTCGTCCAGTTTTCCAATTGCAACCCTTCTCCTTTCTCGCCCATTTACACTGGTACGAAAAAAAATCTTTACTATTTAATAGACCTATTTCTTATGGGGAACAGAGACGTTCAGACAAGGATGAACAATTTTAAGCCACACCCCTGGCCAATTGAAGGCCTTCAATTATTAGGCGCGAAATTCGAGGAAGGCGATACTGTCACAATGAATTAGAATTGTCACTGTCACTTATGACTGCAACCTGTGTCGTGTCGCTACACTGATCGAATAGTTCGAAAAATGCTCGTATATTGTGTGAAAAGTTGTCCGGACTAGTCCAAGGGAATATTTCCCTCAAATGTTTCGTTCTACGGTTTTCCTGCCGACGAAAATAAGCGAAATAAATGGATGGCCGCCATTGGAAGACACCGGCACCAGGAAGAATTTGAAGGCGAACGAAACAATTTCAGCTGTTTTACAAGTTGCACAAAGCCAAAAGCGGGGTCACCCAAATTACCGTTCAAAGTGCTGGAAATGCTATCTCACCTTCCTATTTGGCGATTACCCACTACAACTTCACAACAAAACCTCAATATTTTGCTTCAGTTTTGGTGTGCTCACGGCACTTCAGAGTGGAAGATTTCTATTCATCCAGTGATAGGTACAAAGATGACGCTGAAAACAAATGCTATTCCGGACATTTTCTTGAGAAGCTTGTTTCTTTTTCTGGCTCCTGTAGCACTCCGCTTTTACCTCCAGGTTATTCACAAGTACGTCTTCAAAATATCCTTTCACACTATACTTCATCCCCTTATCACGCTGGTTCCCCTTCATTTGATGCTTACACTACACTTTTGTAAAGAAGTAAAGCGTTGTCGAGACTGTAGGTTGCAGGTTGCAGCGTGGCAAGACTTTTGGTTCTGTTCTACTGACAACTGATGACAAATTGTAACATATCGTTGTCGGGGGTAATGACAAGGAGAAAGTCAGTGGCACTGACAGAGTTGCTACGGGAGATTGTGAGGCAAATCTAGCCAATGAGCGGCGATGGGAGGCAAAAGGGGCGTGAAAAAGAAATAGGTCCATTGTACTCAAAGAGAGATTGTTGTTCACTGAGTTTTGTCTTGGTCTTCTGAATTTATAGCCATTATTTTAATCATTGATCAAATAATTTACATAAAATTTGAGTGTTGACATTCCATAAATTTTATATCCGGCTGGTGCTATAGTTTACAATTTATAGACTTATTCAGCAGCTCTGTTTCACGCTAGGTTCAATACCTTTACGCAAATTTACACTCAGGGGTACAAGTCATCGCAATGAGCCTCTAAGTTAATTAGCCTGCAAAATTTGATGTCACGTTCATTTCTTATCTTGGAGTGTTTCGAAACGACACTGAATTTTCTTGGCATTCTTAAGGGGTTTTCTCTTTGGAAACTCGACCTTATGCCTTCAAACTCTTTGTCGCGCGAAAGGGTTGAATATTTTATTCCATGGGGAAAATTTCGCGTGAGAGATGTCGTCCAGACTTGATCCAAATATATGTCGAGAGCGCTGGCTTTTCAGCAGAACTGACCTGAAGAAGTCAATCTGACGGTAACGAGATCTTTCGAAAGTGTTGATGAAGTTTTCACCATTTTCTGGCGTCTTGAAGGTAGCTGAAACAAGGAGGCCGCATTCAAAAGCTCAAAGCAACTACAGGGAATCGAAATCGGCTTGACGCTTCTCCTGTCTGTTCGAAAGATCAAACAAAACCTACTATCATCTTCTAAACCAAAACAATTACTTCAACCTTATTTGAACAATTCGCATTCGATAACAAATAGAAATCACAGTTGCCTTGATATCTCCCATTCGTCACTGATGCACTACAATTAACAACAGTATTTCAGCACTTTTCTTAATTTACTCTTCTTGAAAAATATGAGTTCTCTTGTCCCGCACGAGATTCGTGATTCGTGATTCGATTCGTGAATATCCGTATGATATTCACCAGAGACTTCGATGCGAGAATAGGACACACGCCTGCATAATTGGCGGAGGAGCCGTAGCATCAAGAATTTGCCGAATATTCACGTAGCAGCTAGACTGGAACCGGTTCATTTTGTTTTATTTTCTAGGAGACATATTACGTTAGCTGCTCTTTCCGAAAATTTGCATATGGGTTGCAATGCAACAATTATTAGACCGATCGCAACAATTATTGTGCTAAAGTATACTTCAACTTGTGCAATTTGTTTTTGCGAATAACGGGTGTTTTTTTTTTAAATCTGGCGTCCAAGTATGCTGTGCTCCAGCCGAAAAGAGCCTCATTCGGCCGGAGCACAGCATGCTTGACGCCAGATTTGAAAAAAAAAAAAAACACCCGTTACTTCTTGCAATAATTGTGCACTCAATTAAACTGATAACAGAAGAACAATTTGGTTCGTTTAGAACATTTACAATTGAAGGATCCAATACAAAGACCAGCTTATTCCATTTTGGATTATTAGTGGAATCATTACATGTAGTAGTCAAGAAACTCTATCGTCTTCGGAAGAATTACTAGGGGCTGAATACACATCATGAATGACTATTGGAGGAAAATGTTAAGCCCACTACTAACTTTTTTGAAGTTGACTTTTCATTTTTATTGAGGCAATAATGAGTTCACAACAGGCTGGTACGTGTCAGTTATAGAATATGAGCGGTAACTCTGGCTGACATTTTGGGAAGGTACTTAACCCTTGCTCGAAGACAACTTTCATCAGCCCGAAATAACCCAAATTGTGCTATTATTCGTTTTTCCCGAAGTTAAATTATTGAAACTGTGTGTTATGAGCTCGGAATTTTGTCGAATGTAAATATGCATTGTTCGAAACACTGGTTATTAATTTAATTCTGTCTGCAAGCTTTGGAGTGGAAAATATGTCAGGAGAAAATTTCATATCTAGTTTTTCTACTGAAAGAAAAATCATGCCGATATGTTGCTTGTTTTTTTTTTTTTCAACAACTGAAAAATTGAAATCGACGATTCTTATTGTATCGCCTTTGAGAACAGAACCATGCCGGAGTTGAATAAGCCATTAAGTATTGAGTATGCACATTGCAAAGTTCTAACATTTTCAAATTTCAATAAGTAGATACCTAAAACAAAAATGCAGCTGCTTGCATCAAGCTCACCGCCTTAAAGTTTCATCATTATCGCTCCCTGGGCGATTCCCAACGAGCTCGGACATCAAGAGAAATGTACTTTTCTCTACTCACACGGCCGTGCCGGCGGATACCAAAACTTGCCCCAAGTACCTACCTGCTTCAATTTTACATTGCTCTTGTACCATCTCTATGAAATATTGACGTTTTCTAACAAGCCAGTTTACCGGAAAAGTTCACCATGTTGCTGCTGCTAGCTGCTGGCTGCTGATATAGAAAACGCCTTGCCTAGGAAATTTAATAATGCGAATGCTCGAATAAATAAAGATCCAAGCCAAGCAAGTGTATCCGACTTGAAATGAAATTATTTTATGTTAGGTGTACGGCATTACACACCTAATAAGTAGATTTGGCAAGCGAAACACGTCCGGAACATGCTTTGACGTGTAATTACTTCAACACGATCTCCACTCCTCCAGCACTTCACACACCCCCTGATGCTGAAGCTTTAACATAAAGCTCGCGCGCGCCACTTCCGTGTGTCTGCAACTTAATTCCCCATTTCCAGTAACTCTCCGCGTAATTTTTGAGCTTCCCGCTGCTCTTTTCAAAAGTTGTACGACTCAATTAAGAGTACGCCAGAGAAGTACCGAACTAATTAATAGTTGATTTAATTCTTGGCTCTTCGCAATTACTGCTTTTCGCCTCTGGTGATATGCAACCAACAATACATTGCTTCAACTTTCCAAGCTATACTCCAAGGCTTCTGGCTGGCCACGGTTCCTCTGCAGCTCTTGCATATTGCAACAGCAAAGTTTCTGAAGTCTCAGGAGTGTGGGACTATATAGGTTTTAACGTAACGGAGGGCTTACTTGGCACGCAATTGTTTTGATGAATATTTAACTGTATTATTAACTTGATGGTAGGTGTATCTTTAATTAAATTTTGGATTGTCAGGGTTAGCATGATATTTTCCACTTGGAAATGTCCCGAAAAGCCGTTCTGGACAATAAGTATCTTGATTTTATTTACGTATATAGAAGGTGTTTCAGTGATAGTGTTACAAGCCTCAAGGGCAAATTCTCCATCAAAAACCATATATAAGAAAAAAAGTAATATATACAGAGCCCCTTTCCAAAAATGCTTCTTTTCAGATGAGGTGATGGTTTTTTTGTGAGTAATTGCGAAGAAAAATCACTCACTGTATATGCGCCACTCTACTTTTTCAGACTAGTAATCATTTCTATCAATTTATAGACAGAAACCGACCGAATACCGAATAATTTGACCGAAATTTCGATCAAATCTCGGTTGGTCCGAACTTATGACCAAATACAATTCTCGAATGTGAATTTTATTCACGCCCCGTATCTCTGAAAATAACCATTCCCGGACACGGGTCATGTACAAGTTGTTTCAGAATGAAGTGTCAAACTTTTTAACGTGGATTTAAATTATCAAAGTATGAAGATTGAACTAATTTTTATTTCTCTTTATTATAAAGAGTCCCTGTAAAATGTTACAAGACTAAAAAGTTGGATTTTTTTATTAATTTTTAATTCATAACCTTTTACACGACTGGACCGATTTTGTTTAAAGTTCAACCAGAGTGTGCTGAAATATTTTCTTATCAAATGATAAGGCCGTGTTTAATAAAAAAAATGCCCAGTGGCGTAGATAGTAGGGACTCGAGGAGGCCGTCTCTTTTCTCCTCCCTACTTTCTACGCCCCTGAAAATATTCCAAAATTGATAATTTTTCTAGATTTGTTGTTCATCTCCATAAAAAAGTAACCTGTGTCAAATCTTGATTGGAAGCTTTATTTTCAACATACTCGAGTCTGAATGTTCAAAAATTTTCTCGAAAACACGAATTCAAGGGCCCAAAAATGTAAATGCAACAACATTCATGATTTCTCTACTGAAAAGGTTTTCTGTGTTTTTCAAATTAAGAAACCGTTATTTTAGCTGAGAATCCATCAACAAGTTATCAGAAAAATCACATTTTCAGGCTCTTCTAATTTGGATGTTTTTTTTTAAGTTGTTTTCCAAACATCAAATATCGAAAACACTCGAATATATCACAAACAAAGCCTCTAATCAAAATTCTCTAACGCCGCACAGTGGTCCAGATTCAACATTTTTTGGCCAAAACTCTCAAACTTACGGAAACGCCTCAAAATCAGCTAACGTTCACAGGAAAAATAATGAAAAAACGCCATTATAATTTAGGGGTAGGTTTCAGGGGGTGGAAATTGAAATAATCGAATAAAATTGTGAAACTTTGGATTCGAGTAGATTACTAACCCTAAAATCGATCAAAAATAGTCAAAAAATCATACTGATACAAAGGGGTGGATTTCAGGGGGTGGAAATTGAAATATGCAGGTGAAATTGTGAAACTCTGGATTTGAATACTTTATTTCCCAATTTGAGGAAAAATTCTTCTGATACATAGGGGTGGATTTCTGGGGGTGGAAATTGAAATAATCAGGTAAAATTATGGAAATTATGGTACATGATTTTTAACTCTGTAGGTCTAATGTGCGTTGATAAGATTGTTGAAAATCTCTTCATCTTTAGGCTTTAGGCTGGTATAGGCCTGTCAATTTTCGAAAAATGTCAAAAACTTATGTCATAAGGTATATGAATGGAACCAACGGGCTTTTGTGTGGGAACATTCCCTTAATCAAAAATCGGCTCACAAGACAAAATTTTTGGGGGCTCTCGGTCCATAAGACAAGTTTGAAATTTCCAAAAAAGGCCCAAATTCACCTCCTCTTGGAGACTTCTTCTTTGGCATAATTTTAGGTATGAAAAACGATTCTCACATGATTTTTTACGCAGGTTTCGAATCTGCCCACAAAATTTTTAATGGTACATCGCTTATAGGGTGCAACATCGAAAAATTTTTTCTCAAATCGTACACCCTGTATTTTAACATAGGAATCGATTTCGTTTTCCATCCTGATTACAAATATATATCACAGTTGGTGGGTTACTCAACAAAACGCCTGTGAAAAAAGTGATAAATTTAGGTCCTTTTTTGAAAATTTCAAACTTGTCAAGCCCCCAAAAATTTTGTCTCACGACCAGATTTTCGATCGAGGGGATATTCCCACACAAAATGCAGTTGGTTTTATTCATGTACCTTATGACGTAAATTTTTGGCCATTTTTTCGAAAATTGACAGGCTCATACCAGCCTAAAGCCCCCGGTCTGACAAGCAATTTTTAACAACCTTATCAACGCACATTAGACCTACAGGGCTAAAATCATGTACCTTATGTCGTAAGTTTTGAGGCACCAGCTCCCTGTCCATTAGGATAAGGCACTACCGATTTTATCCAAATTTGTAGCTTTGTAAACATGTAGCTGATAGATAACTACTCATTTTTGAAATGATAACTTTTGTCAGAATCATCCAGTGGCGTAGATACTGGGAGGTGACCCCCTTCTTTCTACTCTACTTTTTTACTCCACTGGTCCTTTCGGATTGTTAATTTTTATTTTGGATCTCAGATTCTTCAAAGTTTTGATCACTTAAGGAGTTTATTTTTGAGATATTTGAATTTGAAATATTGAAAAACATCCCGGTAAAACCATACTTTCAAAAGTCTGAAAATTGTATTTTCTGGAAACGTGTTTGTTTCTCAGCTCAAATGGCGGTCTCCTATTTCGACGGGCCTAGAGGACCTATGTCAATTAAAAAGCATGAGTTTTCTTGGAATTCAATTCTTATGCTTGATAGTGGTGTTTCCAGAATGTTTTCCAACTTCAAATATCTCACAAACGAACCGTCTAATTCAAACTTTGCAAGAACAAATGTTTTCCTCAATTGAACCAAAATCCAAAAAAATAATGAAAAAATCCGAAATTCCCCATTGGCGGGTGTCAAAAATAGGATTGAAAAAACCAAGCAACTTGCCCATATCTATACTGGATGATTTTGACAAAAGTTTCAATATTTAAATTATAGGTAGGTACCTACTTATCTGAAAACTACATTGAGTATGCGAAATTAGAAAGAATCGGTCAAGTGGTTCAAAAGTTACGGATAAAAAAGACGATAAAAAACTTCAACTTGAAGAACTATACTCGGTAACGAAGCTCCAATTGGAAAAATGGCTTAGATGGCACTTAATCTCTTTGTTAATGGATCCTTCACTAGTAAAAGATCACTCCATTCTGGGTCATCCTGTATACAGTTTTGCACATGTTACTTTTGTCAATATCATCCAGTGGCGTAGTCGTGGATATTGAGGTATCGCCCCTTTTATACGTTGTTTTCTACGCCACTGGTTATTTTGGATCATTTCCGACTATTTTGAATTCTACATTCAATTTGGAAAAAAGTTGATCGTGCAAATTTTTGGCTAGAGGCTCGATTTGAAGAATATTTGGGTTTGAAACTCGGAAAGCTTCCCGATAACACCACTTTCAATGGCTTATATTTTTCTGAGAAGCAACAATTTTTCGAGATTTTCTTTTGTTCAAGCTTTAAACCCAAATATCTCGACAACCGTGCCTGGTGGCCAAAAAGTTTGTACCCGCAACCTGTTTTCTACATTGGACGCAGAATCAAAAAAAAATCCGAAATTACCAGTGGCGTAGAAAAATTGGGTAGGTGGAAAAAAGGGGTCAACTTTTTGTTTTTGCGTCATTGGATGATTTTTGCCAATAAGTATTGCTATCGAATCGCAGATACTTACCTTAACACACCACATGTGCAAAATTTGGGCGAAATCGGTCAAGCGGCTCAAAAGTAAGATTGAAAAACAATGGAAAAACTCCAACTTTGAAAGGCTATAACTGGGCAACGAAGCTTCAGCTTGAGGAATGGCAAAAGTGGCGCTTTATCTCCATTGTAAAATAAACCTGCAGTATAATGGCGGCTTCACAGAACTTTGTATGTCGCCGGCGACAGTCCCCCACTCCACTGTAGTTCAATAATTTGAATAACACGACGACAAAAACTCGAGTCGCGGCAATGATATGGAGGGGGGTATGGGGAATACAACCAGATCGAATCCTATTGGCCAGCGACACTGTCGCCGGCGACATACGAAGTTTTGTAAAGCCGCCATAAAAGAGATCATTTTATTCTGGGACGTCATGTATATCAGAAACTAACAAAAACTGAGATAACTATACGGGGTGTTTTCAGAGATGATAACAAAAAATTCAGCTGTGCGGGTAGACCTCGTCAAAATATGAAGAAAACCTAAATATCATTTCGCAAAGTTCGTCCCAGTGACAAAAATACAGTCCTTCAAAGTTCACTTTTTAAAAAAATATATCGCTATAAAACTGATTTCATTGGCTCAACTCGGAGGTTTTTCGCACATTGATTGGTCAGAAGTTTGTTGAATAGAAACGTCGAAAAAAAAGTAATAGCTCGAAAGTACATATTTCAATTTTTTTTTCTTGGAACACTTTGATGGCGCCGCTCAATTTTCTCAGCCATTTTGGTAGAGTTTTTCATCATTTCCAGAACCTGACTTTGTATTTTAGAAAAAAACTATACAGCGTGGTTTTTTGTGGAAAAACTTCAAGAAAACCTTCTTTCAGGTTCGGCCCTGGCTTTTTTGGACTGACTATTAGGCGCTGTGCTACTGAAATCTATCCAAATTCCATGCAATTCTGTTCATCTATTCCAGAGATACAATTTTTTCAAAATTTTCGACAAAATACATAATGTTTAGTAACTCCTAAACGAAGGACTTCAGAATTTTTTCAATACAAGATTTGATTCACCTCTGAAACCTGAACCTTCCCTTGGGCTATGTTTTTCTTCATGCAACACTCTGTATATTTTTCTGAGAAAGTCCTGTTTTTCATTATTTACTAAGAGGAAGCGATTTGAATTTTGAACACCTGTATTTTCAGGCATGGTTTTTGATGGGGAATAAATATAGTCCACCAGTGAAGCTTGGGTAACACCATCACTGAAACATCATGTATCTAACGGCATCTGATTCACGGGTATAAAGGAAACTACGAAATGATAATAATTATGTTTGATGTCTGAAGTTTTACTGGTGTCAAAGGCATAGGTACTTGGCTATTAATAATTTCTTGAATAAAAATAACAAAGTAGCTTCTACCACTACCAACAGGAGGGAGTTCATGAAGTGCACTTTTGTAAACCGTCTACTTTGACATGGTAGGCATCAGGTATATGATTAATCGTCGTGAAATCTGCGAAGCTGAAACTTTCTGTTCGGTGCTTTGAGCTTTATTAAAAGCTCCAGTCAATTGAACACACCGCACACACATATCATGACAAAAAGCGGAATACTGCGTAGTTGCAATTACTGGTTTCAGGCTTTCTGTTTGAACAGCACTTCAATTGAGTCGTCAGCCCTCATCATCGGCAGTTTCAGTTTCAAAGGAAAAATATTATTTCGGTGGTGCATCTACCTACCTACCTACCTACCTACCAATGTGCTTGTTGAATTATAATCACGATAACTTGAACTATTTTGAAAGAAAATAATTGGATTACTTTTAGATTTTGAGTGGAGAATATTTCGCACTTCACCAAATTGACAGCTCGTGCTCTAGATGGTGTAATTTGCAATTAATTTTGCAGTGTTTGCAAAGTGAATTGCCGTCATCAGTGTTATTTATTCATCTTAAGGTCCTGGTAAGGCGTGGAAATAGGGCTTTGACAAGAGCTTAGTACTTGATATTATACCCAGTATGATGTGAACCACTAGCTAAATTGCTGCAAAATATAATAAAAAATAAATTGGTGGGTTGAGTGGAGCCATACGGTTCCAAGAGCTCATTTAGGAGGCGCTTACGTCGGGGTTATGTTACAAAGCTTGTTTTGTACGATTGTAATCTGTTCAGCTTTGTTAATTTCACGGTTATTTTTTTGCAAAAGTCTACAAAGTTTTCCGTTTTCTTGTACGTTTATACAGAATAGGAAGAAGAGAAATATTTTTTAATAACCGCTTGCCGGTTCTGGTCTCATTACAACGTAATTCAACATTAATGCTATATTGTATGAATTCCAGCACGTTGCGTCGCTCAAAGAATTTCCTTAATTAGTAATTATCAAAATGTTACATAAACAATTTAGTCTTTGTCGCACGATATGTCTTTACTGAAATACGTGCATCAGTGTTCCATTCTCCTTTCCGTTCGAAATTAACAAAAATCTAGAACAGGCAACATCAACAAATTAGTCTTCTGGATTCGTGCTCGTGTCATTGTTTTGTTTTAAAGAAAAAGTTCCACTATGCCGCTCATTTCATTAATATTTATATTCTAAAACGGTATCTTTTGTACTTCCGACTGCAGAAATTATAATCTGGAAGATAAGCACATCAAGTGAAATAACAAACGAGCTTTCGATATCTATCCCCGCACGGTCCACATTTATCAATACGGGTTGGGTTATATAGGCTCCTTTTGAATACATTAGGACAAAACTTGAAGGTTGAGAGGGCTCTTGCTGCTCGGAGATGGTTGAAGTGTCTAGAAACTACACCAGCAGGTTACACAAAGCGAACTCTCTCGAATAATGTTTGTTTAATGTTGTATAACGCACGGATTTCAGCTGGTGATGGGATGTTGATCCGTAAACAAAACACGGATCGTGTCTCTTGATGGTTGGCACATATTTCCGTTACGGAAAGTTTCAAGAGGACACCTCCAGGAAAGTGCACTTGAGAATCGACTGTGCACACTGAACGAAACTTTCGTGAAAGAAACTGATTGCCGAGTAGGGTATAGACATACGGCTGAAATGCGAGGTGACATTAGCTTCCCCGTACGTACCGGGCTAACGATTGGCTCTCAAGACGTACGGTGTTGGATAGATCAGTTCCTGCACTTGACATAAATTATCGGCTAAATGCGCAATGAACACTAGAAATTAAACAAGCCAGAACATATTCAAAAGAGAACCAGCCGTGAGAATGCTCGTAGCCACTCATTATTTCAATTTCCGTGATCTTTGTACAAAAACATTAAATTTTTGGTCTCCTCTACCCCGTCCTCGGCTCATACAAGCAAGAAAAATCTTGGCGTATTCAGAATTAATGATTCCTTCGAAAACAAGTTGGTTTTCATCATTTTCTCCTCCCCCAAAATGGATTTCGGGACCGTTTCAAATTTGGGTGACCTTTTATGGAAGCCTTGATTTTCTCATCAAGGTGATCAGATTACCATCTTAGCGCTGGTAGGGATCAGAAACAGCCTTCGGCTGGTGGTGCTCCGCCCCGCCTGGTAATTACTATCCCTTGGAAGCCTTCGAAAAACTGTATTCAAAACAGTAGGAAGTAGTAAACAGTAGCATTTTTCTATCTGTCGTCTGTCAAATATTGAAAAATGTCAAAGTTCAACACTTTACCATTTAATTTTTCGAAATCTATCAGAGAGATTGGAACTAAATTGAACAGGCAGCAACACAACAAAAGAGTGAAATTAAGTCTGCAGTTGCAGTTTTACACCATTTTCCAGTCGGGCGTTATGAATTTCCAAAATTTGTCCTAGCCGTTGCCACTCGAGAGGGCCTCTCGCCCGTGTTTTGACCAGGACGACTCGCTTTTGAAGCACGACTTTACTCAAAAATTTATTCCTGCTCGGAGATCAATTTTTTTTTGAAAATCTCTGACGGATAATCAAAGTAGATTGGATTGAGCGTCGTATAAACCCATTTTCAAAATAGTCACGGCTTTGGTTTTTCGACGGTAATTTTTTCAAAATGAAATTTGCACATTTCGTGAATTTGGAAAAAACTGCAGTGCAAACTTCCACATAACTCATGAAATATTCATTCCAGATGCCGGCATTCGGGCCAGCGGGCCTGGAACGGAAGTTGGAGAGAAGATCGAAATAATTTTTGGATGGAAAATTTTCGAAGTCGGACACACGGTTTTCAAGTTTTCTTCGGCGCCCAAATCGTGACCGGACAATTCGTCTCGCACGGACAATTCTTTGCAAAATAATATTCCGTCCTCTATTTAGTCCCTTTGTGTTTTATCGTTGCTTTTCGAACTTTAGTAAGCCCCCTAATGCCGAGCTTTGAGAGCACTAGTTAAGCCCCTTGTACTTTGATAAGATATTTGGCCCCTATCGGGCCCCCTCATCTCCTCTAGTGTAATTTTTGAGCTCTAATGGTTCCTTTTATGTTTTTCATAGCTTTCAAATTTCCACAAGGCCTCTTTTGCAGTCTTCTGTTATCAAAAGCTCCACTGGGCCCCCTTATTCTGTCTTTATTGTTATTTGAAGCCCTGCCTAGCCCCTTTGCACTTTCTGTGAATTCTGGAGCAGCAAGCAGCGTTGTGCCATCATGGTATGTTTGAAGCCCTGTCGGGCCCCATTGTGCCTTAAGGTGTAGCTGGAGCCCCGTTGAGCTCCTTTATGTTTTTCATGGCTTCCGGAGTAGCTTCCAGTACTTTGTGTCTTCAAGTAAAATTCGGAGCTCTTATGAGCCCCCCTAAGTATTTGATGGTTTCCAGAATTCCACTAAGCCCCCTTTTGCCCTTTCCGATACTTTCAGAGCATAGTAATCACCCCATGTGTCGTCATGTCATTCGAAGTCCTTCCTTTCGGGCCCTCTGGGTCCTCAAAATGTAGTTGGAGCCCTGCTCGCTTTTGTTTTTTCATGGCTTTCAGAATCCCAGTGAGCCCCCCCTTGCCTTCTTATATCTATTATGCAGACCTTCATTTGGCCCCTTGCGTGTTTCCAATGTTTCCATGGCTTTTGGAGCTCTGGATCGGGCCCCTTGTACTTGCATGTGTAGCTTGGAGCCCAAATCAGCCCACTCAAGTTTATATCAGTTTTTAAAGTACCAGTGAGCCCCCTTTTGTCCTATTTTGTTGAATAGAGCACCTTGGGCCCTCTTGTGTTACCAATATCATTTGAAGCCCTGCGGAGCCTTCTTGCATTTTTCCGTGACTTTCGGATTTTCATCGGAGCCCTTTGTGCCCAATGTGTCATTTGGAGCCCTAATAAGCCCCCTTGTGGGTTTTCGTGGCTTTCAGAATTCTAGTAAGACATTTTGTGCAATTTTGCGTTGCTGGAAGCTCTAGTGTAAATCCTTTATTGTGCCTTAATGTGATATACGGAGCCCTATCGGACCCCTTTGTGTTTGCAAGTGTTGTTTGGCGCCCTGGTGATCCCCCTTGTGATTTTCTTGACTATCAGAATTCCAGTGAGCCCCTTGTCTTCAAGGGGTCATGTCTTCATGTCTTCAGGTTCATGTTTTACATTTATCTCTCACTTTGGGGACGGCGTGTGGGAGCGGCAGAGTTTGGCAAAGAAATTCTTGCACAGTTTGAGTCAAGAGTTTCTAAATGTTCGAGGTAACATTATCAGCTAAATCAGTGAAAATTGTTGAAAGTTGCAGTTTTTTTTCTTTTGGGGGCGGAAGCTGGAGGCGGCGCCATATAAAAAGTAGCCTATCCTTCTCCATTTTTAGTCAGTTATCCATATAGCGAAAAACTTAGATCGCTATGCCTTCGGGTTCATGTTTTTCATTTATCTCTTACTTTAGGGGCGGCGTGTTAATCCAGGCCCTAGCAGTACTTCTGTAGGAAAAACGATGTAATCAAATTTTTTTTTTTGGAATCGTTAAAGGATCATCCCAGGACAAATAATCACTCGGGTGCTTTCGCGATTTCTGGTACATTTTCCAGCAATATCGCATCAAAGTTGGCGGCTGGTCAATTCTTCAGTTCGCTGATATTTCTTGGAGTTTTTGCGATTTTTTTCAAATAAAAGTACTAATCTACTCAAAAAACAATTCCGGATCGAATGGTGCTGTCAGATTTTGGGTACTTACGTTATACCGGGTGGAAAAAATATAAAACGAGTTTTATATTTTTTTTCCAACTTTTTAGTTTCTTGGCCAATTTTCACAAACTTTATGTCAAAAGCTCGTTGACTAAATCATCTACTCAAATCAATTGTCAATATAGCCAAATTATCAAAAATCAAGATTGCGGCGGCGAACCCAAATAAAAATGTGTCGTATTTCGAGAATTTTTTTTTGATTTCTAAACTTCGTAAAGAACGACCCTGATGGTGGATTCTGGAAGATTCAGCTTTCTTCTGCAATTTGGGACTAGATTTACTTGATTCGCACATTACACTGTGAAAATATAATGAATCAAGGGAAGGTCCACTTGTGATTTTTTCCAAATTCACAATAAATCAGCAGTTTAAAAACCTCCCGCGAATCCTTATTTCTGAAGCAATTTCTTCACACTTGGTAGTGATCGTAAGCTGTGTGCATAGGCTACAAATACCGTGTTGGTGCATGGCCGAAGTTTCGAAATTTTAGATGATAGATGACGTAAATGGTGGAAGTGCGCATGTCAAATATCGAATATTCTACTTTTTGTTCTCACATGTTCTGAACGAAATTTCTATAAATGGTTGGCTTAATGGTCAGCTGGATAAACACGCAACGAGAGTCAAATGTTGAAAGAGTCGAAATGTGAAATTTTCAAATAGACGACATTACTTCTTTGGAGAAAATAAAACGGTTCTATCCGTTGGTCCAGGAACTTTTGCTGTTAAAATCGCAAGTAGCGAACAAAAATGAAAGCCAGCCGGATTTTTGTATATAAGCTCATTTAAGCATGTAGTTCAACATAGTCAAAGTTCTCAAGAATCCGGTGTGAGCTTCGGCCTTTGTGGCCTCGAGAAGAACTTGAGGATCAGTTTTTCGCGTATATCTCGTGAACAATGGCACTTGGGAAGAACGTGCTTGGGAAGAAATTGTTGAAAATTTTATTGTCTATAAGAAAGGTCCTTACACGTTTCATCGTCAGTCCACTCTTTCTTCGTCAAAACACAAGAAAATTCAAATAATCCAGATGCTCGATGATGAAGACTGTATGGACCTTGAGTTTTATGATGGCGAAGTGCCACCTCGTAGAGGTGTTGGTTGGTCCACTATTTCTTGATTGAAACTTGAAGCCATCAATACGAACTATGCCGGCGGCATATACAGGGTGAAATAAAAATAAAAAGTTGAACATTTGTTCCTCAAGAACCAGAATAGGTGAAGACATGTAAATCGCCATAAATAATTCTGATTTCATGGTCATGAAGTCGTCGTGAACTTGAATCAAATATGTTGAGCCGTTCTTGAAATATCTTCAAAAGACTGAAGTTGTTACCGAAAAAAATAATTTTTTCGTCTACTCATCAGAAAAAAAGTTGACTGTGTTTTTTCTTAAAGTAGTTGGCCTAGAAAGTGTTTTTAACTATTATTCTATTTTAAATGTGATTTATCATTGTTTCGATTCAAAACACCAAGTCTCGATTCAATATCTGAAGAGTTACTGATAGACGGAAAACTAGTTTTTTTTCGTAACGACTTCAGTCATCTGAAGATATGTCAGAAACGGCTCAACATATTTGATCCAAGTTTACGACGACTTCATGACCATGAAATTAGAAATATTTTTGGCGGTTTATATGTCTTCACCTGTTTTGGTTCTTGAGGTACATTTCTTCAACTTCTTATTTTCATTTCACCCTGTATATGCCGCCGGCATAGTTGGTATTGATGGCAAATAGTTACAGTCAAAACAGAATAGATCGAACAACACCTCTACCAAGTGGCACCCCGCCATCATAAAACTCAAGGTCCATACAGTCTTCAGCATCGAGCATCTGGATTATTTTAATTTTCTTGTGTTTTGACGAAGAAAGAGTGGACTGACGATGAAACGTGTAAGGACTTTTTTTATAGACAATAAAATTTTCAACAATTTCTTCCCAGCACGTTCTTCCCAAGTGCCATTGTTCACGAGATATACGCGAAAAACTGATTTTCAAGTTCTTCTCGAGGCCACAACGGCCGAAGCTCACACCGGATTCTTGAGAATTTTGATTATGTTAAACTACATGCTTAACTGAGCTTATATACAAAAATCCGGCTGGCTTTCATTTTTGTTCGCTATTTGCGATTTTAACAGCTAAAATTCCTGGACCAACGGATAGAACCGTTTTATTTTCTCCAAAGAAGTGAAGTCGTCTATTTGAAATATTCACATTTCGACTCTTTTAACATTTGACTCTCGTTGCGTGTTTATCCAGCTGACCATTAAGCCAACCATTTATAGAAATTTCGTTCAGAACATGTGAGAACAAAAAGTAGAATATTCGATATTTGACATGCGCACTTCCACCATTTACGTCATCTATCATCTAAAATTTCGAAACTTCGGCCATGCACCAACACGGTATTTGTAGCCTATGCACACAGCTTACGATCACTACCAAGTGTGTAGAAATTGCTTCAGAAATAAGGATTCGCGGGAGGTTTTTAAACTGCTGATTTATTGTGAATTTGGAAAAAATCACAAGTGGACCTTCCTTTAATTCACTATATTTTCACAGTGGAATGTGCGAATCAAGTAAATCTAGTCCCAAATTGCAGAAGAAAGCTGAATCTTCCAGAATCCACCATAAGTGTCGTTCTTTACAAAGTTCAGAAATCAAAAAAAAATTCTCGAAATACGACACATTTTTATTTGGGTTCGCCGCCGCCATCTTGATTTTTGATAGTTTGGCTATATTGACAATTGATTTGAGTAGACGATTTAGTCAGCGAGCTTTTGACATAAAGTTTGTGAAAATCGGCCAAGAAACTAAAAAGTTGGAAGAAAAATATAAATTTCGTTTTATTTTTTTTTCACCCGGTATAACGTAAGTACTCAAAATCTGACAGCACCATTAGATTCGGAATTGTTTTTTGGGTAGATTAGTACTTTTATTTGAAAAAAATCGCAAAAACTCCAAGAAATATCAGCGAACTGAAGAATTGACCAGCCGCCAACTTTGATGCGATATTGCTGGAAAATGTACCAGAAATCGCGAAAGCACCCGAGTGATTATTTGTCCTGGGATGATCCTCTAACGATTCCAAAAAAAAAATTTTGATTACATCGTTTTTCCTACAGAAGTACTGCTAGGGACAGGACTATGTGGGAGCGGCAGCGTTCGGCTGAGCAAATGTTCCATAATTTGAGTTGGCAGTTCCTAAATGTTTAAGGGAACATCTCAATCAGTAACATTTGTGAAAGTTGCACTTTTTATCGTTTGGGGGCGGAATCTGGGGGCGGCGACTAACCAAAAGTAGCCTATCCTTTCTCATTTTTATTCAGCTATTTATATACCGAAATAATCAGATCGCTATGTCTTCGGGTTTATGTTTTTCATTTTAAAGTGATTGGGGGCGGTTTTTAGCTTTTTTTTCATGTTGGCGGCGCATATTGGAAACGGAATGTTTTTTGGCTTACATTTATAAGTGGCAACTATGTATAAATTCAAAAAATGAGGACACTAGAGCATCAGGTCTGGTAGAAAGTGCAATATTATGTTATTTCAAGTTTATCGGGGGCGGTTTTCTCTATGTTGGCGGCGCAATATAGACATCCAATATAGCCTAGCCCTCCTTTGGGAGTGGCAGCTATATAACAGCGAAAAAATTAGAAAGCCAGGTCGTGTAGTTTGGGAGGAGTTCGAGGAACGGACGGACGGACGGACGGACGGAAAAAGCGGTTGCAATAGCGATTTTCATCAAGATGGAAAATGCGCTAAAAAACACGTTATCTCTAGAGGTTTCTGAAGATTCGTTTGAAATTCCTAGGGATTTCTGGATATTTTTACGGAATTTCTGAAGATTTTTTGATATGTTTACGGATTTTGTACGAGTTTCCACAGATTTCGACAAGATTGTTTCAGATTACTGGAGATTTTTTTACGAGATTTGTGAAAATTCATAAGGCTCCCGAAAGACTCCAACAAGGTCCCTAGAGATTTCTGGAAATTCTCACAGGCTTATTTTCAAGGATCTCCTTCACTTCCTTCAAGGGAAAGGAAGTTCCTGAGAATCACCACGGGATTTCTAGGGATTCCGAAAGATCTGTATGGATATTTCAAGAATGTCTAGGACTGTTTCAGGATTTTTCAAAGACCTCCGAAGTTTACCAATAATTTCCAAGTTTTTTTTT
The DNA here is from genome assembly GCA_949128115.1 of Anaspis maculata. Classification (NCBI taxonomy): domain Eukaryota; kingdom Metazoa; phylum Arthropoda; class Insecta; order Coleoptera; family Scraptiidae; genus Anaspis; species Anaspis maculata. Next base: position 2,924,073 of record OX421964.1, read on the forward strand.
AAATATTTTTACGGTTTCTAAGGATTTCCAGAAGGCTCAGGATTTCTAAGGGATTTCTAGGAATTTACAGAGATTCCCAGATTTTTCCGAGATGTCCAACAATTTGCAATAGGTTTTAGGGATTACCAGAGATTTGTATGAGATATGTGATTTGTAGAGATCTCTACGGTAATTCTATAGAGACGATTTCTGAAGGTTACCAATAATTATAAGAACTTCTTGAGGTTTTCAATGATTTTCACGAGAATTCGATTCTCAAGAATTTCCACAAGACTTCTACGGACTCCTCAAGATTTGTACGGGACTTTTAAGGTTTCCCGAAGATATGTATAGAATTCCTAGAAATTTTTGAAAGTTTCCATGGGAATTTTCAGAATTTTCAAAGATTTCTACAAGATTGATCGAGAGTTTGAAGATTTCCAAGGATTTCTGCGAAATTTCTGAAAATTTGCATGGGATTTCCAGGGATTTCTACATATTTCTCTGCAAGATTTTCAGCGGCTTCTGGAGATTTTCACGAGATTTCTTATTGCGATTTAATCAACAAGATGTTCCCATTGAAACCTTCACATTTCACGGGTTTTTTTCCAATGAAAATCGAAATGAATTGAAATGAATAGATTGTATTTTGGAATTTCTTGTTTTTCCAAAATACGTATCTTGTATATTGTATTCCAAAGCCATTTCAACAAGTAGTTTGTGATTTGTATTTCGATTATCTTGGATCGAGTATTTTATATTTCAATACATTTTCGAAGTATTTTGCCCAGCCCTGCCTCGATACTAGTCGGAAAAGTTTTAAGGTGATACAACAAATTTTTTCCAGATTACCTTGCAAAACAACCGCTTTAACAATTTCTATTATTAAAAGCTCAAGTCTTTATTTTGCACTTCAACTCATACAAACGTGCATGTTAATGTGCAAAGTATAACATGCATTAAAAACCTATTTCACCAACAAAAAAAAAATCTCAGCTCTAGCTCCATGCCAAATCGGTTCATCGCGGTATTTATTCCGTAATTACCATTCAAAGTACACATACATACAACAAAATGCAAAAGCGCGGTCAATTTTTTCGTCGGTACGGTAGGTTATTCAGGCCTCTCGGCTCGGGCAATAATAATGATGCTGTAATTAAATTCGACTTTGCTATGCAAATTGGCGTGGTGTAACCGTACGCGAGGTTTCTGCCGCCGCAATTTTTCATAAAAGATTAACATTTTTACACATATTTCGCATAGCGGCTCAACAATAATCCCGGCGACATGTGTGCAGTCCATTCCCATTTCACGGGGCGGTTATTCGCTTTATTTTCGAGCCGTACAAGTATACAGGAAATGATGGTGTAAGTAAGGAACTGGGAAGGTGCATTTCCAAGGTAGATATATTTGTCGAATAAATTGCTCTCGGAAATGGACAGCTGGACGGCTCTTTGAGCTTTCGCGTTCGCCACTGACACGCGCAAATCGAATTCTTCCAGCAAGGTGCACACGATGGTGGCACATAGGTACAGCTCACGTAATGGAACGAAAGTAGTGCACTGGATTGATAGGCAGGTACAAAGATTGAGTATTAGTCCGGATGCTTTGCTCTATTTCGCCAAAAATGAGTTTTTGACTTTTTTTCGCTGAAGCCTGAAACCCCCTCAAACTTTTTAGCTTCTGCGCCTGGCTGGGTAGTCAACCCAACATACTTCAATTTAATTCGACTTATTTGAATAAAGTCACTTTTTCCGTTCTTGGGACTGCTTTGGCCGGTGATTGTACAGTATCAGGACACCATCCTGTTGTGCTTCCTTCTTGTAGTTCGCGGATAGAGATCCTGGGCGTGCTGAGATCGAATTAACCTCTAGTTTGAACGCAGTAAGACACAAAAATTAGTCGTAACATAAAACATTGTACATATTCACTTTTATTCACATGTCAAACGGTTTAATTAAAACTCGAATTAAAAGCTCGTTCCTATACCTGACCCTACCTCAACGCTGTTAATAAGGATAGCTAAGTTTTCTAAAGTGTTCCTTTGAAGATGAGTTTCCCCTAATAATTATTTCAAAACCGTCGCACATCAATACTCCGATGAACACCTGATTCTACACCTTGACCTGACCAACATTTAAACTTTGTTTGGGGAGCGTGTAGTCCTAGCGGTATAAGTAAAATTTCATAAAAATGGCTCTAATTGTGACAAAAGTGTGAAATTTGGTGTGTGGACTCCTTAAAGCATTTAAAATGTTTTTAGAAGGGGAGCCAAGAAAAATTTTGATTTTGATTTTTCAATTTTTTGTGACGTCATTTTTTTATTTTTTTTTCATTTTTGCAACTATTCAAGATTTTTCACTTTTGCTTTTGTATTATGGTGAGTAACTGCTTAATCCAAGAAACGGAAGAAAAAATTTGCGAAAAAAATTAACTGAACTGAAATGATAGCGTTTTTTGTAAAAATCAATTTTTTCCATTTTTTCCAAAAAATACTGTGAATATGTGAAAAATTAAAAAAGGCAATTATTCCTCAAAACAAGCCCTATCAGAAGTTATGGAAGTGTTTCTCAAAATTCCAAGCCGTTTTCGAGATATTTGGAAATATGTTATTTCTTGCGACTGTTTCTTCGTATTAGCTCCTATTTCATCAAACATATAACAGGGTTCTATTTTCTTGAAAATATACTTCAGAATGATCAGACCGAAGATTTCTTAGAAGTTCATTGTAAATTGTAATTTTTCCAGTGGCGTAGATCATGAAAATTCAAATCGTTTCTACCCTCTCACCATACTTTCTACACCACTCGATTATTTGAAAAATACATGACATTTTGGCATTATGATGATCATCCAAGATCACTTAGCATGACACTCCATTTAAAAAGCACACAATTTTTCCGCTGATCAGATCGGCTGCGAAACAATGTATAAAAACCCGGGTATTTTACATCACTGAATTATAGTCCTAGCGGTATAAGTAAAATTTCATAAAAATGGCTCTAATTGTGACAAAAGTGTGAAATTTGGTGTGTCGACTCCTAAAAGCATTTAAAAGGTTTTCAGAAGGGGAGCCAATAAAAATTTTGATTTTAATTTTTCAATTTTTTGTGACGTCATTTTTTTTCTTTTTTTTTCTTTTTGAAACTATCTGAGATTTTTGACTTTTGTCTTTGTACTATGGTGAGTAATTGCTTATTCCAAGAAACGGAAGAGAAAATTTGTGAAAAAAATCAATTGAACTGAAATGATGACGTTTTTTGTAAAAATCAAACTTTTCAATTTTGTGTGAAATGTGAATATGTGTAAAATAGAAAGATGCAACTATTCCCCAAAAAAAGCCCTATCAGAAGTTCTTGAAGTGTGTCTCCAAATTCCAAGCCGTTCTCAAGATATTTGGAAAAATGTTATTTCTTGCAATTGTTCCTTCGTATTAGCTCCTATTACATCAAACACATCACAGGGTTCTTTTTTCTCAGAAATATACTTAGGAATTATCAGACCGGAGATTTCTAAATAGTTTATTGTAAATTGTAATTTTTCCAGTGGCGTAGATCGTGGAAATTCGAACCATTTCTACCCTCCCACCGTACTTTCTACACCACTCGATTATTTAGAAAATATATGACATTTTGGCGTCATGATCATCTAAGTTCACCTAGTATGACACTTCTTTTGAAAACAAGATGAGATCGACGATCTTCAGCACACAATTTTTTCACTGATCAGATCGACTGCTAAATATTACTTTTTTTTAAGCATATTAAGTAACATTTATTAATAAGTAAATTTTACAAAGATAATATAGTAATAAAAACGGACATTACATTTTGTATCACCTCCTCGATCATCTCCATCATGACTGTTTTAGATACATAATAGTTTATTGTTCCCCCAAACTGAAAATTCTGCACTTCATCAACAGTAAAGTTGGTTGAGTGGCTATCACTGGCGTCGAAGGCATACATGTCATCGCATCTATTTTGTATTATTGCGGTTTGGAACATAGGAACATACCTACCTATTTGTTTGTAAATATTTGTATTTTATACAAATATTGACAAGATGATCATCAAAAGCCACCTGTTATGACATCCTATTCAAAAAGTCTGGGGGGGGGGACAATCAACTATAATTTATCTAAAACGGTCATGATGGAGATGATCGAGGAGATGATACAAGATGCATTGTTTCGCAGTCGATCTGATCAGCGGAAAAATTGTGTGTTTTTCAAATGAAGTGTCATGCTAAGTGGTGATCTTGGATAATCATCATAATGCCAAAATGTCATGTATTTTTCAAATAATCGAGTGGTGTAGAAAGTATGGTGAGAGGGTGGAAACGATTTGAATTTTTATGATCTACGCCACTGGAAAAATTACAATTTACAATGAACTTCTGAGAAATCTTTGGTCTGATCATTCTGAAGTATATTTTCAAGAAAATAGAACCCTGTTATATGTTTGATGAAATAGGAGCTAATACGAAGAAACAGTCGCAAGAAATAACATATTTCCAAATATCTCGAAAACGGCTTGGAATTTTGATAAACACTTCCATAACTTCTGATAGGGCTTGTTTTGAGGGATAATTGCCTTTTTCAATTTTTCACATATTCACAGTATTTTTTGAAAAAAATGGAAAAAATTGATTTTTACAAAAAACGCTATCATTTCAGTTCAGTTAATGTTTTTCGCAAATTTTCTCTTCCGTTTCTTGGATTAAGCAGTTACTTACCATAATACAAAAGAAAAAGTGAAAAATCTTGAATAGTTGCAAAAATGAAAAAAAAAATAAAAAAAATAAAAAAATGACGTCACAAAAAATTGAAAAATCAAAATCAAAATTTTTCTTGGCTCCCCTTCTAAAAACATTTTAAATGCTTTAAGGAGTCCACACACCAAATTTCACACTTTTGTCACAATTAGAGCCATTTTTACGTGTACCGCTAGGACTAGTGGTTCGAAATTCTTATCGTGGATTCATCACATTCTACATTTAAGTTAGTGTTATAGGTTATGTTAGGGTTAGGCCCAGCGTCTAGACACATGAAAAGGGAGTGAGTGACTTTTGCGAGCGATGGAAATTTCCTCTCTCTTTTCTGTTGCTTCTCCTGTTCCCTTCAATCTAAGTTCGTGGGCTGGTGTGTGCGGTGCCCTCCTATATAAATAAGAATCTCTTTTAAAAGGCTGCGCCTCTTATATCTGGACTATTCTTTTTGTATTGCTCTTTTTAGGCCATGGTAATCTTTTGCCCGTTTTGGAAGGGATTGGATATGGCCAGTGCCTTTGTGGAGAACTGGACCTATTTTCACCTTGAATTGCCCTTGAAGCTTAGAAGGATATCGCGACCGCGAGTGTCTATAGCCGAAAATGTGAAACCCAATTCCACCCTTCCAAAAACTTTGAAACTAATGGACTACGCGAACAATTACTCAGTCAAGGTACAAACCCTCATGTGAAGCCCCTTTGATTGAACCGCGTTCTATTTTGTGTGAAGTGAACCCATTGTTGCTAAAAACCTACAAGGTGCTCGCCGACGAACTAACGCGAGAAGGCTTCGAAACAACTATTATTCTCTGTGAATAAATATCAGATCGCTAATCAACTATTGGGCCGAACAATTCATTATAGGTACAAATTTTATCGAATCGTCGCATTGTCGAATGTCCAGATAATCATCCGAACAGCTTCTAATAAATTTTCCATTCCACGATTAAACAACTTCTTTTAACTTCAGGTGAATACTACAACAAATTTATCAGTTACGCGATACCAAACCTAACGTTCCTCTTGGTGAAACTCCTCTCCGTCACATTTGTCATTGATAATTTTTCTTGTACCTAGAACACGCGTTACTCCTTAATCCTTTAAAATCCTGTGCCTTGTTATTCGCAACTAAAAAACAAAAAGAATTTTCATTGAATAATGGTTTTTCTCTCAATATTGATGACGTTCAAATCCCATACGTCGATTCATCTCGCAATCTTGGCGTTATCCTTGATACAAATTTGAGATTCAAGGATCACGTTACGTCACTTTTGAAAAAATCTTATTCAGCTTTAAAACTAATATACGCTAACCGACACATACTGAGCTTCCCGTTGAAGAAACACCTCTGCGATACTCTTGTACTCTCTTTCTACAATTACTGTAGTTTCATTTATGGGCCTTGTCTTGATTCTGTCACAAAAAGTAGAATACAGAGAGTCCAGAATGCCTGTATAAGGTGTATATACGGTCTTAGAAAGTATGGTCACGTGTCCTTAAAGTTGTCAGAGATTGGTTTGCTCAACATGGAACAGCGTCGCATCTCTCAGTTGGGGAACTTTCTTTACAAGCTTTTCAAGTTTAGATTTATGCAGTGTAGCTTTGAGAAGTAAACTTGTATTACGATCGGACGTTTGTTCCATGGGCTTAAATTTAAGATGGTCTAATGATAGATTGACAATGCCTCACCACCATACGACTTTATTCCGAAGATCTTTCACTTATAACTATGTGAAACTTTTCAACTCTTTTCCTCGTGGGTTGATGCAGTCGCCATCACTTTCGTCTTTTAAAAGCCAGCTCATCAGATTGATTTTATCGGGTGGAATTTGATTTTCAACTCATTTCTTTATGCTCCTCTTCCCTGCGGCTTTTTGACCATTGATTAAGTCTGTCCCTACAGTTGTTTTTTTTTTCTTTCTTACTTTAGCTTAATTGCTGTTATCTTTCCTTCTTGCTCTATCCTCTTGCACTGAGGATACAGATTTCTATTTAATTTTGTGTTAATTTTTGTTAAATTTTGTGTCAATTTCTTACATTCGGTTTCTTACATTTGATTACTTACTTTAATTTTTACATTATTTTCTTGTGATGAAAATTAGCAATTGATTCTGTTTTCCTCCCTCATTCCATATAATTCATGTGTTGAGAATTTATTGCTTGTTTTTTTTTTGTTTTGTCTGCTATGCATTTTTTCTTGTCATATTTTATTTTGTAACATGTTGAGAGGGTTAAGTAGAATAGCAATTGTGCTAGACTTCGCCCCTCTTCATTTGATATTCATTTACTGAATAAAGTCCATTTATTATTATTATTATCATTATTATTATTATTAATAACCCAACCAACATGGAAATATAAATAATTGCAGTTGCACGCTAAAACAAAGTCATCAGTTTCAAAAAGGGGGGGGGATCGTTGTCCTAAAAAGATTATTATTATCAATAATTGTGACTCTACGAAAGGGTCCGACTAGGGATGGGCAAAACTATTGATATATCAATAAATTTATCAATATGATAAATGATATCTATCAACTAATGATATCAGTTTTAAATAATATCGATATATCAAATATCGATAATTATCAAAATATCAAATGTCGATAATTATCAGAATCTCAAATATCGATAAATGTCAACATAATATCGAAATATAGACAATGGTTATCATATTAAAATATTGATAAATAACAAGGTAGAAGATCAATAAAGCGCCATCAGATACAGACTGTTTTAGTGATGGTATTACAAACTTCAAGGGTGGACTCCCCACCAAAAACCATGTCTAAAAATACAAGGTGTTTCAAATCAAAGTCGCTTTCTTTCAGAAAATAATTATAGAAAGCTGGACTTCTTCAGAAAAATACACAGGGTGTTGCATGAGGAAACTAAGATAGCCCAAGGGAGGTTGTTTCAGAGGTGAATCGAATCTAGCCTTGGAAAAATTCTGAGGTTTTTCGTTTGGAGTTACAGTTTACAGTCATGTATTTTGTCGAAAATTGAAAAAAAAATCGTATCTCAGAAATGGATGCGTGGAACATGAAGTTGGATATACAGATTTCAGTATAAAATCCCAGCACAGGACCTCATCGGTCATTTTGGAAGTCAGGGCCGTTTTTCTCACAAACGTCGTCCTGTCATTCCTGAGACATGATTTCCCAAAATTTTCGGCAAAATACTGTGATGGAACGCACTTTTAAGCTAATTCTGACAAATTCATTTCATAATTTTGCGCGTTAATTGGAAACGGAATAGTTTGTTGCGTATACATTAGATGTATACATCGCTTTTGGTTTGGCTGCATTTTTTTTCAAATTTTTTCGAGTTATGAACTTAAAATCGAATTTTCCTGCTTCGGGCGTTATTTTCCTGTTTACTGGGAAAAAAGAACAAACGGACTGTAAATATCGGATTTTGCGCATTAGTTTGAAATGGGGATGGAAAAACCTCATACGCGGATAATTTCTTCAACTAATTTCTGGGATTCCGAACGGCCTCGTTGGCTCTCATGTAGGAGAAGCTATCTCCCAGAAAAAAAGCACCAAACATAACTATATCCAGTCAATGTTTGATAATAGATTTTCCAACCCTATCAGTCAATTTGCAAAGCCTTCGCTATCTAGCACGATTTGATTACTTCATTCACGTTTATTCATATTATTCACATTTATATTCACTTAATTTACGCATCATTTACGGTAAACGCACATCTCTGAAAAAATAGGTGTTGGAGAAATATAGAAATTTTTAAGTAAAATTGAGCTTTTGCAGTTTTTTGCCGCTGTATTCGAATATAAGACGCAATTCAAATTAGTTTATAATAAATAAATAAATGAATAATGTTTATTGCTTTTTAGTATGACATACATAAGCAAGGGTGCGATTGCAAAATGAAATAAAATAAACGAATCCATGAAACACCGTTTATAATAAAATCAAGCTGTCTTATGCATTCTTGAATGTCACATGATACACCCCAACCTATACAGGGTGTTCATTGTCGAATTTTACATCTCAAACCTCTCGCCGCCAACGTTCTTTTCAGGAAAACATCAAAACAGGTCGATTTTTATTTCGAGGGGGACATCTAGGGCATGCATGTATTGTCAAATTTTGATCTCTAACCCCTACGCCCCCACTGTACCGTATTTCAAAATTTCAAATAGGATCAACTCTCTTGTGAACATCAAATTGAAGGTCATGAAATTCTCTTTCTGTCCAACATATTTTTTTCCAAGCTACCTTGACCCTCATGAAAATTCTCTCATTTTTTATCAATCGGAAGTTTTCCCCCTATTTCTTGAGAAATAGTTTTTCCAGCAAAGACAGGTCGATTTTAATTTCGAGGAGAACTTCCAATTTGCCACGTTTTGCCAAAAATGTATATCTCCAATCCCTTCGCCCCACAGTTACGAAAATTTTTGAAAAGGGTCAAGAGATGGTTTAGGATATTTGAAATATTTTTCACAGAAAGAGTTTTTTATTAACTTCTTTTTGATGGGTCACAAGGTAAGTAATGTCATTTGAAACTTTACAGCGGGGTAGGATGGGGGCGGAGGGGTTGAAGATGAAAATTTGGCAGTACGTCTCCGGATATCCCCCTCGAGAAATAAAAATCAACCTGTTTTTGCTGGAAAATTTATTTCTCAAGAATCTTGACTTTATAGAAGACACATTTCCTTTTTAATCAATGAAGACATAACATAGGAACTGGAAATTTGAGAATTTGTTGAACATAAAGAATTTAATTGTCTTCAATTCGATGTATCACAAGGTTGGTACTGCCCTTTAAAATTTCAAGGTAGGGTAGGGTGGAGGCGGAGGGGTTGAAGATGAAAATGTGACAAGGGCAAGACGTGCCCTAGATGTCATGTCCTCCTCGAAATAAAAATCGATCTGTTTCGGCTTTTTCCTGGCGAAGAAATGAAGATCTTGTATAAGCTCAATTTTCCGATCTTTTACGACTAAGCCAACAATAATTTACCATTGAAATAAAAAATGTGCACTCCACTTCTGAAAATTAAGCAGTTAAATTTTTTTTGAAAAATGTCTCTCATGCCGCATCAAAAGCTAGTCCCAGGAAGTTGATACCGGTTAAAAAAAAGCACAAACTAAAAAGTCAGGTTACTTTTCCGGAATCTGTCAAATATCAAATTTTGCTTTTATTTCGAAAAAGGCTCAAGCTATTGGAGTGCGGTTTTCAGCTATCGACGTTTCACGAAAACTAAGGTGGAAACCGGTGGAAACACTCAGGTCAGTTTTTTCTATCTGGTCTAGAAGTAGGAGAAACAGCCAAAATCAAGCAATTTGGAACACACTGTACACTTATTGTTTACATATTTGTTTGCATTCTAAGAGAGAAAACTTTATTCAAAGTGGGCTGCCTGTTTACTTTGGGTTGCAATAGTACACAGCATTTCGATCAATCCAATGGAACAATGTAAAATGGTTAAAGTTGAAAGATGAAAATAAATATAGCATATATTATATATAAATATGTGTAAAATCCTCGGTAAAATCCTTATCGCATCGATCAGAATTTGCTCTGATATGTCATTAATTATGGTCGTGTCGAATTTAAAACGAATAAAAAAGTCGATTACGCTTTCAATCAATCAAGCTGCTGTCAGGGAAATGCTTGAAAAGTGTCAGAAGCGAAACAGGCAGACAGACTGAAAAGCACTTTTTTTGGTTCTTGACACTATACAGGGTCATAAGCCGTGGAAATCCGACTGCCTTCAAAAGTACGTGCAAAAAATTTTATATGGGAACGAATCGTTTCATTCGTTATTCAACACTAGTTCAAGAACCTCTGGAATATTTAACTGGCGTTTTTTGAAGAAAATTAGCTTTTCATGATTCATGACTCGCCCTTTTATTTTAATAGAATTTAAAAAAAAATCAAAGTTGCAAAAAAATTGCTTGAGAAAGGCTCGAAGGATCACTTTTTGATCAATATAAATTCCCAAAAATGAATAATCAGATTTTTCCTATATTTTTCTGTGCACTTTTGAGGCATTTCTGCGGTTCAATTCTACACTTCATGTTTGCTGTACGGCATGTTCCAGAATTGATGGCAAAAAAGACAGGTGCATCATATTATACATAGAAATGTAGTGGAGTCTTGGAAAAATATTCTAAAAAACCGATAGGATTCAGTTTACAATACAGGGTGAGTCATAAACTTCGAAAATGCAGTTTTTATAAAATAGCCCTAGCGAAAAAAAACTCTACGAAAATAAATTGTGTTCTTTTATTGTGCTCAACATCGGTTATGGGTCCACTGGAACTGTTTGCAGGCACTTTTAGGAAAAAACAAGTTTAGGATTCATCACAACTCACCCTGTATAGCGAATTAAAATTCAGTACATAGCACAAGTGGTTGATATTTTGCGCTCATTATTTTCCAATAAAAATTTCTCTGAAGTTATTTTCAATAACGAAAATGGAAGAGTTCGAAGACCTTTGACCTCTCATAACTTCAATTTTTTTTCCAACAACTCAACTGAAAGAATTTTTCTAATATTTGCTCAGCAATTTACTATCTTCCCTCATAACGCATCTTACTTTTCCGAAATCAGTTCTGTGGCACCTTGTATAGCAAGGTTTTTAACATTTAAGGTAGAGCTCTACAGGTAAAATTCCATCAAAGACTAACAGTAGAAGGGTTACTAATAGACCGCTTTCGAAAAACCACTCACAATAGGTAGAGCATAGGATGTTCCGGAATGAGGTAGATAAAACTTCAGGGATGGATATAGGATCAAAAAAGACAAGCTGTGTTTCGAAAACGTTTCCCAAAAATACGTAATAACGGAGATGCAGTTAGATGTGAAAATTAAAGGCTTAAGTGAGAACGCTTCCTCGTTACTCACAAAACATGAAGTAAATAAAATAACCAATCACTAATAATGGTAAAAAGTAATGAAGTAACTTAAAATAACGTTACGTTAATCAGCTGTAACAAAAAATAAAGTATTGAATAATGCCAAGAGGATGCAGCCAGCTTAACTGTACCTATATTCTCTTATTTTCGATAAAAATACGAGCTTCGAGGTGCCGTGTTGTAGTACTAGAATTTTTTCCCACCTACTTTGCCTTCCTTCAGCCTTAAATCCCAAATTTCTACTAGAGCTTTTCGAAATAGATCTTCATACTTCACGACATTTAAACATGACCAATTAAAAGTGCACAGTGACGTGGGTCATGGGGGAGTGATCCTCTCTCTCTCCCCTAATTGTTACGCCGCTGAATACTTTCTATATACTGATTACATTTTTCGAAAACCCCGACTCAAAGATATCTCAAAAACGAAGACTCCGATCAAAATTTTGCTGGAGTAATTTTTCTTCTAAATTGAACAATGTATTCAAAAATCTATACAATATTTTTCATGCATTTTTATTTATGTAACTTTTTTGTTGCAGGTAAGACATGCCGCCATGTTTTCCATCGTTTTCGGTATTCATGACACGAAGCAGTGATGGTAAGTCTATGTTTTATCGAAAATGTAAGAAGCCAAAGTGCCCTTGTCACTGGTTTTCAAGGCCAACGCATACATCCAAACCGATTTCTTCTCGAATCAGCTTTTTTTTCAAGCTCCAGCTACAAATTTTGAGACTAACCCAAACGGAAAAATGTTGAACTTCTTCAATAAGTGGTAAAACTCACCTCCTTTTCCTTTGTCCTTGATTCTTGTGCGCGTTATCCTCGCCCATCCAAAGGGCCTCCTGCGTCTGACGTACGAAATCCGTGGCCATCCCATTCTGATGGTAGCTGCTTTGTCCCGCACCTATTTTAGCACAACACCAAGAAGGAATTTAAACACCAAAAAAAAATCCAACAACCCAAACACTTTTCAATTGAAACAATTCAAATCCCGGCACCGAAGCTCTTGCCATGCACTCATGTATAGTAGAACTTTGCACTGTAACTATACAACCGAAAGTGTTTTTTTTTGTATCTTCTGCTTTACGTCGGGTGATTTAAAGAAAAGCAAACGTTTGCACTGTGTACTTAGCGGTGATCGCAAAGAAGAAAAGTTGTTCGCTTAGAGATGTCAATGGCTAGCCGGCTTTAGCCACAATAAGCCGGTGTGTGGCACACTCTCTTCGGGTGTACCTACACACAATGAACGTATATTAATTAAATTTTATAACGTTTTCTTCTATGCTTTCTGCTCCGGGGATTATTTGGAGTAACGGGTTGTGAATTTTCAACGAGTCGGACGGAGATGGCTACTTCGAGCCGTACTGCACAGAAAGCAACGTTTATTTTTTAATTAGAGATGTGCCATAACAATGATAATGATGCGAGTTTGTCTGGTCAGTCCGGCTAACTGTTCCTAGTATCTTCGGGTGGTTTTTGGTTTAGATTTCGTTGGTTTTGTCTTTCGTTCGGTTTCTCTCATAGAAAAATCGCTAAGTTTGTATAAGAAAAAATGGGCGCTGCTGCTGAAAAATTATTTCTATTGATTCAAGCAATTATTCAGAAAAGTTTTTTTGTGCCGGTACCGATCAGTCAGATGGTACTTTCTTCTCGAAACGTCATGTCGGTTTAACAAGCTTATGCGATGGTTCCATTTTGCGCGCTAATGAAAACATCAACGTGGTGTTATTCGTTTTGTATTCCGATGGTCTTCTTCTTGATGTTGCATGGTGCATTGATGCACCTCATTAGCTTAATCTGGATTTCACTTTGATTGTTAACGTAAGAAGTAGAGTCTATTAAGATGCTATCTCACGAACCGGACGTGCTAGGACTGCTAGGAAAAAATAACGACAAATTGTCATATTATTCTGTATAAAACGAAAAAATTCTCGTTTTCTGTAATCATTTCTTCAATTATAAAATTGCATACATTTAAAATATGACAAATTTTTTTTTTGTTACCATTTCTCATTTTTATTATAAGAGTTACGTAGAATGATTGATTTTTCAAAAAATAAACCAAAATCGGCATTTGAAACTGACTAGGAACTTATGAAATTTTACGTGACTATAAAATGCGGGTGATTGGTGTAGCTTAATCGGTCGAGGAAGCACGCAACGCTTGACAGGTATGAGCAAGAATCTTTAGCATTTGGTAGCATTGATAATTGTGGTCTCAGTTTCGGATAAATCTTCCAAAATTAGGTATTTTTATAATTCCAACATTTTCCCAGATCTTTCCCTGCTAGAATTTGGAAAGTGAACTTTCAGAAGCTGTAATATGACCCTAGCTTTTTCTTCTACAAGCATGGCAACAGCTTGTCATTTTCTTCTTTCTTAAGAAGACCTTTGACTCTGATGAACCACTCTACCTTCCCCTCACACAACGACACAACTTCAACGAAACTCCTGTATAAGGCTCTGTGCAAAGCGAAGAGTAACCGACAATTGGCTGGCTTTTTGAAATGCAGAGAAATGCTCTTATTGAACCTAAGAAAAAATCTTGTGCCAGTCAGGAGACCTGGTAGGCCAAAGCACAGCTCCGAATCAAGAAACGAGAATCACTGCGTTATTGAAGTTAGAAGTGTCAGGAGAAGTTTTGTTAGCATTGGGTACATTATAGCTACCTTTTTTCGTTTCAAGACTCATATACTCACACTTATCCATTCGTTATACAGGGTGTTTCAGTGTTGGTAGTGAAATACATGAAGCAGATTTTTTTTGAAATTGAAAAGTGGGGTTTTTGCAAAGAACGCCTCAGTTCGTTTATTATATCCGGTCGACAATTTAAACATGGTTTAATGTTTCAATTCGCATTTTTTTTGTCGGAACAGTTCGTCATCTGAGTTGAAAAATGGTTCTTATAACATTTTCCATGGGCTTTTCGAATCCGATAATAATTTTCCAGAAAAGCGGTCAGAAAATCTAATTTTTGATCAAATAATACGGAGGAACAGCTTGTCTAGCCCGGACCTGGGTTTTGATTTACCCAGAACGGCTACTTAACTAGCCGCAACAGAGGAATATTGCTAGTGAATTTGAACGAAATATCCAACCGTAACTACCAGAAATATCGCTTATAGCCCAGGCATTTTAGGTTCTGACCTGGAAAAAAATAACGTATGTCTGAAAATTGATGGAACGCTTCTACTTAGACCCCTCAACCACATACTGAAAGTCCTAAAAAAACCTATGTTCGCTTCATCGGTTTTTGGCGGCAAAAAGGTGTAAGTGACATTATTTTAGAAACTATTCATTAAAATACGCGTTGAAGTTTCAATACAGCTGAAAACTTCCGAAAATGATCTTCTCGGTCAGTTGAACAGCATATTAAAAGTCCTAAAAAATCCTCTTTCCGCTTCATTGGTTTTTGGCGGCAAAAAGGTTCAAATGACATTATTATGGAAACTATCCATTAAAATACGAGTTGGAGTTTCAGTACAGCTGAAATTTGCTAAAACTGGTCTCCTTTGTCAGTTGAACAACATACTAGAAGTCCTTGAAAATCCCATGTCCGTTTCATTGTTTTTTGGCGGCAGAAAGGTATAAGTGGATTTTTTTTTTGTTACTATTGATTTATATACGGGTTGAAGTTTTAATATAGGTGAAAATATTGAGTCTCTTCAGTCAGTTGAGCAGCATACTGAAAGTCCTGAGAAATCCCATGTCCGCTTCATTGCTTTTTTGGCGGCAAAAAGGTGTAAGTGACCTTGTTTTGGAAACTGTTTAATCAAACAGGCGGTCAAGTTTCGATACAGCTGAAAATTGCTGAAAATGGTCTCCTTGATTAGTTGAGCAACATATTGAAAAACTTAAAAAAATTTCTTTCTGCTTCATCAGTTTCTGGCGGCCGAAAGGTATAAATGAAATTTTCTTTCGTTGCTATTTATTAAAATACTGGTTCAAGTTTCGATAAGTAGGTACAGCTAAAAATTGCTTAAAATGGTCTCCTTGGTCAGCTGAACAAAACACTAAAAATACTAGAAGAATCCCTGTTCGCTTCATTTTTTTTTGGCGGAAAAAAGGTGTAAGTGACATTGTTTTGGAAACTTTATTTATTGAAATAGGCGCTGAAGTTCCAATTCATCTAGAAATTTCTGGAACTGGTTTCCTTGATTATGTGAACAACACACTGAAAGCCCCAGGAAATCCTATGACCGCTTCATTGTCTTTTGGCGGCAAAAAGGTATAAGATCATTTCTTGAAACTATTGTTCAAAATATGTGTTGAAGCTGCAATACAGCTGAAAATTGCTGAAAATAGTCTACTCGGACTGGTACAGTCAACTAACAAAGGAGACCATTTTTAGCAATTTTGAGCTGTACTGAAACTTCAACCCGTATTTCAAAAAAATAGTTTACAATATAATGTCACTTATTTATTTTTGCCGCCAAAAAACATGAAGCGGGCATGGGATTTTTCAGGACTTTTAGTGTGTTATTCAACTAACAAAGGATACTATTTATTTATAGCAACTTTATTAAAACTTCAGCTCAAGTTTTAATAAATAGTTTCCAAAATAATGTCACTTGAACCTTTTTGCTGCCAAAAACCAATGAAATGAACATAATATTTTCTAGGACTTTCAATATGTTGTTCAACTGGCCGAGGAGACCATTTTCAGCAATTTTCAGCTGTATTGAAACTTCAACGCGTAATTTAATTATTAGTTTGCAAAGCAATGTCACTCATACCTTTTTGCCGTTAAAAAACGATGAAGCGGATATAGGATTTTTCAGGACTTTCAATATGTTGTTCAACTGGCCAAGGAGACCATTTGCAGCAATTTCCAGCTGTATCGAAGTTTCATCGCGTATTCCAATAGATAGTTTTAAAATTATTGTCACTTACACCTTTTTGCCGCCAAAAACCGATGAAGCAGACATAGGATTTTTTAGGACTTTCAGTATGTGGTTAAGGAGTTAAAGTGGAAGCGTTCCACCAATTTTCAGACTTACGTTATTTTTTTCCAGGTTTTGGTCAATTTTGATCTAAAATGCCTGGGCTATTATCACACTTTCATACCAAACACACTCATTTGTAACCAATGGACAAAAAACAATGTCTCTTGTAGATCCTGACTCCTCACTCGTGAGTCACTCTGTATACAGGCAGATCACGAAATTGCGTACCAGAACAATACTACGATATACAGAGTGTCCCGTTTTTCAACGCTCACTATGGGTATTTCGGAAACGGTGAGAGATACAAAGTCAATTAATGGTGCTATTCTGTAAAAAATAACATTCCATAAACGCTCTGTTATGTAAAAATCCGTATCGGCCATTGGCTGTTGCCTAGATAATAACAACGTAACAGAGCCTTTATGGAATGTAATTTTTTAGAGAATCGCACCATAAATCACAAAAAAGTTGCGCAATTCTATGACTATCTTAAATATGTCAAAATATCCAAGATATCTTTGGTCATTTCTGAAATATCCCAAAAAAACTGAAAAATGCCGAATTCGAAAATTTCAAATCACTTCTTTATTATGACAGCTATCAATTTGAAAACTGGTATTCTGGCATTTTTGAAGGTCCTTGATCGACTGACGGTCATAATTTTTTCCGACGCCTACTAGTTTTTGAGATATGACAGTTAACTTTATTTTTTCTCATAGACACCATATTATTTCTCCACCCCATAAAACTCAGCTTTTCTTTCTCTTTACAAAGATATAAAACACTTGTAGCATTTTTGTCAAAATAACCTATAAAAATTGGAAAAACCATTTCTGGGGCGAAAAAATCTAGCTACCGGTTCGGTTGCCATGCTCTCGTGACATGATAACAATGGCATTCGGTTGCCATGGTCGGTTGATTTTGGAAAAAGTTGGGTTACATTGCGTTTTTATGTATTTGATAATGATAATAAATGAAAATAAAACAAATACAAAACCAAGTATAACACAAAATAACATCGCAATAGCAATTAACATTTATAATTTACAATTACTCGAAATGGAGTCCATTTTGCTCTATGCAGAGTTGTGTGCCTTTTAGCCATATTTTCAACGGCTGCGCTGATATCGTGCGGGTTAATTGACTGAAACGCATCAGCAACTCCTTGCTTCCAGCTCTTGGTTGCTTTGGGATGTTCTGTCATGAACCATAAATTCGATCTTGGAGCGTCCCTCGCAAAATAGACTCCATTTCGAGTAATTGTAAATTGTAAGTGTTTATTGCTATTGCGATGCTATTTTGTGTTGAACTTGGTTTTGTATTTGTTTTATTTTTATTTAGTATCATTATCAAATACATAAAAACGGAATGTAGCCCAACTTTTTCCAAAATCAACCGACCATGGCAACCAAATGCCATTGTTATTATGTCACGAGAGCATGGCAACCGAACCGGTAGCTAGACTTTTTCGCCCCAGAAATGGTTTTCCCAATTTTTATAGGTTATTTTGACAAAAATGCTACAAGTGTTTTATATCTTTGTAAAGAGAAAGAAAAGGTGAGTTTTATGGGGTGGAGAAATAATATGGTGTCCATGAGAAAAAATAAAGTTAACTGTCATATCTCAAAAACTAGTAGGCGTAGGAAAAATTATGACCGTCAGTCGATCAAGGACCTTCAAAAATGTCAGAATACCAGTTTTCAAATTGATAACTGTCACAATAAAGAAGTGATTTGAAATTTTCGAATTCGGCACTTTTCAGTTTTTTTGGGATATTTCAGAAATGACCAAAGATATCTTGGATATTTGGACATATTTGAGATCGTCATAAAATTGCGCAACTTTTTTGTGATTTAACCGACTTTGTATCTTTTACCGTTTCCGAGATACCCATAGTGAGCGTTGAAAAACGGAACACCCTGTATAGATCTGTAAAGTCTAAAGAAAAAAATTAAAAATTCTTTGACTTTAATTTTTAAGGTTATGATGGGCCATAGTTTGGTCCTTCGAACCCTTCCATAGTTTCGGTTTTATTTTTTTTGGCCCAAAGTTCTAGATCGTTGGCCACGAAAGGGAACTATTCAATAAAAACATCATAGTTTCGATAAACAGATCCATTAGGTACTTGCAGAGGAGATGTTTACAGGGTGTCGCACGAAGTAACTGACATAGCTTAAGAATATATCCAATTTTTTGAGGCGGTGAATTCGCTACAATTACATTAATTAATGACTGAAGACGGAAATATCGAGTTAATAAATTCTCCTCAAAAGAGCGAATTAGTACCAAACCAGTCAAGTGTCGCTTCTTTTAGAGTTTTAAAGTAGAATATAATTCTTGTGTCTATTTTTGAAAACGATTACATAAGTACAGAGTGACTTTTTGACAAAAACTTTAGGGACAAAAAATCTTGTTCCGAACCCGGACTTTTTGAACAAATCGATGTAATGGCTTCATAAAGTGCCCCAGTAATGTAATTCACATTCCAAATTCAAATCACATATTCGACCCGGGAACATAAATCACCCTGTAACTTCAAAACGAAGAAGTTGGGAAAATTTCACGGCTAGATCAAGATCCGCCCTAAAAAACTAGATATGCTATTAACGAGGCTATATTAATAAGGTTGGTGTTCCAAAATGTTGTTTTTCTTCTTACGGTTTCATTGCTATAAATGCTTCGAAAATCAAACTGAAGAAAACTGGTGGCTGAAATTGAATTGTCTACTAGCTGTTTTTGTGGCTGAAAATTTCCAAAAAAAATTCCACAAAAAAAAACAAACATAGCAATTGAACTATGTTAAATATAAATAAAATATAAATTAAATATCTTCTAATTCTGGAAATATCTTTTCTCACTTTTTTGCGTTTGGAGCATTGATAGCGCCAAAACTGCAAAAGAAAAATTCTATCTCTATCTCTATCTCTTCCTCACTCATGGTAGGTCGAGTGGTAGGTATATCACGGTCTCTCCTTTACTGTGAAACGCCAACCTTAAGCTATGTCGGTTACTTCGTAGGGCACCCTGTATAACGTAGAGAGAAAAGTAATCTTCCACACTATTTTTTGGAAAGGTTGTAACAAACATCACGGTTCCGGCGCTGATAATCTTAGCAATGCTACTTAGCAATCAATGATCCATAAAGCAAGCATGTTATCCAGAATCGCCGCCCGTAACACTGTTGTATGGTATATAATACACTCGAGAACAAGAGATTTTATTTTAGATTATTTTTTAAGATATGGGAGGTCAAAGGTTGGGACTTCGCCCTTCCCCCTCACTATTTCCGTTATTTCAAGTGATTTTGGAGAACTGCTTGTGCCAGACTAACCAGTAAACATTGTCAACTAAATAGTTGGTGTACATCAAATTTCAGCTAACGCTACAGGGTGAGTCAAAATCACAAAAATCCAGTTTTCTTCAGTAATAATGCCTACGAAAGATGAAATAATGATAAAAAATATTCTCTCATGCAACTCTGCCTGCGTCATGGGAACCTTTCTCCCATTAAGAGCAATGAACGATATTTTTCATATTTTGTAGTTTTACCATTTTCATGTACTGAGATATAGCGTTTTATTATAAAAATTTTTCTTAATTGTACTTGCTCATTTCTACAAATGTGAATAAACACTTTACACTTCTCTTGGTCCCTAGAATAGTTTAGGAAAATGAGTTCTTGAGATTTATGAATCACCCTGTATATTAAATAAAAGTTCAGTGCACATCTGGTTGATAATTTTTCGTGATTAGTCTACGACAAACGGTTTCCCAAAATCACTTCGAATAACGAACAGAAGGGGCAGCGAAGTCCCTCCCTTTGACCCCCATATCTCCAAGAATAAACGTAATTTTTTTGAATATTTTTTTCGAGTTCACGAATGCGATACTTTTGAGACACCTGTAATGTATACAGGTTGTACAAGTTGACTTTTTTGATGAATTTTTCACCGTAACTTTTGAACCATTTGATCGATTTCAATTAAATTTGAACCAACGTTCTCAAAAATATGTTTATGAGGGGTGTCATCCCTTTCCCCCTATTTTTGATCCCCTGTTCCTCACTCCCCAGTCTTGTTTCAAAAGCTATTCCTAACTTTGAATTCCGAGTTCAATTCAGAAAAAAAAGTTGCTTTTGCGAAATTTCCATTAGAGGTTCCATTTTTGAGATATTTGGGCTTGAAACTTGGAAAAATATAATCCCGACTTTCAAGGACCCAAAATTTGTCTCCTCCAAAAACTTATCTCCCAGCACAAATGGTAGTTGATCAACAGTAATATCACAAGTTAGTGTTTAGATTCTCACGATAATTTTGGGCCGGCGATCGCGAGTATTGGTTGTAGCGATAAATGCCCGACTCCGTAGGAGAACCAATAGTGCAGTAAAGATAGTCAAAAAAGACCCCAAACCTTGAAAAAATTAATTCATGAAATTTTATAGCAGATATCGATTCAGAATTTCATTCTCTACCACATACTCAAAATCCCCGAAAATCCCAGTTGAGCATTCTTCTTGCGGCGCTGTCAAAGTATATCATGTTTGCTGCAACTAGTCCGAAAATGGTATTCTTGTTTTTGTCACACTAGAGCTACATTGTTGGCTTAGAGCTGTTGATATATACTGCAGGGCATGACCAGACCGTCGTTCGAACCTCTAACTCGTATTTCCTGAAAAAAAAGACACGGAAGTCGCTTTAACTTCCAGTTAACAGTGTTGATTAAGTGTAATCCGAGGGTTAGTAACCAAGTTTAATACAATCTGTTTGAGTTGTGATAGAGACATGAAATTTGGTACGAGTGGTCCTCATGGTCTTCTCTCCAAATGTAAACATGACGCCTCGCCATATTTTGGTTAGGGGGGCCTAAGGACCCCCTTAAAAATTTGAAGTCTCAGGAACTCTCACAAACCACCGGTAAATATCTTCACGCATTTCAAAAAGTAATCATTTGACTCTACACCAAACCTTGACAAGAGACACAACAGTTGTTGCCAAGTACGCATTGTTCTTCGTGTTGAAAAAAAATTCTTCGGAGTGTCAAAAAAAAACACAGTTTTTAATGATTTTTAATTCTAAGAAACGGTGAGTTGATCTGCTGTGTATCATTATTCACTAATTTGTATTTGCAGAAGCTATTCATGAAGTCTGTTTTTTGATATTGTCATTCTAGGGATGACAGCTCCCGAAGAAATGAGCCAATTCAAGTGTGAAGTTCAACAGCGTTTTTTAATTGTTACCAATCAATATGATCGGCAATTTATAAATGGATGGATAGCTGGAACTGTTCTGTGACCTAATTTTATATGACTACACGCGGAACCAAGCGCAAAAGCATGGGAAATTTTTTTTTCGCGTCGCTCACCATCATGAAATTTGTGCCCCTAAGGTGTGTTTAAAATATTTCTATACTGTGTATTCACTCAAACTGAGTGCTTTGAAGTATTCCACGCCTCAATCCTCATTCTACGTGCTTTCTACTTGACAACTGCAGATCGTATTGACGTTTGTCTATACTCTTTAGTCTGTATTTGCTGTTGTTTCGCCAAAGTAGCATGACATTTGGAGCAATTCTAACAGTGACAGGTGACGGTTAAAAAAATTTCTTCGGGGCTTTCGCGCATCATTCCTCATCTAGTTTTACTCAATAAAATTATAAAACAGTTGAAGCTATCCACCCAAGAATAAATTGTCATTCATATCAATTGGTAATATTGAAAAAAACGCTGCTGAAGTGAGCTCTTGAATTGGGTGGTTTCATCTGGAATTGTTGCTTCTAGATGTCAATATGAAGAAATGGGCTTCATCAATGGCTTCGGCAGATACGAATTAGTGGATAATGATATGCGGAAGATAAATTTATTCCTCTATTACATGAAAAAATTTTAAAAACCCGATTTTTTTTTGACATTTTGAAGAATTTTTTTTTCATTATGAAGAACAGTGCGTCCATGGTGACAACTGGTGTGTTTCTTGTTGAGATTTAACGTAGAGTCAAATGATCACTTTTTGAGATGCGTGACAATTATGTTAATGGTGGTTTGCATGAGTTTCTGCAACTTTAATTTTCAAGGGGTTCCCTAAGCCCCCCTAACCAAAATATGGCGAAACGCCATGTCTACATTTGAAAAGGGGACCATGAAGACCTCTCATACCAAATTTCATGCCTTCATCACAAAAAGAACAGATTTTATTAAATTTGGTCACCAATCCCCGAACTACACTTGATTATCACTGGTAATTGCAGATTAAATCGAGTTACGTGTTTTTTTTTGCGGGAAATAGGATTTCAGCGGTTCAGATGACGTTCTAATCATGCCCTAGAGTATATACCAACAGCTCTGAACTAACAATATAGCTCTAACGTGACAAAAGCGAGGATACAATTTTCGGACTTGTTGCAGCAAACATGATATACTTTGACAGCGCCGCAAGAAAAATGCTCGAATGGGATTTTCGGGGATTTTAAGTTCATGGTAGAGGATGAAATTCTGAATC
Source organism: Anaspis maculata (assembly GCA_949128115.1). NCBI lineage: Eukaryota > Metazoa > Arthropoda > Insecta > Coleoptera > Scraptiidae > Anaspis > Anaspis maculata. The sequence continues at coordinate 2,947,151 of OX421964.1, forward strand.
GATAACAGCTTTAAAATTCCATGAATTAATTTTTTCAACCCCAAAACCTATCTTTACTGCACTACAACGTAAATGCGACGGAGTCGGGCATTTATCTATAGGGACAACCAGCTCGGGGGAAACGCTTGGCCAAAATTATCTGTCAAAATCTCGACCACGAGTGGTATTTTGATGATCATTACAAAAAAGAAGTTCAAAGTGACAGCTGTCAGATTTTGTTGTTTACATCCATTTTATTCTGTTGCCATTGACAGTGGGATTTTGATAAGTGGATTTATCCTTGTAGGTCTAATAATCAAGAGCGTTGTATGTAATAATTAACTCATACCACATTAGAAATCTATTTCATGAAGTTTCTTTGATTTTTATTTCTAGACTGAGCTCATTGTAAAAATGTAAAATTGATTGTTAATGTTCTATAAAATCTTAGGCTTCTGAAAGTGGTGTTCCGAGTTATTTCTCGAAATTTCAAACTCAGATATCTCGAAAATGGAGTCTCTAATCAAAATTGTGCTAGGGCAACTTTTTTATCTAAACTGGATTGATTCGAGAGTTCCAAAATTGCAACAATTTCCAAAAATAGCAAGATAAAAATAATGAGCTAATTCTAGTGAATTTTGGTTTAAATTTTATTGGAATTGGTTGTACAGTTCATCAAAAGTTGAAGTAAAATACGATTTTGAGAAGTCAACTTCAACACATCCTGTATCTTTTCAAGAAAGCACTCTAACGGCTCGATACCAAGTTGGGGTTGAGACCGCCGTAAGTGCGGTTACCATAGCAACGACGGATAGCAACCAATCAGACCACTGTATTTGGCGAGTTACGCCGTCCCAAACTTTGCGCCTGCAACTTGGTATCGAGCCCTTAATTCGTAATTTTTTGATTTCATTTTTTATGTGGAATCAACCCTCAAAGTTTAAGAACCGGTATTTAACACCCTGTATCCTTGGCAAATGACAAACATGCCAAATAATTACAACATTTGTTTCGTTGATTTCATGGCTAACTAATAAATTCATGATGATGGCCAAATTCAATTAGCAGGTTTTATGGAATGGCGGGTACTTTTCAATTGGCTGTTTAGGGGCGCATCAAGTACCTACTAGCTTATCAGCGCCCTTTCAGTGACTTCCACCGTTTCACCCTTTTTTCCCTTGACGTGACCGCTCGGTTAGTACACGCCAAAGTACTAGAGAGCGCACAGAAAAAAGCCACCTGCCCCAGCGGGATTTGAACTCTGGACCTCTGGGTTTGAAGCCAGAGACGAAGCCCACCGAGCTACCGCTAGGATATCTTCTGAATTAAAACCCTAATCGGCGATCTGTAATAACAAAATCAACTCCAAACTAAACAAGGAATCTGATACGAAACAAAAGAACGTCGAGTAAAATTGCAGCGACAACCTTTCTTATTGAAACAATTCAGGTGTGACCCTATCACACTCCATTGGTGGTCCCCTCAAAATCAAAAGTATCTTCGTGAAACTGACCTTGGGAAGAAAAGTACGATGACAAAAACTTGTTCGAATCCGAGATTTTTTCTGAGAGTTATTGCAATTTCTTTGTCAACTGCAATACCCTGTATCTTTCCTAGTAAGCTGGATAACTAGGGGAATGTGCCACCAAAGTTTGCTCGATTAAAACTGAGACACCCTGTAGAAAATCTGCTATAGCTTCTCCTATTGATACTCGAAATAAATATTCCAATGTTCCACTTTTCAAAACCCATAAAACCCGGCGGACTTGTTGTTTCTTTTCGAATCGCTCACCATCAAGATTATTGTTTTGAAATGTGCATGAATATACCTACTTTCGTCGGGGCTTTTGAATAGGTAAGATTCGGGCCACATTTTTGTTACGGCGATAATTGGAGATAAGCAGCAGTGCGGAAACCGTTTTCTATATGCCCGTTTTTCATCGGAATACCTAATGGGTATACCAACCTATGTGTTTAGTAGCTTTATAGTATCTCTGAGAAGAGGTATATGAGTTGGATAAATATGTGCATTTGGATGTGCGTGCGTGGTTGGCGGGGCCAAGAGATTGAACGGTTCTCTTTGTTTTACAGCGTTCTCCCACTGAATACTGATGTCGAAGAGCTTTTACCTATCCTATACCTATATACGAGTACCTAGAGGGGAGCAAAGAACTGTAGAAAAAGTATGATAGATTTAAAAAGCATTAAAAAAAGTCTGTTTTTGCTTTTTTCAATTTACATAAGTTTTTCTTTCATACCGCTTCAAGACAACTCTGTTAGCTATCAGTAGTTGTGAAATCATCAATAATTACAATAACTGTTTGTTTGTATAATTATGATATAAAAAATGGTCTTTTCAGCTAAATTGAATACAATATTTTATCAGTTGAGCTTCGACAAAGAGACCGGAAGTTTGAAGACAGAATGACGAAAAAAAAAATCATTTTCTTCCTAGTTCGGACATGTTCTCGGTACACCTTTCAGAATCACGTTGTCTACTCCATAAATTGCTTGGCACGTATAATTGCTAAATGAGTTTAGTTGAGCCAAACAAACGACCTAGTATAATTTTAATTGTTGTTTTCCAGCTTAGCTATGGTATACTAAAACAAAGAACAGGGGCTTACCGCTTTATACAACTCCATAAAAATGTTGGTATAACTACTATAATATACCCACCACACAGGAATTTTGCCGCATTTCCCAGATTATTATGCATAGATACAATACCTAAGCTATAAAAAAAGCGAGCGCTAGCCAGAACCGCAGCCAGAACCGCAGCCAGAAGCTTACAAGGGCGGTCGGCGGGGCCTGATGCAGCAATAAAACGCGCGGTAATGAATTATGGGGGGTGCGGACCTGTTTCCTGGCTGAATTCCACGCACCCACACCGGAGCTCATATAGCAGGACTAACCAGGATGAGGACTTCCAAAGCGACGACATGCCAGAATTTTTATTAGACATGCTCCGGCGGTGGATTTTTGGACGAAAACGACGGAGCAGCCCCCCATACCACTCTTCTTCTACGAGCATGTATATCGCACCCGGCCATCAAATTCTTGCTGAAGTCGCTTCGCGAAGCCTGTCGGCTGCGGGATGATGCACAGGACCGTATTGCCGGCAATTTGCTGCTTGCCGGGGATAAAAGTTCCGTTATCTAAAGCCGGCGGCTTAGGGGCGCCACCGAATCTATGGTTCCGGCACTTCCGGCGCCACGTGGAGGTGTTGGGCGATTCGGAGATTCCAGCAGGCGGCCAGTTCCCGATTGAAAATATTTTTGGCAGTGGATCGGGTCCCGGCAGCCGGGATCTTCAAATAAGTCTAAAGGTCCCGGCAGCCGGCATCCTTAAACTAGACCTTATAGTCCCGGCAGCAGGGATCCGATCGGTATTGATGGAAAATCCCGGTACTCCCACCTACATATTTTGTTCTGTAATTCTTCAATTGAGTCTGCATCTGTGGTTACATCGTCGTCAGTCGTCACAGACGTTGCGCATAAGCCTCTGCCATAAGTTGGTGATTCTTCGAAGATTCCCCGAACGCAGTTATAGGAATTATTTCAATGTTCGAAGAAATTCAATAACGAAAGTCGGTGATAAGTTCGAGTCATTCGATGAACTATTTTTTATCCACGACAGATTTATTCCACAAAAAAAAAAAGTAAAATCAAAGTAAAATTCACGAATCGCCGCTAAGTAGGTATTTTTGGAGATCCTGGATTCATTTGACTCATTTGAGTGACTGATGAAACACGTCCAAAATATATATTTGTTATTTTATATATAATTACAGGTCATTCAAAGTAAAACAAAATGTCTTGGACATATATTTGATTTCCAAAGTGGGACCATCGTTCTGAAAAAAAAATGAGATGTTATTTGTACCTACCTATTTTTTGTTGAAAAAGCATAAAAGCATAGAGGTGTCGCAAGTACAGGTGATTCAAAAGTGTCGGTCCAAAACAATATATATATATATATATATATATATATATAAGCTTTCACAGGCCTTCTAGGCCCATTGCTTTGTGAAGTTTCTCCATTCATTTCTGTTCTTTGCAATTTGCTTCCAGTTTTCAATCTTCTTGTCCTTCAAATCTTCTATTACAGCTTCACTCCATTTCTTTCTTGGTCTTCCTCGTTTTCTTACTCCTTCCGGTACTTTCCATCCAATTGTCTTCACCAGTCTGTCGTCGCTCATCCTTTCTAAATGCCCCAACCATTGCATTCGTCTCGATCTAACAAAATCACTTATCAGTGGTTCATCGTATAGCTCACTCAACTCAGCATTTGTTCTCCTTTCCCATACGCCCTCCTCCGACTTCTTTCCTCCAAACATTCTCCTCAACATTTTTCTTTCCCATGTTTCAAGTCTCAGTTGTGTCGTTTTATTCATCACCCAAGTCTCGCAGCCGTAAGTCATCGTTGGTCTCATCACCGTTCTGTATAGTTGGATTTTGGTCTGTCGTGATATATTTTTTGATGTTATGATTCTGTGAAAACTTCCCGCACATCTGTTGCTCTTCGCCATTCTCAACTCCACCTCAGCCTCCTCTTCACATCTGTTGTTAACCAGCACTCCAAGATACGTGACACTCTCGACCTCATCGAAAACCATCCGTTCCTCCCCATCGATTTCGACTTCCAGTACTCCTCTTGTGTTGTCATTTTTCTGTTTGATTGTCATGAATTTACTTTTGCTTTCATGAATACTCAATCCCATCCTTCTCGCCGCCATTATAAATTTCTCAACTATTTCTCTCAGTTCTCTCATTCTTCGGGCTACTAACACCACATCATCCGCGTATGCTAGGCATTGGTGACTTTTGTTGAAAAGCGTTCCTGTCCTGTTTACCTCACTATCTCTCATTATCTTCTCTAGGACGATGTTGAACATCATCGTAGATAGCGGATCGCCCTGTCGTAACCCTCGTCTCACTTCAAACTCCTCTGATCTTCCGCTGCCTACCTTGATCGCACAGGTCGTATTTTTCATGGTCATCTTCACCAACCTGATCAATTTACTTGGTATTCCAAATTCTTCAAGCGCCTCAAACAATTTCTCTCTCTTAACTGTGTCGTATGCTGCCTTGAAGTCAATGAACAACATGAACGTCGGTATCTCATATTCGTAGGAAGCTGTCATCATTTGCTTAAGCATGAAAATTTGGTCCGTTGTTGATCTATTTCTTCGGAAACCTCCCTGATACTCTCCCAGTAACGTCTCTGCATGTTTATTCAGTCTTTGTTTTATTAGTGCTGCGAGTATCTTGTAAGTTACATCCAGCAAAGCAATTCCTCGGTAATTATTGCATTCTGTTGCATCTCCTTTTTTGTATATTGGCAAAATATTCGCTCGGTTCCATGACTCAGGCATTGTTTCTGACTTTCATATTTCTCCGATCAGCTCTTTTATTTTCTCTTTCACAATCTCTCCCCCGTACTTCAAGTTTTCTGCAACAATACCGTTCTCTCCCGGGCTCTTGTTGTTCTTCATTGAATACACAATACTCTCTATTTCTTCAATGCTCGGCTCATCAAGGTCTTCGCCATGGAACACCTCTTCCCCGGCCCCAGTCTTCCTCTCTTCTGACTCCTCACTTTCCAGTAATTCCTCAAAATATTGTTTCCATCTTTGCGCTTTCTCCCTTTCTCCGCCTCCAAGGTTTCCGTCTTTGTCCCTGATATATGATGCTTCTTGTCGGTAGCCACTTCTTACTTTCTTCACGTCTTTATAGAAGTTCCTGATCTCTTTCTTTTCGTACTTTGTTTCCATATCTTCCATTTCCTTCTCTAGGAAATGCTCCTTTCTGTAGCATCTTTTGTCTAAGCATGCTTTTTTTCTTCATTTCCATTTTACACTCTTCGTTGAACCATTTTATTCTTCTTTGCGGTTTTTACTTTTTCAAATTTTCTTCTGTTGCCACTAACATTGCCCTTTCTAGTTTCTTCCATCTTTCTTCAACTCCTCTTTCATCATTCAGAGCCATGTCGTTATAAATTTTGCTTATCGTGTCCGTGTACACTTGCGCCTTTTCTTCGTTCTTCAGTTCCTCCACATTGTATCTCAAGTCTGTCCTTCTTCCATCCTTTTGTGTTTTTATGTATGGGCACTTCAGTCTTCCTCCCACTAAATAGTGATCCGAGTCAACATCTGCACCGCGGTATGTTCTTACATTTGTCATCAATTTTGCATATTTATCTTTGATCAGTATGTGATCTATCTGATTGGTTTCATTTCTACCCGGTATCAACCAAGTTCCTTTGTGAATGTCTTTTCTTTTAAAATGAGTGCTCATTATCTTCATATCTCTCTATCGCTAGAGATATCAACCTCAATCCATTGTCATTGCTTACTGCATGTTTGTTCTCACCTCCTGTTACCATATCATATACTTCTTCTCTGCCTACTTTTGCATTAGCATCTCCCATTATCATCAGAACATCCTATTTTGGTATATCATCTAATAACAATTCCAATTCTTCGTAATATTTATCTTTAGTATCTTCATCTTTTTCTTCTGTGGGTGCATGTATATTAATCACTGAAATTGTTTTACATTTTCCTTCAATTCGTATACTACACAAACGATCCGATCGTGCCTGGAAGTCTTTAACTGTACCTTGTATGCTATTCTTTATCATGAAACCAACTCCAAATCTTCTGTTGTCACTCCCGCTTCTAAAAAATGTGTAATCCTTGATTTTTGAAATCTCGCTCTCTTTCAAGTGTGTCTCTTGTACTGCTGTTATGTCCATTTCATATTTATTCAGTTCCTCCGTCAGACTTATCAGCGTTTCCTCCTCATAAACTCCTCTCAAATTCCACGTACCCACATTAAGTCTTTCCTCTGGTTTCACCCTCTTTCTTGCATCCGCCCAGTCCATATTCACATCCTCTAAATTCTTTACCATGTACCTATTCATTGCCAAGTTCGTCGCCTTATGCATTTTCTTGGAAGGGCTATTCAGTTTTTTGTCCGTCCCCTTTGTGTTGCTCTTTTTCCAGAATTCTGCAGTTCTCCTTTTTCCAAGTTCCATGTCCATTCCTCACCTTCCACGCAAATTCTGCGAAAACCTATTATCACTTGCTTTCCTTTTGTTCTCTCCTCCTTCGCCTTTCTCCTTATTTGTGTCTCGATGTCTATATCTTTCTTGGATACATCATTGTTTATATAAATTTTTCCGTCTTTGAAATTTCTCAGTTTCTTTTTGTTTTCCATTACCTTGCTTTTCTTCTGTGAATTTTCCAATTCTATCAAACAAACTTTCTTCGCCAACTTTCTAGCGGATTTGATCTGAGTTTTGATATGTAGGTTTTCAGTAAATACTCTTGTTACAGCATCTTTTAACTCTTCTTGGTTGTAAGATTCCACATTCAAACCTTGCATCACTACATTATTTCGTCTTTTTTCGTTTTCTAGAATTTCAATTCTATCGCTCAGTTTGCAGATGGTTCTCTCCATGTTTTTGTTTTCTTCTCTTAATGCCTTCATATAGTTTCTGTACTCGCTCTGATCCTTTCTCATTTCCTTTATTTCCGTTGCTAGCTCCCGCATCATTTCCATCAATCTTCCCATCGTTCCTTCTTCAATTTGCATTCCTTCATCACCCATTCTTCTTTCCTCTATTAATTGTAAAATACTCACAATTCTCCAGTACGGACCTGTTATTTGTTTATCAAGCAGCGCGGCGTGCCGCGATAAGAGCTGTCACCCGAATCCCCTTCTCGGAGGTTAGGCTCTTCTCAACGCGCTTTATTCTGCTAATTCACAACAACTATGGTACGGGTTCTCACTTTCAATATTTCACTATATTTCAACGACACTTCCTTACACAGGTTCTCGTGTTTTCACCGCTCGATCCTTCTCACAATTTGAGTTGAGTTTCGGAGCGATTTTGACACGTTTCTACTACATGGATAGCCAGGACCAGACCCGTATGTACCTACCTATTTTTTGTTGAAAAAGCATAGAGGTGTCTCAAGTACAGGTGATTCAAAAGTGTCGGTCCAAAACAATATACCGTTTTTTTTTCTTCAGTTTCTTGGGAATGACAGACAGATTTTTTTTTAATATACAGGCTGGTCCGGCTTAAACATCATCAAATTCAAGAATCGATAGAGAATGAAAACTGCCCTTTATTCAGAAGACATATCTGAGAAATGCCTGATAACAGAGATATAGTCCTTCTAAGTTCGAAATAAATAATCGTTTTTTCCGCATAACTTTTGAACCGTTCTAACGATTTGATTCAAATCCGAACCAAAAGATTGCTGAAATTATCTTTTGTCGAACACTCATCACGTGTTTCATGAAAGAAAATCCAGGGGCATAGATATTAGGGGGTGTCCCCTCTTCTCCGACCTCTTCCCCTCCTTTTTTTCACCTCCTAGTTTTTTTTGAAAACTGGTAATATTTTTAAATACTACATCCAATTAGGGAGAAGAATCAATCATTCAATCAATTTATGAATCCCTGCTTCACAGCTTTGAATGGCTACCGCCATAACGCAACTAAAGTGCTCAACAAAATAAGTGTCGCAACAGAAATTTTCCCCCAAATTTGAGTCAACATAACTTTTGATTGTCACAGACGATTACAATTCGGTTTTCAGTTCTCGATTGCCTAATCTTTTGGCTATCTACCATGTTCAAAGATCACCTGAAAAGCTGCACATGAAGTTTCTACAGGGTGGTAAATGAAGCAGATCATAATTGTTGAAATTTTAATGAACCCCCGTTTGAGCTAAAAAAATTTTTGTCGACAACCGAAAACAAAATAATGGAGAATGATGACTTACCTCGGAACGGTTTTCGAATTTCCCGGATTAGAAGTGAAATAGCCAAGATACGATTTTTTTGCTGGGAATGATGCTTCTCATCTCTTCTTCTTCATGAAAAATCAACGGCCTCTCGATGTGAGAGGATATTTCTTAGCAGGCTTGCTCATTAGACGATTGTAAGCAATTTGTTGTCTAGCGCACCCCCTATTTTGTCTTTTGGGGCTGAAATTGGGTATATTTTTTGATGAATTCGCCACCAATTTCACAACCTAGGCTTGTTTGATATCAATTCTTTTGATTAAGGCTCGCTAAACAAGATTATCTTGATAAAAACAGTCTTCTGTCTTTCCGACTGTTTGTCTGTCCGTCTGTCTGTCTGTAACATGTTACGATATGCTCCAATTTCACAACCGAGGCTTGTTTGATATTAATTCTTATGATTAAGACTCGCTGAACAAGATTATCTTGATAAAAACAGTCTTCTGTCTGTCTGTCAGTCTGTCTGTAATATGTTATATGGATGTAATATGCTCCAATTTTAGAACCTAGGCTTGTTTGATATCAATTCTTTTGATTAGGGCTCGCTGAACAAGCTTATCTTGATAAGAACAGTCTTCTGTGGGCTCGATACCAAGTTGCAGGCGCAAAAGTTAGGACGGCGTAACTTGCCAAATAGAGCGGTCTGATTGGCCGTTGCTATAGTAACCGCACTCACGGCGGTCTCAGCCCCAACTTGGTATCGAGTCGTGTCTGTCTGTAACATGTTACGATATGCTCCAATTTCACAACCTAGTGAACCCATCAGGCTGGTTTGATATCAGTTCTATTGATCAAGACTCACTGCACAAGATTATATTGATAAAAATGGTCTTTTGTCTGTCTGTCTGTCTGTCTGTCTGTAATTATGTTACGATAACTTCCGAACCAGTACATCGAATTTAACTGAAATTTAGTATAGACATGATTCATGAAGGTTAGAATTCAAATTGATCCAGAGACCCCACAATATCTTGAAAGGTCTTAAGAGACCGCACCATACCTACTTACTTATCAGTTCCTTTTCTTTTGCTCTCGCAAGATCAATTTTGAATACATGAACATTTCTTCTTATTTCTATCGAATTTAACACTTGGTATTTTTTGTCTCCAATTGTCGATCAAGGTAGGTACATGTGTGGTTGCTCTGGACTTGAAAAAATTGATTGAAAACAGAAGAAGAGCGGCATGCCCTCTGCTGAAACCGCAGCATCGTGCTACTAGCCTAAGATGGGCACAAAACCATATTAGCACTGGGGAATAGCAGAGTGGAGTAGGTGCTTGTTTTCAGATGAAAGTAAGTTTAATTTGTGTAGGTCGGATGGACGGGTTCTGGTATGGCGACAGAGGAACGAAAGACATCTGGAAGAACACATAGAGGCAAGGGTGGTTTTTGGAGGTGGAAGAGTGACTGTTTGGGGAGAAATGAGGACTGGAAGAATAAGTGATTTGGTGATACTGAGAGGAGAGAGTGGATGGTGGGAGGAGGAGGGAATGATGAAAGATACAGGGATTTGTGTATAAAGGATATTGTGGTCCCCTTTGCTCAAAATTTTGGTGACAATTTCATGTTGGTCGACGACAACGTCCGACCTCATCGGGCTAGAATTGTCAACGAATTTTTAGGGGATCACAATATTGAAAGAATAGATTGGCTACCCTTGTCTCCAGAAATGAGTCCTATCGAGCATGTATGAAGTAGGATAAAGTTGAAATTGAAAGAAAAGAAGGACAATCAGACAATTTGAATGACTTAGCGATTGCAGTTCAGGAAGAATGGAAGGCTATTCCTCAGAATTTTCTGCGGGCTTCAGTGGAGAGCATATCGAGATAAGTAATGGCTCGATCTGATCCAGGCAAGACGGGGACCGACAAAATATTGATTATTTAAGCATCTTAAACTGAAAATCATCAACTGGAAGGAAAATGTTACTTACCTAGTACCTACCTACAAACCTGGTAAGTTTGAGGTCCATCTTGCAAATGCTTGAAACAAAAATTGATAGCTAATTACGGGATGGTGCGCTCTCTAGTGCACCGACTTGAGCTAAAATCTCATCAACTTACTCGAAAATTCAAATTATACCCGGATATGTACACTGACTAAGCTTTGGAAACACTTTTGAAAAGTGTCAATTTTTGAAGTCAAATTGCACACGTAATTGAATGTGATATGACAAAAAAAAGTGTTCTCTTTAACAGTTCAAAAGATGTCTTCTTTAAATTTTGAGTGCATGTCACCTTCTCAAATCCTTTTCACTCAGTCTTAATTTAACCTCCAAAATTGACAAGCTTGACAAGTGTTTCCAAACTTTCGATCGACACTGTACCTTCATATTCACCAAATTTCAGTTAAATTCGATGGACCGTTCGGGAGTTACAGAAACAGATGACTGACATACAGAGAGACAGAAGAATGTTTTCACCAAGATAATATTGTTCAGCGAACCTCAATCAAAAGAATTGATACCAAACAAGCCTAGGTTGTGAAATTGGTGGCGAATTCACAAAAAAGTACGCCCTATTTCAGCCCCAAAAGACACAACAGGGGGTGCGCTAGACAACAAATTGCTTAGAATCGTCTAATGAGCAAGCCTGCTAAGAGATATGCTCTCACATCGAGAGGCTGTTGATTTTTCATGAAGGAGAAGAAATGAGAAGCATCATTCCCAGCAAAAAAAATCGTATCTTGGCTATTTCACTTCTAATCCGGGAAATTCGAAAACCGTTCCGAGGTAAGTCATCATTCTTCATTATTTTGTTATCGGATGTTGACAAAAAAAATTTAAGCTCAAACGGGGGTTCATTAAAATTTTAACAATTATGAACTGCTTTATTTACCACCCTGTAGAAACTTCATGTGCAGCTTCTCAGGTGATTTTTGAACATGGTAAATAGCCAAAAGATTAGGCAATCGACCAGTGAAAACCAAATTGAAATCGTACGTGACAATCAAAAGTTAGGTTGATTCGAATTTGGGGAAAAATTTCTGTTGCGACACTTATTTTGTTGAGCACTTTATTATCCTATTATTACAATTCAAAAAATAATCTTACAACTCATTGAAAACTTAACAGCTCGTATTTTTCTCCTTTTTTCTTTCTTCTTCCACTCTTCTTATCCATGTCAGACTTCTTCCGTCCTCTCTTCGTATCTCCTTTTCCGTTCTTCCGTCCCTCAAAAATTCTTCACAGGTTCCTTTCAGGTGGATTATTGTCTTTTCATCAATTTCGCATATTCTGCACTTCCTGTCCTCTTCCTTTCTCCAAAATTGACTGCCCAAAGTACCATTTCCACATCTGTATCTTGCAATAATCTTCATTCCTGCTCTACATGTTGTACTTGTAAAGTATTTGGGTAAATCTGTCGCCATAATATTCTTATATATTGCGCAGTATCTTGTGCTGTCTATTCTTGACCTCTACAGTTGCTTTTGCACTTCCATATCCCTGCTCTTCAATTCCTACATCATACTTTCTCCTATCCCAACCTTCATGTCTGCCCATTCCAGACTTGCTCCATTCCTCTCATAATATTGCCTTCTATCCTTCATCCTTCTCCCATCTCTATTCTCATCAAGTCCCTTTCCATTTCTCTGAACACAATGTAGCTTGGCGTATCTCTTTGCAGTCCCAAAATCCATTTCAAGTACTTGATCTGCAGTCCTTCCAATTGATCTGCAGTCCTTCCAATTTTTCTCGTTCTTTCCATCCCCAGATTTCTACTCCATACAGCATTGTCGAACATCATCAATCTCAAGCGGAATGCATATTTGAATTTTCTCTCACCTATCCCCCATACTTGACACATGGCTTTGTTTGCTTTCTTGCATGTTTCTTTGATATACGCTTCGGTTCCGTTATTTTCTGAAAGTTGCATCCCAGATATTTGAACTCTTTTACTTCTTCAACTGAATCTTCATTCCATTTCCAAACTTCTTCATTCTTCTTTCCACGTCCTTCTTTGAGTATCATAATTTTTGATTTTCCCACATTGAGCTCAAGTTTTCTTTTGTTCAAATATCTCTTAAATCTCCCCATCATCTGCCTCATCTCTTCTTCTTCGGTAGCTAAGAGAACTATGTCGTCTGCATATTATGCCAATGACCATATTTTTCTACTTCCCACCAGCACTCCTCCATCCTGTTCCATTTGTAACACTTCCTCCAGATCAGCAGTGTAAACCGAAAACAAAGTCGGGCTCAATGGGCATCCCTGTCTCAGTCCTTTTTCTGTCCAGAATTGAGTCGTTCCCTCTCCCCCTGTTCTCACTATGTTCACTGTTTCCCGGTAAATTTCTTCTTTTCTGTCAACCAGCTTACTTTCTCTTCCAATTTTTCTCATCTGTTTCGATGGTTTCGTCCTTGCCAAGTTGTCGAATGCCGCTTTATGGTCTGCAAAAAACCCTATCACCCTTCCTCCCGGCTCCAACAGCTCCTTCTCGTTGACGTAGTTTAGCACATAGATATTATCCATCGTACACCTTCCCCTTCTGAACCCCGCCTGTCCATCTGGTAAGATCTTTTTTTTTTGTCTAGTTCTTCCTTCAGTCTCTGGTTCAGTGCCATAGCGTAAATCTTATATGCTGTGTTGAGAAGGGTTATTCCTCTGTAGTTTTTCATTTGTAGCGTAACTCCTTTCTTGAAAATCGGACATTTCACTCCTTCTCTCCAGCTCTTTGGTATCCCTGCTCCATTTCACACTCTGTTCAGTAGTTTTGTCAATTGATTAGTTATCTCTTCCGTTCCGTACAACCATGCTTCATTTTTCATTCCATCTGATCCTGGTGCTTTTCTTCTCTTTAGTCTTGATATCTGAACTTCCACTTTATTCCCTGCTCATTACCTCAATCTCTTCCACTCTTTCTATCTGCTCATCTCGGATATCCTGACTGCGTGTTTCTTTTTATTCCAACAAGCTCATGAAGTGTCGTCTTCTATTTTTATTTCTTCGTTGATTCTCTGTCTGGTTTTACGTTATTTATTAATGAATCTCCACGCTTCTTCTTCAGTCTTTATATTTCTGAGGTTTTCTTCTGTCCTTTTCTCGTTAGCCGATTTTTTATCTTTGCGCATTTTTTTGTATAAATTCAGTTCTTGTAAATAATTTTCTTTTGTTACAGTTGCCTTTTTCCACTTTTTCAATAGTTTTCTCACTTGGATTTTCTTTGTTCTGCATTCCTTATTCCACCATTCATTTCTTCCCACATTCCATTCCGCGGTTTGTTTTGTCTCTCTCATTATTGCTGCATTTATTATCCCTATTAGCTCGTTCCATTCATCTTGTACATCTTTCTTATTTTCAAATTTGGTTCTAGACAATCTTTCCTTATACTTCATTATATACCAATCTCATTCCAATTCTCTATTATCCTTGTTTTCATCTTCTTCGCCTCTCTGGTATTTTTTGTTTCCATTTTGAGTGTGACATTCAATGGTTGATGGTCTGATTCGATTCTGCTGTCAACCTTGAAATTTGTCAGTTTTATTACAGCTTCGGCATTTACTATAGCATAATCTATGACTGATTCTCCCCTGGTTCCAATATATGTATGTTCCCCCTCAGCATCACCTTCCACGTTGCCGTTCAACATATTCCAGCCTCTATCCTCCGTGAACTCTACCAGTGCTTCTCTTTCAATGTTGATGATCCGATCTTTTGACTTTCTTTCTTTCTGCTCTTCCTCGCTAATCGCTATATTCGTACTATCCGCCCCAACTTGCTGTTCGGGCATTGAAATCTCCACCGATTATCAAATTCCCTTCTTGTAGCTCTTCCACATATTTTTCCAAGTTTTCTCTGCATGCCTTCATGTTTGTTCTATTATAAACTGCTACTACTTATCCTGAAGAAGAAAAGTAATTCTTGCAAAATATTGATTAGAGGTTTCGCTTATGAGATATTTAGGTTTGAAGGTTTGGAAAACACCTCGTAAGCACCACTTTCAAAGGTCTAAAAATTTAAATCAATAAAAACTTATGATTTCTCAGCTGAAATAGGTTTTCTAGAATTTGATAAAAGAAGTTGATAAACCACCTTTTTCCTGGAAAAAAAAGAAGTTTCCAAGGGAAAAACAATTTGGGCTCCGGAAAGAGGCGATTTCGGGATGTTTTACAAAGTTTCAAACCCAAATATTTCCCAAACGAAGCCTTAAATCAAAACTTTGCATAAGTGACTTCTTTTCTAAATTAAACGCTAAATTCAAAAATATGAACAGTTTTTTAAAATAGCTAGGGGGTGGGAAATAGGTAGGGAAAGAAGGGGCACTCCCTAATATCTACGCCTCTGTAATTTTTTTTATAAAACACGTTATGATTGTTTGACAAAAGATAATTTCAGTAAACTTTTGGTTTTAACTTGAATCAAATCACTTGAACGGTTCAGAAGTTATACGAAAAAAAAAACGATCATTTATTCCCAACTTTAAAGGGCTTTATCTCCGTTATCAAGCATTTCTAGAGAGAGTCTCTTTCATTTTTGATTCTCTATCGATCCTTGATTGAGTGACGTTTAAGCTGGACCATCCTGTATAATGGCCAACGTTTTCACTTTTTTCCATTATAATATTAAAAAAAAAACCTGTCTGTAATTCCTAAGATACTGGAGAAAAATTGTTGAACTACTCGAACAAGAAATAAGATCACCTCATGAATACACGGTAGGTATATGGAATCTTTTGAAAACTCAAAAAATTACCAAAAAACTCTCCGGCTTTTACCTTTGAAGTTATGACGGGTCTGAGAGTGGTACTCAAACCCTTCTTTTTTCGTTATTTCGAAAAAAAATTGTCAACTGTTGATGCAAGAATTATGAAGAAAACATATCAATTGCTACGTGTGTACTACGTTTTCGATTAACGTTCACTATACAGACTGATTCATGGAGTAAAAAAATCCAATTTCTCTCAAAAATGTACCCCCGTCCCTCCAAAACATTCCTTGCTACAAAACCGTGTTATCTTCTGGTCCACATCGGTTGAGGGACCAATCAAATGGTTCAGAGGCATTTCTAAAGAAAAATAATTTTGGAGGTTTCTAACTCACCATGTATAGAAAGCAGAAACTCGATACAATATCCAGTGGTTGATTTTTCTTACTCATAATTCTGCTACCATCAGTTCAATAAATTCTCTTGAAATAACGGATCTGGAAGTGTTCGAAGGACTACTCTTTGACCCTTCATGACTTCAACAATAAAAGTCCAAGAATTTTTCTTCAATATTTTTATGGGCTCCATGAAAGATTCCATGATTGTACTGTATATTGTTTTGGTCCGACCCTTGTGAATCACCCCGTATTTATAATCAGGATAAAAAAGTGCATCGATTGTGTTCATGAAATATACGGGGTGTTTCGAAGGGTGCTTCTAAAAAAATGCAAGTTTTTTGCGACGCCCTCTATATGCCATGAGATGGAAAATTACACTCGATGAGATATTCATAAACTGCAGAAAAAATCCTTCAAGGTGAGCTTTCCTCCATGAAATTATTGCAAGTACTTGTTATCACCTATTGGGAATGTTTTTAAAGAGCCGGGTGGGGTGTGCACCTGTATCAGCTAGTTCATCAACTAGCTGATAACACATGATTTTCATAGAACCTCAAAATTTATTTGATTAATGTACCGAGATTTTTGATTCCTTGTGAATGCCTAGAACGCTGCTGAGAACCAAATAAGTGAGTGCCGGGACTTTTCATCAATAGGACTTATCCCGGCTGCCGGGACTTTAGATCTGGTTCAAAGATCCCGGCTGCCGGGACTTTAGATCTGGTTCAAAGATCCCGGTTGCCGGGACTTTTGGATATATTTAGTTAAAATCCCGGCTGCCGGGACTTTTGGATATATTTAGTTAAAATCCCGGCTGCCGGGACCCGATCCACTGCCAATATTTTTTGTTTCATACAAGTGTTTCAGGGAAGACGTTGTAAATATCACTCAAGGTATTTCCTGCCTTTATTATACCTATTTCTGATTTTACTTCCCCAATCCACCCTCGGATCCACCACACCCCGCTAAAAAGAAATTCGAGATTTCGATGGATATATCCGTTTTGAGGTGCCCTATGACGAATGAGCCCATCAGTTTTTGGCTGTCATCTGTCAAACGGAAGTGTCACTATAAAAAAAATGACAGAAGCTATATCTCACGGAACTAGACTTGCAATATGACGGTTGAAAGCCCATAAAAAACTGTATTCAGAACAGTTGAAAATATTGCCGTATCTGTCAGTGTCATCTGTAAAATAATAAAAAATGTCAAAGTTCAAAACTTTACCAATTATTCAAAATCTATCCAATGGATTGGGACGAAATTTGGCAGAAAGCAACAAAACAAAAGAGTCAAATTAAGTCTGCAGCTGCAATCTTCCACCATTTTCCAGTCGAGCGTTATGAATTTCCAAAGTTTCTCCTAGCTGTTGCCACCCGAGAGGGCCTCGCGCCCGTATTTTGACCAGGACGACTCGCTTTTGATGCAGGACTCCACTCAAAAATCCATTCCTGCATGCTCGGGGATAGGCTTTTTTCGAAAAAGTCAAACTGTTATCCAAAGTACATTGGATTGGGCGTCGTGTAGACCCATTTTCTTAACCGGCACTGTTCCGGTTTTCCGACGGTAATTTTTTCAAAATGAAATTTGCACGTTCCGTAAAGTTGAGTGATTAAGAGTGAGTTGTTCTTGAACATTTTCAGGCAATTCCTCTAAAAATTCCCCAAGTTTTCCGAGAGCTTTCCATTTCAAAATGAGCAACCGGCCTGGCTTATTAATTGAGACTGGACTCAAATGATGAAGCCCTTCTCAGAGAAAATATCGCAGTTCTTCAATCTTTTCCTCAAATAATAAGTTTTGGGGTAACAGAACCGATTTTTAGGCCTCGCCAGACGTAGTGGCGGAGGCTATTTGTGGCCGCTTTTTTTTTCGTGATTATTATTTTTTTTCCTCGTTCCTCGTTCTTCATTTCTTAACAAAATTCACCTAAATCTTCCGTATCTTTTGAACGGTTCAATATATCCAGTTCATTCTTTCGCTAATCGAATCTCAACTATTGCAGGTTGATACCGACGACGTTTAAAGATGATCGGTCGAATATAAACAATCTTTAACAACAATAAAGAACGCACAACTAGTGAAACTCATTTAAAATAAAGAAAACGCATGGATGTCAGCCTTTCCATCATCATATCTTTGGATCTAATGAAGCTTTGTGCCTAATTTTTTTTTAAATTAAAGTACATATCCAGACCTTTGTTACAGTGTGACAGCGATTGAGAAAGGATGGTTTATTATTCATTTATAAGGTTTATAAACATTTTCATCGGCTATGAATGCAGCATGATTTTTAATCAGCAAGGAAAATTTTTATTTTCACAGTTTTCTATTATACAACCAGCGAAGCGATTGGAGCCAAAGTATTGCAGAATTTTTTAAAAGAAAAAATTTTGATCAAGGACTCATAGTTTTTTAGATATGATTTTTTTTCTGACGGAACCAACAACTGTAAATGAGGTGGACATTTTTCGTATAAAGCTGAGCTTTCACAGAAATAATCAGATATTTGCTTTTCACAAAAAAAAACAAGGCACCCGTTTGGGCTAGCCGAGTTATGGGGCTAAGACTGCCCTCAACGGTACAATGGTATTAACGTAAAATAGGTATGATGGAGATGAAACTATTCACTCCTAATTTCTACATCGAAAAAGTCCTATTCCAAACATTTGTTCTGCTCGTGCCTTTCAAACTTTCAAACTACAGTATGTTCATTAAAAAATTCAATAATGGGAGGCCGTGGACCGATGATAACCTGGCCGTTTTCGGATCGAATGGCCTGCGTCACAGCCTCCCTTTATTGAAGTTTTTAATGAACACACGGTAGTTGAATAATCTCCCATTTTTACCGCAAATCGCAGATGAGAGGTATTCTCACGTGTCACATACAGTTATCTCTCTTTTATTTCATTGCCTTTTTTTTGCATTAATGACTACTTATTTTATCTCAGGTCACATTTGGCAGATATGTTTCGATATCACTTCACTGAAGTTCTAAAGTAGGTACTATTAATATTAATTTTTTGTCAAGTAAGTTTCAAGCAGTCTCCAAGCTAACAACAAAACAGTAACGATACTTATTGTATGTGTGTACGTGTTTTATGTGTACTTTTTGTAATAATGTAACAAAATGATTTATTGCTGCGGAGACCTTTTCTTCTGGGCGAGGCTTCCTATTAGACACACCGCAAGGTGGGGAGATGGACTGGTTTCTTCACAGCGGGAAGAAGCAGTGGGACTTTGCTTCCTGCTTCCTGATCCAATCTGCCACTGCTAGTTGGATTTGAACGATACTTATGCTTCCCCATCTACGTACCTGGTTTTCAGATCCGCACATCCTTTCATGCTACTACCTACCTACCTACCTACCTTCATGATGCATGTTGCTGCCATCAGGAAGATTCATGTGATGCGATAGCAATCGCGGCCGTGGTATATCATTCATTACAATAATTAATATTGTTGTGGTATACTCGGCGGGCATCGGGCAGGAGCATTTAATATTATCATCGTCTCTTCTCGTACATAACGTGTATAAAACACGCAATTACCAGTAATTCGACACACTTGCTCGGTCACAGTCTAATTGGCCGCCTAACAATGTCGAGGTAAGGCGAAGGCGCGATGAAGAAGAGACCTGTGAGCGTGAGCGCGCACGCGCCTCCGAACATGCCAACAAATGATAATACGCGTTCAGTTCGACTATACCAACTAATTAAAGCGCGTGCTAATTAATTAATTCTACGTGTCATACGAATTTCATGTCTTCATTACGGCGGTGCCGGTGTACATACATTGTCGCCTGACAAACCGAATTAATGACATGATTCTGCAGCTAATCGCACACATGAGCCGTATATCTGCACCACCGACAGTCTTGAATTATAATCATTTTCTTATACATATCAGAAGTGAGATTACGTTCCGGAAGCTACCTGGAATTATGTTCAGGCGACTATATCCAACTAGCAATCATGTAGCCTTGTACTAGGCTGAGGTTAATTACTTGAATTGAATTACTGGATTGGGCTGTGTCAATTGGAAAAATTCGAGAGCTCGACGACAACTTTATTTCAGAGGTTTGAATCTGTGGAGACACAATCGTTTTGCTTGTACGCACCCTCGTCATGAAGTGCCCCGAGCGCGATCTTTTCATCCTGCAGGCTTCAAAAAACCCCGTTTCCCCGGAGAGGGAACATAAAGCGTTCTCGGATTCCATCCTGCTCAATTTCAGATAACTTGCCTGTGTCACTGCTTGTGCTTCTAGCTCTGGATTTTACGCGTTTCAAACCTTTGCCCTTGCCCTTTCATCAGTTTTCACTCTCAGGACCGGATTTCCATTTTTCAAACGACTCACATATCCACCGAGATATGTGGTTTTGGGTAGTACAATCGCAGTTCTTCATTCCGATACGGAGTCAAAGTAAAAAATAGGCTGTATCACCCCAAAACTTTCCCGACTAGTATCTTGGAACCTATGGAAATTTTTGTTTGAAACGTCCCTTCGGGTGGGAAGTTAAAATTAGAGAGAAAGATTGAAAATAATTTGTAAAGAAGTTCAAAATTTTCTTGGAAAAATTTGAATTTCCCGGGAAAACCTCTAATCTCATTCCAAATTAATCTTACTGTGAATATCGTCAATTAACCTTCCCGGTACAGTGCGTATTGGTGCACGTTTTCGCCGGTGGGGGGGGGGGGGGGGGGGTATGAAAGATACCCCACAGCAAACTACGGTGAATCATGCTTCATATTTATTTCTTCATTGAATTGGGTACCGAGGGATTCAGAGAGGCTAAAATGATACAATAACACAAATTTTTATTCATAAAATTCCAATAAACAAACACAAGTTCAAGAAAATACAACAAAAATAAAATCAATTCTGAAACACATTATTATATTTAATTAATTCTCATCGAGGGGTTGATTTTTTCTGGAATTCAGTGTACATTTCATTTCGGTTTTCCCGGAATTCTTTGGGAAATCACCGGAACTCCCTCGGAAAATCACCGAAATTCCCAAATTTTTTCGGAAATCACAGCACCGGAATTCCCGGAAGTCTTTCGGAGGTCACTGGAATTCCCGGAAATCTTTCGGAAGTCATCGGAACTCCCAGAATTTATTCGAAAATCATCGGAATTCCCGGAAGTGTCCCGGAAATCACCGGAATTCCCAGAAGTCTTCCAGAAATCACCGGGATTCCCGAGAATCTTTCGGTAATCACCGAAAGGACGTAAAAGATGCTAAATGTGGCTTAAAAGTGGGATATGAATACGGGCCTTGGTTAACATTCTCCGAGATATTCTCCAAAGGCGTAGGTAGTCACGATTGTGTCATCTCCAGAGTCAAGACCTCGACTGGAAGGAGGACTAAAGCTTGATTTATTCTACGAAGGCGCAGTCGTGTGTCGTCTTGGGCGATTACCTTTGCAACGTTTGGTAGAAGGAGAAGAAATTAAGCTTGATTTATACCTACCTACTCTTTAAATGCATAGTCATGGTTTCGTTTTCAACGATCGATTGCCCTTGAAATGTTGGCTAAAAAGGAAAAGGACTAGAGCTTGATTTAAACAATGAAAACGTTATCTGGCTAGAAGAGAGAAGAACTTGAGCCGCATCCACATAGGATTAGTGCAGTGGCAACGGTGTGGTAAAGAAGCTAAACTATAGGTTTTTGCATTGAGCGTTTACATAGACTTACGGTAAGAAACGAGTGACAGTGGGAGTGCAGTTGGGATGGCAGAAGTTTGAAGTTTTCTGGCGTTCCGCACTGTCCTTGCCAATTTTCTTGCCATCACCAATCACAATTCACGATTCCGTTGCTAAGCTGTTATTGCGGCGTGATGACTTGACTGATAATGCGAATCTGCTACTGTGAGATGCGAATGCCAAATTTCAAACGTTACAAGGAAGAACCGTTTGACAGTTGTTGCGTCAGGTTGGCAGCTGACGTGTAAAGTTGCTAATTCCGCACTAATTCTATGTGAACGCTCGTGGTAAAATTGGTTTATTACCTACGCAGTCCCCCTGCAGTCCAACTACACTAATCCTATGTGGATGCGGCTTTAAGCTTGATTCAGGTACTCTAGAAAGGCCGTAGTCATGGAGTCGCCTTCGCCGATTGTCTTTGCAACTTTGACTAGAAAAAAAAGACTAATGGTCAGTTTATGATGAGCGATACCCGGCGGAGCGGAGCTGAGCTGAGCGATTTTTTTTTGTCTGGACCAATCCCGTCCATTCATGATGTCACGTCCCCGCATCGTAATTGGCCTAGGCAAAAAAATCGCTCCGCTCCGCTCAGCTCAGCTCAAATCGCGGCAAAAAATCGCTCATCATAAACTAAGCTTAAAGCTTGATTTACTCTACAAAAGCGTAGTTATGAAAGGAATGACTTTCTAAAGGCATAGTCATGGTGCCGCCTTCAGCAAGTACAATTTAAATCTCGGCTGAAAGGAGGACTAAAAGCTTGATTTACATTACGAAAGCTAAGTGATTGTCAATGACTGGCTCAAGCTTTTATACTAATACTCCAACAAACAAACATCGCCTTCAGTACGAGAAGTTCTTTTTTGACTCACTTATTCCTTATTAATAAAGCCGCGTTTTCACGTCGTCCTACCCTAGAATCACCTTCAGCCATTGCCAATAACTGGCTCCAAATTGAATGTGAACTAAACTTTATACTATGCCTCCAACTAACAAGCCTCGCTTTCGGCTTGGCGAATTCTTCGTTGACTCGCTTGCTCCTCATAAATAAAGCAGCGCATCCACGTTCACCCTTAGCGATTTCCGAGAACTGGCTCTGAACTGAACGTGAACCAAGCTTTCTACTATGCCTCCGATAAACAAAGCCTCGCCTTTGGCTTGGCGAATTCTCTGTTAGCTCGCTTGTTCATTATAAATAAAACAGCGTTTCCACGTAGTTCTATAACCTGGAATCACCTTTAGCAATAGCCAATAACTGGCCCCAAATCGAATGTAAACCAAGCTTTAAACTATGCTTCCAATGAACAAGCCTCGCCTTCGGCTCGGCAAGTTCCTTTTTGACTTGCTTGTTTCTTATAAATAGGGCAGCGTTTCCACGTAGTCCAAGCCTTAAATCACCTTCAGCGATTGCCAATAACTGGTAACTGGCTCAAAATCGAATGTGAACCAAGGTTCATACTATGCCTCCAAAAGAAACAAGCCTCGCCTTCGACTTGGCGAATTCTTCATTGGCTAGCTTATTCCTTATGAATAAAGCAGCGCTTCCACGTAGCCCTAACCTAGAATAACCTATACCGATTGCCAATAACTGGCTCCAAATCAATGTGAACCAAGCTTTACACTATGTCCCCAAAAAAACAAGACTCACCTTCGGCTCGGCGAATTTTTCGTTTACTCGCTTGTTCCTTGTAAAAAAGCAGCGCTTCCACGTAGTCCTTACCTACAATCACCTTCAGCGATTGCCAATAACTGGTAACTGGCTCAAAATCGAATGTGAACCAAGCTCCAAGCTTTATACTATGCCTCCAAAAGAATCAAGCCTCGCCTTCGACTTGGCGAATTCTTCATTGGCTAGCTTATTCCTTATAAATAAAGCGGCGCTCCCACGTAGCCCTAACCTAGAATAACCTATACATACGGATTGCCGATAACTGGCTCCAAATCAATGTGAACCAAGCTTTACACTATGTCCCCAAAAAAACAAGACTCACCTTCGGCTTCGACGAATTTTTTGTTTACTCGCTTATCCCTTGTTAATAAAGCAGCGCTTTCACGTAGTCCTTACCTAGAATCACCTTTAGCGATTGCCAATAAATGGCTGCACCCAACAAATAAGCCTAGCCTTCGACTCGGCGAATTCGTTTTTGCTCGATAATTTTTGATAAATAAAGCAATGTTTCCACGTAGTCCTTACCTAGAATCACCTTCAACGATTGCCAGTAACTGGCTCCAAATTGAATGTGAACCAAGCTTTATACTATGCCTCCAACAAACAAGCCTCGCCTCCGGCTCGGTGGATTCTTTGGATTGCTTGTTCTTTAAAAATAAAGCAGCGCTTCTACGTAGTCCTAATCTAGAATGACCTATAGCGATGGCCAATAACTGGCTCCAAACTCCAAATCAGTGTGAACCAAGCTTTAGACTATGCCCCCAAAAAAACAAGCGTCGCCTTCGGCTCGGCGAATAATTCTTTGCTGACTCGCTTGTTCCTTATAAATAAAGCAGCGCTTCTACGTAGCCCTACCCTAGAATAATCTAGCGATTGCCCGAGGGGTTGATTTCCCTGGAATTCAGTGTACATTTCATTTCGGAATTCCCGGAATCCTTTCGTAAATCACCGGAAATCCAGGAACTCTTTCGGAAATTACCGGAATTCCTGGAAGCCGTTCGGAAATCACCGGAATTCTCTCGGAAATCACCGAAATTCCCGGAATTCTTTCGGAAATCGCAGCACCACCATTCCCGAAAGTCTTTTCGGAAGTCATCGGAATTACCAGAATTCTTGCGAAAATCACCAGAATTACAGGAAATCTTTCGGAAATCACCGGAATTCCCGGAAGTTTTCCTGAAGTCACCGGAATTCTTTTGGATATCACCGGAATTCCCGGAAGTCACCGTAAATCTTCGGAATTCCGGAAGTCAGAATCCTTGTGTACACTTTTTTCTCGGGAAATCAACCCCTCGATTCTCATTTACGGCAATCCACGCAGTAAATTGTTGAGGAAGCAATCCTATGTGTTCGCAAACAAATTTTTAGCGCATTTTCCATCTTGATGAAAATCGCTATTGCAACCGCTTTGTCCGTCCGTCCGTCCGTCCGTCCGTCCGTCCGTCCGTCCGTCCGTTCCTCGAACTCCTCCCAAACTAGACGACCTAGCTTTCTAATTTTTTCGCTGTTACATAGCTGCCACTCCCAAAGAAGGGCTAGGCTATATTGGATGTCTATATTGCGCCGCCAACATAGAGAAAACCGCCCCCGATAAACTTGAAATAACATAATATTGCACTTTCTACCAGACCTGATGCTCTGATGTTCTCATTTTTTGAATAATACATAGTTGCCACTTATAAACGTAAGCCAAGAAACATTCCGTCTTCAATATGCGCCGCCGACATGAAAAAACTGCTAAAAACCGCCCCCAATCACTTTAAAATGAAAAACATAAACCCGAAGACATAGCGATCTGATTCTTTCGGTATATAAATAGCTGACTAAAAATGGGAAAGGATAGGCTACTTTTAGTTAGTCGCCGCCCCCAGATTCCGCCCCCAAACGATAAAAAGTGCAACTTTCACAAATGTTACTGATTGAGATGTTCCCTCTAACATTTATGAACTGCCAACTCAAATTGTGCAACATTTGCTCAGCCGAACGCTGCCGCTCCCATACGCCGCCCCCAAAGTAAGAGATAAATGAAAAACATGAACCCGAAGACATAGCGATCTGAGTTTTTCGCTATATGAATAGCTGACTAAAAATGGAAAAGGATAGGCTACTTTTGATATGGCGCCGCCTCCAGCTTGCTCCGCCTCCAGCTTCCGCCCCCAAAAGAAAAAAAGTGCAACTTCCAACAATTTTCACTGATTTAGCTGATAATGTTACCTTGAACATTCAGAAACTCTTGACTCAAACTGTGCAAGAATTTCTTTGCCAAACTCTGCCGCTCCCACACGCCGCCCCCAAAGTGAGAGATAAATGTAAAACATGAACCTGAAGACATAGCTATCTAATTTTTTCACTATATTGATAGCTGACAGAAATTGGAGAAATATAGGCCACTTTTAATTAGCCGCCGCCTCCAGCTGCCGCCTCCACACAAAAAAAATGCAACTTTGACAATTTTCACTGATTGTCATATTTCCCTCTCATTCAGAAACTCCCAACTCAAACTGTGCAACAGTTACTTTGCTGAATGCTGCCGTCCTCACACGTTGTCCTCAAAGTGAGAGATGAATGAAAAACATAAACCCGAAGACATAACGATCTAATTCTTTCGCTATATGGATAGCTAACTAAAAATGGGAAAGAATAGGCTACCTTTGACATGGCGCCGCCTCAAAATTCCACCCCCAAAAGAAAAAAAAGTGCAACTTTCAATAATTTTCACTGAATTACATTTTAATGTAACCTCAAACATTCAGAAACTCCCAACTCAAACTGTGGAAGAATTACTTTACCAAACTCTGCCGCTCCCACACGCCGCCCCCAAAGTAAGAGATAAATGTAAAACATAACCCTCAAGACATAGCGATCTAATTGTTCCGCTATATAGATAGCTGACTAAAAATGGGAAGAGAGGCCACTTTTGATTAGTCGCCGCCTCCAGCTCCCGCCCCCAAACAAAAAAAATGCAACTTTCACAATTTTCACTGATTGTCATATTTCCTTGAACATATTTTAAAAACTGTTAACTCAAACTGCAACAGTTACTTTGCCGAATGCTGCCACCCCCACACGCTGCCCTTAAAGTAAGAGATAAATGGAAAACATAAACCCGAAGAAATAGCGAAATAATTCTTTCGCTTTATGGATAGCCGACTAAAAATGGGAAAGAATAGACTACTGTTGATTAGTCGCCGCTCCCAGCTCCCGCCCTCAAACAAAAAAATATATTGATGAGTGAAAGAATTTTCATTCAAATCTATCTCATTGGCAAGTACCCCATTCTGATATCACAATGAGTTTCGAATGAAGAAAGTGGGCAAGGAATGGTGTTTCTTCTTTAACCAAATTTCTTTACGTTCACAATATGCCTTTTTGAGAAAATGCGCTACTGAGACTCACGCACGTGAAGGCATACCCACTTGCAGAAAAATTTTGATTTCTTGTCCTGACTTCTGGGGCAAAAACTTAGGCTATGGGGGGTATATCTCAAACTCCAGCCAAATATTGTCAAATATTTTCAAAAATCTGGATTCTTTTTTTGGATGCTTTTGGAATTTGATACATTGTTATGTTTGGAGCAAATACATAAAATTTCCGATTGTTAAAAATTTTATTCCAGAAGTTATTACAAAAAACATGCCTGGGGTACGGAATATGCCCCCACCGTGCTTCTATGGTTAAGGCTTCTCTCCAAGCTTTATCATTCAAGTTCGTCTCGAAAACCCAGGTCGGTTCCACAATTTAAAACGGAAAATTCCCGAGAGATTGGGAACACATTGTTGGAAAATGTTCAAGAGCAAGTTACCTCTTGTTTAAAACAAAAAGGGTGGAAATCTGTGCATGGGATAAAAAGTTGGAAAATTTGCGGTTTTTCCAGAGAGGAAAACTCGAAAACCGTGGGTCCGATTTCAAAACTTTTTCCTCAAAAAATTGATTCCATCTTTTCTCCAACTTTCATTTCCAGCATGCCTGCACCTGAAATGAATATTTCGTGGGGCTCACCGCATGTCGAAGTTTGCACTGCAGTTTTTTCAAATTCACGGAGTATGCAAATTTCATTTTGAAAAAACTACCGTCGGGAAACCGGAACCGTGTCGATTTTGAAAATGGGTCTACACGACGCCCAATTCAATCTACTTTTGATACCAGTTGGAATTTTTCGAAAAAAGTCGATCGCCGAGCAGGAAGGAACTTTTGAGTGGAGTCCTTGCATCAAAAGCGAAACGTCCTGGTCATAACACTGGTGAGAGGCCCGCTTGGGTGGCAACGGCCAGGAGAAATTTTGAAAATTCATAATGCCCGACTGGAAAATGGTGGAAAAGTGTAATTGCAGACTTAATTGGACTCTTTTGTTGTGTTGCTTTCCAAATTTGATTCCAATTCATCGGATAGATTTTGAATAATTAAATAGTAAAATTTTGAACTTGGACATTTTTTATTATTTGACAGGTGAGAGGTTGAGGATGCAAGAAAATTTCACACTGCAGCTAAAAATTTTAATTCACATCGTTTTTTGGAAATTTGGCTGTATGAACTTCGGTTGTGCTTGTTTTTATCTAAAAAACACTCCAACTGAGGAGGCTCTTTGAACACTTGCGTCGTCGGCCTCGATATATACGGATATAATAACCGAGCCCTGTTCTGTATCAGTTACGATTTTCTTTCACAAATTGGAATAGTTATTGGATTTGAAAGCCAACCCCGACCCTCTGGTGTCGCAGAAACGATTCCGGCACAGGACTTTTCCTCCTCTCCAACCCATCGCAGCACAGGAAGTTGCGAAGTGAAAAACTTTTTTAATCGGGACGCAAATTGTAAGTTCGATACAGATGAAAAGTTTACCAATTAAAAAATCGGTTAACCACGCGCAATTCCAGCGATTCTTTCCCTCAGGCTAATTCTATTGTGCCAAAATGGAACAATACAGTACAGGATACAGGGCAGGGGCACCATTCATTACTTTTCGACATTGTTTTCGATTGATGGTGCGAGGGTAGCGGGTAGCGAGCCCTTCAGGTCGTAAAAAATGTTGATACTAACACGATTTTTCCACGACATTGGTCGACTGCCTGATTGCGAGGCCCAGTCGATCATGGGCGGCTTGTAAATTTCCCGGATAAATTACATAATTGCGTATAATTACACTGCTGGAAAATCTATAAAACGGGGTGCTTTTAGGACAGTACGAAACTGCTGAGAAAATTGTATATCCACCGATCTAAATTTAACTTTCATAGGATAAGCCATAGAGGTATTATAGGCAATAAGAGTTATTATGTAATTCAATGAAATGAATATGCTAATTTTATTACGGCAATCTACAATGATTAGCTGCGCGCAGTCCAGCTCAATTACTTAATTACCTGCTTCAATTTATATGCATATACTTAGGTAAAGTTAAAAATTTGTACTAAGTAGGCTAATGCATTATCTGAATCAAGAATGCTGCGTGTTGTTTATACGTACGTACTCGAACCTACCTTTTGGCTTGTTATCTTCAGCTCTCACCTCCGCTCCGGTTCCACCAAACTTTTATCAACGCGATAACTTTATGACTCTCATAATAACTAAGCAACTAGCCCTCCCTCCTATTGACTGGTGCACAGCAACTACGAGTATGAGCGTGATTTAATCTGCTCATCAAATTTTGGTGGAACCGGAGGTTAGACGCTGAATCAAATTTCATTCTCAGGTTAAATTTCAATATTCGGCTTGAATTCCGATTTGCACTGTTACTGGTCGAATTAATAAAATTATTTATTGGTTTCATTTTACTCAGCTACTAGGATTTTTGCTTTCTCGGCCCCCCACCAACATGGAACTTGACTTGCAGTACTTCATTTGAAAGCCCTTGAAAAACGGCATTCGGACAGTTGGCTGGGCAAAACACTTCGAAAATGTATTGAAATACAAAATACAAGATACGTATTGTAACTTCCTGGTCATGACGACCAACTGTAAATTTCTGGTCACCGAGCACCATTTGTAAGATTCTGGTCATCATGACAACTATTTTGTAACATCCTAACTTCACGGTAACATTTTGTAATAATCCTCGTCACCGGCCCCTTTTTTGTGATACCCCCCCCTTCTCTACATTAAATTAATTAAGCTGTGATGCGTCTAATTACCCTAAGTCGTATTTCGTTGTGCCGTAGATTTTATTTTACCTTTACCTAAGTTATTTAACCCGATTACACCTACCTCAGCTTCACGTCGTGCTAATACCTCAAGCCTACTCTAGTAGTAACCTCACGTTCGTTTTAAAGGGAATGAATTGAATAAATATTGAAAAATAAACAAAGTCATTTAACCACACCTCTTCTTTATTACAAATTAATCAATCATCGCCAACTTAATTAAATTCACCTTAATTATTCATTTTATAATTTCCTGACGTGCTGACATTCAGCTAGCGTTCGGAATTGTTTAATTCAGTTTACATTCGGTTTCTGAAAGAAAAGTACATCCTAATACCGTGTGCAATCCTACGATGAATTTGTTCAACCCTTGCGAATTAATTCCATTCTCATTCTTCCCAATTTTCAGAATTATAAGTGAAGCCATTTCCTAGTACACTTGAGTTTAATTCCCTGCATAATTCAATAATCCTTTGTCCAGTTTTCAATTCAACCCTTTCTTCCCTTTCGCCCATTCACCCTGGTACGAAGAGAAATCTTTACGGTTTAATTGTACTTAGAGAGAGATTGTTGTTCACTAAGTTTTGTCTTGATCTTTCGAATTTATAGCCATTATTTAATTATTGATCAAATAATTTACATAAAATTTGAGTGTTGACAGTCCATAGATTTTATATCCAGCTGGTGCTATAGTTTACAATTTAAAGACTTATCCAGCAGCTCGGTTTCATACAGGTTCAATACCATTACACAAATTTACAATACGGAGTACAAGTCATCGCAATGAGCCTCTAATTAATTAGCCTGCAAAATTTTATGTCACGTTCATTTTTATCTTGAAGTGTTTCGGAACGACACTGAATTTTCTTAGCATTACTCAAGGGGTTTCTCTTTGGAAACTCGGCCTCATGCCTTTAAATTCTTTGTCGCGCGAAAGGGTTACATATCTTATTCTATGAGGGAACATAACGCGTAATCAAGATTTTGCCCAGATTTGATTTGCATAAATACTGCTAGTGCTTGTCTCAGCTAATAGAGTCTACAAAATCATGCTCTGTCGGAAGCCAAATCTCAAAAGGGTTGCTGAGGTTTCACCCTTTTTCTTGCATCTGGAAGGTATAGTTATCTGAAAACAAGGGGCCGCATTTTAAAAGCTCAGAGCAATTACAAAGAATTCAAATCGGCTTGACGCTTATCATGGCTGTTCAAAAGATCAAACAAAACCTACTATCATTTTTTAAAACCAAAACAATTACTTCAACCTTATTTAAACCATTCGCATTCGATTACAATAGAAATCAGACTTGCCTTAAGGTTTCCTTCCACGTCACGTTTTAGCACTTTTCTTAATTTATTCTTCCTCAAAAATATTAGTTTTCTTCCCGCAAAATACACCCGTCGTGCTCGACTCTTACCACCCGAATCTCTTCCCACCGTCGCTGTTCTTGGACCCTTCTTATTTTCCCACACCCCGTCTCCCGTCACAACCCTCTGGCCTACCAACGTCGATGCCTGCATGCTTTCCTGCATCCGGTGTCACTCCGATGCTGGCCGGCAAAAATCGATATATTTCGCATTCCTCAACCAAATTTCTTTCCTTTCCTTTATCGCCCGTAATGCTAATTTTATTCCCAAATATTTCATTCCCCTTTATTTTATAATTCTAAGCCGTTCTGCCACAGTATTTTGGAAAACCAAGGATTTCCTAAACACAAACTTCATTTTAAAATACAAAATACCTCGCAAAATTCATACCTAATCGTTTCAGCGATTCTATTAGAGAAACCCGTGAAATGTAAAGGTTTCAATGGAAACATCTTGTTATTTAAATCGGCTGTAAGAAATCTCGTGAAGATTTGTAGAAGTCACTAAAAATCTTGTAGAGAAATATTCAGAAATCCCTGAAAATCCCATGAAAATGTTACGAAATTCTGTAGAAATCTCTGAAACGCCCTGGAAGTTCTCCGAAATCCTTAGAAATCTTTAAAACTCTCGACTAATCTTGTAGAAATTTTTGAAAATCCTGGAAATTCCTATTGAAACTTACAAAAATTCCTAGAAATTCCATACAAATCTTCAGGAATTCTTAAAAATCTCGTAAAAAACTTGATGAGTCCGTGAAAGTCCCGTAGGGATTTTTGGGATCCGCTCGAATTCTCGTAAAAATCATTGAACGTCTCACGAAATTCTTTTAGTTATTGGTGATGTTCAGAAATTTTCTCTTAGAATTACCGTAGAGGTCCCTACAAATCACAAGTTTCATTCAAATCTTTGGTAATCCCTGAAAACTCATTGAAATTTGTTGGAGATCTCGAAGAAATCCCTGGAAATCTTGTAGAAATATCTACAAACTCCTATAAATCCTACAGAAATCTTAAGAAAGACCCAGAAATTCTCAAAAATACTCAGCAATCCCGCATGACTCTTTAAAAATCCTTAGTAATCCTGTCAAAGACTATAGAAATACCCACAAATCTCGTAGAAATTTTTGGAAACACCTGAAAATTCCGTAAAAATCTACAAAAATCCATAAAAATTCTCACAAATTCTCAGAACTTCTAAGACATCTTATACTTATCTTCAAAAATCTCTTGATATCTCGTAAGGATAAATACTCAGAAACTCTGTAGAAATCCCTCCGTGAAAATCTTTGAAAATATTTCAAAAATTTGTAGAAATCTTCAAAGTCAAATAAAAGTCCATAAAAACCTTCGGAAATTCCTTGAAATCCCATACAAATGTTCAAGTCTTTGGAAATTCCTAGAAATTCTCACAGGAACCTTCAGAAATCTCGTTCACATAAGATCAAAAACCCCTTAGACATTTTCAGAAATCCTCAGAAGTTCTTCAAAATCTTGTGAAAATCTTCAGAAATCCCTGGAAATTTCATAATCCTGAGCCTTTTGGAAATCCCTAGAAACCGTGGAAATATAAAAAAATACTTGGAAATTATTGGTAAACCTCATGGGTCTTTATAAAACCCTAGAACAGTCGTAAAAATTTTAGAAAATTCCATAAAGATCTTTGGGAATCCCCAGAAATCCCGTAGTGATTCTCAGAAACTTCTAGAAATCCTTGGAAATCCGCAGGAATCTAGTCGATATAATCCTGTGAGAATTTCCAGAAATATCTAGGGACTTTGTTGAAGTCTTTTGAGAGCCTTATGAATTTTCATAAATCTCGTGAAAAATCTTCAGAAATCTGTAACAATCTTGTCAAAATCTGTGGAACTTCCTACAAAATCCGTATGAATATCAAAAAGTATTCAGAAATTTCTTGAAAATATTCAGAAATTCCCATGAATTTCTCTAGTATTCTTCAAAAATCCAAGAAATTCTTACAAGAATCCTCAGTAATTTCATGGATATTTTTTCAATCACGTAGATTCTTCAAAAGTCCCTAAAACTTCTCCAAAGATTTCGTAGAAATCTCAAGTAATCCCAAGAAATCTCATTCAAGTCTTAATAAATTCGTAGAAATTCCGTTGAAACAATAAGAAATCCCTAGAAATGTTTGGTAATCCTTAAAAATCCTTAGAAATCCCTACAAAATCTACTAAAAATTGTTGCAAATCTCTGGAAATCTCGTGGAAATCTCTGAAAATCTATAAAAACTTGAAGGACTTTTTAGAAATTTTCAGAAATTCCATGATTCTTCAGGAAGCCCGTGAAAATCTTGCCACGGCTTCGTGGCGCAGGCGGTTCTGTGACTGCCTGCTGTGCGGGAGGCCCCGGGTTCAATTCCCGGTGGAAAGTCTGGGTGTTGTGTTGTCCAAAATGGCACTTTTCTATGTAACCAATTGTGAAATGAATAAACGGGCAAAACTCCTATGGCAAGAAGCCGATAAGGAGAAAAAGATTTATTTGATTTTATTTATTTCATTTATTTGTATACAACAAACAAAACAATGGTGGGCTGAGGCACCCCCCCAAAAAAAAATCGAGCTAATGACATACAGGTTACGATGGAAAAGCACTCAGCCAAAGCCTCCATCCCCGAAGACGGGAGTCCTGTCCTGTCGCTCTGTCGAATTCGAATCCCTCGAATTTCCGTGATGCACAATCTTATGTAAGGCCCAGAAACTCTCAAAAATTCTCAGAAATCCAGTAGAAATCTCTAGAGTTCTTTCTCCAATGAAACAGGGTGGCGCCCGAGCATTGTCGCAACAAAACTATTCTTGGCACTGCTCGCGTGGACAAAATGAACGCAAAAAAGCATTACAAATCTTCCTCGATCAACTTCTAGAAGACAAGAATCATTGCAGGAAATTTCGCTGCTTTCGGGCAACATCAAAAGCCCTACATTCGTATCAGTGCCACTTCAAAGTTTCAAACAGGACGCGTAGGAACGGCAAATGGGTACGTTACACGCTCATGATTTAAACATAATCAGGATTCGGTAGCGGTGAGTGCTGAAAAACAGCCAAGCAAAACACAATCGAACCATCCACTCCGATCATAAATAACAATCAAAGCGTTGGATAATTCAGGATAGATAAGGAGGATAACGGTTATCGACTGTGTGCCGTTTGATGGCTAAAATGCCCCATTGTGTTGCCCCGGCACGGGCCTAAGGCCGATGCATCGACAGACACACAGCACGCAGAAACATAAATTTGTAAAGATACTGTAAATTGGATAGGTAGGTACTTACTACTTGGTACTTGCTTGCAGCGTATACTATTTGCTTGAATATAAGCCGGTGTAGCATATAAGCTCTATGATATGAGCCCTGCGCAACGAGTCGCACAGAGACTCAAAGATGGATTGCTGTGTGCTCACGCAAGAACACAGTGATGTGTAATATGCGATTATTGACGTAGCAGGTAATAATAATAAATAACGAGCTGTTTGAGTTTGCGATGCTCCTTTTCTAACCCGTTAATCCTGCAGCCGGGCGTTTTGGATTTCGCCGCTATTCACACACAAAGTTTGTACCTTTGGCTGCAGCTAGGTAGAGGTACTGCTATATGAGCATTTGCTAAAGTTAATAATTTGATTATACAACCCTGTTACATTCGCAACCTGCTATATGCACTATTTGTGCAAAGTTTCGAAGCGTTATAAGGGACTCCACACAAAGTTGCTAGTTTCGAAACCCGAGTCTATTAGTCGTCCTGTGGATGTGCTCAAATTGACGCGAAACCCTTCTGACAAACGGGCAGGGCCGCTATTTTTGAATCGTGCGAGAAAAGTCCCTGGGAGTTTTATATAATCCGTACTACACTTCTGTAGCGGAAGTTGCCTAAAAACCACGATTTTAGGCAACATTTGCTACATCAGTGTACTGCGGAATGTATTACTCCCAGGGACTTTTCTCACACGATTCAAGAATAGCGGCCCAGGTCTCATCCATCACGAAAAGGGTTGTGGCAGCGGTCATTTTACAACGTCAATCCTGCCCAACATAAGGAATAATTGTAATGAATAACTGTGTAACTTCATAGGCCGAGTGCAGAGTTACCGGTTGGCCCTCTGATCTTTTGGTTTTTGTTTTGTTTTTTCGAATGTTCGAGTGTGTTTTTGTGTGAACTAAGCTCAAATGTGTATAGAGATGTTTTCTTATGGATTTTTTTGATAATGACAATTTTTTAATACCTTTAGATTTGGATTGTCGTTTTTTATGCTTCCCAACTGCAAATGACAGAATTAATAGTGCAAGCCGAGTTTGACAGGCGCTTTTCAAAAACATCGGTGAGAATCAGGACAAGCTGTTTGTTTACACTAACGCAAAATAAGCGAAAAGCAAAATTTTGGCCAAGTTTCTAAACTGTAATGTTCCTCGTTTACGGACAGCTACCACGCGGGACGGTTCATCACTACCGGGATGAGCATCACTGACTCGTGATATTTAAACTCGGTTTTTTCATATTACATTTTTGTCACTTGGCCAAAATAACAAAGCGGTAGCTCATACCTGCTTGATCTTGACAAGGTGCAAACACAAAGATATCATAATCGTTATTTCTACTAGTGTGATGAATCGAGCTTGATAAGCAAATTTCTTTGAAGGCACTCGGTGAAAGTTGAGGAAAGCTGAACTCCATCTGAAGTGCTGTTTTTATTAACGCGATTCAACACACAATTTTGAATTTTAACAGGGTAAAAAACAACAATGAGCTTATTATACGTATGGTTACCAGGTTACCACACTGAATGCTTCATCACTACACGGATGAACTATACAGTGACTTGTAATATTCTAACTGGCTGTTTTTCGGTTATTCTTGCCTATTTTTCCTGCTATTTTTGTCTAGTGCCACAATGACGGGGTAAAGTGCACTTGTTGATGAAATAGAAACCCATAGCCGACATAATCCGAACTTTTGTGGTGCAAACCGAAGATGCACTGTGAAATTTAGAAAAATGTATGCTCAACCTCAAGCTATACGGTATCTGAAGTGCTGACGCGACGAAACTAACAATTGTCACTGAGCAAGTTCAAAAACAATGATTTTTGTGCATAGGAACGGTCACCACACGGGATGCTTGTCACTACCGGGATGAACTAAACTGACTCGTGAAATTCCAGCTCGGATTTTTTCTGCTTTACCAGCTCCAAATATTAAGTGGAGATGAAACTTGTTAGACAAGTTAGTACAAACACGCAGCTACTATCCAGGTTACCAATCATCGTTTTTATAGTGTAAACCAAGCTTGTTCAGCAATTTCCACCTAAAGTGTTTGTGAAATACGTTGCAAGCTATACTTTCTTTGAAGCTTTTCGGCGTTATAAAGAAAGTAGGGAAACGTACTATTTTGCTTAATCAAGAAAAAAACTGCACTTTTCAACAGACAAAGAAGCAGATTGTAAAAACAAACGCACTGAGTATTTTTAATAGTGTCACTTTACAAAGAAAACATCGCGAGTGTTGAGAGAAAACTATTTATTTTGAAGCTTCACTTGCACATTCAAGTGAAACATACAATTTTGACTTGGTTCGAAAACTGTGATGTTCCTCGTTCAGGGACAGTTACCACACGGCACACCTCATCACTACTGGGGTGAACGTGGCCAACTCGTGGTATTGGAGCTTTTTTACTATTTTTTTGTCTCTAATTTCAGCCTAAAAGGGGCAGGTTGTACTTGTTGATTAAGTACAAACACGCTGCTGCCACAATTTCAATTTTTCTGGTGCAAATCGAGCTTAATGAGCAATTTTATCAATATCACTACCTGTGGGAGATCGGCTAAGCTAGCTCTTGAGCTTTATTTGAATTAATGCGACTTGAATCACAATTTTGACTGATTAAGTTTCAAACCAGTAAGTTTCTCGTCTGCGGACAGTTACCACACGTTACGTTCCATCACTTCCGGTATGAGCATCACTGACTCGTAAAACTCAAAATCACTGCAGTCAGACAGAGTAACTGTAATTGACTTTTTGATACAAACGTGAGAGTAATGAGCAGCTCCACTTTATCTTAAGGTTTTTGTCACATCAACGCGATCAAGCAAAAGCTGAGTATTGTTGGAGAAAATATTTTTCGTATGCGGACGGTTAAAACTCGGTATGCTTCATTATCACCGGGATGAACTTCACTGACTCGTTAATCTAGATATTCTAACCAGGTTGCTGCTTTTTAATTCAAAGCCCACTTCACAAACTAAGGTGTACTTGTTGACGGAATACCTGGCCGTCATAATAGCAATTTTTCTACTGTAAACCGAGCTTGATTACGATTTGAACAAAACCACACGAGAACAATCATGCCAACTTTGGAAACGCTCTGACGCTTTGTTTACACTGCCGCGAATCAATGGAACGCACAATTTCGACTAACTAAGTTTCAGTAACTACAATTTTTTCGTGAACGAACGGTTGCCACACGGAACGCTTCATCACTACCAGGATGAACCCGGCCGGTAGCGCGGGGGACTCCGCTCCGTTTTTGGAAGCAATTCCAGAGATAATGGGTTCGAATCCGGCCTGGGCCAGGTGAAAATTTTCATGCGCTCGCTAGTACTTTGGCGTGTACCACCGCACAGTCACGTCAAGGGGAAAAGGGTGAAACGAGATGGACACCGAAAAAAGGGCGCTAATAACCTCGTTGTTGATGCGTCCATAAAATGGTGGGTGGTGTGCGAATCACCCGAAACCGCTTTCAGAGTACTGGGGCGGGGCTTAGGAGAAACTGCCAGTGAGTACACAAATTCCCGCCCACCGCAAAAAAAAAAAAAAAAAAAACAACTATCAGGATGAACCTCGCCAAATCGTGATATTCTAACTCATTCCTATTTCTGAATAACATCAGTAATAATACTCGTATTTCTACCGTTTCGGCAATGAAACTAACCTGAATGCGCTACACTGTTCTCAACGAAATGGCTCCACCGACCAGTTTTTTATTATTATTTCAGACGGTTCAAAATTGATTGCATTTTCGCATGCGTGTTGTGAATATCAGAAGTGGCTAGCACCTAGCCGATAAATGATTAATCATTCAATTTTGTTTCCAATATAATAATATCTAATGTGCCCTTTTCCCATGCTGGACGCGTGCCGTGTATATTTTATTCGTGTACAGAACGTGTACAGCATTAGCGCATTTCCATTCTCATATTCCACAATTCACTGTATAGGTATCAGAGAAAAATTATGGTAATTATTTTAAATTGCTTAAAGTGTTTCATTTTCATGAGAGAAATTCGCTCATTCAATACGGACGCAGCAACATTATTATGCTCGCCGCTTTATTCCATAGTACCCGATATAAGCGTAATTTGAGAGCGTTCCACATGTGAATTTCAAACGCCGAGTTTTAATTAACGGCAACTAAATAGTAGGTAAGTGTCTATAGACGTATAAACGCTTCCATATAAAATTCAGGTTAAAAACCTTGACAGAGCGTTTGAGGATCGTTCATCGTTCTAATTGGATTCTATACGGAAGAGAGTTACTTACTTACTCTTGTCTTCTCTATAGGTATTTCGTTTGTATGTCTTTCCAGCTAAAGCCCAAAATGTCTATGTGCGTTCGTAGCAAGAGTCACTTCACAGTTTAGTCCTTAATAAAGTTAGGATCCGCTAAGTGGGCGTATCCGCGACTACTTCTGGTTTCACTATCGTCGCGTCAAAAGTAGTCAAATGTCTTGAATTGAAAGAGCTGCTGAACCATTCTCCCATGGGTTCCACTAAAAAATTTAAGATAGGTTTAAGCTAATATAAGATTAAACGGATTTTTCTCCTGGTCCATGGGGAACTATGGGCAAAACGGATTGTAGAGGGCGACGTGTTCCATGCACCCATATTGACACTCTTGACAGTTATCGTACATAACCTCCCTCAAAGAAATGTACAGAAAGGGGAAAATTGCTAATGCTCAGAGAAGGAAAGGAAATGGAAAGAATGCTCACTGAGAGGAAAAAAGAGCTGGTGCAATGGTGCAAAGGTGCAGCCTGGTACATAACACGGCACTACCTTTTTTTTCACCTCTATTTTTCGCTTGTCGACTTTTCGATTTTTCTCTGCTTTTTAACTCACGAAGTGACGCAAACCGCTGGTTATATGCTGAGTGCTGACAAATGAAAATGAAATTACACTCCCAAAGTTGAGGTTATGTACGCTTAAAATGACACTTATGATAGCTAGGGTGCATGGAACACGAGCGCCATTACTTCGGGCGTTTGCCACTATAGTTCCCCATTCTGGTAGATTTATTATCGAAAGTACGTTGAATCGCAACTATGCCACCTTTTCGTTAATATTCAGCTTGAAACCTGAATTTACATTGATCATTTGTCCAGAATACATCAAAATAAATCTTGAGTTAGCTATCAACTGGCTGAATATTTTGATGGAACCCTTGGTTACTCATACATAGTTATAATTTTTTGTAGCACTCTTTAACTTTCAGCTAAAAAGTTAACTCTGGACCTATTTTAGTCCTTTTTCGTTTCGTAAAATCGTGACGTGTCCTTGTCATTGCATAGGTATATTATAGGAGGCAATAACTTTGGTTTTTGTCAACATTATTTTATCTCACAATCCATCCTATGTCACCGTCTCCAGTCCAGTCAGTTGTTTGCATCTCCAATCGATACACCAGCGGCCTTAAAATTTTTATATACCTACGAGTTTTATGGACGCGGCTTTTCTGCCAGACTTATAAAACTTTCATATTGCTTTTCCTCCTCGTGCCACCAAACTGTTTGTCCCATTTTTTCTCGTCCCTTTCGCATTCCGCAAATATAATACGAGGGGAGGGGGGGTGAGAAGAATCGCGGGAAAATTTTGCTTCCGTCAGATTTCGTTACGATGTGGCATTATGCGTTTTTACGCATCCTTAATCGCCTAATCCGATTATACAGGGTGTTTCATGACTTATACGACATAGCTTAAGGATAGATCCAGTTTTTTGAGGCGGATCCGGATCTGGCTTCGAAATTTTTCTAAGATCCTGCGTTTCAAAGTTACAGGGTGATTTATGTATTTTGGTCAAAACTTTGATAGGTCATAACTTTGGAGCAAATGAATGGAATCGAATGAAATTTGACAGGAAATGTCTCTTACCACGAACAATCACAATGACCAACAAGGCATGAAAAAATCCAGGGCCGGACTAAAAAAAATGGCCCCCATCAATTCTTGGGGCAAAAAAGCCATTTTCGCATCGGAAAGTTAAAAAAATGCCATTGTATTTGGAAAGTTGAGAAAAAATGCTACAGAATCAGCTATCCAATACGAACGGCACACCTCAGTAGGTTTAGTAAAAAAATAAAATAAAAAAAATTAAAAATTTTAATGGCGATATTTTCTGAATGATTTGAGATAATTCATCGCAATTAGTACTTTTCAAACAGGAAACGAGCAACATTTGAATAAAAAATCAAAACTCCTAACAATAGGTGATAAATACATTACATGTTATTAACAAATGGTTTTCAAAATACCCTCCCCCAACTTCGACGCATTTTCCACATCTCGTCACTAAATGTCTAGTGGCTTTTCGAATGGTTGGTGTATTGTTCCGCGTTTCATCAGCAACTGCAATGATCTTTACTCTACAATCCTTCCTGGTATTCATTTCCGTCTTGTAGACCTCTAGATCTTTCATGCGGCCCCATACATAGTAATCTAGGACTGTGAGATCAGGAGATCTGGGAG
Source organism: Anaspis maculata (assembly GCA_949128115.1). Taxonomy (NCBI): domain Eukaryota; kingdom Metazoa; phylum Arthropoda; class Insecta; order Coleoptera; family Scraptiidae; genus Anaspis; species Anaspis maculata. The sequence continues at coordinate 2,987,608 of OX421964.1, forward strand.
CCAGGAATGAGGACCCCCGCGACCAATCCAGCGATGGGGGTATTCTGCATCCAAGTATTCTCTGGCGTTTGATGGGAAATTAAGACAGTGCTCCAATTGCATTCTGATGTAGAATTGTTCTTCTTGCTAATCATAAATCTCCATAATTATGTGCCTGTTGTTTCGGGGCCTGTTCAAATTGCCATATTTTGGGAAGTAGAGCAACTGCAGACACCGGCACCTCTCTAATTGAAGCTTAGATTTAGGGCTTATTTCCACAAAAAAAGAATTGTATTGGTTGAACGGTTTCTGAAAAAATCACGCCGAGATGTTTCAGCTGGGATGCACTGTCTTGGGTATTGAAGTAAAAAATTAAAAAGGACCTACCTTGTGACGTCCAGCGCCGTGAGATGGAGAGAACGCTCTCTGTGCATGGTCCGCTGATGTCCAGCGCGTCACGGTAGGGTAGGTTGTGGGTTGAAAAATGGAGTGATACACAATAACAATAATGAGAAGTCCGAAATCGCCCTCGCACAACGCGGGTGGCGAAACGGAACCGAGGAGAAACAAAAAAAAATGAAGAGAACCTTCAAAACTGAAACTAAAAAATTCACACTTATGGGCACACGAAAACCCTCATGCCACGGTACAAAAGAACTCTCAGCGGAGGTTTTCACTGAATTTGTGGTGCGGAGTGGTTGACGACACTTTAATTGGGCTACATTTCTTTGAGAAACGGCTGACGGGGGAAGGCTATCTAAACTTCCTCCAAAATGTTTTGCCTATTTTCAACAAAATGGGGCACCGCCTCATTTTTCATTAAACGTCAGAGAACACGTGTACGCAGAGTACCCCCATGGCTGGATTGGTCGCGGGGGTCCTCATTCCTGGCTCCCAGATCTCCTGATCTCACAGTCCTAGATTACTATGTATGGGGCCGCATGAAAGATCTAGAGGTCTACAAGACGGAAATGAATACCAGGAAGGATTGTAGAGAAAAGATCATTGCAGTTGCTAATGAAACGCGGAACAATACACCAACCATTCGAAAAGCCACTAGACATTTAGTGACGAGATGTGGAAAATGCGTCGAAGTTGGGGGAGGGTATTTTGAAAACCATTTGTTAATAACATGTAATGTATTTATCACCTATTGTTAGGAGTTTTGATTTTTTATTCAAATGTTGCTCGTTTCCTGTTTGAAAAGTACTAATTGCGATGAATTATCTCAAATCATTCAGAAAATATCGCCATCAAAATTTTTAATTTTTTTTATTTTATTTTTTTACTAAACCTACTGAGGTGTGCCGTTCGTATTGGATAGCTGATTCTGTAGCATTTTTTCTCAACTTTCCAAATACAATGGCATTTTTTTAACTTTCCGATGCGAAAATGGCTTTTTTGCCCCAAGAATTGATGGGGGCCATTTTTTTTAGTCCGGCCCTGGATTTTTTCATGCCTTGTTGGTCATTGTGATTGCTCGTGGTAAGAGACATTTCCTGTCAAATTTCATTCGATTCCATTCGTTTGCTCCAAAGTTATGACCTATCAAAGTTTTGACCAAAATACATAAATCACCCTGTAACTTTGAAACGCAGGATCTTAGAAAAATTTCGAAGCCAGATCCGGATCCGCCTCAAAAAACTGGATCTATCCTTAAGCTATGTCGTATAAGTCATGAAACACCCTGTATAAAACGCAGGTAGGCGCGAAACGGAAAAAATTGTGGTGTTTAAGAACGCGAAAAAAATTAGGGAGGATTTTTTTCATATGGAGAGTGTCAGCAAAGTTATGGTGAGTGATGTTGACTGCGCTGATGCCAACCGCAGTCAGGATGAGTTGTGAAGTTTTATTGTTCTTTTTGTCGCATCAGGCCAGAGGATATGTGCTTTATGTTTTGAATAATTGGACTTTTCGTATTATGCAGAAGTTGAATTATTCATGGCTGCGGCAGTGATAATGATCTATGAATTATTGTACCGATTTTTGTTGATTGGTTTGATGACGAAATTTTGAAAGAGAATTATCGGGCTTGTCTCATTAAATCAAACTGGAATGGCAGATTCTTGTGGAGTTATACCGACCAAACGTACCAGGGCGTTGCATTAAGCTAAGCCCAGCATTTATGTAGAAATTATTAGAGTTGTACTACAAGGGGAGTGCAGTTGCATAAGCCAATTTCTTACCACGAGCGTTCACAAAGAATTAGTGCGGACACGTGGGCTGCCGGCCTGCCGCACCAACCGTGAACAGCTGCTTTTCGCTAAGAAAGTCCATTACGAACTTCCAAAGATTTTTATCCGCATTTCACAGCAGTAGTTTCAAACTGACAGCTCAGTTGTGTCTCGTTTTTGTTATCTGTGCCATGTAAATAGGAACATGAATGTTCACATTTGACATTTCAAGTTATCACGGCGCGATGATCACGTCACCATTGAATAGTGAACTGTGATTGGCACTGGCCAGAAAATTGGTAAGGGGGCTGCAGGAAGGTAGAAACCTTCAAGCTTTCAAGTCAACCTGTTCGGGCTTGTTTTCATCCAAATTCACACACCGAATTTGAATTCAGCAGATTGAATTCGCTTGGAAACGATATCAAACTTGTCGTGATCGGTTTTGCGTGAACCGGGAAAAAAAGAAGTTTTCAGGCAAGGACCTATCATCGTCTTGGATATTCTGGAAGCTTTGTATTGAGGTGGCCCAGAGGTCTTCTAGTGTATTTGATATTCACTGGAGCCCTCACTGTCGCCTTATGAAGACCAAAGGCCTGGTGGACACCCAGGGGTTTTTTCATATCTCAAGTGCTCACTGTAGCACCTGCGGGAACACCAATAGTTCTTTTCGGTATTCTGAAGGAGTTTAGTACGTGAGCCCGACAGCCTTAATCCCGACACCCCATAACGCCGACAGGATCAAAATCCCGACAAGACCGAAATCTCGACAGTCCCAAAATACCGACAGACTTGATTAATGTTATTTATTTATTTATTTATTATGATTTTTTTTGTGCCTGTCGTCACCGAACCACATTAGATTTCCTCATAGATTTAGGGAAAATTCATTTTTTCCGTAAAAAAATCAGAAGTAAACGAATGATGTGGACTGTTTAACCGGTCACGAATCCACATGCGTTTGTCAACTTTCAAAATTTTTAAATTTCTGAAGTTTTACCAAGGCCGCCGCCATCTTGAACTTTTGCAATTCTTAACCGATTCATATTTGGTTGTGGCTCTACATGCACCTGTTACATTTTCAGTTTTGACACTTTCGACAGACGCCATCTTGGAAATTCCTTGATTTGATTTTTCATTCCTTTAAATTCGCAGTTTTCCAACGAATACAGCTTGGAAACTTTTGTAAATGGTTTCCGACATGATAAATTGACTTCTACGTGCTAGTAATGGTCATTCAGGAAAAAAGGGGAAAATTGAATTTCGAGATTCCGATTCTCGATAAAATTTTCTTTTTCGTTCACGTACAGGAGTCGGATAGCTCGTCGCCACCCAACTCATCGACAAGACAACTCACCGACAAGAAAACTCACCGGCAAGACAACTCACTGACAAGATAACTCATCGACAGGACAATTCATCGACAAGAGGACTTTCACGATAACTTTTAAGAACTTACGAAAATAATCCAAATATTGTAGCATGGTTGAAAAAATTCTTGCACCTCCAAATTTTGAAGACATAAGTTTTTTGATTCGAAAACAACTCGGACATGGTAAAGCCGTGTACATGAACTTCGTCTTGCCCTAGTTGTTTTTTTTTTAAATCCGGTCAGATGAAATCAGGCAATTAAGTTCTTTGGTTCAAAGACAACTTGGACATGGTGAAGCCGTAGACATGGACCTCGTCAGGTCCCAGCTGTTTTTGCTTTGAAGACCCGGTCTGAGTAAGTCATGCAATTACGTTCTTTGATTCGAAAACAACTGGGACAGGGTCAGGTTCTAGTCGGCTAGTTTTTCTAGTTTTTCTGTCGATGAGTAGGGTGTCGACGAGTTGTTCAACTCCCTATTTTTATCATCGTGAGTTTTTAAGGGTTATCGTAATATTTTTCTCGTCGATGAGCTGTCCTGTCGGTGAAACGATCTGTTTGGCTTAGGTTTTGACATACTAATTTCCCCCCTCTCAGAAATGTCGGCGTCATGTCGCCATCATCAACAAGAAGTGCACCAGCGTGGTTTTTGCCGAATATCCTCATTTTGGGTCATCTGACAGCAAAGGATGTGAGGAGTCATTTTGAAACCAATGAAATTTCCTAAGAAATAGTTTTCAAATGACCTTTCTGCGACCTATGGTTTTTGAGATAGAGCTTTTGGAAGCGAGAGGCATTGTCCTGAAAGCTCCATGGCCACTTGACTCAAAAAACTAAAATGTCGATGTGCCAAAAAAAAATTTAAAATGAGATTTCTCGAGAATCCTTCATGCTATAGTTGCGGTGATGGTCTTAAACTCTTTCTCTTGAACCGTTGATTACGGATAAAGGAAAGTCAAAAACGTCACATTGTACATTATACAGAGTGTACTGAGGGAATCAAATCAGATCAGAGACATTTCACATATTTTTTCGGTTTAGCCTATATGCGACACTCTAAGCACCTAACACGAGTCCAATATCAAAATGGATTTGCTTTATAAGCTTCACTTAATACACTGAAGAAGTGGTCAGCTCACAGCTTTACTATGAAATGTTTTGAAGGCCCTCTGAAATCATCAAAATATTAAAAATTTAAAGTACCAAGGAATGTATATAACGGTATATTATATACCCAGGGACCAAAGTGGATTTTTAATTTGTGGATTTGGACCCAAAGAGCCCTCGAGCAACAAACTTCACCCAAGGGATCAAAAGTTCACTTTGGTTCCTTGGTATATAATATACTGTTACATACATTTCTTGCTACTGTAAATTTTGATGATTTCAGAGGGCCTTCAAAACATATTACTGGAAGGCTGTGAGCTGACCACTTCTTAAGTGTATCAAGTGAAGCTTACAGAGCAATGCATATTGATATTTGACTCGTGATGAGTGCTTAGAGTTTCGCATAGGCTGAATCGAAGAAATACGTCAAATTTCTCTGTTCTGATTTGATTCCCGTAGTACACCCTGTATATGTACAATGTGACGTTTTTGACTTTTCAATACTCGTAATCTACGGTTCAAGAGGAAGAGTTTAAGACCATCACCGCAACTATAGCATGAAGAATTCTCAAGTAATCTCATTTTGAATTTTTGTTGGTCACATCGACATTTTAGTTTTTCGAGTCGAGTGGCCATGGAGCTTTCACGACAATAACTCTCGCTTTCAGAAGCTCTATCTCGAGGACCATAGGTCGCAGAATATTGGTTGACAAAATCAAACTGTAGAGAATTTCATAGGCTTCAAAATGACTCCTCACATTTTTTGCTGTCAGATGATCCAAAATTAAGATATTCGGCAAAAACCACGCTGGTGCACTTCTTGTTGATGATGGCGACATGACGCCGACATTTCCGAAAGGGGGGAAACTAGTATGTCAAAACCTAAGCCACACAGATCGTTTTAAGGTAGTTTCCAACCAGGAAACAATTATTTCCTTTTTGTTTTCCCTGGCGCCTGGGCTACTATTAATACCGTTGAAATTATCATAAATTAGGGATAATTTCGGGATTGTTGTCAAAAATCCTGAAGATGAATTTTCCGAAATAACTATACTCACACTAAGTAGGTATTACGCGTGTAGTAGGTATATCACAATTGCTCAAAAAGGTAAGGATAAAAACCAAAAAAAAAACAGAATAGTGTCTGCCAAAGTTTATTAGTTGATTTTATTAAATTTGTACACAATTTTGTTACTTCCAATCTAGACCCCGTTCTCGCTTCTCTCTATCTATGTTTCAGATACAAAGTTAACAGCAGAGATATAAACGAATACAATCCTTTGGCCATCTGAAATAAAAATTAAATTCATAAAACTTACAAATCATAATTAGAAAATATCCAATGACTGTTTCGAAAAGCTTGTGTTGAATCCATCGTAATCATCACAAACGTGGCTACTGATGTGATTGTTGTCTAATCAAAGATTGGAGTTGCTCACGGGCTTTTCCATTAGTTAAATTGTTCAACAGACAAAAAGAGAAAGAGGAAAAGTATCAGGAATACTTTTGAATCTTGAAAATCTACTTTAGTGATCAACCAGTGACAGCCGTTCTTTAGGGAACATTGTTCTTTTTACTGTGCTATACGTATGCTATGCTGTCAACAAAATCAATCTATGAAAAAAATTATAGAGCATATTCGCTGGAGACTCCGACTAGAGGCTAAGCGACAGATCGATGGCCCCTAATAAGACTAGCGTAACTCGTGAGACACGGTTAGAACTAGCGTATCTCTGCGTTTACCAAATGAACTAGCGTATCTCTGCGTTCACCAAATGAACTAGCGTATAGCCTGTGTAAATCTAATGGGAGGGACGCTAGTTCATTTGGTAAACGTAGAGATACGCTAGTTCATTTGGTAAGCGCAGAGATACACTAGTTCTAACCGTGTCTCATGAGTTACGCTAGTCTTATTAGGGGCCATCGAGATGTGTATAATTGGCGGAGGCGTCGTTGGAAAACTTGCCGGTAAATAATGAAGTTTTATAGAAACTCTAGAGCTTCCGCGATTAGCTCACTTGAGGACTTCACAGAATGATGATTAGCTACATTCTGGAATCCGTTTGTGGGTCTAATAAACACACCCCCAATCCCAAGCGAGGCAGTTATATTCAGAGACGAATTTAAAGTCCCGCCAATAACCTTATTGTTGCAACTTTTCGAAACTGAGTTTCAGATAATATAGGTGCTGTGTAATGTAACGTCGATGTAAACCCACTCGAAATCCCAAATCGTAATCGATGGCCAAGTGTGTTGTGAAACTCAATCGAAAGGGCCTCTGCGTATTCCCCAGCATCATCATGAGAAGCATCCGATTTGACTTGTTGAAAGTGTACCATTTACAGTCGCCAGCTCTCCAGTGTCCCTGTTCAGACTTGATAAAACAAAAATCAGTTACGTTTCTGCTGAGAAACTTCATACCGTATCTATATTTCTGCTCGAAAAGAACGTTCTTCTCACCGTGTTCACAACGGCCTGTCCGTTGTGTATCAAATAACAGTAGCAAAACTCTGCCACAGTGGCTGTGACGATGAGCATCGCTTTACTTTCGAAGCTGTTGTGGTAAACACCCATACGCATCTGGCACAAAAAGTAGGTACCTACTGTAGAAACGAATTGTATTCGATGCCATATTGAATGCGTACCTCGTATACGATCACCACGATGCAAATTCCGAGAACAAATCCGAATCCTGCAAGCAACACGAACAGTGGCTTGACCAGCTCAGTGATAACCTTCCGCGAAATCCTGCAAAGTTGCGGCCAATAAGGTTCAGCAACAGTACTTATTTCAATTTGCCTTATATCCGGACCTCTTTATGAAGCCAAACCGCTGATCACTATGCGTGTGGGAAGCCATTTGCGACAACAACCGATGAGTTAAAAAGTAAGGTAACCTCAGGTTAAGACACTTTGACTTTGGTGGAATTTATGATGGCAAACTGAGTAAAAAACCTTCAGAAACACCTTGTGGTGGTCCGAAGCCTGCTTTCCGAAGAATGGCTATCAGCAGTTCAGCTTGATTAAGAAGCCCCTTCTTATACCTTATGAGTTCTATGTGTCTGGCAATCATGAATCTGAGTCTTCTCTGCATTTCTCGTTGATACGACTGATTGTCGACCAAATCTTCCACTCGCTTTGCTCCGCCTTCATAATCCGCTGTTAAATTGCCGAAGGACTCGGCCATCATGCCACACTGCAGCCGTATCTGTTGTGAGACGTAAAGTACGAGCAGTGGATGCGCAATCATGGCGTAAAATATGGGAATCATGCATAGTTTATTGATGACGATCGGAAGCAGGCACATTTTTGGATGTTTTTCGCGCCAGATGAAGAACAGCAAATTGTACTCGGCGCTGACGTCAACCGACATCGAAATGTACAAGACACAGCCCAAGACCAGCATCGACAGTGTACAGAACATGATCGCGTTCGAAGTCTTCAAGAATTGCCGAGCTTCGACACGGAGTCGACTTCCGGCATTGTCGACAGACCAGAGCGGAAAATGTTGCCATAGATTTTCCACGACATTGCGTTTCCATAAAATTGCGACAGCTGCCGCCACGCCCTGAAATTTTTTTTCAAAATCATTCAGAGACGGCAGATCTCGACTTTATTTTTCTGTGACCAAGTATCACATATTAATTTGAGCAAGCTGAGGTATGTTAAACAATCCTGGTGCTCTGTCAGGTGAAATAAGTCGTAATTTAAGATAGAAGCAAAACTTACGTATGTCCTGGCGAAAAGGAACGGCGCATATTTCATGATGTAAGACGGCTCGATGATGAACATGCAAGCTTCGAAGGCATAAACCAGAATCTGTATCAAAATTGATGACCTCAGAACGACCCTGACGATTTTCTTGCTGAAAATACCGATGCTGGCCAGGTGAACTGAGTCAAAGTAGTCTTCTGCAAAATAATCGATTGAGCAAAAAAAATTGCTTCATCCCCAAATTGCTTGCTTTCCATCAACGATTTTTCGAAAAAATCTATACCGGCGTTTTCCGTTACAGATTGTGTTGCCATGTTCGCGGCCATAATTCCGAAATGAAATCATTTCATGTGGAATCCGAAGCTTTCCTTGCTCAAATGGAACTCATTATCGTAATCAATATACCTTTGATGTGTTCTTAGTGGCGGTCAGCACATGGAATGTCGCTAATGGCTGTTTTTTCAAGTGATGATATTTCAGCAATTTGTTAGTTGTAGTAGTAGTTGTAGTCAATCAACAGAAAGACAACTTGCTGTTGATATTTTTTTTCTGTTGATACGCGAACTTGTCTTTGCTAATGGACTGGCTTAGTATACCTACTTTTGGTAACAAAAATTTCCAAAGATAAAACACGTAATCGACAAAAAGGTACCAGTTCCACCGAATGTGAGCCCGCCCCCTTTTGTCAATCTTTTCCACACAAACATTTTTAAGCCGATCTAAGCCTCGTCTTTTTCTTCAAAGGGCTCTTTTAGTTTCTGCGCATGCCCTTTGGATTACGTAATGCGCCATCCATATTCAGGTACGGTTGAAAAGTTAAGAAATTTTTCGTGTTTGCGTCTCCGAATATATACATTTGGGTCGCTTTTCCATTTTTCTATAGGCATTTCCTGTATCAATTTACAGAAAACCTCCATACAAAATACACGTTTTTTCTTCACAAACTTGTAAAGCTAACTGAACAATCCTGCAAAATTTACAAAATTTCTAAAGGTTTCTACAAGATTTCAGAAAATTTATGAGGATCTTAGAAGATTTTCACAAGGTGTCTAGGGATTTCTGGGGAACTGGCGGGATTCTTCGGAAAATTTCCAAAAGACTTCTGTGGATCTCTGAATATTTCCAGAGATTGCTCCGGATCACTACGAGATTTTAAACGATTTCCGAAGATTTGTTCGGGATTTATAGGAATTCCTACGACAATTCTGGAGATTTTTAAAGACTTCTGAATATTACCAATCATTTCTAAGTATTTTTCCTAATTTCTAGGGTTTCTAGGGATTTTTTAAAGGCTCGAGATTTCTTAGGGATTTTTAGGAATTTATAAAAAAATGTGTAATATTTCTAGGGGTTCCTGGACATTTTTCGAGATTTTTGGAGAATTTCGAGTGATTTCTGAAGATTTTTACGGGTTCTCTAAATATAATTACGAGAATTTTTATGATCCCTGCAAGAATTTCCAGATATCTTTATCCAATTTCTCAAGATTTGTACGGGATTATTGGGGTTCCTAAGGATTCGTTTGAGATTTCTAGGAAGTTCTAAATATTTATACGGGGTTTTCGGGGATTTCCAAGGATTTTGAAAATTTCTAGCAAGTTCTGGGATTGAACATGATTGTGTATGTGATTTCTGTTGTTTTAAGGATTTCTACGGACTGAGACTTGAGATTAATATGGGATTTGTACGGCTTTGAAGATTTCCACAGGATTTTGAAGATTGCTGAGAATTTCTAAGTTCTCACGATATATACAGAATTCCTAAGGATTTCCAGAGATTTTTATGGAATTTTTAGGCATTTCTGAAGGGTTTAAATAAATTAATAAATATATGAATAATTTCTTTTCAGCGTATGCAACCGCGATACAGAAAAACCGTCTAACGAGCTAAAAGGCTCCTTCACCAGACGTAAAACAGACTTCACAGGTTTCATGGGAATTTGAAGGATTCTTGAAGATTCTCCTTCAAGATTGGTAGGAATTTGTAGTAATTCCCACAGATTTCTAAAAAAGAATTTTTGAGGGTTCCCAGAGCTTTTTAAAGATTTGTACAGGAATTCGACGGATTTTCAAGGATTCCCTCGAGAATTCGAGAGACTGATATAGATTTACACAAAAATCTTAGAGATTCATATGGATGTTCTTAAGTCTTTTAATGATTCCTGAGAGTTTCTATAGATTTCCAGATATTTCCACGGGATTCCCAGAGATTTGCAAAACTCTTTGCTAGATTTTGTAGGGATTTTTCAAGATTTTTGGGGATTTCCAAAAATTTCTATGGATTTTTCATTATTCCAACAAAGTTCCTAGGAATCAATGAAGGCTCGTGTAGAGTTTCTAGGGAATACTTGAGATCTCTACATCATTTTCGAAAAAGATTCAGTGACTTCTGAATATTCTACGTGATTTCTTCCAAAAATTCCTATGGATTTTTCATCATTTCACCAAAGTTTCTAGGAATCAATGGAGACTCGTACGGAGTTTCTAGGGAATACTTAAGATCTCTATATCATTTTTGAAAAAAAAAATAGTGACTTCTGAATATTCTACGTGATTTCTCAAAATATCAACGAGATTTCTGAAAATTCTTGTAGAATTGCTTGGAATTTTTGGAGAACTCTTCGGGGTCTCTAGGGATTTCTGAAGATTCGTTTCAAATTCCCAGGGATTTCTGAATATTTTCACGAAGTACCCAAGGATTTTTTAATATTTCTACGGATTTTGTGAGAATTTCTAGAGATTTCTACGATATTCTACGTGATTTTTTGAGATTTCTTCACGAGATTTTTGAAAATTCATAAGGCTTCCAAAAGACTTCAACAAGATCCCTAGAGATTCTGGAGTAATTTTACAGGAATATTTCAACTTGATTTCTGCGGATTTCTGAGGATTTCCAAAAGTTTCTGAGAATCGTTACGGAATTTCGAGGGATCTCAGAAGATTTGTATGGAATTTCTCAGGATTTCTACGACAATCCTAGAATTCTCTTGAAACTCCTGTAGTTTACCAATAATTTCCAAGTATTTTTTGATGTTTCTATGATTTCTGAGAATTTCTAAAAGACTCTTTCTAAGGGATTCAGATTCAGTACCGCTGAATGTTTTCAGTTTTCAGTTTCGAGATCTAAAAGGGAGCAGAGTATTTTGGTCAGATCTCTTGATTCAACCGTGATTCAGTGCGAGAGTGTGAAGTTTTTGGGTGTGTGGATGGATGAAGGATTGACGTGTGGGGTTCATGTGGACTCCGCTTGCAAGAGACTCTCCAGCAAGTGTTTTTGTATGACCCAATTGAAGACTACTGTCAGTCTTCCCACTTTGATGAAATTTTATTTCGGCTGCATCCACCCAATATTATCCTATGGCATCCTATCCTGGGGATAGGATAATTCGTGTCATGTTAAAAGGGTTTTCATTAAACAAAAGCGCATTATTCGAGCAATGCTAGGTTTGTCGTTCACCACTTCCTGTAGGCGATACTTCTCAGACTATAAAATATTAACTGTATACTCGATATATAACGTATGGTTCGAAAGTTTTGGGAAATAGTTCTAAGCTAATAACTTTTTCTGGATAGTCTTTATTTTCGTACTTGATATTGCAAAAATTAACATCATATATAACAATAACAAACTCATATTCAACATATTGGAAATGAACCATTATCTTTGATGGATCTCAATTATCTTCTGCCATGTTCCATGATTTTCTGTATCAATTTGTCAAATGTGGAATTCTCTAATGTTATTGAAAAATGTGACGCCGTAATTGGTCTTCATTCGCAGCTTCCCATCCCTTGTCGTATACTATCCTGCTCAATACTTACCAAAAATCTTATATTGGTCGAGCTTGCGGTACATAGGGAGGCAGGAGCTCTAAGAAATTAATCCTGCTGTTGTCCAGAGAATGATCGAACATGACAGAAGAAAACCGAGAGCCATAAAAAATAATGGCCCATCTTCAATATGTTGAATACGTGTTTGAAATTGATGAAGATGACGCTAGTTTTTGCAATATCAAGTTACAAAATGAAAACTATCAAAAAAAAGTTATAAGCTTTGAAACCCCCCTAACTCTTTAGCTTCTGCGCCTGGATGGATAGGCAACCCAACATACTCCAATTTAATCCAACTTATTTGAATTAAATCACTTTTCCCGCTCTTGGGACTGCTTTGGCCGGTGATCGTCTAGTATCAGGACACCATCCTGTTGTGCATCCTTCTTGTGGTTCGAGGATAGAGATCCTGGGCGTGTTGAGATCGAATTAACCTCTAGCTTGAACGCAGTGAGACACAGAAATTAGTTGTAACATAAAATCGTTATATTGTCTCCTATTTACATGTCAAAGTGTTTAAATAAAGGCTCGTTCCTATACCTGACCCTACCTCAACGCTGGTAACTAAGATAGCTGAGTTTTCTAAGTGTTCCCTAAGAGATGAGTTTCCCGTAATAATTATTTCAAAGCCGTCACACATCAATACCCCGAGGAACACCTGATTCTACACCTTGACCAACATTTAAACTTTGTTTGGGGGCGTGGTTCGAAATTCTTATCGTGGATCCATCAGACTGAACATTTAAGTTAGTGTTATAGGTTATGTTAGGGTTAGGCCCAGCGTCTAGACACCGAAAAAGAAGTTTGAGTGACTTTTGCGAGCGATGGGAACTCCCCCCTCTCTTTTCTGTTGTTCCCCTGTTCCCTACAATCTAAGTTCGTGGGCCGGTGTGTGCGGGGCTCCTCCTATTATGAATCTCTTTTCAAAGGCTGCGTCTCTTATTCTCTGGACTATTCTTTTTGCATGACTCTTTTTAGGCTATGGTAATCTTTTGCCCGTTTTGGAAGGGATTGGATATGGCCCGGTGCCTTTGTGGAGAACTGGACCTATTTTCACCTTGAATTGCCCTTGAAGCTTAGAAGGATTTCACGACCGCGAGTGTCTATAGCCGGAAATGTAAAACCAAATTTCACCCTTCCAAAAACTTCGGAACCAATGGTGTACGCGAACAATTACTCAAGTCAAGGTACAAACTCTCCCACGTGAAGACTCTTTGGATTGAACCCCGTTCTGTTTGTGTGAAGTGAACCCCATTGTTGCTAAAAACCTACTAAGGTGCTCGCCGACGAACTAACGCGAGAAGGCTTCGAAACAACTATTATTCCCTATGAATAAATATCAGATTGCTAACCAACTATTGAGCCGTAACAATTCATTATAGGTACAAATTTATCGAAGCGTCGCGTCGTCGAATGTCCAGGGAATTATTAGAACCGCTCTCCATCTCACGATTAAACAATCTTCATTAACTTCTTGGGAATACTGCAACAAATTAAGTAGTGTTACGCGACCCCAAACCAGACGCCCCTCTAGGTGAAACTCCTCTCCATAACATCCGTCATTTAATAATAATTCTCTTGTACTTAATAACCCAACCAACTTGGAAATCTAGGTAACTGCAGTTGCACGCTAAAACAAAGTCATTAGTTTCACGGAAGGGGGAGGGGGTCGTTGTCCTAAACCGATTATTATTAACAATTACGACTCTAGGACAGGGTCCGAACCCTGGTTTCAACAAACGCGATTTTAGTTCTTTCCAGTTCCTTGTTTCGCGATTCCCTAAACTCAGCAGCGCGTATTCAGAAGTGTCGCCCAAAGCTCAGTCGAAGTTCCAGCCCCAACCCCTGGACTGCAGGTACCACCCACTGAGAAGTTGAAGTCTACCCCGTGTCGATCGTGGCTTTCTAGGACATTGCAAATCTCAATCGTAGGCCGTCTACCCCACCCCACAAGATCGCTCCTTTTCCACCGCGAGGTACCGTTCGTCAATTACAAGCATCCACTCCTGAAGCCTAGCTGAACCGAAGCAGGACAAGACGCACCCCGCGAGGAGGCCCAGACGCAGCCAGTGAACTGTCAGAAACCACCCCCAATAAAGGCCATGACGCATCGCCTGTGAAGGCCAGGACACAACGCTAAAGAAGGCCCCGACGCGTCCAGTAGAAGGCCTGGACACAACCCCGAAAGGAGGCCCAGACGCAGCCAGTGAACTGTCAGGAACCAACCCCAACGAGGCCATGACGCATCGCCAGTGAAGGCCAGGACACAGTACTAAAGGAAGCCCCGACCCGTCCAGTAGAAGGCCTGGACACAACCCCGAAAGGAGGCCCTGGCTCGCCACGGAGGAGCTTTTTGTCAGGGACAGATTACAAGTGCTCGATGCAGGTTCCTCTTCCAACAGGCAGCGTTCTGTGTGAAGGGTTACAACCCCATGGATATGAAATTATACAATCTCTTCGGAGGCAAATGACGCACTCAGGTTTACCTCGGTTACTCGCGATACCCACACGGTCCAAAGGCTCTTGCTTTAGCTTAAAAACTCCCTGGTAAAAGACGTCTCCCAAAGTACAACGCAATTAATCCCGGAGCAGAAATGAGGCGCGCACCGGTGCGAACTCTAACAAACTTGATACTAATTTTCACACGAACGCGAGCAAATGTGCACTTCCGGTATTTAGAAATATGGAATGAACAATCAAGCGCGAGTGGTGTGACTCCCGATGATGAAGAGCTTGATGTAGACGCAGACGGTGCAAATCACATCTAATCCTACCACGGCACGGATGGAAATCTCTTCGATGACGGGCTGGACTGTGCCTCCTCGGTGGCGCGTGTGGTGTGGCGATGAACGTATTGGTAATCAGACGTCGGAAATATTGTCGCGCATTTAATTTGGGAACGCCGATATGCGGGCAACGGCACACGGGGAGACCGCGAAATTTCGAGGTACGGCGGAGCACACGGACATCGGCTCGACTGCGGTGTGGGGTTTAGAGTGACAAAAGAATTATAGCTAAATTGTTTTATACCAGGTCTCGAACTTTCTATGTGTCCATTACACGGCTAGCGACATCTTTTAACCATGTGGTGAACTTGCATCGCACGCTCAATTCCCAATACACTTATTGATTTTTCCTCCGCGTGATTTGGATCCCGTACAAACGGTGGGCTTCAGCTTTTAAAAAAATTCCCAAAACTTTCGGACCATACGTTATTTTAAAATGTGTGTGCTGGGTCAGAAAGAACGTCGAAAGGTTTTTGACGTATGGAGATGTGAACGCATACAGAACTCGGAATTGCAATCTTTTACACATTCCCAAGTGGAACTTACAAACTGTAAACAACGGCCCTGAAATTTCAGCCATTAGATTTTATAATAACCTATCTGAAGACATAAGGGCAGAAACAGACATTCATAAATTCAAAGCAAGAGTGAAATGTTTTCTCCAGGAGTCTCCTGCAATTTATTCAATCAGTGAATATTTTAAATTGTATTTGTTTGATTGTTTTATTACTATATCGTGTTAGCATGAATATGCATAAATGTGATGTACCTGGTATACCTACTCACTAACTAGTGGTAGTAAATTATTCATTTATTATTTTTATCCAATTGTATTGGACACAAACTTAAGTATTTTAATTGACGTATCTTATATTGTACATAGTGACAATTTTTCAAGATAAATAAAATATTATTATTATTATTATTATTATTATTATTATTATTATTATTCACAGAGATTCGTATGAAATTTTCAGGGATTTCTGAAGATTTTCACGCGATTTTTGAAGAATTTCCGAGGATCTGAAATGTCAACGGGGTTTCTAATCTCATGCCAACGAGATTTCTGAAGGTCCCTGTGAGAATTTCTAGGGATTTTTGAAGATTTCTACGGAATTTCTAAAAATTTTCAAAGGTTCCTACACGATTAAGGATTTTTTGAAGATATTCAAAGGGTTTTGAGAGGTTTAAAAAAAAATTCTTGAGAGTTCTAAAATTGAGGACGTGTATCTTTGTGATGAATATTTCTGAGATTTTTCAAGCAGTTTTGGAAGCTTCTTCAGGATTTCTGAACATTTGTATGGGATTTCTAGAAATTTCCGAAGGTTTTTATGGTATTTTTGGGACTTGTAAGATTTTTACGTAATTTTTTAATATTTCCCAAGGTTTTTACGGGATTACCATAGATTTCTACAGAGTTTCTGAGTATTTATGTCAGAATTTCTAGGTGTTTCTCAAGACTCTTGCTACGCGCTCTAAAGATATCTGTGGAATTTCTAGGAATTTGTTAATATTTTTTTACGATATTTCAAGGAATTCCCAGAGATTTCTTCGAGATCTTCAACAATTTGCACGAGTTTTCAGGGATTTCCAGAGATTTGTATGGCATTTGTGGTTTGTAGGGTTCTGTATGGTATTTCTAAGGAAAAGATATCTGAGGAATATCAATAATTACAAAAATATCTGGATTTGAATGTTTTTTACGAGAATTCGAGCGATTTCCAAAAAATCTGTACAGGGCTTTTACGCACTCCTCAAGATTTCTATGGGATCTTTAAGGATTCCTGAAGATTTATATGGAGCTTCTAGGAATTTTTGAGAGTTTCCATGGGAATTTTCAGGATTCTCAAGTATTTCTACAAGATTAATCGAGAGTTCTGAAGATTTCTGAAGATTTCTGAAAACTCCTAGGGAGTTTTAAGGATTTCTACAGAATTAAGCCAAGTTTTTGCCTGAAAACCGTCACAAGATTATTGGAATGAATTAGGTCAGACGTCAAACCCTTTGAAAAAATTGAAATTGATTGTGCAATTTTAGAAAAATCCTCTTGAATTCAAGGCAAAGTTTGTGAAATTTTTACCCCCAACTGGGCGGTTGTTGTTGTTGAACCTGGTGGTTCGGTCGCGATTTTTTTTTTAAATACTCCGCCAAAATCCGACGTCTAATTTTCATGTACGTTTAATTTCCTCTACTGGAAGGATTCTATGTTCTATGTGTCGATTCTATATGTCGAAATTAGCACAAATTATTGTTCAAATAAGGTGAGGATAATTAGGTATTACTAGAAAAATTGTACAGTATCTACCAAACTTTATTGTTTCACATGTCACGTTATTTCGTTACTTCCAAGCTAGACTCCGTTCTTGGTTTCTCTTTATCTATGTTTCAAATGCAGAGTCAATAGCAGAGATATGAACGAATAGAATCCTTTGGCCATCTGAAAATAAAATTGGATCAAAAAAACTTGCGAGTCGTGAATTGAAAATGTTCAGTGTCAGTTCCGAAAACCCTGTGTTGAACTCATCATGACCATCAGAAACGTGAGACTAGACTTGTATTATGGGTTTTTCCATTAGTTCAATTTTTTTTCCGAAAAACAGGAGGAAAAAGAAAAATTCCAGAAAGCTTAGCAAGAGGTACCATTAGGAGTGGCAGAGTGGTAAGGACAAGAACCCTTGAGAACTATTCAAAAGAATTATTCACAATCAACATCCTGGAAGAATAAATTCAAATCAAATTGAAATGGAGGGATTTCAATTCGGAGACAAACTACGAAAGAAGATTGAACGCGAAGTGTAATTGTAGTAAGCTGGGAAAGTAGAAACGTATGTCCGCTACTTGCTTCAAACTGCGCTTTTGAGTCAGTTCTCCTGGCAACGCGGGAAGATTGAGCAAATCGCAGACATACGTTTCCACTTCCATAGCTAACTCTAATTGAAAAACACCTGGTAAGAAAAAAAGGGGAAAACTGTAATGACCAACTAGACCAGGGAAAAACGAACTCATAAATTGGTTATTGGAACCTTTCCAAAACTGAGCTTCAGCTGTTGGTACTTTACATTTCAGTGTAAATGTGAACTCACTCGAAATCCCAAATCGTAGTCTATGGCTAAGTTTGTTGTGAATCTCAATCGAATGGGCTTCTGGGTATTCCCCAGCATCATCATGAGAAGCATCCGATTTGTCTTGTTGAAAGTGTACCATTTCAGTTCGCCAACTCTCCAGTGTCCTTCTTCAGACTTGATGATAGAAAAAAATCAATTACATTTTTGCTGGAACAACTGTAGATACCTTTATTTCTGCTGGAATAGAACGTTCTTACCGTGTTCATAACAGCCTGTCCGCTGTGTATCAAATAACAGTAGCAAAAGCCTATCGAAATTGCAGCGATGAAGAGCATCGCCTTACTTATCAAGCTGTTGTGGTAAACATCCATCCGCATCTAGCACAAAGAGTACTAACTTAGTAATAGAAACAGATTGCATTTGATGCATTTGATACGAGGTTGAATGCATACCTCATATGCGATCACCACGATGCAAATTCCGAGAACGAATCCGAATCCTGCAAGCAACACGAACAGTGGCTTGACCAGTTCTGTGATGCCTTTTCGCGAAATCCTGCAAAGTTTCAGCTAATGAGGTTCAACACGGGACGTATTCCAATTTGCCTTATACCCACGGACCTCCCAATCAATCTGAACTGCTGATCAGTGATCACTATGTATGCTCTTTTTGAACATTCATGATGACAAACTGAGTGACAAAATGGTCTAATAGAATTTTCAGAAACACTTATGGTCGTCCAAGACCTGTTTCTGGAACACACTGGGGAGTCATACACATGACAACTATTTACAGTCCAGCTTGATTAAGAAGCCCCTTCTTATACCCTATAAGTTCTATGTGTCTGGCAATCATGAATCTGAGTCTTCTCTGCATTTCTCGTTGATACGACTGATCGTCGACCAAATCTTCCACTCGCTTTGCTTCGCTTTCATAATCCGCTGTTAAATTGCCGAAGGACTCGGCCATCATGCCACACTGCAGCCGTATCTGTTGCGAGGCGTAAAGCAGAAGCAGTGGATGCACGAGCATGGCGTAAAATATAGGAATCAGGCATAATTTATTGATGACGATCGGGAACAGGCACGTTTTTGGATACTTCTCGTGCCAGAAGAAGAACAGCAAGTTGTACTCGGCGCTGACGACAACAGACATAGAAATGTACAAGACACAGCATAGGAGCAGCATCGACAAAGTATAGTACATGATGGCGTTCGAAGTCTTCAAGAATTGTCGAGCTTCGACACGGAGTCGACTCCCGGCATTGTCGATAGACCAGAGAGGGAAATGTTGCCATAGATTTTCCACTACATCGCGTTTCCATAAAATTGCGAAAGCTGCTGCCACGCCCTAAAATTTTC
Source organism: Anaspis maculata (assembly GCA_949128115.1). Taxonomy (NCBI): domain Eukaryota; kingdom Metazoa; phylum Arthropoda; class Insecta; order Coleoptera; family Scraptiidae; genus Anaspis; species Anaspis maculata. The sequence goes on from OX421964.1 coordinate 3,006,989, forward strand.
CCATCTTAAAAATCATTCAAAGGCGGCAGATCTTTTCTGTATCTTTCTGCGACTAATAGTGCGATTCTGTGAAAAATAACATTCTATAAACGCTCTGTTATGTAGAAATTCCACTCGGCCATTGGTTGTTGCCTAGGTAATGACAGCGTAACAGAGCCTTGGTATACGTAATTTTTTAGAGAATCGCACCATTAGTATCAAAATATTTTGAGCAAGTTCAGGTTTTTCAAGAAGTCGCTGTGTTCTATCATTATAGGATGAAATAAGTCGTAATTTTTTAGAGGACAAAAAAACTTACGTATGTCCTGGCAAAGAGAAACGGAGCAAATTTCATAATGTATGACGGCTCGATGATGTACATGCAAATTTCAAACGCATAAGCCAGAATCTCTATCGAAATGGACAACCTCAGAACAACTCTACTTATTTTCTTGGTGAAAATACCGATGGTGGCCAGATGAACTGACCCAAAGTAGTCTCCTGGAAAAACAATTCAATTTAGCTCAAAAAACGTCTAAAAACGTCTCCGAATTGCTCGCTTTTCATCAACGATTTTCTGCAAAAATCTGTACTGGCGTTCTCCATGGCGTTACCACGTTCATGCGACATATTGCTGAAATAAAACATCTGAAATCCCTAGCTTTTTTTGCTCAAGTGGAATTCATTATCGTCACCAACATACCTTTGATCTATAGGCGGCTAGGCCCAGGTCGCTAATGGCCATTTGTTTAAGTGATATCCCAGTAATTTGTTATTTATTCAGCAGAGCAAAATGAAACAAAAAATGTCGCAAGCCAACCTACTAGCCCAGGCAAAGCAGGTTTTAACCCGGAATAAATTAAGGAAAATCTAAAAATTTGAGAATACCTCCATAATTTTAAGGGGAACAACATACTTAAAGTCCTCATCTGTCCGAGGATTGGCATTTTTTCTGTTGGAGGTCGAAGGTACAAGAAGTTACAATTTTTGAAATAGTTGCTTTTTCCATACTTTTTTCATTGGACCTTATATTTTCAAGATCAAGGAACCCAATGAAATAAGTTTCCACGAAGTGTAATGCACCAGTGGCGTACCAGACGACTGCGAAGGGGCCGAGGTGCAATTTTTGACAAAGTCTTATGGTAAACTATGACCAACACCTTTTTTGACATAATTGGTATCATTTCTAACCAAATCGCACTCTCTGATTCCAAAAATAAGTATAAAATTTTGATAGAGACGTGTTTGAACCGGTTTCATCAGAAAAAAACATGATTTTTTTTCCTCAAATTAGATGTTTTGTAGCTCCACTTCTGTCAGTGTCCAATGTATTCACAACCACGATTTTGATTTGGACAGTTAGTTTGGACTATTTCATACTCAAGTATCATTTTCTGATTTCTTTTCCCGTGTTTACAAAGTCACGGAGTTATCTTGTTCCTTGACTTGATGAAACGTGCTATTTCACAGGAAAAACTAGGCTACGGTCATAATGTAGCTTTCATTTAATTCTTTATTAATTTCAAGGTATGAAAATAGTTCTCTCCATCGAATAAAACGGAAAAAACTAAAATCGGAGCCGTATTTTAGTCATGATACCATTTTTCCTGCGACAATGCGAGCTTTCGAAATTGAATTCCTACATGATGCACGTTTTGGAGCAAAATTACCGTGTGACTTTGTAACAAGAACAGAAACTTCTAGTTACGGAATTCATTCATTAAATAGTTCAATTGAACAACCTATGTCAAATTTGTGATAATGGGTGTTTTGAACCACGATGGAAATGGAGCTACAAAACGACAAATTTATAATCGAAACTTCGCACTTCTTTGCAAATTTTTTTCCGCATTTTTTGAAGAAAAATGGTGTCATGACTAAAATACGGTTCCAATTTTTGTTTCGCTTATTTTGTTTGATAAAAAAAACTATGTTCATGCCATAAAATGATTAAAGTATCAATTCAAAGCTACATTCTGATCGTAGCCCAATTTTTCTTGCAAAATAGCACGTTTTGTCATATCAAACTTTGACATGATACATCGCACCATTTCAAAAAAGTACAAAATTGCAAGGTATCCTTCACCACCCTGTATTAAGCACATCGCTGTCACAAGCTAACAAGCATTTTTGCAGATGGTGAAAGTAAGAAGATTTATCTTGAAGTTGGTGTAAGTTATTTCAAAATCTGATGATTTTCAAGTGATTGACAGAAATTAAAAACCGAACAATTGTTTGGGTGACCCACTCCAAATTGTGACCAGTATAGATGTCCCCCTAGAAACAAAAATCAACCTGTTTAGGCGTTTTTCTGCGAAAAATGTTGACGGCAATGACTGGATAACTGAAGATTAACTGGAGAACCGGAATAACTGGAGATTTCTGAAGATTCTCAATGGGATTTCTGAGAATTCATAGGGTTTCGGATTTCTAGGAATTTCTATGAGAAATTTGTATTTATTTTCAAGAAATCCCAGAGATTTCTTGAAAATAAGAAATCAGAGAAATCAGAGAATAATTTCGCAAGATTTTTGAAGATTTCCCGGTATTCATGAAAATTCAATAAGAAGAAATTCCAAAAATTTGTATTTTCCCAACAATTTCTCAATATTTTTACGGGATTTTGACAAAACTTCTGGAGGTCTATGGATTTCTGAAATCTACGGGAATCCGAAGGATTTTTTCTGGGGATTTTTTAGACTTTTTTCCAAATCATTACTATTCACTATGAGAATTTCTGAAGGATTCTACAAGATTCGTGGGAATTTTCAAAGATTTTTATGGAATAACTGGAGATTTCTGAAGATTCTTAATGGGATTTCTGAGAATTTGTTTCGGATTTCTAGGAATTTCTATGAGAAAGTATTTATTTCCAAAAATTCCTAAAGATTTCGCAATCTTTCTAAAAAGATTCAAAAAATGTCGCAAGATTTTTGAATATTTCTACTAGACTTCCCGGTATTCATGAAAATTCATAAAGAAGAAATTCTAAAAACTTGTATTTTTCCAACAACTTTTAATTTTTTTTTTTTTTCGATAATCAAAATATAATATAGTAGTAGAAAGCGAGGAAAAAATCGTGATGATAAAATTATAAAATATAGGAAATTTCAATTACGAGATTTTGAAAAACTTCTAGAGATCCATGGATTCCCAAAATCTATGGGAATCCAAAGGATTTCTCAAGATTTCTACGAAAAATCGAAGGATTTCTCAAGATCTCCACGGGATTACTTTTAAAATTTCTAGAAGATTTCTGGGGATTTTTAGAAATTTCTAACGATTTTCAAGATATTTTAGCGATTTCTACGAGATTTTTTTAAATTTCTAGTGATTTCTACAGGATTTCTGGGGATTTTTGTGAGAATTTCTAGGGCTTTTGTGAAATTTTCAAGGGATCCTGAAAATCCGTATGAGATTTCTAAAAATGTTCTGACCTCGGTTCTGACAATTTTAATGGATTTTGCGAGAAGTCAACCACCTGCTGAAAATTTGTACAGTGATTTCTATTTTTGGAATTACTTGATAGTATTTTGGCTGTATTTCCAGGTATTTTCAATATATTTCCAAATATTTCCAAGTAAACTGCGCACAAAATGAAGTGACAATTTTATTTTGGGAGGTTTTTTCAGATATTCATAACTTTTTGAAAAATGATCGGAATCTGAAACAGCTTGCACTATTTTGAAGATACATTGTTCTATTTTTGTAAACCATACATATCCAGGTCATCCAAAGCAGTGAAATGCCTCATACAGGGTGATACAAAGGGGCGTGCAAAGTCCTGCTCTTTTCATCATGGCACAGGAAATTTTCCCGTCACCCTGTATGTATCAATGTGACCGTATCTTGTAGCCTGTAGCATCTATAACTCAGAAACATTTAGTTTTCCACTCTACGTTATGTATTGACGGAAATATGATTTTTCTTATAAAACAATGCCAATTTGCAATCTTTTTAACGGCAACAATAGCGTCACATGAAACTGTCACCAACAAAGAGCTAACAATAAAAAGTCGTATCTCTGTATCTAGGCAAAGGATTTTTGGCAATTGTTGGCAATCGGATCAAAGCTCAAGAAGATTAAGGCACAGAACAGGAATTCAGATTTTGACCTGTACCATAAAATATGTCACTGCAGCAAAGTTGACTACGGACCCGGAGATATTCCAAGTGCCCTGGAATAATCCTGTGACGGCAGGTTCATCGGGGTGACAGGTGGATATGGACATGCAGCATGCGACTCGGACGGTTGACCAATAGAGGTACTTACGTATTGCAGAGAAAAAAAGGCAACCTGTTAGAGTTACAGATACTACAAGCTACAAGATACAGTCAATCCAAGTACCTGTACCGAGTAATAATAGAACCATCCCTGCCTGCGCCAAGAAAAAAACGCAGTCTTTTTTCATCACTCTGTATGTTCTATTTCTTTGCTATTATGGACATAAAAATTTGTGGTTCCTGGAGAAAAAACAAATCATCCCATCTTAAGATGATTATCGTTGAATTGAGAAACTTTTCCGTACCATTAATACTCCCCGATGAAATTATTGGTACTTTTATACAAGAACAATCATATCTCCCTAAGTTAACAACGTAGAGTGAAAAACTAAACATGTATCAGTTACAGATACTACAGGCTGCAAGACGAAGTCACATTCATTTATACAGGATGCCGTGAAAATTTCCGGTGCCAAGATGAAAAGAGTAGAAAGTTACACGCCTTTTTGTATCACCCTGTATGAGACATACCTTTACTATGAATGGCTTGGATCTGTAGGGTTCACAAAATAGAAGAATGTATCCTCACAACAGTGAAAGCTGCCTAAGATTCCGATTATTTTTCAAAAAGTTACGGACATTTAAAAAAAACTCCAAAAATGAAATTGTCACTTCATTTTGTGCGCAGTTTATTTCCGGGTATTTCCATGGTATTTCCAAGTATTTCCATGGTATTTCCATAGTATATCCAAGTATTTCCGTTCGCAGATTACCTATTTCTCAGGGGCAAAGTTTGAAATTTGGTACACGTAGGTACCTAATTTGAAGGGGGTACCTACGTGTACCAAATGGTGTACCTATCACAATTTGCAAGGTAGTTGTGGGAACAATCGTGCACAATTTCAATTTTTCAAAATCACAACTAGAATCAGCCCGTGTCCCGATGGGTCAAATCTACATAACTCAACATAAAAATTCATATCTTCATTGTTGGACTTCCGAACCAAGAAACTACTAAACCGTTGAGGGCACTGATTTCTAGAGGTGTTACCTAATAGGAGTAACAAAATTCACAGGGAGATAGAGAATTGAAAAATAAGGGGACTGTTTGCAATAAACATATAATACCCTCGCAAACGTATGATAACGGAGATACAGGCCTTCAAAAATGTTTTCTTTTGTAAAATAGTTATTTTTGTATATCTTTTGGAACTTTTGGCTTAAGATAGAGAATTGAAAAATCAGGGGACTTTTCTCGATAGATATACCTTCACAAATGTATAGTAACGGAGGTACAGGCCTTCAAAGGTTTTTTAAAAAACAGTTCTTTTTGCATAGCTTTTGAAACAATCCACCGATTTCATTCAAATTCAAACCAAAGCTTACTGTATTGAACAATAATAACGCAATAATAACAAAATTTTGACTTTAAACTCCATTTTCGAGATATTTGGGTTTGAAAGTGTGAAAAACATCTCGAAATCGCCACTTTCCAGAGCCCAAAGTATTTTTTCCTGAAAACACCTCGTCTCTCAACTAAAAATGAAAGGTGGTTTAGCAACTTGAAACACCTAAAGAACTTATTTCAGTTGAGAAATCACGCGTTTTATTGGATTTTAATTTTTCAGGCCTTTAAAAGTGGCGATTTCGAGATGTTCTCCAAAATTTCAAACCCAAATATCTCGAAAACGAAACCTCTAATCAAAATTTTGCAAAAGTAACTTTTTTTCCTAAATTGAACGTAGAAATTAAAAATTGGAACCATTCTCAAAAATAATTAGGGTGTTGAAAAATAAGGGAGAAAGGGGGAGGATATCCTCTTCTATTACCTTCGCCCCTGGAAATGTTTGATAAAATGCGTTATCATTATTAGATAGAGACATAGGTATTTCAGTAGACTAGACTTTGATTTGAATTTTAATTGAATCGGTTGAACGGTTCAAAGATATGCAAAAAAATCTGTTTAAAAAAACAACTTTGAAGGCCTGTATCTCCGTTATTATACGTTTGCGGTGGTATATTTATCTTAAAAAATCTCCTATTTTTGAATTCTCTACCTCCCTGTGAATTTTGTAACCCTTATTCCGGGACACACCCTGTACAGGGTGTCCGGTGTTTGATGGCGGAAATTTCGGCAACCGATAGAGAATTGAAAAAATAGACTTTCCCCAAAACACCCTGTTCAAAAACGAACAATAACGGAAATAGAGGCCTTCAAAATATAACTTAAAAATTATTTTTTTGCATAACTTTCGAACCGTTTAACCGATTTCGTTCAAATTTAGACCAAAGTTTATTAAAATAATTATGTCTCTATTGAGCAATAATAACGAATTTTATCGAATATTTTTAAGGGCGAAGGTAATAGGGGTACCCACTCTCCCCCTTTCCCCCCTATTTTTCACTCCCCGGATTATTCTTAGAAATCGTTCAAATTTTTGAACTCTGCGCTCAATTTAGAAAACAAAGTTACTTTTGCAAAATTTTGATTAGATCTGGATTCTGGATCTGAGAGATCGTGAGTTTTTTGTGAATTTCAATTTCTAGACCTCTCAAAGTGGAATTTCCAAGATATTTCCCCAAGTTTCAAATCCAGATAGCTCAAAAATGAAGCCTCTAATGAAAATTTTGCAAAAGTAACTTTCTTTTCTAAGTTGAACGTAGAAAAAAAAATAGAACAATTCCCAGAAATAATTAGGAGAGTTGAAATAGGGTGAAAAGGGTAGGTCACCCCCTATTATTTGTGCCTGGGATAAAATGCGTTATTATTATTATTATTCAAAAGAGACATATTTTGGTAAACTTTGGCCCAAATTGGAACAAAATCTGATTGAACGGTTCATAAGTTATCCGAAAAATCGATTTTTCAATTTCTTTGAAGGGCTTTATTATCTCCGTCATTTTTCGATTTTGAGCGGAGTGTTTTGAGGAAAATCTATAAATTTTTTATGCTCTTATCGATTGCCAAAGTTTCCGCGAATAAATACCGGACACCTGTATACAGGGTGTTTCCAAAATGGTGATACAAACTTCTAGGGGAGCATCAAAAATGGACCAAGAAAAAATATACCTTCAATGTCCTGAAATGCTCCGTTGAAAAGTTACAGGTGTTCAACTGTTCAAGTTGACTTTTTAAAACTGACTTTTTGACATAAGTTTTGAACTGTTCAACCGATTTTGTTCAACTTTTCAACAAAGTTAACTGAAATAAGTCTCTATCGAATAATAGCAAAGTGTTGAGAAAAAAAGTTCAGGGTCGTAGATAATGGGGGGTGTCCTCATATTTGCCCCCTTATTTTTTACATCCCTAGTTATTTTTGTCAAATTGTTCTAATTTTTGAATTCTACATTCAATTTGGAGAGAAAAAAACTCATTGCAAAATTTTGATTAGTGGCTTCGTTTTCGAGATATCTGGGTTTGAAACTTCGGGAAACATCTCGAAATTGCCACTTTCAAAAGCCTAAAAATCAGAATCCAAGAACTCATGATTTCTCAGCAGAAATAGGTTCTCTAGAATTCCTAAGTTGATAAACCACTATTTGTTTTGAGAAACCCGAACTTTTCAGAGAATAAAAACTGGGCTCATTGAAAGTGGCGATTTCGAGATGTTTTTTAAAAGTTCAAACCCAAATATCTCAAAAATGAAGCCTCTGCTCAAAATTTCGCTAAAGTAACTTTTTTTTCTAAATTGGACTTTGAATCCAAAAATTATAACAATTTGAAAAAATAGCTAGGGGGGTGAAAAAAATAGAGGGGGGGAAATATGAAAACCCCCCCCATTATCTACGCCCCTGAATTTTTTTTTCTGATCACGTTGCTATTATTCGATAAAGATCTATTCTGTTCAACTTTGTTCCAAATTTGAACAAAATCAGTTGAACGGTTCAAAAGTTATGTCAAACAATCGATTTTAAAAAGTCAACTTGAACACCCTGCATCTTTTCAACAGAGCATTTTAGGACATCGAAGTTGTATTTTTTCCTGGTCCGTTTTTGATGGGGAATCTGCCCTAGAAGTTTATATCACCATTTTGGAAACACCCTGTATAACCCTGTAGAAACTTCATCTTGAGTTTCTTGATGTTTCCTTCCATGGGATATACCTATGTATAAGAGGAAAATTGAACTGACCAACCCAAGAAACGTAATTGAAAGTCACCTCATAGGCACACAGAAGTTATTGGTCTTCAAATTCAAACGATTTTTTTTGGAACCGACTACTAATTTGTCCAGAAGATTATCAGTACAACGACGTAGAGACCTGTTCTAGTTGTCACAGGCTTCACTAGGAATCAAATTTCGGCAGTTATGGCCAAGTATTTTCAATATTTCCAAAGTATTTCCAAAGTATTTCCAAGTATTCCCAAGTATATCCATAGTATTTCCAAGAAAATGTACAATTGGTTGGGGCCACCAGGGGCCACTGACTGGTTGGGGCCACTGGTGGTTGACCCCTCGGGATTTTGGGAGATTTCTATGGGATTTCCGATTTTAAAAAAAATTGTAGGCATTTCGCAAGATTTCTGCGGAATGGCTGGGAATTTTTGATGATTGTATGAGATTTCTAAGGACTACGATTACGATGGATTTTTTAAGATTTCTATGAGATTTTTCAAGATATTTACGAGATTTCTGAGGACTCCTGTGGAAATTTCTGATTTCGAGTACCTAATCCATAATTTCGACGCTATGAGCTTTAGAGGCCAGGAAATATGATTGTTGGCAAAAAAAATCGCATAATACCTACGAGTGGCAGTTTTTTTGTATCAGAAATAATTTCAAATTTAAATGAATTTCCATTCCAATTTACTCTAAATTAATTGGTCACATCAAAGCACGCAATTTCTAGCGTTCTAAATCAGCATTTTCAGACACAAGCTCTAGGAATGTATAATTACAAAAGTAAGGCACCTCCACACCTACAAACATAATTAATTTATAATATCAAAGCGCACGATCGTGAACATTCTTTGTATAAGTAAAGAACAATGTCACACCGATTCGGGGCATGTTTATTACTATACCATACAAACCCCATAGGTACCTCTATACACAGTACACAGTCGAAACTCGGCCGTTCGTGATCGTCTTTGCTAATTAGAATTACCCAGCGGCGCTTTCCGTATTTAATTTTGATAACTTCCCTCCGACCCCAATGCGGACGACGCGTCTTCTAATTCCCGATAATAATTGGGGTAATTTGCTGCTCAACTCCCGAGGAGTGCAGAGAGTCGTCTGAATCCGCCGGTGGCGCAAAAGCTCCCTTCGCTGTTACCAGCCAAACGCTCAAACCAAGGAAATACCATAATACAATAAATAAGGAAATGGAAAAGCTTTTCACGAACACACAAAACCGTTTAATTTCCATGGATTATTTAGTACTTAAAAGTCTTAAGACCAGAACCGCTTTATATAGCGAGAGCTTAGAGCTTACAGCGCGCGCGGCGGCGGGATCGGAACGAATAAGCTCATTACGTAAATTAATCTGTTTGTAAAGTTCGACTTTGTCTTGATGAATGTGCGCTTCGAGAGCATGAACTTTTTAAAATAATGAACTTTTCACTGAGCTCGTGTTGAACTGCTAAATGCTGCTTTTGCAGTTTTTTTAAGGACAGAGTTGAATTAGCGTTGAACAATTAGAGTAAAACAAGCGTTGCGGAATCAATCGCTGTGAGTTTATTCCTCGACAGAATCTCACCATTCAGGTGATATCTCTTTCGAAAGCTACAAGAATGTACTTTGGTTCGAGCCCATTGGCATTTCCAAAATCCAAAAATTGAAAAAATTATTTCTCGATTTAGGAAATGCCAATGGGCTCAAACCAATAAAGTACATCCTTATTGTAGCGTTCGAAAGGAACCTAAATGGTAAGATTCTTTCAAGGAATAAACCCACAGGGATTGATTTCTCAACACTCAGGTATTTTACCAATATAAGTCTGTCCTTGAAGTTGAAATTTTCAATTTTTGTTCGGATCTAATTTCCATGTCATTCTAGATGCTGATATTGACACATCGTATATTTGGCGTTGGAAACGAGACAGCATCTTTGCTCAAAATCTTCCAGTAAAGTAAATAATGTCAACACCCGTAGCGTTTCTGGTCACTGGTCATATATCTACAATTTCAGAGAGGAACGTTTCGTTTTTGACGAGGGATATTCCCTTGAGCTTTTCAACACCATCGCATTGAAACACCCTGTAGTAGGTCGTAGGTCGCAGCACTCGAAGCAAAGTGGACTTTATTATCTATTTATAACATAACTTCAACGTGCTGCCTCGATTATTGCAATATGTGGGTGCCATATAAAGTCTTGTGCACTTTATGATCAGCATATAAGCGCAAGAAACGACTTTGTCGTGGGAAGCCGAGCTTTCCGTTGAATAAGACATGCCGTCTGAAATTTCAATATCAAGGAGACATGCGTACGAGCAGGCGGTTAATAACAGGCATCCAGCATGATATTCAGGACCAGGAGATTGGGTCATTATTCAGGTCATTATTCAGGTCAATATCAGTAATAATTCTTTCGCAATCAAAAAGCCCGTTGATAGCACTTTTTGGGGTGATTTTCATCAAGATTGATGTGCTGTGCAGGAAGTGCCGCTGCGCCGAATGTGTGCACATGTGTTTCTGCAACTCTGCAGTTTTTACCGAAATTTTTCGCTTCAAAGTTCATTTGCGATAGAAATGGCCGGACGAAGCTGAAGGGAGCCTCCAGAAGGAGCTGTCTTCAGCTGCTCAGTATACCCGTTAAAAAAATAATGACATGACAAATTATCATCTTGAACCGCTTGAATCTATCAAAACATCATAATCGCAATGTCACACACTAAAATCTCTGTTTTCTTTTGTTGCAGAAGTGACGATAGAATACCACCGTGGCTTACCTCAGATAACGGTACCGCTGCCCAGCAGGAGGGAACGATGCAGGTTCACGCTGAAGCCGATCTCGAACACGGTCGGCGACTTTCTGGAGATGATGAAGCGCGAGGACAAGGGCATAGATAGGGTACTATGTAAAACATGTGATGGCACAAGAATAGCGTCTTCCACAACCATAGAGACTTTACTCCAAGAGAACTTCAGGCTGTTGGTCAACGACACCTACTACGACGTGGTGCCGCCCACGAACGAGAGGATGAGCACCGAAGAGGTCCAAAAGTTCGTTTCTTTCTTTACTAAATAATAATATATCGATTATTATAGAAAGATAGTCTTTGCCAGAGGGAAGCGTAGTGACTTGAGCGCTGTGAAATTTGTCAATAATTTTTAGGATATGCGAAAAACTATTTTATTTGTGCAAAGCTCTGTCTACAACCTTCAAAGCAAATGAAGCCAAAGAATTGAAGAATGTTTTGGAAAAACATCATTGATTAAGGACTTGGGTGTTGTTTTTGAGTTATGTTTTTTTTCTGACGCCTCAGCTTCACACATTACGCCACCTCACTGGTACCTGTAGTCAAGGATACGGCTGTCCAGAACCAAGTGGAACTGAGGTGGAAATTTTTTATATTGAGCCAAGCTTTCGCGGAGATGATGAGTAGCACGTGCTTTGTCACCCAAAGAAATCTACAAGGATCCCGTTTATGCTAGCCGAAGACGAGACATAGGGCTGAACCGCCCCTTAACCGTGACATGATGCTGATTTTTCTCATTTTTTGCCAAAAGGTTACTTGGATGTAATATAGGTATGGATATGAACGTTTTTCTTACTAAATTCTACATTGAAGAGGTTCTATTAACCATAATAATTATGGTGAGTTCCCAACCGATCTGCTCTTACGTCGCTGCTCTTGAGAGAACGTGGTTTCCAAATCGTCGTGAGAATAAATGGTGGCCTTAGAATACCGGGAGTACCATTTGAGCAATTGACAACATTTGTGAATTCTAAGGAACCAGGGAGCGTATACTACTCTTACAAGCCATATTTTTGGTGCGGCGAGAAAATTTCCAACCAAAAATATTCGGCCACAAATATCCCAGTAATAATATTCAAGCTGAAAATATCGCCGCGACAAAATTTCCCAGGTCAAAAATATCCCAGACAAAAATATTCCAGACCAGAATTATCCGAGTCAATATCCCAGCCAAAATATCCCCGTGACAAAATTTCCCAAGCTAAAAATATTCCTGTGACAAATCATCCCAGGCCACAAATATCCCCGTCACTAATATCTCAGCCAAAATATCTCCGCGACAAAACCAGACCAATTAAATCCCCACGACAAATTATCCTAGATCAAAATTACCCTTGTGGAAATTTTGTCACAGGGATAATTCCGGCTTGGATATTATCAACAGGGATATTTTTGGCTGGTATATTATTTGCGGAGATATTTTTGGCCATTCTGTCGCGGGAATATTTTTGGCCTAAGCAATTTTGTCGCGGGGATATTTTTTGCTGGGATTTTATTGGTGAAGAAATTTTGGCAATCTCGTGAGGATATTTTTGACTGAAATATTGTTGGCGGAGGAAGTGGTCGTTTGAGATATTATTGACTGGAATATTTTTATCATTTTGTCGCGCGGATAGTATGGGCTGGGATATTTTTGGCCTGTTTTTGGCCTGGGAAATTTTATCGCGGGAATGTTTTTGGCTTGGATATTATTGGCGGGAATTTTTTGAGCTGAGAAATTTTGTCTCGAAGATAATTTTGGCTAAAATATTATTGGCGGAGATAGATATTTTTGACCATTTTGTGGCGGGAATATTTTTAGCGGGAATATTTTTAGCAGGAATATTTTTGGCTTGGGAAATTTTGTCGCGGGCATATTTTTGTCTGGGATATTATTGACGGAGATAGTTTTGGTCATTTTGTTGCGGGGATACCTTTGGCCCAGGAAATTTTGCCGCAGGGATACTTAAGGCTGGGATATACTAGCGCAGTCAATTTTTGTCATTTGGGATATTACTGGCGGGAATATCTCTGGCTTTTTTATCGCGGGGATAGTTTTGGTCGAGGAGATTTTGTCGCGGATATACTTTTGGCTGGGATATTATTGTCATGACATTTGTGGGGTGTCCTACAAATCGGAATATAAAATTTGACCTGGAAATTTTGGTGACGGGAATATTTTCGGCTAAAACATTCTTGCTCTGGGTTCTTGCTCTGGGCTATTTTGTCGTGGGAATATTTTTGGCGAGGGAAATTGCGTGACCTGGGAAATTTGGTTGCGAAGATATTTTTAGTTGGGACATTATGGACTGGGAAATTTTGTCGCGTGAATATTTTTGGCGGAGATATTTTTGGCCCAGAAAATTTTGTCGCGGGGATATTTTTGCCTTAGGAAATTTTGTCGTGGGGATTATTTTGGCATAGGAAATTTTTTGCGGGGATATTTTTGGCTGGTGTAAGATAAGATAAGACAACATTTATTACGCCACACTACGTGATTATACATATGTATCATTGGTGATGAAATTTTTGGCCATTTGCGGTATATTGGCGGCAATATTTTTGGTCATTTTGTCGTGGGTATACTTTTTGCGGAATATTTTTGGCCTAGGAAATTTTGTCGCGTGGATACTTTAGTCTGGGATATCATTGGCGAGAGAATTTTTGGTCATATGTAATATTTGTGGCGGAAATATTTGAGGCCATTTTATCGCTGAGATATATTTGGCGGGGAGATTTTTGGCCGAGAAAATTTTGTCGCGGGGATATTTTTGCTGTAGAAAATTTTGTCGCGGGGATATTTTTGCTGTAGAAAATTTTGTCGCGTAGATATTTTTAGCTAGGATATTATTGGCGGGGATATTCTTGGTCAAGACATTATTGTACTTGGCTATTTTGTCGTGGGAATATTTTTGGCGTGAGAAATTTTGACGGAGAAAGATATTTTTGATTGGCATATTATCGTTGAGATATTCTTGGCCTGGAAAATTTTGTCGCAAAAATATTTTTGACATGAGCTATTATTGGCGGGGATATTCTCGGCCATCGTCGCCAATTTGTCGCCATTTTGTGGCGGGTATAGTTTTGACTAAAATATCATTGGCAAGAATTATTTTGGCCTGGAAAATTGCGTGACCTGGGAAATTTGGTCGCAAAGATATCTTCAGTTGGGCCATTATGGGCTGGGAAATTTTGTCGCGTGAATATTTTTCGCGGAGATATTTTTGGCTCAGAAAATTTTGTCGCGGGGATATGTACTTTCGCCCTAGGAAATTTTGTCGTGGGGATTATTTTGGCATAGGAATTTTTTTCGCGGGGATATTTTTGGCTGGGGTATTATTGGCGATGAAATTTTTGGCCATTTGCGGTATATTGGCGGAAATATTTTTGATCATTTTATCGCGGGGATATTTTTGGCTGGGATATCGTTGGCGGAGATATTTTTAGTCATTTTGCCGCGGGTATATTTTTTGCGGATGATTTTTGGCCTAGGAAATTTTGTCGCGTGGATACTTTAGTCTGGGATATTATTGGCGAGGGAGTTTTTGGTCATATGTAATATTTGTGGCGGAAATATTTGAGGCCATTTTATCGCTGGGATATTTTTGGCGGGGTGATTTTTGGCCGAGAAAATTTTGTCGCGGGGATATTTTTGCTGTAGGAAATTTTGTCGCGGGGATATTTTCCGCATGAGAAATTTTGTCGCGGAGATATTTTTAGCTAGGATATTATTGACGGGGATATTCTTGGTCAAGACATCATTGTACTGGGCTATTTTGTCGTGGGAATATTTTTGGAGTGGGAAATTTTGACGGAGAAAGATATTTTTGATTGGCATATTATCGCTGAGATATTCTTGGCCTGGAAAATTTTGTCGCAAAATATTTTTGACGTGAGCCATTATTGGCGGGGGGTATTCTCGGCTATCCTCGCCATTTTGTCGCGCTTATAGTTTTGGCTAAAATATCATTGGCAAGAATTATTTTGGCCTGGGAAATTGCGTGACCTGGGAAATTTGGTCGCGAAGATATTTTTAGTTGGGACATTATGGGCTGGGAAATTTTGTCGCGGGAATATTCTTGGCGAAGATGTTTTTGGTCCAGAAAATTTTGTCGCGGGGATATTTTTGCCCTAGGAAATTTTGTCATGGGGATTATTTTGGCATAGGAAATTTTGTCGCGGGTATATTTTTTGCGAAAGATTTTTGGCCTAGGAAATTTGGTCGCGTGGATAGTTCAGGCTGGGATATTTTTGGCGGGGGAATTTTTGGTCATTTGTAATATTTTTGGCGGGAATATTTGAGGCTATTTTATCGCGAGGATATTTTTGACGGGGTGATTTTTGGCCGAGGGAAGATTTTCGCGGGGATATTTTCGCTATAGGAAATTTTGTCGCAAGGATATTTTCCGCATGAGAAATTTTGTCGCGGAGATATTTTTGGCTTTCTCGCATACCCTAAAAGTTGATACATTTCATAGCCGATCAAGGTGTTGTCTGGTCTATAAATATAATCATAAACAATGGCCTTGAGCTATATTAGGCCAATAGGAAGGTATTGTGTTTCAATTAAAAAAACAAACAAAGCTTGATTAGGTACAAAAATAGATGTAAAGGTTGAAAAATAGATACAGTTTTACCAAAAAATCAATCGGCGATTCTTGCAAAGCTCGTTGTCTGTCTCTTACGATAGAACTGAAGGTTATTTTTGCTAGTATTCACCTACCTAAGAACTTCACCCTGTACAGTTAAAAAGCTCACTTTGCTAGTTGCTATTACAGAAAAATAAGCGTCATTTTCTTACGAAAATGCGCTAAAAAGAACTGTACACAGCTGTTACGCCCGCGATACATACTAGTTTTTATTGATCAAGAACGTAATCTAGCGCTAAATTGATGCCTTCGTTCATTTGCTAGACAAGTACTTGTGTCCTGAATATCCTCGTGAATATCATTGCAGAGCAATTATAATTCGAGAGCAGAAAATCAATTTACTGACGTATGAAGGGGCTGAATTCATTTGTATTTCTTCACAGACTGAGCGACATAAAGAACCTAGTTAGTCAGCTGTACGAAGCCATGCACATCAAGGAACACCAATTGCATAAGGAACTGGAACTGCACACGCAGCTGGAAACTTTGCAGCAGGAATTGCAGCCCATGGAACAGGTACGCTGTGTTTTCTTTCTTATTTTTAGAAGTCGAGTGATTTTGTACCTATATAGGAAATAGTTCAATTCATCAAAACTTTGCGCTGAAGTAGCAGTTTTCCGCAAGTTTTATTTGACCAAAGCCATCACGTCTTGGCTAAAAGCTCTCGACTTGCAGAGCGGAAAGGCATGAAGCTGAGCAGAACCTCTTGTTTCAATTTTTCATTCACTGGGATTTAGCATTTGAAATTTAGCATTTTATCGCCGATTTTTTACACGCTTAATTTAGTGGAATAACTGGAATATAAGACTAGGGTGCGGTCTGGAATAAGGATTTGCTCGAATCCAAACGAATCTACCGCCCGACCTAATTTTTTCAACAACGACCCCTGAATGTTGAACAACCCTCTGTCCTCATGAAATAAAGAAGCAGCCGCAGTGAATATTGAGCATAGTGCCGGTTCTGTCAAGCTCGGAAATACGAGTGGCTATTTATTTGGAATTGTTGCGCTTCTCCAATTGAAATAAAATAGAAAACAGAGAGCCGAATCGACCGACCGTAGAACGGCGAGCGCGACGTAAAAGATCCCTGCGAAATGTTAACCGGGAAAACGTCGCGGAAAACCACAGGCGTCGTCTCGCCCCACTGTTGCCAACTTCAAGTATATTTGCCGTTCAGAATTTTCAAAATTTCGTCACAAATTCATCGCAAATTGCACTGTTTAAACGAAAACAACGGAAAACAAAACACCGATATTTGGGGAAAAAATAAATTGCAAATTAACGCAACAAAACTCAATTACTTTTCCATCAGTACCCTTCGCTCAATTGACCGTCCATTAGTGTGTCTCAAATTAACAAATCCGCTTCGTCCTCTGAATTACAGAATACGCACTGATACAAAACAGAGTACAAATACAAAACAGAGTACAAATACAAAACAAACGAGCCATAATTCAATGAAGCGACCATCCAGGAAAATAAAAGCGAAATGGAAAAAGTGCATCGCACATCCCATTCACGGATCTCTCTTTTGTATTCAATTGACACACACCAGAGCAGACATTTATTTCCATACACAATGTTGAGAGAAAAATTGCATGATGATGGGGAAAGTGGATCTTGACAATTTGCATCGTTATTTGCATTATTATTATTACCTTACCACTGCGCCTGAGTATAAGGAAAAAATCGTAATTAGTTTGATTGGAATGCAAGAAATGAATTACAAACGAAAATGAAGTAATTTATTATTACCTATTACAAGTACCGGCAAGTCGGATGTTGCAATTTTTTTCTTATTGAGACGTTTTCATCTGTAACTCACAGGATTGTAAGAAAATGATCGATTACTCCGATTAATCGATTTTTTCGATTAATCGATTATTGAAAAATCGATTAATCGATCATTAAAAAATCGATTAATCGATTATTTTAAAATCGATAAATCGATTATTCGATTATTTCAAAAACGATAAATCGATTATTAAAAATCGATTATAAAAAAATTGATGAATCGATTTCTTTTGGTCATCAGTTTTTTGCAATTATTACATGCACTCACATTTTGGTCGATTTTTTAAAAATAGTTTCGAACAATAATGCTTTTTTCATCTTAGTAGCCATAGTGGTTTACGGAAAGACCCAATTGAACCAAACACCAAGTCAAGAAAGAACTGAATAAATGAGGATGAGCCGGCGCCACCTAGCCTAAAGCGTGCAGCTTTCTTGTTATCTCTTGTCTTCTTGTTTTGTTTACATCAAGCTCATATTACGTTTCGCCCGAGTTTCACTCTAGTGATGGATAGGTTGCATTCCCTTCCCTTGACCTTGACGCAAGACGCAATACAATGCAATTTCAAAAAAGGAAGAAATATGCTGTACGTATTTTACAATAAGGTGATTGCATGAAATTCGTTCACCTAATCACTGGCAGGCAGCGCTAGGATCTAGTTATGTTGTGACGTTTGTTAGGAATTGCGTTGGGGCCATAGACAAGAATTGGGGCACATCACAGATGTAAGGCATTGTTAGAATGATTAGAAATCACAATCTCGATCTCGTAAACGCCGAACAAACCAGTATGTGAACAAAACACGTAAAAATGACAGTACTTAGTAAGAATAGTCCGGTTGACGTTGACTCCGCATGGATGAAACTTGACAGATGACAATGACACTATTAACATTTTACCATAAACTCCCTCTACATGCAATCACCCTATTAATGTAGAATTGCATAGATGATCGAATAGGTAGCGACCTATAACGTATCGATTGATAATTGATTACCAGTTATTCGATTAAGTGATCAGCGATTATTCCAAAAATCGAAAAGTGAATAATCGTAATATTCTTAATTTGGAAAGCAATTTAATTTATCGATTAGTGATTTTATCCCAATAATCGATTTTTCGAATTGATAATCGATTATTCACAATCGATTAATCGATTATTCGCAATCGATTAATCAATTGAATAATCGATTATTCGCAATCGATTAATCAATTGAATGATCGATTAATCGGAATTTTCGATTAATCGATCATTTCTCGGCATGCTAAAATAATCGAATAATCGATTAATCGATTATTATAATCGATTAATCGAATATATTGCCCAGCGCTAATCACGAAAGCCCTCCGATAAACATTTTCCTCGAAGCCGCTATACTTACTGCTTCAAAATATTGGAACTTTAAAATGAACAGTACACTTAGAATTTTCGTAGAAGTCTTTAGAAATCCCTAGAAATCCAATACTAGTCTTCAATCTCAGCCCGCAGATATCTTGAAAAGAATAAAAATCACAAAGAGACTCATCCTCAATTCCAGAACTCTAGAATTTTTTTAAAACCTCTCAAATTCCTCAGAGCTCTGTAAAAATCTTCAAAAATCCATAGATATTTTGTAGGAACCTTTGAAAATTCTTAGAAATCCCGTAGAAATATTTAGAAATCAGCTCTAAAGTTTTAACTTTATTTCTTTTCTCGACTGAGTAATTACAGCATATGAGTATCATTAGTCTATAAACATTGTCAAGCAACTTGAAAATAAAAAAATATGTAGAAGCAATGGCGATAAATGAAAATATCACCGACAAGTTGTAGGTACACGAATTATTCACCAAATGGGATAATAATGAAGATTTCACAATTCAATTTCTAGAAATCCCAAACAAATCTTCAGGAATCTCTAGTGATCCCGTAGAAATCTTCAGAAATTCCTAGAAATTCTCACAGGAACTCTCAGAATTCTCGTTGACATAAGATTAGAAACCCCATAGACATCTTCAGAAATCCTCAGAAATTCTTCAAAAATCCCTGAAAATGTCATACAAATCTCTGTAAATCCCTAGGTATCCCTTAGAAATCCTGAGCCTTTTGGAAATTCCTAGAAACCGTAGAAATATCAAAAAATACTTGGAGATTATTGGTAAACTTCAGGGGTCATAGAAAATCCCAGAACAGTCGTAGAAATTCTTGAAAATTTCATACAGATCTCTGGAAATCCCTAGAAATCCCGTAGTGATTCTCAGAAACTTCTGAAAACCCTAGGGAATCCGCAGAAATCTCGTCGAAATAATCCTGTGAGAATTTCCAGAAATCTCCGGGGACCTTGTTGAAGTCTTTCGGGAGCCTTATGAATTTTCAGGAATCTCGTGAAAATCTTCGAAAATCCCTGAAAATTTCATACAAATCTCTGTTAATCCACAGGTATCCCTTAGAAATCCTGAGCCTTTTGGAAATTCCTAGAAACCGTAGAAATATCAAAAAATACTTGGAAATTATTGGTAAACTTCAGGGGTCATAGAAAATCTCAGACCAGTCGTATGAATTCTTGAAAATTCGATACAGATCTCTGAAAATCCCTAGAAATCCCGTAGTGACTCCCAGAAACTTGTAAAAATCCTAGGGAATCCGCAGAAATCTCGTCGAAATAATCCTGTGAGAATTTCCAGAAATCTCCGGGGACCTTGTTGAAGTCTTTCGGGAGCCTTATGAATTTTCAGGAATCTCGTGAAAATCTTCGAAAATCCCTGAAAATTTCATACAAATCTCTGTTAATCCCTTGGTATCCCTTAGAAATCCTGAGCCTTTTCGAAATTCCCAGAAACCGTAGAAATATCAAAAAATACTTGGAAATTATTGGTAAACTTCAGGGGTCATAGAAAATCCCAGAACAGTCGTATGAATTCTTGAAAATTCGATACAGATCTCTGGAAATCCCTAGAAATCCCGTAGTGATTCTCAGAAACTTCTGAAAACCTTAGGAAATCCGCAGAAATTTCGTCGAAATAATCCTGTGAGAATTTCCAGAAATCTCTAGGGACCTTGTTGAAGTCTTTTGGGAGCCTTATGAATTTCCAGGAATCTCGTAAAAATCTTCGAAAGTCCCTGAAAATTTCATACAAATCTCTGTAAATCCCTAGGTATCCCTTAGAAATCCTGAGCCTTTTTGTAAATCCCTAGAAACCGTAGAAATATCAAAAAATACTTGGAAATTATTGGTAAACTTCAGGGGTCATAGAAAATCCCAGAACAGTCGTATGAATTCTTGAAAATTCGATACAGATATCTGAAAATCCCTAGAAATCCTGTAGTGACTCTCAGAAACTTCTAAAAATCCCAGGAAATCCGCAGAAATCTCGTCGAAATAATTCTGTGAGAATTTCCAGAAATCTCTAGGGACCTTGTTGAAGTCTTTCGGGAACCTTATGAATTTTTCGGAATCTCGTGAAAATCTTCGAAAATCCCTGAAAATTTCATACAAATCTCTGTTAATCCCTAGGTATCCCTTAGAAATCCTGAGCCTTTTGGAAATTCCTAGAAACCGTAGAAATATCAAAAAATACTTGGAAATTATTGGTAAACTTCAGGGGTCATAGAAAATCTCAGAACAGTCGTATGAATTCTTGAAAATTCGATACAGATCTCTGAAAATCCCTAGAAATCCCGTAGTGACTCCCAGAAACTTGTAAAAATCCTAGGGAATCCGCAGAAATCTCGTCGAAATAATCCTGTGAGAATTTCCAGAAATCTCCGGGGACCTTGTTGAAGTCTTTTGGGAGCCTTATGAATTTTCAGGAATCTCGTGAAAATCTTCGAAAATCCCTGAAAATTTCATACAAATCTCTGTTAATCCCTTGGTATCCCTTAGAAATCCTGAGCCTTTTCGAAATTCCCAGAAACCGTAGAAATATCAAAAAATACTTGGAAATTATTGGTAAACTTCAGGGGTCATAGAAAATCCCAGAACAGTCGTATGAATTCTTGAAAATTCGATACAGATCTCTGGAAATCCCTAGAAATCCCGTAGTGATTCTCAGAAACTTCTGAAAACCTTAGGAAATCCGCAGAAATTTCGTCGAAATAATCCTGTGAGAATTTCCAGAAATCTCTAGGGACCTTGTTGAAGTCTTTTGGGAGCCTTATGAATTTTCAGGAATCTCGTAAAAATCTTCGAAAGTCCCTGAAAATTTCATACAAATCTCTGTAAATCCCTAGGTATCCCTTGGAAATCCTGAGCCTTTTTGTAAATCCCTAGAAACCGTAGAAATATCAAAAAATACTTGGAAATTATTGGTAAACTTCAGGGGTCATAGAAAATCTCAGAACAGTCGTATGAATTCTTGAAAATTCGATACAGATCTCTGAAAGTCCCTAGAAATCCCGTAGTGACTCCCAGAAACTTGTAAAAATCCTAGGGAATCCGCAGAAATCTCGTCGAAATAATCCTGTGAGAATTTCCAGAAATCTCCGGGGACCTTGTTGAAGTCTTTTGGGAGCCTTATGAATTTTCAGGAATCTCGTGAAAATCTTCGAAAATCCCTGAAAATTTCATACAAATCTCTGTTAATCCCTTGGTATCCCTTAGAAATCCTGAGCCTTTTCGAAATTCCCAGAAACCGTAGAAATATCAAAAAATACTTGGAAATTATTGGTAAACTTCAGGGGTCATAGAAAATCCCAGAACAGTCGTATGAATTCTTGAAAATTCGATACAGATCTCTGGAAATCCCTAGAAATCCCGTAGTGATTCTCAGAAACTTCTGAAAACCTTAGGAAATCCGCAGAAATTTCGTCGAAATAATCCTGTGAGAATTTCCAGAAATCTCTAGGGACCTTGTTGAAGTCTTTTGGGAGCCTTATGAATTTTCAGGAATCTCGTAAAAATCTTCGAAAGTCCCTGAAAATTTCATACAAATCTCTGTAAATCCCTAGGTATCCCTTGGAAATCCTGAGCCTTTTTGTAAATCCCTAGAAACCGTAGAAATATCAAAAAATACTTGGAAATTATTGGTAAACTTCAGAGGTCATAGAAAATCCCAGAACAGTCGTATGAATTCTTGAAAATTCGATACAGATCTCTGAAAATCCCTAGAAATCCCGTAGTGACTCCCAGAAACTTGTAAAAATCCTAGGGAATCCGCAGAAATCTCGTCGAAATAATCCTGTGAGAATTTCCAGAAATCTCCGGGGACCTTGTTGAAGTCTTTTGGGAGCCTTATGAATTTTCAGGAATCTCGTAAAAATCTTCGAAAGTCCCTGAAAATTTCATACAAATCTCTGTAAATCCCTAGGTATCCCTTAGAAATCCTGAGCCTTTTGTAAATCCCTAGAAACCGTAGAAATATCAAAAAATACTTGGAAATTATTGGTAAACTTCAGAGGTCATAGAAAATCCCAGAACAGTCGTATGAATTCTTGAAAATTCGATACAGATCTCTGAAAATCCCTAGAAATCCCGTAGTGACTCCCAGAAACTTGTAAAAATCCTAGGGAATCCGCAGAAATCTCGTCGAAATAATCCTGTGAGAATTTCCAGAAATCTCCGGGGACCTTGTTGAAGTCTTTTGGGAGCCTTATGAATTTTCAGGAATCTCGTAAAAATCTTCGAAAGTCCCTGAAAATTTCATACAAATCTCTGTAAATCCCTAGGTATCCCTTGGAAATCCTGAGCCTTTTTGTAAATCCCTAGAAACCGTAGAAATATCAAAAAATACTTGGAAATTATTGGTAAACTTCAGAGGTCATAGAAAATCCCAGAACAGTCGTATGAATTCTTGAAAATTCGATACAGATCTCTGAAAATCCCTAGATATCCCGTAGTGACTCCCAGAAACTTGTAAAAATCCTAGGGAATCCGCAGAAATCTCGCCGAAATAATCCTGTGAGAATTTCCAGAAATCTCCGGGGACCTTGTTGAAGTCTTTCGGGAGCCTTATGAATTTTCAGGAATCTCGTGAAAATCTTCGAAAATCCCTGAAAATTTCATACAAATCTCTGTTAATCCCTTGGTATCCCTTAGAAATCCTGAGCCTTTTCGAAATTCCCAGAAACCGTAGAAATATCAAAAAATACTTGGAAATTATTGGTAAACTTCAGGGGTCATAGAAAATCCCAGAACAGTCGTATGAATTCTTGAAAATTCGATACAGATCTCTGGAAATCCCTAGAAATCCCGTAGTGATTCTCAGAAACTTCTGAAAACCTTAGGAAATCCGCAGAAATTTCGTCGAAATAATCCTGTGAGAATTTCCAGAAATCTCTAGGGACCTTGTTGAAGTCTTTTGGGAGCCTTATGAATTTCCAGGAATCTCGTAAAAATCTTCGAAAGTCCCTGAAAATTTCATACAAATCTCTGTAAATCCCTAGGTATCCCTTAGAAATCCTGAGCCTTTTTGTAAATCCCTAGAAACCGTAGAAATATCAAAAAATACTTGGAAATTATTGGTAAACTTCAGGGGTCATAGAAAATCCCAGAACAGTCGTATGAATTCTTGAAAATTCGATACAGATATCTGAAAATCCCTAGAAATCCTGTAGTGACTCTCAGAAACTTCTAAAAATCCCAGGAAATTCGCAGAAATCTCGTCGAAATAATTCTGTGAGAATTTCCAGAAATCTCTAGGGACCTTGTTGAAGTCTTTCGGGAACCTTATGAATTTTTCGGAATCTCGTGAAAATCTTCGAAAATCCCTGAAAATTTCATACAAATCTCTGTTAATCCCTAGGTATCCCTTAGAAATCCTGAGCCTTTTGGAAATTCCTAGAAACCGTAGAAATATCAAAAAATACTTGGAAATTATTGGTAAACTTCAGGGGTCATAGAAAATCTCAGAACAGTCGTATGAATTCTTGAAAATTCGATACAGATCTCTGAAAATCCCTAGAAATCCCGTAGTGACTCCCAGAAACTTGTAAAAATCCTAGGGAATCCGCAGAAATCTCGTCGAAATAATCCTGTGAGAATTTCCAGAAATCTCCGGGGACCTTGTTGAAGTCTTTTGGGAGCCTTATGAATTTTCAGGAATCTCGTAAAAATCTTCGAAAGTCCCTGAAAATTTCATACAATTCTCTGTAAATCCCTAGGTATCCCTTAGAAATCCTGAGCCTTTTTGTAAATCCCTAGAAACCGTAGAAATATCAAAAAATACTTGGAAATTATTGGTAAACTTCAGAGGTCATAGAAAATCCCAGAACAGTCGTATGAATTCTTGAAAATTCGATACAGATCTCTGAAAATCCCTAGAAATCCCGTAGTGACTCCCAGAAACTTGTAAAAATCCTAGGGAATCCGCAGAAATCTCGTCGAAATAATCCTGTGAGAATTTCCAGAAATCTCCGGGGACCTTGTTGAAGTCTTTTGGGAGCCTTATGAATTTTCAGGAATCTCGTAAAAATCTTCGAAAGTCCCTGAAAATTTCATACAAATCTCTGTAAATCCCTAGGTATCTCTTGGAAATCCTGAGCCTTTTTGTAAATCCCTAGAAACCGTAGAAATATCAAAAAATACTTGGAAATTATTGGTAAACTTCAGAGGTCATAGAAAATCCCAGAACAGTCGTATGAATTCTTGAAAATTCGATACAGATCTCTGAAAATCCCTAGAAATCCCGTAGTGACTCCCAGAAACTTGTAAAAATCCTAGGGAATCCGCAGAAATCTCGTCGAAATAATCCTGTGAGAATTTCCAGAAATCTCCGGGGACCTTGTTGAAGTCTTTTGGGAGCCTTATGAATTTTCAGGAATCTCGTAAAAATCTTCGAAAGTCCCTGAAAATTTCATACAAATCTCTGTAAATCCCTAGGTATCCCTTGGAATCTTAAATTGTGTTTTGTACGTTCACAAGAATAAACCTGATTTTAGCTCTTCCAGAAATGACAAAAGTGTATATAATTTTAGACAAAACTTTAATGTTGACATTCCTGTACATAGGTTGAGTAGTTCCTCTAAGGGTCCCTTTGTTATGGCTGTGAAATTATTTAATAAGTTACCTGCTTCGTATAAAGTGATAAATAGTTATAGTCTATTCAAGAGAAATGTAAAATATCTGCTACTATCTCATACGTTTTATAGTGTTCAGGAATATCTGAACTGTGTTACACTGGGTGAATGAGCCTTCTACAATGCACCTAACTGTCTGTGATATTTACCATAGTGTATTTACTGATATTTTGTTGTTTATTTCCTGTTTTTTCATTGCTTGTCAATGCTTACTATAATTTTATTATGTACCTACTCATATGCTGTAAACATCAGTCCAAAGAGTGAATAAAGTTGAAAGTTGAAAGTTGAAAGTTGAAATCCTGAGCCTTTTTGTAAATCCCTAGAAACCGTAGAAATATCAAAAAATACTTGGAAATTATTGGTAAACTTCAGAGGTCATAGAAAATCCCAGAACAGTCGTATGAATTCTTGAAAATTCGATACAGATCTCTGAAAATCCCTAGAAATCCCGTAGTGACTCCCAGAAACTTGTAAAAATCCTAGGGAATCCGCAGAAATCTCGTCGAAATAATCCTGTGAGAATTACCAGAAATCTCCAGGGACCTTGTTGAAGTCTTTCGAGAGCCTTATGAATTTTCTCCCAGAAACTTGTAAAAATTCTAGGGAATCCGCAAAAATCTCGTCGAAATAATCCTGTGAGAATTTCCAGAAATCTCCAGGGACCTTGTTGAAGTCTCTCGGGAGCCTTATGAATTTTCTCCCAGAAACTTGTAAAAATCCTAGGGAATCCGCAGAAATCTCGTCGAAATAATCCTGTGAGAATTTCCAGAAATCTCCAGGGACCTTGTTGAAGTCTTTCGGGAGCCTTATGAATTTTCAGGAATCTAGTGAAAAAATCTCCAGAAATCTGAATCAATCTTGTCGAAATCTGTGGAAATTCCTACAAAATCCCTGGAAGTATTCAAAAATCTCTAGAAATTCCGTGAAAATATTCAGAAATCTCTAGGAATTTAAACAAATGTTCAGAAACTTTTTGAGATCCCGTAGGACTCTTCAAAAATACCAAGAAATTCTCACAAGAATCCTCAGAAATCTCGTGAATATTTTTAAAATCACGTAGAATCCTCAGAAGTCATATATTTTATATTTATTCAACAAATGTCGAACACCTTACCAAACAATTTTGGTTTGCCCTCTGGCAAAGGATACCGTATTTTGGATCTAAATTTTGAACTTTGAAGAAAACAAAGATTAAGGTACCTAGGTACGTAAAACTATTCAGTTATAATTTTGGTAAAAATGATTTCGTAAAATAGAAACAGAATCGCTTAACACTGACATAGCGATATCCTTAGCGAGAGAGCTCGGGATTCTGTACAATTTACAGACATTTTCAATAAAGAACTTAGGGATTGTACCTCGCGCACCTATCATTAAACCCATACATTTCACTCAAGCAACATCTGCTGAATCTAAAGAACAGTGCAATTCAAGAGTACCTTAGAAATCTGTCTCCGTCTGAAGCCAACGATTATTCTCTTTGGAAGGCTACAGGAAAATTGAAAAGAACACACCACCCAGTTCCTCCAATTAGAGACCACAACGGGGAATGGGCGAGAGACGATGAAGAAAAGGCAACATCATTCGCCAAACACCTGTCCAACGTGTTTCAACCAAATGTACCAGACAGAACAGATGGAGAAGACGAAATGCAGAATTTCTTGAATGCACCACTGCAACTAGATCTGCCGATAAGAAAGTTCAAGATGAAAGAGGTGAAAAGAACAATACTAAAGCAAACCAATCCCAAAAAGTGTCCTGGATCTGACCTAATCACAGGTCAAATCTTACAAAAAGTTACCGAAAAGTGTATGAACGCCCTCACACAGATCTTCAATGGTATTCTCCTGAGTGGTCATTTTCCGGGTCAGTGGAAGGTGGCTGAGATCATTCTGATACCGAAACCAGGCAAGAAACCAGAACTGGTTACGTCATACAGGCCAATCAGTCTCTTGCCCCTTCTGTCCAAAGTTTTCGAGAAGCTCCTCGCTCCTCCTGAAACGTCTGACTCCAATTTTGGACCAGAAAAAATTAATCCCGGACCACCAGTTTGGATTCAGAAATCTCCATTCCACTATCGAACAGGTTCATAGAATCGTTAAAAAAATCAGAAATGATCTAGACGGGAAAAGGTATTGCTCTGCTGCTTTTTTGGATGTGAGTCAGGCGTTCGATAGGGTTTGGCACCTGGGGCTGCTTTACTAGATCAAGAAAAATCTGTCCTATCATTTTTACCATCTTCTGAAGTCCTACCTAACGGATAGATATTTCTACGTCAAACAACAGGGACAATATACAGAGCTGTACCCGATCAAAGCTGGAGTTCCACAGGGAAGTGTGCTGGGGCCGCTGTTGTACCTTCTTTATACAGCTGACCTGCCAACTACACGTTTAACAACAGTTGCCACTTTTGCGGATGTCACAGCCGTCCTTGCATCACATACAAATCCTGTCTCTGCGTCAAGAAATCTACAAAGGCATCTGGACAAGGTACAGCAGTGGCTCAGAAAATGGAGAATCCGGGTGAATGAGACCAAGTCCACTCACGTCACTTACACCATGAAAAGAGATACCTGCCCTCCGGTTACCCTAAACGGTCAACAACTACCACAGGCTCAAGACGTGAAGTACCTCGCAATCCACATCGATCGGAAGTTGACATGGCAGAAACATATTTTTACTAAAAGAAAGCAGCTTGGTATGAGGTTCAGTAGAATGTATTGGATTATTGGTCGCAAGTCCCAGTTGTCACTCGAAAATAAACTTCTCCTATACGAAACTATTTTGAAACCAGTCATGACATATGGCATTCAACTTTGGGGGATTGCAGCTGCCTCAAATATTGATATACTCCAAAGGTTTCAAAATAAGGTTCTTCGTATAATGGTCGACGCTCCTAGATACGTGCCAAATTTCGTTATTCAACAGGACCTCCAGGTAATACCTATCCGAGAAGAAGTCACGAAGGCTAAAACAAAATATCGAGACAGACTGGATGTACACCCCAACCCGCTAGTCCATGAATTCCTAGTCAGCGCCGCTGAGGAACCGAGGCTCAAGCGGTTCAAACGCTCAATACTTGAATGAATTATATTGTGGTCATTACATGTTTTACCTTGTTTTTAATAACAGTTATTTTATATTACATATCATTGTCATACTTATTGTTTTTATTAGTGTGTGTCACAGGTACTTAGGTATGTTTTAAAGTGTCAAACAGTTTGGGTTACTTAAGAGCAACATTCACTGGAATGCTGCTCACTTGTCATTTTTCTTGAGTTGTCAGTAAGGTTGCTCATTGTTAAGTTTTATTGACAGATTGCAAAGTTTATTAATAAAAAAAAAATCACTCTTTTTAAATTATACTTCTCTTTGAGGTAGGTTTCTTTGAGTAATTGTTGTGTCGTAAATATCACATTTTTAATTCCCGGACAAAATCTTCAGAAAGTCCTAGAACCTCTTGAAAATTCTCAGAAATGTAGTGAAATCTCTAGAATCCCTAAAAATCTTGTAGAAATAGCCAAAGTCCTTGGACCTTGATGGAAATCTCCAAGAATCCTGTAAAGATCTCTAGAACGCCCTTGAAGTTCCCAGAAATCTTCAGGAATTGTTAGAAATTCCTACCAATCTTGTAGAAATCTTCAAGAAGCCTTCAAATTCCCATGAAACTCATCAGAAATGCCTAAAAATTCCATACAAATCTTTAGGAAGCCTTGGAAATCCTGTAGTCTAGGATCTTTTCGGATAAAAAGCAATGCTAGAGGCAAGTCATGTTAAAGTTTGGCAACATGTGTTTTAAGGGTATTTGGACCTCGCTGAATACGAAAACCATTGTTGCCAAGCCGAATTTTGCACCGGAAGCCCGCAATGGGGGGGTAAAGGGGAGGGAAGACCCAAAATCACTATTTCCCACCATTTTTCATGTCGGGACTGCAACCTGTCATTAACGTGGAGTGAATTACATCATATCTTGATTCACTGAGGTCTTATACTACCATATTGACATAATTACTGTCAAAATTTCTAGAGGAGGAAGACTGGTGGGGGAATTGTTGACTGTGTAGATGATTCTTCTTTTCTTTCGATTTTGAGTAAATATAAACATGTTTGGTATCGTTTCCGACTAATTTCTATATTCCCTATTGAACTATGGTGTTCAAATTGCGATAGAAGCGAGTTTAAACAAGTTTTACATGATAAAACATGTTTTTTATCAATATTTTTTTACGTCTTTCAACTGTGTTATTTCACTGCAAATCGGCATTTTTTCTCAAAATTCTCGCGTAGTTCGTTAGTTTCATGTATTTACCATGATAAAGGCATCCAATTGATTTGCCTCTACTTTTTTATATGTAATGAAAAAAATTTTTTTGTGGAAATTCTTTGGCCCTACTTTTCAACTTTGTTTTTTGCTGTATGATGTATGTTTAATCAAAACTCAAGTTTTTCATATTTTAAAAAGTGAAGACACACTCACCGTGGGTTCCACCAAAATATTTAACCAGCTGATAGCTAACTCGAGATTTATTTTGATCAATTCTAGCCAAATGATTAATGTAAATTCAGGTTTCACGCTGAGTAATTAACTAAAGTGTGGTATACTTGCGATTTAACGTATTTTCCAAAATGAATCTACCAACATTGACCAGAAAAAAATCCGTTTAATCTCGGTTTAGCTTAAACCGCTCATAAATTTTTTGGTGGAACCCGTGGTTAGTATGTGAATGTATTGTGTAAAATATACCAGACTAACGAAATACGCAAGAATTGTCGAAAAAAACTCCGATTTGCATTGAAATATCATGATTTATAGAATTAAAAACAAATACGCTAATGAAACTGAAGAGAACTTGGTGTAATCGAAAGCAGATACATTACCCTAAACGTTAAGTTGAATAATACAATTAGGTTTTATCATTTACATTTATTACATTCGATTTCAAAATCTCTTCTACCTCTTCCCTGGGTATTATTAGAGGAATGCGGCTTTTTCGAATATAGGTACATCTCATGAACGTAAATTTTGAGGAGTTGTTCTTTTTTAGAGGTTGATAGTAGAGAACACCTGCCCAAAACGTTCGAAAAAATAGGTAACCTATTTTAGAGCATAATCAAACATACCAAAGAAAATTATTATTACTTTTTTTTGGAGCTGAAATAGAACTTCTTAGAGAAGTTGGAGAAAAGTAACCTCAAGGGTAACTTTTGGAGCTTTATAATTTTATAAAACATTTTGAATAAGGTCTTAAAAGGTAACCTTCTTTGGAGCTTGAGAGAACATCATAGAAAAGTTGGAAAAAGGTAACCTCTTTGGAGCTTAATAGAACATCTCAAAGAAGTGCAAAATTAGTAACATTTTTGGAGCTCAAGAGAACATCACAAAAAAGTTGGAATAAGGTAACCTCTTTTTATCTTAATAGGGCATATCAAAGCCGTTTGGAAGAGGTAACCGTTTCTCGAGCTCAATAGAACATCTCAGGCCTCTCTGAGAGGACTCTTGCCCACTGGGCATCAGGTTCTGACATGAAAAACTCTTCTTTTGAAAAAAAAGTACATTCTTGAATATCTCAGCTAAGGTTTTCTTTATAATGATGGGGTGGAGGACCACAGTTTTTCATCATACAATAAAATAATAGCAAAAAATAAAGTTGAAAAGTACAGTTGGCAGTACAGCCAAACAGTTTTCACAAAAAAATATTTTTTCCATATTTTAAAAGTAAAAGGCACATCAGTCACATGACTGTATTATGTAAAATAGACCAGACTAACGAACTACGCAAGAATTTTGAGAAAAAAATGCCGATTTGCAATAAATAACACAGTTCAAAGTGGTAAAAAAATATTGACAAAAAAACATGTTTTATCATCTAGAACTTCTTCAAACTTGCTCCTATTGCAATTTTGACACCATAATTGACCTGAGAATATGGAACTTGATAGGAAAAGATACCAAACATGTATATATGCACTCAAAATCAAGAGAAAAGAAGAATCATCTTAACAGTCAACATTTCCCCCACCAGTCGCCCCCCTATGGAAATTTTGACAGTAATCATGTCAAGATGATAGTATAAGACCTCAGTGAATCAAGATACGATGTAATTTACTCCACACTGATGACAGGTCTCAGTCCCGGTATCAAAAATGGTGGAAAATGGTGATTTTTGGTCTTTCCCCCCCTTTACCCCCCCATTGCGGGCTTCCGGTGCAAAATTCGGCTTGACAACAATGGTTTTCGTATTTAGCGAGGTCCAAATACCCTTAAAACACATGTTGCCAAACTTTAACATGACTTGCGTCTAGAACCACTTTCAGGCCACTTTTTCAAAAATGATCCTAGTCTACTGTATGAATTGTAAGAACCTAGAAATTCTCAGAAATCTCTAAAATTCAGTAGAAATCTTCAAAACCGTAGAAACCCCATATTTATCAATAATCTCAGCGCGTAGAAATCCTTAAAACAATAGAAATCACATACACAATCATGGTCAGCTCTAGGACTCCCTAGAAAATTCCAAAAATCTTTGGGTACCCTGGATACCCCGTGTGAAAGTTTAGGAATCCCTAGAAATCTCAAACGAATCCTTGGGATGATGCCGTAGACATCTCAAGAGATCTCTAAAAACTCTCACAGGTATCATCAAGCATTTTATTAGTATATTTATAAATCTCGTAGAAATCCAAAAACCTTGAAAAATATCCAGAAACCCCTAGAAATCTTACACAAATTTCTATATTTTTTTCCTCTCAAGAATCCCTAGAAACCCTATAAATATCAAAACATTGTTAGAAATTATTGGTAATCTTCAGAAGTCTTCAGAAATCCCTGGAATTGTCGTAGAAATTTCTATAAATCCCAAACAAATTTTCGTAAATCCCTGAAAATCTCGTAGTGATCCCAAGAAATCTCTGAAAATTTCCAGAAATCCACAGAAGTCTCGTGGAAATTTTCAGTGGAATCCTGGTGATTATCCAGAAATCTTGTAGAGATCTTTTGATCCTTGTAATCCTTGAGATCCTTGTAAATTTTCAGAAACCTCATTGAAATCTTCAGAAATTTCAAGGAATCTTCAGAAATTTAGAAGAATCACTGTTCTAATTGTCAACATTGTAATAACTGGTTCCGTTATGCTTTAGTTCTCTTTGTAAAGTCTGAATCTATACAAACTGGTGAATTTTTCAGGATTGTTCAGTTAGCTTCACAAGTTCGTAAAAAAAAGTGTATTTTGTATGGTTTTTGGTGAATTGATTGAGAAAACGCCTAGAAAAATGGTTTAGCTGAGAAGCTGTAATTATAATGGAATCAAGTTAAAAAGAAGTCCGGCTGATCTGAAGCACAACGAAAACGTCTGCCAGGTGCAGTTTTGGGTACAATTTGGCTATAGCATGGCCCAAAAGATGCAGAATTAATTTTCCAGATAGTGTGAAACTCAAAACGGGCAATGGGGTGGAGTGATCAGTATTCTACCATGAAACCAATCGTAGCCCGAGTATAGATTACAGAGCGTGGAAAATATATGTATTTTGCATTTTTAAAATCAAAATACTTTTCCGAAAAATGTAAAGCTACCTGAATTAAGCCAAGATGCAAATTAAAAATAGTTGTCAATCAAGTGTATTTAAGTACAAAATACTTGAATGTATTTTAAATACGTATTGAATACGAAATACTACTTGTATTTGAAATACCGCCCAGCCCTGTGTACGCATTCCAAATTTCGAGTCGATCGGGTCAACGGTTCGGCCGTTATCGTGGAAGATTACAAACAGACCCACAGACGCACACGCACAGATAGATATCATTCTGAAAATGGTCTTAATCATCTTGCGGGGCCTCAAAATGAATACATCCGGCGAAATCTTGGAACTTTTTTCTGCTAAACGTATGAACATTATACACGCCTTTAGGGCGTGATTGATCACCCTGTACCTGTACGTTAAACGAATGAAACTTTTGCATAAACGCGTCGTTTTCTAGCCTTACCATAGTATGGATGAAAAATTTCATTAAAGTGAAAATATACAGGGTGGCCCATTGAAAACGGGACAGACAGATTTTCGAGCATTCGCCCTCATTTTGTTGAAATAAGTCCGGATAGGTCAACTTTGTCTTCAAGGGGGACGTTCAACTACTATTAATTGAGCAGGAGTTTCACCCGTAGAGTTTCACCCCCCGTAGTCAGGGTGGCAGCCCCTTCGAAAATTTCAAATGACAATTGGGGTTGAGTGATACATCATTTCAAAACTGGTTCAATTGTCTTTATAGCGGTATTAATTTTTTCCGATTCGATGCAAAATTTTCAAGATAATACTAATTTCGGTGTTTTTGGAGGGTTGCACCCCCTTCTAGGAGGCTGGCTCAAAGTTGCGGAACCCATGACGGGGCTTATGTCCGACAAGTAACCATGTTACAGAATACAAACAAATCATGTCAAGTGCCCGAAAATTTGTCTGTTTCGTTTTCGTTGGGCCACCCTGTATAAAAGTTCATACATAAATTCAACATATCACCCATGCTGAAATCACTGTCGCCGTCCTAACAGCTGTGTGTTATGTTCCAAAAGAAATAAAGTTTTATGCAGTAATCAAATAAAAATGCAATATAGGCACTAAAATAACAACGGATGTCGTACGTTGAAATTGAAAGTTATAGGGATGAGTTGGATAAGACGGGGTGCGGTGTATGAAACATTGAAACAAGAGAATTCTCACCCGAGCTATGGGCACTGGACCTGCATAGAAGTTGATTCAGAATCTACCTCATAATCCTCTGTTTCTCAATTTAGTGAAACTACTCAGAGCCGTGATATCTTTGAGAATGTTTATCATGCTTAAGCGTCTCCAGTACCAGAGCGGCAACCAGTTGTACATAATACATTGATTTTTGAGATTTCTCATGAAATTGTAACGTAAATCATTATTCGGATCTGTAGCGCCATTATTAACATGACTCTTCATGTCTTGTAAAAAATATCGCCGATTTGTGTGCATCTACTTTTTTGTAATATTGATAATGAACTCAATTGAAAAAATATTAAAATCGCTCCTAAGAGAAAGTAGACTCCAGTTTGTCTGCCAGCTATGAGAAAATTGACAATTTTTTCAGTAAAATGGTTGATGCAAGTTGACATTATTCATATTCCACCTTTTGTACCTTTTTTCTCAGGAATAACGTTTTGGTCAATAGCTAAGTGAATTCATTTTACGATATCGCGGTTCATGTTTCTGTCGTTAGAATTCAAGAACAGTTCAGGCGGTCTTTGCAAAAATATCACGTTCTTTGTTTTCAATAGAGACTATTATACAGAGTGATATTAATGTGTCCGGTCATCTTGAAGCTGCGTAATATGGAGATGTAGTAGAGTGCTGTTTTTTTTTGTTGAAAAAATTCTATCTCTTTCAATTTTGAAGCTATGAACAGATAAAATTTGGTCCTTCGATCGCTCCTATTTTCGTTGTTTCAAAAGTTTTAGCAAACTGTTCATGGAAGAATAATAAGTACCTACAAAAAATCAACCGCTGAAGCTGTATTCAATTTCTGTTTTTTTTTTATACAGGGTGAGTCATAAACAGACTCCTAACAGACTTTAAACAGTTTTCTGAAATCTTTTGAAACCACGAAAATAGAAGCGATCAAAGGACCAAGTTTTGTCCCTTTATAACTTCAAAATTGAAAGGGATAGAGTTTTTTTCAACAATTTTCCAGCACTCTACCACATCTCCATATTACGCAGCTCCAAGGTGGCTGGACCCTTCGGAATCACCAGTATGTATATCCCCTTAATAAGAATCTTAAGCAGCCTATCAGACATTAAATAAAGAGCTTCCATTATCACCCTTTCGGTTCAATCAATCAGCAACACGTCATTCATCAGGATCTAAAACATCACAATTCGATTAGTTCTCAGTTCTCGTTCTCTGCCCTTCTCCCATTTATAGTTTTTTTTTCCTGTAAGACTGAAACGGAATAAGGATATTGCACGGCCGAATTGTTGGCAAACAACTTTGGGAAATCCGCAGTTAAGCAAGGATTAACGATTGGTCTAAGCCAGGCGAGGAAAGCCTAGGGGTCTCTGTCTTGTTTTTTCCACTCACAACTCAAACGCTGATGCGAGAAGCAGAAACCATAAATTCCACATTTCGTATAGCCGAGCAGA
The DNA here is from genome assembly GCA_949128115.1 of Anaspis maculata. Taxonomy (NCBI): domain Eukaryota; kingdom Metazoa; phylum Arthropoda; class Insecta; order Coleoptera; family Scraptiidae; genus Anaspis; species Anaspis maculata. The sequence continues at coordinate 3,042,683 of OX421964.1, forward strand.
ATTTATTTTGCCATCCATTCGTTCGTCCATCCCGCCTATGCTGGCAGGATGCTTTTAATCCTGCATTCTCACACCCGGTAAAAACTTTTAAAGCTCAATTTTATTGGCCGTGAATGCGCGATGTTTAATTTATATATATATATATATATGTAATTGCGTAGTTGTAATTTGTTTCCTGCAAATTATTTGCAATCCTTCTCTCCAATTCCATTTTTTCCACCCGAATAGACGTTTCGAACTAAAATTTCCATAGGCTCCTGGATACCAGTCGGGAAAGTTTTGGGATGACACAACCGATTTTTTTCCAACTATCTCTGCCAAGTGGTTTTCACTGTATGTACACAGTGCGTCTTTTCCGTAATGATACCCCATTGTTTGAACCCTGGTTAAAATCTCATTTAAACTACAACAGTGATGTGGGAGTATTTAATTGATCAAATTTTATGATGTTGAAAATTCAAACGCGATGAAAGCTAAAACAATCAATTCATGAGTAACGATATAAAGACAGCTGCGACAAAAAAATTGAGTGAAATATATTGCGGATCGTGAACGGAAAGTGATAAATTATGCATCCTGAGTCTGAGGGTTGTTCGAAGCACGAATTATTCGAGTGATGATGAATGAGGGTTGGTTGGTTGGTTGGTGCCATGACTGTGTCTTGGATAAATGAACGTGGTAAATACACCGTACCCAAGGTGTTTTAGTGATAGAGCTACGAACCTCAAGGGTAGCCCATTAAAAGCCATCCCTAAAAATATAATGGCTTATGTCCGAAGATGCTTCGATATTAAAGTTGAAATTTTAAATTTTATTTTCTGATCTAACTTCCATGTCATTGTTAGATATGGACAGGGAGCTGCTGCCTCAAAACTTACGTCATAAGGTACATGATTTTAACCCTGTAGGTCTAATGTGCGTTGATAAGGTTGTTAAAAATTCCTTTGTCTTACATGTCAGACCGGGGCTTTAGGCTGGTATGAGCCTGTTAATTTTCGAAAAAATGGCAAAAAATTTACGTCATAAGGTACATGAATGGAACCAACTGGATTTTGTGTGGGAACATCCCCTTGATCAAAAATCTGGTCGTAAGACAAAATTGTTGGGGGCTTTCGGTCCATAAGACAAGTTTGAAATTTTCAAAAAAGGACCAAAATTTATCAATTTTTTCACTGGCGTTTTGTTGACTAACTCACTAAATGTGATATATATATATATAAATAATTTATTCAAATAAAATAAATTAACACCTTTCTATATAAAATAGATTGCCTAAGACAAAGGATACCGCATCATAGTAAATTTTCTAATTAAGTTGAATAAGTAATTTGATAAGTTGGAATTTATACATAGAGTTAAATTTTAAATTGAGAACATATGGTGTTTGAAAATTCTGATGGAATCCTTGAGTGCGGATAATGCGATATCCTTTGCCCTTCTGGTCGATACATTAAATAACTGACAGAAATTTGTGATAAAAAATTTGGGAATGGTTCCCCGAGCTCCTATAAGGTACCCGAACACTTGAATACTATCTATATCATATTTTGTTTTGAAATAAGATATAGTCGGTTCATAAATGGTTCGCTTTTCAACATGGACAGCTTCAGGTTGTTCTTTGCTATCTTCAAATCTTATAGTTGGATCTAGTATGTATCCTTTCCGTCGCTTTCTGTCAATGGCAAGAACGTCAACTCTTCGCCAGCTGCCGTTGTCTGCCAAACCCGGTACCTCTCCTTTGGTTTTGAGAATTTTCGCAAGGGATGCTCGGATTGTGTGATGGCGTGCATTGCGAAGAGCTTCACCAAATGGACATACACCAAGAATGTGCGGCAATGTTTCAAAAGCTACATTATTCTCAATGCCGACACTACAGCGGCGACATCGGTTGCCGTCTTGGCTTCGTCCTGGGGTGGCTCTGCATGCCGTTACGTTCCCGTTCATTTTAATTGCTTCGGTGTATTCGGAGTTCGTCAGGCCCTTTCTGGTTGACATCCAGGAATTTGCCGGTGTGTATTCTGCAAATAGTATGACTCCACGGCCCTTGTGGGGCAATTTACACCACTGCGAGAATTCCCTCAGACGTAGTATCTTCCTAATTTTCGTAGAATTAAGAGAAGAATCTTCCGTGCTAATTTCAAGATCTTCAGAAGCAGTCAAATTCAGGGCTTTTAGACATATTTGTTTCTCGTTTGTTAGGTTCATGATCCGTGGAACAAGTTGGTTATTGGATTTCTCCAAAGTTTTGCAGATATTGAACCTCTGTAGGAAGGCTTCCCAAGAAGCTTTTATGAGTCCTAGCCCTTTATGAGTGCGAGGTGAGTACAACAGGTGGTCTGGTGTGTCGGACGGAATACAAAGAACTTCTTTTACCGCTGATTTTATCATTTTATCCAAGTTGTTGGGAAATGATTTAGGCATCATGTGAGCTGGAGTTGTTTGGTAGGGATATACAAGGGTTGGCCATATATACTGGTTAAGTACTGTAATCTTCTGGTCTTGATGTAAAAATGGAGAACTGACCACTTGTCGTATATTTTCATTCAAGTCCTTGATGATTTTTGATTCATTGAAAATTATTGTGTTGTTGAAAGATACTCCTAGATATTTGACTGTTTTATCGTTACCAATAGAGTTGACAATGGTGTTATTAATAAAGAACTCCTTTTCAATTAATTGTCCATGGCGGATATGGATGATTTGTGTTTTCGAATCATTGAGACTATTGAGAGAAAGGCCTATCTCTGAAAATCGTTGCTGAGCCATTCTCAACAGAAAGAAGGCAGAATCTCCATTATTAGCAACCAATACCGTATCGTCTGCGAAACCCATAATGGAGATTTTTGGTACAGAGTCACAGATGGAAAAACCATAAAACTCGGCAATTCCTGGCTCGGAGATATCACTTAGGATGTGATCTGTACACATATTGTAGAGAATAGGAGAAAGTGGCGCTCCTTGAAGAAGACCCCTCTTCAGTTCAATTGGTTTCGTTTTCCCTAGGCTGGTTTCGATTTGGATGGAGTTCCCCCTTTGAAGTTCTATTATAAGTCGTTTGAATCGAGATGGGATTTTTGTGGCATTCACAGTTTTCTCTATTTGTTTCAAACCAACGTTGTCATATGCTTTGCTTATGTCGAGGAACATAGTGGTCATGTCTTTCTTTTGCTGCTTAGCGGCTGTTAGAATGCCTTGTAGTATGCTAGAGTTAATAAAGGTGCCAGGTGTTGATGTGAAGCCTCTTTGATTTTGATTAAATGTAATAAATGGAGAGATCTTTCTGATGATCACTCTTTCAATAATACGTCTTATCAGGGAGCAAATTGATATCGGACGCCAGTTACTGGTCATACTCGGATCACTTCCTTTGAAAATCAATATCGTTCTTGCATTTTTAAGGCTAGTTGGGACGTATCCGGTGTTTATGATTCTATTTGTCAACAGGAGGAGTATTTCAGCTACTTGTTTCGATTTAAGTGAACGTAAAATGATTCGATCTGGACCAGGTGCAGTGTCAATTTTGATTAATTTGATGGATTGTTGAATATCTTCAAGAATGATCTCATTGTCGGTGTCAGTCATAGATGTGTCAGTTTGATTGAAGTTCATGTCGTAAGCATCTTCGCCGGTAGTTTGGGATGTTGTGTTGTTTTCTGTACCAAAACGTTCAGAAAATGCTGCTGTGAGGATATCCAATGGAATGCTGCATACCTCTTGCTTTGTGTTGTCCATAACTTTTCTCACAGCCACACGTCGTCTGTTGTAGAAATTGAATTGTACGCTTTCGTACAGGTATTTTTCTTTCCTTTTTTGCCTGTCCCTTTTCGTTTTTCTTTCAGGATTACTTGTCTTCTTGAAATTATTGTTGGTGTGAACCATTGTACTTTTCCGTTTTTTTCTCAATTCATAGTAACGTGTCGCTGGATGTTTTGGCCCAGGAAAGTATTTTAGCGACGAGGCTATGAAGGACTGAAAGGCTTTGATTGTGTTGTCGAATTCTTTGTCAGTCAACGCAAGAGAGAACTTTTTGTTCCATTCAGAGAGATCTTGTAGGTATTTTTCGAATTCTGCAGAGGGTGGATAGCTTTCGGTCTCGTCTTGATCAACTTTGAGAGCTGGAATCTCCTCAATATAACGCTCTGTAATTTGTTGTCGGTGTTCATTTGGATGAGCTTTGCTTATATGTATCTTTACACTTCTGTATTTTTTCCCGCAATGTGGACAAGAAGAGAGCAATGTTGGTAATGCCTCGTCCACTTGTTGTTTTGTTTCGGGCCGCGGTGTATCCAATGGGCAAAGCATGGCTGTTACATTGTTGTTGGTCTCGTTTCTTTCATTTATTTTTCCACTCCGAAGTTTACTCGAGCTGTTATTGAGTGTTGCATCTTCTGTGTCAGTGCTTCTATGCATTTTGGAGCGATGAATTCCAATTCCGGTCGCGTTTTTGAACGATTTTCCGCAGTGGCATGTCAGTTGCGTCAAGGGGGTATCCACGAACGAGACCGAGCTTTTTGCTGTCTCCGATGGCCCAGCTTCTTCGGCGTCTTTTCTTGAGATCGTCCAGGACTTTATCCTTTTAGCAAATTGTCCGCTTGATGGATATTTTTGTGGAACATATTCTTCGTCTGATGACAGCGACATGACATGTAATCAGGATGAAAAACGGAATCGATTTCCATGTTAAAATACAAGGTGTACGATTTGAGAAAATTTTTTCGATGTTGCACCCTGTAAGCAATGTACCATTAAACATTTTTGTGGACAGATTCAAAACCTGCGTGAAAAATCATGTGAGAATTGTTTTTCATTCCTGGAATTATGCCAAAGGAGAAGTCTCCAGGAGGAGGTAAATTTTGGCCTTTTTTGAAAATTTCAAACTTGTCTTATGGACCGAGAACCCCCAAAAATGTTGTCTTATGACCCGATTTTTGATCAAGGGGATGTTCCCACACAAAAACCTGTTGGTTTCATTCACGTACTTCATGACATGAATTTTTGACATTTTTCGAAAATTGACAAGCCTATACCAGCCTAAAGCCCCCAGTCTGACATGTAAGACAAAGAAATTTTTAACAATCTTATCAACGCACATTAGACCTACAGGGTTAAAAATCATGTACCTTATGACGTAAGTTTTGAGGCACCAGCTCCCTGTCCAATACTGATATTGACGCAACGTATAATTTGGTGTTGGAAACGCGACAGCATCTTTGCTCAAAATTCTCCAGTAAAAAGAATATGTCAACACCCGTAGCGTTCCTGGACACTGGTCATAAAGGGTGATTCATTCGAAGGTACTTTTTTTAGTAGGCTTTTTATGACCGATCAAACTGTCAAACCGCCAAACTGTTTTGGTATTGTTGTTAAGTATTCTTTGGCAACTTACCATCTGCAAGAACTGAAGCCGACCGATCTTCCAAATCGTCACCTTTGGGCTCTTGAAAAAGTTGATGAAAATCCATTTTTTTTGGGCCAGAATTTCGATCAGCATTTCTGGCTTTATAGCTACGTTAACAAACAAAATTGTCGTGTTTGGGCTGAAGAGCAACCCGATGAGGTTCAAGAGCTGTTATTACATCCAGACAGAACAACGGTTTGGTGTGGTTTATGGGCTGGTGGAATCATCGGTCCATATTTCGTCAGGGCGGTCGGCACGTTTCTTTGAATGGCACCCGCTATCGCGCCATGATATCAGACTATCTGCTGTCCGCGATCTCGGCGACATTTGGTCCCAACAAGACGGCGCTACTTGTCATACAGCCCGTTGAACCATGGCATTACTGCGAGAACATTTCGGTGTACAGTTAATTTCACGCTTCGAACCAGTGAATTGGCCGCCTAGATCATGTGATATCACGCCCCTAGACTTCTTTCTTTGGGGCTACGTGATTTACGTGAAGTCCAAAGTCTATGTGGATAAGCCGGTTACAACTGAGAAATTGGGAGCCAACATTACTCGCGTCATTCGCCAAATACCACTCGAGATGCTCCAACGTGTCATAAATGCCAAGAATAGTTCTTTCGTTTAATATTAAAGATTACCCGATAAAATGTTTAATTTTTATTTTTTTCAATTTAAAAAAAAAGTACTTTCAAATGAATCACCCTTCATATCTGCATTTTCAGATGAACGTTTCGTTTCTGACGAGCGATATTCCCTTGAGCTTTTCAACACCATTGCACTGAAACACCCTGTAGTAGGTCGCAGCACTCGGAAGCAAAGTGGACTTTATTATTTATTTATAACGTAACTTCAACGTGCTGCCTCGATTACTGCAATATGTGGGTGCCATATAAAGTCTGGTGCACTTTATAAGGAGCATATAAGCGCAAGATACGACTTTGTCGCGGCAAGCCGAGCTTTCCGTTGAATAAGACATGCCGTCTGAAATTTCAATATCAAGGAGACATGCGTATGAGCAGGCGGGTAATAACAGGCATCCAGCATGATATCCAGGACCAGGAGAGTGGGTCATTATTCAGGAGAACTGTAGAAAGAACGAAGCTCATACCGACGAAATGTAAACGTTCGAGTTTTCGTTCAAACATTGCGGAATCGCAGAAAATTGTATGGCTTTTGATTGGTTGAAAGCGTTGAAAGGGATTTGGATATCAAAAATTCCAATATGATGCAGGTAAGTACCAAGTCCAGTGGTGAAAGATCCGGGTAACGCGCAGGCTAGGATTGATCTCCCCGCTGAGACAAAAAGAACGCCCCGGAAACATCGGTCAAAATAAATTGAAATTTAGCGATGCAATTTTTAGCTAGTGACTTTCATTTTACGTCATAAGAAAGCTAAAACTTTGCGCTTTCATTTCAAAATAAAGAAAATGAGAATCCGATGTGCAACTTTTTTGTAATTAACGAATGAAAACGGGACACTCTTAATTTGACACTCTTAAGGGCATATTTTACGCGACGACAATCCCGCCGGCAATGGTGAATAAAAATGCCGCATTGTTGTCGATTACAGAAAACTAAACGAAAAACCCATCGACGGTATCATTCGCCGAATATCAATGATGTTCAAGAAAAACTGTGATGTTGCCAATATTTAACTACGTTTGACCTAGCTTTTGGGTTGCACCAAATTGTAATTGCCTCGTAAGATATAAAAAAACCGCATTCACAGTCGAAAATTGGCACTACGAGCATCTCCGGATGCCTTTTGTCTTGAAAAATGATGCGGCAATTTTTCAGCGTGTTATAGAAAATATCCCACCCGACGGCAACAAAAATGCCGCATTGTTGACGATTACAGGAAGCTGAACGAAATCACCATCGACGGTACACTTCAGATGGTAGCTTCTGGGTTCCACCAAATTGAAAGGACAGGAATATATCCACAACACCACCTTCACAGTCTAAAATAGGCAGTATGATTATCTACGGATGCCCTTCGGCTTGAGGAATACTGCGGCGATTTTCCAGCGCATTGTTGAAAATATTTGACGAGGGCTATAAAACGAGTGCTGTCTCGTTTACTGAAAAAATACAGTTAGTTTCAGCGTGTTACCTCGGAAACATTTAGTTACCCCGAATAGAGTTTTCAAAAGTCAGAACAATAAAATTTCGAGAAATCGCGTAGACAGAACCGAGTTTTTGAGGACAAAAATCAATGGTGTTACACCTCATGTTTTAATAGTATATTATAATACAAGTTTTATAAGACATCGTATTGTCACACGCGTTATTTTCAATTGACAAGTGTAACAATAGGTCTTATAAAACGTGTGTTGTATACAATTTTTTTTCCTATTTTGCAACTATTCGTGCAAATGTATGATGTTTTTTTTTCTGTTTGCAGCAAAAACTGGACTTGGAGATGGTGGCCTACAGGAAGAGCAACTGGATGGCGTGGGCCGGACTCGGCCTGATGTCGGTCCAGTTCGGCATTTTGGCCCGGTTGACCTGGTGGGAGTATTCATGGGATATCATGGAACCCGTCACGTATTTCGTTACGTACGGCACTGCGATGGCATGCTACGCCTACTTCGTACTAACCAGAGAGGTGATTATGACTTACACAGTTACACTTCGATTTTATTACGCATCAGTGGAATATAATTGCACTGCAAGTGAACGTTGGAAATCTTGAGTTGCGCTTGAGCCGAAGCCCAGAGACCGAAACGGCTCTTAACTTGTCAAAGTTGAGCTTTACTGCAGGGAAGAGTTAGTTCTAAACATAAAACTGCGTCGGCAACAGGCTGCTGCAATGGTTTGGGAAGCGTGACTTGAGCTAAGAGGTATTTTGTAGAAAAATAAATTGGCCAGCAATGTCTCCAGACGTCACAAAAGCGTTTTCGATAGTGTGCAGCCTTACGATTTTGCTCCATTTTCGCAACTGAACTATGAGCTACATATTAATACGGGCCTAATTCTTCATAATAATTTTCACAGAACAAAATTCAGTTTAGGTAGGTATCTTGTAGCTAAGTTGTTATTCAAATGAATGGAAGAACAGGCGAAGCCAAGCACGTCGCCGTGAATCACTCGGTAATAATAGGAATTTTTTGCGTGTATCGATATTATCTGATCAGGCCCAATATACCGCCTGCCTACCCACGTTATTTCTCTTCCGCTAATTTCTCACTGGTCCTATATAGCCATTCCCACCCCGTACAATGTGTGGAGCGATATCCGAATATTCATTATTCAGCCAGAACTCGGCTTCTTATAATGGGATTCGGGCCGCATAATGCGGCTTTAGAATCTAATTATTATTGATCAGTTCTACAACACTTTGGGGTGTAATTTATTAATATTAGATATTGCGCTTTCCGGGATGGAGGTGCGGGTAGGTGGGTGTTGTTTTCCTGTACCACTACCAACTGCGAGAGAAATTATGCAGACGCCTCCTCATCGACGCCGGCCGTCCATTATACTTTGCCAGAATTCATTGTGGCTGGTCTATTTATCTAAATTAATCGCTTGAATAGAAGAAGCTCATACCCCATAATTTTTTTTTTGCCCTGCATCAACTACTAGGTTATTAGCAGGTTTGCCTGTGTGGGTTTTTTTTAGTAACGATATAACAGTATTGACGATAACAACGAAGACATTTTTGGAACAGTGGGGATTAATCAGTGTGGTTTTGTTTCGATGGCTTTCTCGTTTCATCCCTTTTTCCGGGAAATCACCGCACGATAGTAGATGCCCCAGTACTAGGAAACTTTTTTTTTAATTTTTGCTCTAAATATTAGGTATTACGTCTCCCACCTTGGAGTATTTCCAATACATGGATAAAGTTTCAACCTGTGATCCTCTGATTGTTTTGATGAGTCGATATTAAGTACTTGTGTGACGTCCCGTATCACGTATTCAAAATTCAAATTACCCGGCGCCTCCGCCATGTCGCGGGCAAATATTGCTACTCTTGTTAGCGGTTGGTAGGACTCAAGTTGTATATGCACAGAGATCTATAAAACATCCTTCTTTTTCCCATAAATAGAAAGAAAGACATTTTATAACAACATTACATATTCCCCAACATCCAGGGTTGCTTTACAACAAAGAATACTTATAACAACAATGTATAACAGTGAAAATAACAATCATGATAGTAATAATAGTATATTATTCAACGAGCCGTGTAATAAATGCCATCACTCAAGATGATGCAATTTGCCGACACGAGCCTTGGCGAGTGTCGTAAAGCATCCGAATGAGTAATAGCCATTACCCGCGAGTAGAATACTATGCTCTATCCAGTCTTATTGGAAAATGCAGTTATGTATGCGTGCATTATTCAATAGGATTGGATAAAATAGTTTTATTTTATAGAAAATTGAATCGGATGAGACTGCTTCAATTCGGGATCTTCGGCGATTTAAAGTTTCTTTATTTCACTAGTGATTTAGTTTCTTATAATTCATTTCATTTCATTAGTAATTTAGTGTTTCTTTTTCAATTCAATTTCGAAAAGTTCCTCATACCTAGGTACTTCTGAAAACATACTAAATTTCTACCGTTTGAGGCTTCCTTATTGAATCAATAACAAGCACTGTAAGGAAGTTTTTATTCACTAGTGATTTTTTTTTCTAAATTTGAAATCCCAAAATGATTACAACCTATCTGTTTAGATGATAGGTAATTTGTATGTTTGTGAAAATCATGTGGGAGAATGCCCAGTGGCAAGCTCCCTCTCATACATCGCCGTCGGCGATGAGTAGGACAAGTGGGTGTCTTCTTGATACTTAGATAAGTTTAAATCATCAGAATCTAGTTGGCAGATCAGTAGGACACTAGTGAATTGAATAGTTTTATTTCATACAAAATTGAATCACGGATCAATAAAACTGTCTCGCTCCAAGATTTTCGGTGATTTAAAATGTTTTTATTCCACTAGTGACTGAGGGTTTTTTTCAATTCAATTTAGACAAGTTTCCTCAGATTTCTGAAGGGATTTACAATGTCAAAATAGAATGAAATTTTTTGCAGATTCAACAGTTTTTAGTATCTTCATTAAATTAATAACAACCACTGTAAAGTAGTTTTTATTCACTAGTGAATCAAATTGATGTATGTATTTCATTCATATTCTAATCGCGAATTTAAAAAAACTGCCTCGTTGCAAGGTTTTCGGTAGTTTAAAATGTTTGTATTTCATTAGTGATTTTTTTCTATATAATTTATTTCACTAGTGATCCAGTATTTTTTCAATTAATTTTGACAAGTTTCCTAAGACTTCTGAGTAGAGGTTATAATATTAAAATTGAATGAAACATATTCAGTTTTAACAGTTTCCAGTATCTTTAATGAATTAATAACAATCACTTGTAAAGTAGTTTTTATTCACTAGTCAATCAAATTATTTCATTCCGGTCAGAATTGAATCACGAATCAAATAAAACTGATTCGTTCAAGGTTTTCAGTGTTTAAAAATGTATTAATTTCACTAGTGATTAAGTTTCTTTTCAATTTATTTCACTAGAACTCAATCATTTAGTTTCTTTTATTCAAATCTTGACAAGTTTCTGAAGACTTCTGCTTGGAGGTTACAAGTTTTAAACAGAGAAGAAACTAAATCACCAGTGGAATGAAAACAATTTAAATTACTAAAAACTTTGGAATGAAGCAATTCGTTACATTCGTGATTCAATTCTGAATGGAATAAAAACAATTAAATTCACTAGTGGATACAAATTTCCTTACAGTGGTTGTTATAAATTTATTGAAGACGTTTAATTACAAATATAAATACAAATAATTTTATTGTTTCTCAACTACACAGACTGTAGGATAAACAAAAGAAGACGTTTCATTTATCTCACTAGTGATTTGTTGAATTGTTGAGTGTTGTTGTTTTGAATCACTTTTTCAACAAGTCTCTTCAGGCTTCTGAGTATCATAACTGAATAAAACATATTCAATTTTTGCCGTTTCAAGCGTCTTAGATTATTTGGTAACAACCATTAACTGTTGAACAGCTTTTATCCACTAGTGAATAAAATAGTTTTATTTCATACAAAATTGAATCCCGAATGCGATGAAACTGCTGCATTTCGTTTCACTAGTGATTTATTTTTTTGTAATTTAATTTATTTCATTAGTAATTTAGTTTTTTTTAATTCAATTTTGGCAAGTTCCCTCATCATACTTCTGAAAACATATTTTATATTTTACCATCTGAACTGTCTTTATTGGATATATAACAACCACTGTGAGGAAGTTTTCATTCACTAGTGAATTAAATAGTTTTATTTCATTCAAAATTGAATCACGAATGTGACCAAAACAGCTTTATTTCAGGTTTTAGCTGATTTAAGATGTTTTTGGGAGCTAATAACTCTCAGCGGTTGATGCTCTCAAGACCCAAAATAAAAAAGTTTTTGTTTCACTAGTGCATCTACATTGTTTTCCATTTATTTTTGACAAGTTTTCACAGATCTCTAACTAAGGGTCGAATGTCAAAATTGAAACAATTTTAGCGTGTTTATCAAATTAAGAACGACCACTATAAGGGAGTTTTTATTCACTAGTGAATTGAATTGTTTAATTTCATTCAGAATCAAATCTCGGGCCATACGGCAATACAGTTACCATACATATAAATGAAGAGCTTCGGGGTTTCAACAAAGCTAGAGTGAAGTGTAAACGGTGCTTCAGAATTTTGTAAGCAAGTGTCACAAATATCCTCAAATGACGCAATTTCAAGTAATTTAATGAAAACTCAGCTCAAGCCCTCTAAACGAAGCTTCAGTTGCACGAGCAGTCCATACAGCCATGTAAATAAAAAGCTCGTGCGTAAACAAAATCATAATTGAAATGTAAGAGGTAGTAGGGAAGCTGTAACAATGTATGTTTGATTGCATAATTTTTGATGATATATGATAGATTGGGCCGCTATTCTTGAATCGTGTGAGAAACTCACACGGGTGAAATGCAACCCACTCGTGTGACAAAATCACATGCCAGTCCGAATCATGTATTCTTGAAGTGTGGGAGAAACGGCCAATTCGGTTTCTTTCGCAGTTGTCCGTTTCCCGTAACGTGTTCCGAGCCCCCACACGAAGCCGCCGCCCGCGATGATACTTCACGCCGTATAATGGTGCAACCCATCCCATGTGAGTTTTCTCGTCCACTCTAAAGTAGATGAGAACCATTCTCACATGGTTTTAGGCAACTCTCGCTACATCAGTGTGTCGCGGATTGCATGAATCTCCCAGGGACTTTTCTCACACGATTCAAAAATTGCGGCCCAGGGTACCTATTCTTGAAAGTGTGGGAGAAACTCCTTGGAAGTTTTATATAATCCGTACTACACTGTTGTAGAGAAAGTTGCCTAAAAAACACGAATTTGGGCAACATTTGCTACATTAGTGTACTGCGGAATGTATTTTACTCCCAGGGAGTTTCTCCCACACTTTCAACAATAGCTACCCAGATGTACGTATGTGGAACAGCTCACCGGTTTTATGAAATCTGGAACCGTACCTATGCAACCAAACACACATCTAGTGAAAAGTCATCAGATTCATCACCAGAAGTTATGCAACCAAACATACATCTAGTATGATCTTGGAAGTGGTCTAGAACTCTCAGGTCTAGAACTCTTACATATTCCCTACTAACGGTGCTTAGGTACTTTGAGCATGTTAAAAAAATACTCTCGAGTAAGATTTGTAACTGTTTTGAAGTAAACGCATCTTGAGTCGTCCATAGTCATATGAGCAGTTATACTACCTGTGGACAAAGATCATCACTGCTTTAGTTATTAACTAGCTTTTGCCGGGGCCGCAAGCCCCTAAGCGAAACCTAGTCCTCGTTCGCGCTTCTCGTAGGGTGATATTCTCAAAGGTGAATTGCATTCGCAGTGTTTTGTTATGAGATTGTGTCGCAATTCGTTCATTCCGTTGTTCTCCAGTTCATCTGCTTCTCACGGTGCCCATTCTGATTCGTTGGGAACGTAAACGTGCTTCGCGCTCTTCGATTTTTTCATTTTTTCGCTGTTCCTTTACTTCTTTTTGCTTTCGCCGTTTTGCTACAGAACTGGAAAGATCTGCTGCTCCTTCACCTAAACCTATGCTCCTTTTCACCAACAACTGAGTAGAAACATACGCTCAAAACCACGACGGATCTTGCTTTATATACCCCCCCAATGGGTAGCCCCACCCTTACCAAAAAGGTTTTGGATGGTCCACAATGTTCCAGAATACTCCACAATAGTCGAGAGTGTTCTGGAATGCTCCTGGATGTTTCCGAACGTTCCAGACTATTCCTGAATATTCCAGAATATACCAGAACATTCTGGAATGATGCGGAATGATCTCGAATACTCTCAAATATTCTGTACTGTACCTCTACCAATAGGTGATCCCACACCAAAAAGGCTGCGAATTGTCCACAATGTTCCAGAACGTTTTACAACTGTCAAGAGTGTTCTGGATTGTTCTACAATGATCTGGAATGTTCTGGGATGTTTTTGATCGTTTCAGACTATTCCCAAACATTCCAGAACATACCGGAACATGCTGGAATGTGGTGGAATAATCTCGAATAATCCCGAGCTACCTGAACATTTTAGAATATATCGGAACATTCTGGAATGTTGTAGAATAATCTCCAATGTTCAGAAATGATCTGGAATGTTCCCGATCGTTCCAGACTATACCCGATCATTTCAGAACATACCGGAACATTCTGGAATGTTGTAGAGTGATCGCGGATACTCTCGATTTTCCCGAACATTTCAGAACATACCCGAACATTTTGGAATGTAATAGAATGATCTCGAAGTTTCCATAATGATCTGGAATGTTCCGGGATTTTCCAAACAATACGGAACATACCGGAAGAGTCTAGAATGTTGTGGAATGATCTCGAATTTTTCACAATGATCTGGAATGTTCCGGGATGTTTCCGATCGTTCCAGACTATTCCCGAACATTCTCGAACATACCGGAACATTCTGGAATATTGTGGAATGATAACGAATGCTCCACAATGATCTAGAATGTTTCTAAATGTTTCTGAACGTTTCAGATCGTTCACGACTATTCCAGAACATACGGGAACATTCTGCAATGATGTGGAATGATCTCGAATGTTTCACAATGCGTTGGAATGTTACGGAATGTTGCCAAAGCTTCTAGACTATCCCCGACAATACCGGAACATTCTGAAATGTTGTGGAATGATAGCGAATCCTCCACAATGATCTGGAATGTTGCGGGATGTTTCCGAACGTTCCAGATCATTCCCGACCATTGCAGAACATACCGAAACATTCTGGAATATTGTGGAATGATTTTGAATGTTCCACAATGGGTTGGAATGTTCCGGAATATTTCCGAACCTACCAGAGTATTCCCGACAATACCGTTACATTCTAGAATGTTCTGGAGCGATCTAGAATGATCCACAATGGATTGAAATCTACAGAAATGTTTACGAACGTTCCAGACTACTCCCGAACATACCGGAGCATTCTGAAATGTTGTGGAATTATAACGAACCCTCTACAATGATCTGGATTGTTCCGGGATGTTTCTGAACGTTCCAGATCATTCCCGACTATTTTAGAACATACTGGAACATTCTGGAAAATTATGGGATGATCTTGAATGTTTTACAATGGGTTGGAATGTTCCGGAATATTTCCGAAACTTCCAGAGTATTCCCGACAATACCGTTACATTCTAAAATGTTGTGGAGCGAACTAGAATTATCCACAATGGATTAGAATCTACAGAAATGTTTACGAACGTTCCAGACTATTTCCGAACATACCGGAACATTTTGAAATGTTGTGGAATGATAACGGATCCTCCACAACGATCTGGAATGTTCCGGGATGTTTCTGAACGTTCCAGATCATTCCCGACTATATCAGAGCATACCGGAAATTCCTGGAATATTATGGAATGATCTTGTATGTTTCGCAATAGGTTGAAATGTTCCGGAAAAGTTGCGAACCTTCCAGAGTATTCCTGACAATACCGTTACATTCTAAAATGTTGTGGAATTATCACGAATGCTCCATAATGATCTGGAATATTCTGGAATGTCTCCGAAAGTTCCAGACTAATCCCGACCATTCCAGAACTCACCGGAACATTCTTGAATGTTTTATATTGATCTTGAATAATCCACAATGATCTGGGATGTTACGAGATTTCCCGAACATCAAGGAACATTCTGGAAAATTCTGCAATCATGTGGAACAGTCTCGAACCTTACACAATGGATTGGATTAATCTAGAATGTTTCCGAACGTTCCAAACTTTTCCTGAACATACTTGAGCATTCTAGAATGTTGTGGATTGATCACGAATGCTCCACAATAATCTGGAATGTTCCGGGATGTTTCTGAACGTTCCGAGATGTTTCCGAACGTTCCATACTATTCCCGAACATTCTAGACTATACCGGAACATTCTGGAATGTTGTGAAACGATCTAGAATATTCCACAATGAATTGGAATGTTCTGGAATGTTGCCGAACGTTCCAGATTCTCGAACATACCGGAACATTCTGGAATATTGTTGAATGATAACGAATGCTCCACAATGACCTAGAATGTTTCTGGATGTTTCTGAACGGTCCAGATTATTCCCGACCATTTCAGAACATATCGAAACATTCTGGAATATTGTGGAATGATCTTGAATGTTCCACAATGATCTAGAATGTTTCTGGATGTTTCTGAACGGTCCAGATCATTCCCGACCATTTCAGAAACATTCTGGAATATTGTCGAATGATCTTGAATGTTCCACAATGGGTTGGAATATTATGGAATGTTTGCGAACGTTCCAGGCTATTCCCGAACATTCTAAAACATACCAGAACATCCTGGAATGTTGTGGAATAATCTAGAATATTTTTGAATGTTCTGGATTGTTCTAGACATTCTAGAGGGCGAAAGTTCCAGTCCTTATACCCATCTTTGAACAACACGCCCTTCAGATAAATCCGGGTACCTTCTTCATGGATGGGGGATAGAGGGCTACCACACCAACTCCTTTGATCGTACCGAGACTCGTTTCTGAGTTTTGGCACGCACAACTTACTTTTATTATCCGAACGTTCCAGACCACTCCCTAACATTCCAGAACATACCAGAACGTGCTGGAATATTGTGGAATGATCTCGAATATACTCAACTGTTCTGCACTGTCCTAGAAATGTCTAGAAGGCGAGAAACTTCCAGCCCTTATATCTTCAAAAGCACGCCATTGAGGTAAAAACGGAAACCTTCTTCATCGATGGGGGATAAAGGGCTACACACCATATAATTCCCTTGATCGTAGCGGGACTCGTTTCTAAGTTTTAGCGGCACAAATATTTGGCACTTTCTTTTCTTACATATATTGATTAGAACTAAATTAAGTTCAAGTACTCAACTAAAGTTACTTATACTGATGAGTAACAAACAAAAAAAATCACTTTGGACGAAAATTTGTGGTGAACATTATCTCAAGTGTCTAACACTCTGCTGTTGAAGTGAGTGTGAGCCTTTTCTGTAACAATCTGACGCTGTACTATTTGCAGGAGTACATCTTGAACGACGTGCGAGACAGACAACACCTGATTTTGCTGCACAAGAGGGCCAAGAAATCCGGCTTCGACCTACACCAGTACAACACCATCAAGGACCAAATTGTCAAGCTCGAGCGAGACCTGAAACGCCTCAAGGATCCACTGAAACTCCGCGTGCCACCTCGAACTACCACTCCAGCGGCTGGCCTTCAACAAGAACAACCCGTCGCAACTGACGAGGCTGCTGCTGCTACTGCTGATTCCACCACGACCACCGCATGCCGTGAAGGTGCCGCAGATGCCGCCAAAGAAAAAACTGATATCACTGCTAAAGTCAAAACGAAGGAATGATTCGTGGAGTGCTAGCTTAATAACATTATTTTTATATAAATCTAATTGAAAAAAAAATCACCACATACACACATGCAACACTAACGATTATTTATTTAATAATAATAAACGACACGACACACGCCGCCACAGTATGGGAAGGCCATAAGGAATGTTAAGCTCAACTTTTTTTGTCTTAGTTTAAATTATAAGTTATTGTATGCTTAAATTATGCAACTGTGTATATTTGTATTAGTTATATACTTACTCGAACATACCTCACCTTGCTATTCTTTGCTTCAAACGTACCAATACATGACAAGTATGCACAGTTGGCTCTTTTTAGAGGGATTTCCATAGTTTCGTGCTTCGTAAGCTAATTTGTATTATACTAAACTATAATATAACGAAATTTAAGCACTAATCCGTCCTTGAAGCTTTCATTATAGCGACTTAGTGTAGTAGTACCTACTTCTTATTGAACACCAGTCTTATACACGGGGTGTTTCCGTTCTCGCTTTCAACCAACAACATTTCTAATATGCAAAGAAAAACTAACAAAAAGTCTCGCTTGGTTAATTCCGTAGTGAAGCTTTGAGCAGGGTAATCCTGCTTTTATGGAAATTTTGGTGCTATAATTCTTGTTCTTAAACCGCAGCACCTTTGACGCTCTTTCTATGGGAAGCACTGTACGTAAAAATGCACATTTTGCTGTGATTCAATGCTGTTTGAATGTAAAACTAAAGAGATATGAAAACAATCATTTTGCATGTTTCTAAGCTTTAAAAAAAAACACATTTGTATATAAACCGACGAGATGATATTTAGGCCGAGCCGGTGAGATTATAGAGCTTCAAGAAGAGAACAAAATAGTGAGCTAGGATTGTTAAGAAAAAGTTTTTCGCACACATCTTCGAGTGCCAACGTAACGTGAGGTTCCAAGACTCCAATATTTGACACTTTTTTTCACTATTACTACTACTACTACTATTATATTTACCTACTATTTATACTACTACTACTACTACTACTACTATTGTACGACTTCCATTTAAGACTTTGCTAAGGTTGGTAGTGGTGTAAAATATACCGTTTTGTTTTTTAAATCACTGAAACTTGGATTTTTCACGAAATGTCCGAGTTTTTATCGACTTGGTAATTTTCAAGAGCCGTGTTTACTTAAATCCCCATTTAACAATTTTTGAACGAGTTGAAATTGTTGGTATGTTTAAGAAAATGTTGACAAAGTTCTATACTATAATTATTATTATTATATTATATGAAAACAAAACTAGTGTGATTCACTTTTGACTTTTTTAAGTTTTCATCATCTAATATTAATATTTAGTGTGAGACGTTTGTATATATTTAAATCTTTTAATTGTAATGAATGATATTACAAATATACAATTGTTGCCACTTTGTTGTTTATTTTAGTGTAGTTTAAGTAGTGTGTATTTATCAACTTTTGAATAATTTGAAGCCTTATTATGAGGAGCATTCATCAACTAAAGCATCCCTGTTGCATAATGTACAGTAGAATCATATAGAAATATTCTATGTACCTTCTATTTGCTCCTATCTGAATCTATCAAGTTTCTGACTGTTATATAGGAACATATAAAGAGATCTATATGACCCCCTATATGGTTTTACCCAGGCGACCAGGCGTGACTTCAACCAAGTTTTCCATATTGACATGACCGTTGCGATGACATTTCATATACATCCATATAAATGTATATGGAAAATACTATATCTTCCGCTTTGGTTAGTAGCGCCACTGCCAGAAACGAATGGTACTACTTTTCATTTGTCATTGTCGTTGTCACGGCTGTTAAAACGATCGGTTACCACTTTTGGAGTTGGCAGCTACTTGTTCCAAACGCAATATTTGACGAACGGACACGAATATCAAAAAAAAGACACAATTGTTATTAAAAAGTTCAGGTTTTAACCCACGTGACTTCAGGCTTCAACCCACGTGACTCCAGGCTCCAACCCACGTGACTTTTTGAAAGATCGGTCACCACTTTTAGAATTGGCAGCTTCTTGTTCCAAACGCAACATCTGACAAACGAACACGAATATCGGAGAAAAAAGACACAATTGTTATCCAAAAAGTTCAGGTTTTAACCCACGTGACTTCAGGCTTCAACCCACGTGACTCCAGGCTTCAACCCACGTGACTTTTGAAACGATCGGTCACCACTTTTGGAGTTGGCAGCTACTTGTTCCAAACGCAACATCTGACAAACGAACACGAATATCGAAAAAAAAAAAAAGACACAATTGTTATTAAAAAAGTTCAGGTTTTAACCGACGTGACTTCAGCCTCCAACCCACGTGACTCCAGGCTTCAACCCACGTGACTTTTGAAACGATCGGTCACCACTTTTGGAGTTGGCAGCTACTTGTTCCAAACGCAACATCTGACAAACGAACACGAATATCGAAAAAAAAAGGCACAATTGTTATCCAAAGAGTTCAGGTTTTAACCCACCAGACTTCAGGCTCCAACCCACGTGACTTCAGACTTCAACCCACGTGACTTTGAAAACAATCGTTCACCACTTTTGGAGTTGGCAGCTACTTGTTCCGAACGCAAAATCTGACAAACGAACACAAATATCGAAAACAAAAAGACACAATTGTTATCCAAAAAGTTCAGGTTTTAACCCACGTGACTTCGGGCTTCAACCCACGTGACTTCAGGCTTCAACCCACGTGACTTTTAAAACGATCGGTCACCACTTTTGGAGTTGACAGCTACTTGTTCCAAACGCAACATCTGACAAACGAACACAAATATCGAAAACAAAAAGACACAATTGTTATCCAAAAAGTTCTGGTTTTAACCCACGTGACTTCGGGCTTCAACCCACGTTACTTCAGGCTTCAACCCACGTGACTTCAGGCTTCAACCCACGTGACTTTTAAAACGATCGGTCACCACTTTTGGAGTTGGCAGCTACTTGTTCCGAACGCAATATTTGACGAACGGACACGAATATCAAAAAAAAGACACAATTGTTATTAAAAAGTTCAGGTTTTAACCCACGTGACTTCAGGCTTCAACCCACGTGACTCCAGGCTCCAACCCACGTGACTTTTTGAAAGATCGGTCACCACTTTTAGAATTGGCAGCTTCTTGTTCCAAACGCAACATCTGACAAACGAACACGAATATCGGAGAAAAAAGACTCAATTGTTATCCAAAAAGTTCAGGTTTTAACCCACGTGACTTCAGGCTTCAACCCACGTGACTCCAGGCTTCAACCCACGTGACTTTTGAAACGATCGGTCACCACTTTTGGAGTTGGCAGCTACTTGTTCCAAACGCAACATCTGACAAACGAACACGAATATCGAAAAA
Organism: Anaspis maculata; assembly: GCA_949128115.1. Taxonomy (NCBI): domain Eukaryota; kingdom Metazoa; phylum Arthropoda; class Insecta; order Coleoptera; family Scraptiidae; genus Anaspis; species Anaspis maculata. Next base: position 3,063,374 of record OX421964.1, read on the forward strand.
AAAAAAAGACACAATTGTTATTAAAAAAGTTCAGGTTTTAACCGACGTGACTTCAGTCTCCAACCCACGTGACTCCAGGCTTCAACCCACGTGACTTTTGAAACGATCGGTCACCACTTTTGGAGTTGGCAGCTACTTGTTCCAAACGCAACATCTGACAAACGAACACGAATATCGAAAAAAAAAAAGGCACAATTGTTATCCAAAGAGTTCAGGTTTTAACCCACGTGACTTCAGGCTCCAACCCACGTGACTTCAGACTTCAACCCACGTGACTTTGAAAACAATCGTTCACCACTTTTGGAGTTGGCAGCTACTTGTTCCGAACGCAAAATCTGACAAACGAACACAAATATCGAAAACAAAAAGACACAATTGTTATCCAAAAAGTTCAGGTTTTAACCCACGTGACTTCGGGCTTCAACCCACGTGACTTCAGGCTTCAACCCACGTGACTTTTAAAACGATCGGTCACCACTTTTGGAGTTGACAGCTACTTGTTCCAAACGCAACATCTGACAAACGAACACAAATATCGAAAACAAAAAGACACAATTGTTATCCAAAAAGTTCTGGTTTTAACCCACGTGACTTCGGGCTTCAACCCACGTTACTTCAGGCTTCAACCCACGTGACTTCAGGCTTCAACCCACGTGACTTTTAAAACGATCGGTCACCACTTTTGGAGTTGGCAGCTACTTGTTCCGAACGCAAAATCTGACAAACGAACACAAATATCGAAAACAAAAAAACACAATTGTTATCCAAAAAGTTCTGGTTTTAACCCACGTGACTTCGGGCTTCAACCCACGTGACTTCAGGCTTCAACCCACGTGACTTCAGGCTTCAACCCACGTGACTTTTAAAACGATCGGTCACCACTTTTGGAGTTGGCAGCTACTTGTTCCGAACGCAAAATCTGACAAACGAACACAAATATCGAAAACAAAAAGACACAATTGTTATCCAAAAAGTTCAGGTTTTAACCCACGTGACTTCGGGCTTCAACCCACGTGACTTCAGGCTTCAACCCACGTGACTTTTAAAACGATCGGTCACCACTTTTGGAGTTGACAGCTACTTGTTCCAAACGCAACATCTGACAACCGAACACGAATATCGAAAAAAAAGACACAATTGTTATCCAAAGAGTTCAGGTTTCAACCCACGTGACTTCAGGCTTCAACCCACGTGACTACAGGCTTCAACCCACGTGACTTTTCGAAAGATCGGTCATCACTTTTGGAATTGGCAGCTTCTTGTTCCAAACGCAACATCTGACAAACGAACACGAATATCGGAGAAAAAAGACACAATTGTTATCCAAAAAGTTCAGGTTTTAACCCACGCGACTTCAGGCTCCAACCCACGTGACTCCAGGCTTCAACCCACGTGACTTTGAAAACGATCGTTCACCACTTTTGGAGTTGGCAGCTACTTGTTCCAAACGCAAAATCTGACAAACGAACACAAATATCGAAAAAAAAAAGACACAATTGTTATCCAAAAAGTTCAGGTTTTAACCCACGTGACCTCGGGCTTCAACCCACGTGACTTCAGGCTTCAACCCACGTGACTTTTAAAACGTTCGGTCACCACTTTTGGAGTTGACAGCTACTTGTTCCAAACGCAACATCTGAGAAACGAACACGAATATCGAAAAAAAAAGACACAATTGTTATCCAAAAAGTTCAGGTTTCAACCCACGTGACTTCAGGCTTCAACCCACGTGACTTTTTGAAAGATCGGTCACCACTTTTGGAATTGGCGGCTTCTTGTTCCAAACGCAACATCTGACAAACGAACACGAATATCGAAGAAAAAAGACACAATTGTTATCCAAAGAGTTCAGGTTTCAACCCACGTGACTTTAGGCTTCAACCCACGTGACTCCAGGCTTCAACCCACGTGACTTTCAAAACGATCGGTTACCACTATTTGGAGTTGGCAGCTACTTGTTCCAAACGCAACATCTGACAACCGAACACGAATATCGAAAAAAAAAGACACAATTGTTATCCAAAGAGTTCAGGTTTCAACCCACGTGACTTCAGGCTTCAACCCACGTGACTCCAGGCTTCAACCCACGTGACTTTTAAAACGATCGGTTACCACTTTTGGAGTTGGCAGCTACTTGTTCCAAACGCAATATTTGACGAACGGACACGAATATAAAAAAAAAAGACACAATTGTTATTAAAAAGTTCAGGTTTTAACCCACGTGACTTCAGGCTTCAACCCACGTGACTCCAGGCTCCAACCCACGTGACTTTTTGAAAGATCGGTCACCACTTTTGGAATTGGCAGCTTCTTGTTCCAAACGCAACATCTGACAAACGAACACGAATATCGGAGAAAAAAGACACAATTGTTATCCAAAAAGTTCAGGTTTCAACCCACGTGACTTCAGGCTTCAACCCACGTGACTCCAGGCTTCAACCCACGTGACTTTTAAAACGATCGGTCACCACTTTTGGAGTTGGCAGCTACTTGTTCCAAACGCAACATCTGACAAACGAACACAAATATCGAAAACAAAAAGACACAATTGTTATCCAAAAAGTTCAGGTTTTAACCCACGTGACTTCGGGCTTCAACCCACGTGACTTCAGGCTTCAACCCACGTGACTTTTAAAACGATCGGTCACCACTTTTGGAGTTGACAGCTACTTGTTCCAAACGCAACATCTGACAAACGAACACAAATATCGAAAACAAAAAGACACAATTGTTATCCAAAAAGTTCTGGTTTTAACCCACGTGACTTCGGGCTTCAACCCACGTTACTTCAGGCTTCAACCCACGTGACTTCAGGCTTCAACCCACGTGACTTTTAAAACGATCGGTCACCACTTTTGGAGTTGGCAGCTACTTGTTCCGAACGCAATATTTGACGAACGGACACGAATATCAAAAAAAAGACACAATTGTTATTAAAAAGTTCAGGTTTTAACCCACGTGACTTCAGGCTTCAACCCACGTGACTCCAGGCTCCAACCCACGTGACTTTTTGAAAGATCGGTCACCACTTTTAGAATTGGCAGCTTCTTGTTCCAAACGCAACATCTGACAAACGAACACGAATATCGGAGAAAAAAGACTCAATTGTTATCCAAAAAGTTCAGGTTTTAACCCACGTGACTTCAGGCTTCAACCCACGTGACTCCAGGCTTCAACCCACGTGACTTTTGAAACGATCGGTCACCACTTTTGGAGTTGGCAGCTACTTGTTCCAAACGCAACATCTGACAAACGAACACGAATATCGAAAAAAAAAAAGACACAATTGTTATTAAAAAAGTTCAGGTTTTAACCGACGTGACTTCAGTCTCCAACCCACGTGACTCCAGGCTTCAACCCACGTGACTTTTGAAACGATCGGTCACCACTTTTGGAGTTGGCAGCTACTTGTTCCAAACGCAACATCTGACAAACGAACACGAATATCGAAAAAAAAAAAGGCACAATTGTTATCCAAAGAGTTCAGGTTTTAACCCACGTGACTTCAGGCTCCAACCCACGTGACTTCAGACTTCAACCCACGTGACTTTGAAAACAATCGTTCACCACTTTTGGAGTTGGCAGCTACTTGTTCCGAACGCAAAATCTGACAAACGAACACAAATATCGAAAACAAAAAGACACAATTGTTATCCAAAAAGTTCAGGTTTTAACCCACGTGACTTCGGGCTTCAACCCACGTGACTTCAGGCTTCAACCCACGTGACTTTTAAAACGATCGGTCACCACTTTTGGAGTTGACAGCTACTTGTTCCAAACGCAACATCTGACAAACGAACACAAATATCGAAAACAAAAAGACACAATTGTTATCCAAAAAGTTCTGGTTTTAACCCACGTGACTTCGGGCTTCAACCCACGTTACTTCAGGCTTCAACCCACGTGACTTCAGGCTTCAACCCACGTGACTTTTAAAACGATCGGTCACCACTTTTGGAGTTGGCAGCTACTTGTTCCGAACGCAAAATCTGACAAACGAACACAAATATCGAAAACAAAAAAACACAATTGTTATCCAAAAAGTTCTGGTTTTAACCCACGTGACTTCGGGCTTCAACCCACGTGACTTCAGGCTTCAACCCACGTGACTTCAGGCTTCAACCCACGTGACTTTTAAAACGATCGGTCACCACTTTTGGAGTTGGCAGCTACTTGTTCCGAACGCAAAATCTGACAAACGAACACAAATATCGAAAACAAAAAGACACAATTGTTATCCAAAAAGTTCAGGTTTTAACCCACGTGACTTCGGGCTTCAACCCACGTGACTTCAGGCTTCAACCCACGTGACTTTTAAAACGATCGGTCACCACTTTTGGAGTTGACAGCTACTTGTTCCAAACGCAACATCTGACAACCGAACACGAATATCGAAAAAAAAGACACAATTGTTATCCAAAGAGTTCAGGTTTCAACCCACGTGACTTCAGGCTTCAACCCACGTGACTACAGGCTTCAACCCACGTGACTTTTCGAAAGATCGGTCATCACTTTTGGAATTGGCAGCTTCTTGTTCCAAACGCAACATCTGACAAACGAACACGAATATCGGAGAAAAAAGACACAATTGTTATCCAAAAAGTTCAGGTTTTAACCCACGCGACTTCAGGCTCCAACCCACGTGACTCCAGGCTTCAACCCACGTGACTTTGAAAACGATCGTTCACCACTTTTGGAGTTGGCAGCTACTTGTTCCAAACGCAAAATCTGACAAACGAACACAAATATCGAAAAAAAAAAGACACAATTGTTATCCAAAAAGTTCAGGTTTTAACCCACGTGACCTCGGGCTTCAACCCACGTGACTTCAGGCTTCAACCCACGTGACTTTTAAAACGTTCGGTCACCACTTTTGGAGTTGACAGCTACTTGTTCCAAACGCAACATCTGAGAAACGAACACGAATATCGAAAAAAAAAGACACAATTGTTATCCAAAAAGTTCAGGTTTCAACCCACGTGACTTCAGGCTTCAACCCACGTGACTTTTTGAAAGATCGGTCACCACTTTTGGAATTGGCGGCTTCTTGTTCCAAACGCAACATCTGACAAACGAACACGAATATCGAAGAAAAAAGACACAATTGTTATCCAAAGAGTTCAGGTTTCAACCCACGTGACTTTAGGCTTCAACCCACGTGACTCCAGGCTTCAACCCACGTGACTTTCAAAACGATCGGTTACCACTATTTGGAGTTGGCAGCTACTTGTTCCAAACGCAACATCTGACAACCGAACACGAATATCGAAAAAAAAAGACACAATTGTTATCCAAAGAGTTCAGGTTTCAACCCACGTGACTTCAGGCTTCAACCCACGTGACTCCAGGCTTCAACCCACGTGACTTTTAAAACGATCGGTTACCACTTTTGGAGTTGGCAGCTACTTGTTCCAAACGCAATATTTGACGAACGGACACGAATATAAAAAAAAAAGACACAATTGTTATTAAAAAGTTCAGGTTTTAACCCACGTGACTTCAGGCTTCAACCCACGTGACTCCAGGCTCCAACCCACGTGACTTTTTGAAAGATCGGTCACCACTTTTGGAATTGGCAGCTTCTTGTTCCAAACGCAACATCTGACAAACGAACACGAATATCGGAGAAAAAAGACACAATTGTTATCCAAAAAGTTCAGGTTTCAACCCACGTGACTTCAGGCTTCAACCCACGTGACTCCAGGCTTCAACCCACGTGACTTTTAAAACGATCGGTCACCACTTTTGGAGTTGGCAGCTACTTGTTCCAAACGCAACATCTGACAAACGAACACAAATATCGGAGAAAAAAAAAAAAAAAAAAAAGACAATTGTTATTCAAAAAGTTCAGGTTTTAACCGACGTGACTTCAGCCTCCAACCCACGTGACTCCAGGCTTCAACCCACGTTACTCCAGGCTTTGACCCACGTGACTTTTAAAACGATCTATCACCACTTTTGGAGTTGGCAGCTACTTGTTCCAAACGCAACATCTGACAAACGAACACGGATATCGAAAAAAAAAAAGACAGGTGTTATCCAAAAAGTTCAGGTTTAAACCCACGTGACTTCAGGCTTCAACCCACGTGACTCCAAGCTTCAACCCACGTGAGTTTTGAAACGATCGGTCACCACTTTTGGAATTGGCAGCTTCTTGTTCCAAACGCAACATCTGACAAACGAACACGAATATCGGAGAGAAAAAAGACACAATTGTTATCCAAAAAGTTCAGGTTTTAACCCACGTGACTTCAGTTTTCAACCCACGTGACTCCAGGCTTCAACCCACGTGACTTTTAAAACGATCGGTCACCACTTTTGGAGTTGGCAGCTACTTGTTCCAAACGCAACATCTGACAAACGAACACGAATATCGAAAAAAAAAGACACAATTGTTATTCAAAAAGTTCAGGTTTAAACCCACGTGACTTCAGGCTCCAACCCACGTGACTCCAGGCTTCAACCCACGTGACTTTTAAAACGATCGGTCACCACTTTTGGAGTTGGCAGCTACTTGTTCCTAACGCAACATCTGACAAACGAACACGAATATCGAAAAAAAAAAGACACAATTGTTATCCAAAAAGTTCAGGTTTTAACCCACGTGACTTCAGGCTCCAACCCACGTGACTTCAGGCTTCAACCCACGTGACTTTTAAAACGATCGGTCACCACTTTTGGAGTTGGCAGCTACTTGTTCCAAACGCAACATCTGACAAACGAACGAATATCGAAAAAAAAAGACACAATTGTTATTCAAAAAGTTCAGGTTTTAACCCACGTGACTTCAGGCTCCAACCCACGTGACTTCAGACTTCAACCCACGTGACTTTGAAAACGATCGTTCACCACTTCTGGAGTTGGCAGCTACTTGTTCCAAACGCAAAATCTGACAAACGAACACAAATATCGAAAAAAAAGACACAATTGTTATCCAAAAAGTTTAGGTTTTAACCCACGTGACTTCAGGCTTCAACCCACGTGACTTCAGGCTTCAACCCACGTGACTTTTAAAACGATCGGTCACCACTTTTGGAGTTGGCAGCTACTTGTTCCAAACGCAACATCTGACAAACGAACACGAATATCAAAAAAAAAAGACACAATGGTTATCCAAAAAGTTCAGTTTTTAACCCACGTGACTTCAGGCTTAAACCCACGTGACTCCAGGCTTCAACCCACGTGACTTTTGAAACGATCGGTCATAACTTTTGGAGTTGGCAGCTACTTGTTCCAAACGCAACATCTGACAAACGAACACGAATATCAAAAAAAAAAGACACAATTGTTATCCAAAAAGTTCAGTTTTTAACCCACGTGACTACAGGCTTAAACCCACGTGACTCCAGGCTTCAACCCACGTGACGTTTAAAACGATCGGTCACCACTTTTGGAGTGGGCAGCTACTTGTTCCAAAAGAATCATCTGACAAGCAAACACGAATATCAAAAAAAAAGAGACAATTGTTATCCAAAAAGTTCAAGTTCCCACGTGACTTCAAGCTTCAACCCACGTGACTTCAGGCTTCAACCCACGTGACTTTTTGAAAGATCGGTCACCACTTTTGGAATTGGCAGCTACTTGTTCCAAACGCAACACCTGACAAACGAACACGAACATCAAAAAAAAAAACACAATTGTTATCCAAAAAGTTCAGTTTTTAACCCACGTGACTACAGGCTTAAACCCACGTGACTCCAGGCTTCAACCCACGTGACTTTTAAAACGATCGGTCACAACTTCTGGAGTTGGCAGCTACTTGTTCCAAACGCAATATCTGACAAACGAACACGAATATCGAAAAAAAATGACAAAATCGTAATCCAGAAAGTTCAGGTTTTAACCCACGTGACTTCGGGCTTCAGCCCACGTGACTTCAGGCTCCAACCCACGTGACTTTTGAAACGATCGGTCACCACTTTTGGAGTTGGCAGCTACTTGTTCCTAACGCAACATCTGACAAACGAACACGAATATCGAAAAAAAAAGACACAATTGTTATCCAAAAAGTTCAGGTTTTAACCCACGTGACTTCAGGCTCCAACCCACGTGTCTTCAGACTTCAACCCACGTGACTTTGAAAACGATCGTTCACCACTTTTGGAGTTGGCAGCTACTTGTTCCAAACGCAACATCTGACAAACGAACACGAATATCGAAAAAAAAAAGACACAATTGTTATCCAAAAAGTTCAGGTTTTAACCCACGTGACTTCAGGCTCCAACCCACGTGACTTCAGACTTCAACCCACGTGACTTTGAAAACGATCGTTCACCACTTCTGGAGTTGGCAGCTACTTGTTCCAAACGCAAAATCTGACAAACGAACACAAATATCGAAAACAAAAAGACACAATTGTTATCCAAAAAGTTCAGGTTTTAACCCACGTGACTCCGGGCTTCAACCCACGTGACTTCAGGCTTCAACCCACGTGACTTCAGGCTTCAACCCACGTGACTTTTAAAACGATCGGTCACCACTTTTGGAGTTGACAGCTACTTGTTCCAAACGCAACATCTGACAACCGAACACGAATATCGAAAAAAAAAGACACAATTGTTATCCAAAGAGTTCAGGTTTCAACCCACGTGACTTCAGGCTTCAACCCACGTGACTTTCAAAACGATCGGTTTCCACTTTTGGAGTTGGCAGCTACCTGTTCCAAACGCAATATCTGACGAACGGACACGAATATCGAAAAGAAAGACACAATTGTTATCCAAAAAGTTCAGGTGTCAACCCACGTGACTTCAGGCCTAAATCCACGTGACTCCAGGCTTCAACCCACGTGACTTTTTGAAAGATCGGTCATCACTTTTGGAATTGGCAGCTTCTTGTTCCAAACGCAACATCTGACAAACGAACACGAATATCGGAGAAAAAAGACACAATTGTTATCCAAAAAGTTCAGGTTTTAACCCACGCGACTTCAGGCTCCAACCCACGTGACTTTGAGAACGATCGTTCACCACTTTTGGAGTTGGCAGCTACTTGTTCCAAACGCAACATCTGAGAAACGAACACGAATATCGAAAAAAAAAGACACAATTGTTATCCAAAAAGTTCAGGTTTCAACCCACGTGACTTCAGGCTTCAACCCACGTGACTTTTTGAAAGATCGGTCACCACTTTTGGAATTGGCAGCTTCTTGTTCCAAACGCAACATCTGACAAACGAACACGAATATCGAAGAAAAAAGACACAATTGTTATCCAAAGAGTTCAGGTTTCAACCCACGTGACTTAAGGTTTCAACCCACGTGACTCCAGGCTTCAACCCACGTGACTTTCAAAACGATCGGTTACCACTATTTGGAGTTGGCAGCTACTTGTTCCAAACGCAACATCTGACAACCGAACACGAATATCGAAAGAAAAAGACACAATTGTTATCCAATGAGTTCAGGTTTCAACCCACGTGACTTCAGGCTTCAACCCACGCGACTCTAGGCTACAACCCACGTGACTTTTCAAACGATCGGTTACCACTTTTGAAGTTGGCAGCTACTTGTTCCAAACGCAATATCTGACGAACGGACACGAATATAAAAAAAAAAGACACAATTGTAATCCAAAAAGTTCAGGTTTCAACCCACGTGACTTCAGGCTTCAACCCACGTGACTCCAGGCTTCAACCCACGTGACTTTTAAAACGATCGGATACCACTTTTGGAGTTGGCAGCTACTTGTTCCAAACGCAATATTTGACGAACGGACACGAATATCAAAAAAAAAAGACACAATTGTTATTAAAAAGTTCAGGTTTGAAATCCACGTGACTTCAGGCTTCAACCCACGTGACTCCAGGCTCCAACCCACGTGACTTTTTGAAAGATCGGTCACCACTTTTGGAATTGGCAGCTTCTTGTTCCAAACGCAACATCTGACAAACGAACACGAATATCGGAGAAAAAAGACACAATTGTTATCCAAAAAGTTCAGGTTTTAACCCACGTGACTTCAGGCTTCAACCCACGTGACTCCAGGCTTCAACCCACGTGACTTTTAAAACGATCGGTCACCACTTTTGGAGTTGGCAGCTACTTGTTCTAAACGCAACATCTGACAAACGAACACGAATATCGAAAAGAAAAAAAAGACACAATTGTTATTCAAAAAGTTCAGGTTTTAACCCACGTGACTTCAGGCTCCAACCCACGTGACTCCAGGTTTCAACCCACGTGACTTTTAAAACGATCGGTCACCACTTTTGGAGTTGACAGCTACTTGTTCCAAACGCAACATCTGACAACCGAACACGAATATCGAAAAAAAAAGACACAATTGTTATCCAAAGAGTTCAGGTTTCAACCCACGTGACTTCAGGCTTCAACCCACGTGACTCCAGGCTTCAACCCACGTGACTTTCAAAACGATCGGTTTCCACTTTTGGAGTTGGCAGCTTCTTGTTCCAAACGCAACATCTGACAAACGAACACGAATATCGAAGAAAAAAGACACAATTGTTATCCAAAGAGTTCAGGTTCCAACCCACGTGACTTTAGGCTTCAACCCACGTGACTCCAGGCTTCAACCCACGTGACTTTCAAAACGATCGGTTACCACTATTTGGAGTTGGCAGCTACTTGTTCCAAACGCAACATCTGACAACCGAACACGAATATCGAAAAAAAAAAAGACACAATTGTTATCCAAAAAGTTCAGGTTTCAACCCACGTGACTTCAGGCTTCAACCCACGCGACTCTAGGCTTCAACCCACGTGACTTTTCAAACGATCGGTTACCACTTTTGGAGTTGGCAGCTACTTGTTCCAAACGCAAAATCTGACAAACGAACACAAATATCGAAAAAAAGAAGACACAATTGTTATCCAAAAAGTTCAGGTTTCAACCCACGTGACTTCAGGCTTCAACCCACGTGACTCCAGGCTTCAACCCACGTGACTTTTAAAACGATCGGTTACCACTTTTGGAGTTGGCAGCTACTTGTTCCAAACGCAATATTTGACGAACGGACACGAATATCGAAAAAAAAAAAAAAAGACACAATTGTTATTAAAAAGTTCAGGTTTTAACCCACGTGACTTCAGGCTTCAACCCACGTGACTCCAGGCTTCAACCCACGTGACTTCTAAAACGATCGGTCACCACTTTTGGAGTTGGCAGCTACTTGTTCCAAACGCAACATCTGACAAACGAACACTATTATCCAAAAAAAAAGACACAATTGTTATTCAAAAAGTTCAGGTTTAAACCGACGTGACTCCAGGCTCCAACCTACGTGACTCCAGGCTTCAACCTACGTGACTCCAGGCTTCAACCCACGTGACTTTTAAAACGATCGTTCACCACTTCTGGAGTTGGCAGCTACTTGTTCCTAACGCAACATCTGACAAACGAACACGAATATCGAAAAAAAAAGACACAATTGTTATCCAAAAAGTTCAGGTTTCAACCCACGTGACTTCAGGCTCCAACCCACGTGACTTCAGACTTCAACCCACGTGCCTTTGAAAACGATCGTTCACCACTTTTGGAGTTGGCAGCTACTTGTTCCAAACGCAATATATGACGAACGGACACGAATATAAAAAAAAAAGACACAATTGTAATCCAAAAAGTTCAGGTTTGAACCCACGTGACTTCAGGCTTCAACCCACGTGACTCCAGGTTTCAACCCACGTGACTTTCTGATAGATCGGTCACCACTTTTGGAATTGACAGCTTCTTGTTCCAAACGCAACATCTAACAAACGAACACGAATATCGAAGAAAAAAGACACAATTGTTATCCAAAAAGTTCAGGTTTCAACCCACGTGACTTCAGGCTTCAACCCACGTGACTTTTTAAAAGATCGGTCACCACTTTTGGAATTGGCAGCTTCTTGTTCCAAACGCAACATCTGACAAACGAACACGAATATCGAAGAAAAAAGACACAATTGTTATCCAAAGAGTTCAGGTTTCAACCCACGTGACTTAAGGTTTCAACCCACGTGACTCCAGGCTTCAACCCACGTGACTTTCAAAACGATCAGTTACCACTATTTGGAGTTGGCAGCTACTTGTTCCAAACGCAATATCTGACGAACGGACACGAATATAAAAAAAAAAAGACACAATTGTAATCCAAAAAGTTCAGGTTTTAACCCACGTGACTTCAGGCTTCAACCCACGTGACTCCAGGCTTCAACCCACGTGACTTTTAAATCGATCGGTCACCACTTTTGGAGTTGGCAGCTTCTTGTTCCAAACGCAACATCTGACAAACGAACACGAATATCGGAGAAAAAAGACACAATTGTTATCCAAAAAGTTCAGGTTTTAACCCACGTGACTTCAGGCTTCAACCCACGTGACTCCAGGCTTCAACCCACGTGACTTTCAAAACGATCGGTTTCCACTTTTGGAGTTGGCAGCTACTTGTTCCAAACGCAATATCTGACGAACGGACACGAATATCGAAAAGAAAGACACAATTGTTATCCAAAAAGTTCAGGTTTCAACCCACGTGACTTCAGGCCTAAACCCACGTGACTCCAGGCTCCAACCCACGTGACTTTTTGGAAGATCGGTCATCACTTTTGGAATTGGCAGCTTCTTGTTCCAAACGCAACATCTGACAAACGAACACGAATATCGGAGAAAAAAGACACAATTGTTATCCAAAAAGTTCAGGTTTTAACCCACGCGACTTCAGGCTCCAACCCACGTGACTTTGAAAACGATCGGTTACCACTTTTGGAGTTGGCAGCTACTTGTTCCAAACGCAATATTTGACGAACGGACACGAATATCAAAAAAAAAGACACAATTGTTATCCAAAAAGTTCAGGTTTCAACCCACGTGACGTCCGGCTTCAACCCACGTGACTCCAGGCTTCAACCCACGTGACTTTGAAAACGATCGGTTACCACTTTTGGAGTTGGCAGCTACTTGTTCCAAACGCAATATTTGACGAACGGACACGATTATCAAAAAAAAAGACACAATTGTTATCCAAAAAGTTCAGGTTTTAATCCACGTGCTTCAGGCTTCAACCCACGTGACTCCAGGCTTCAACCCACGTGACTTCTAAAACGATCGGTCACCACTTTTGGAGTTGGCAGCTACTTGTTCCAAACGCAACATCTGACAAACGAACACTATTATCAAAAAAAAAAGACACAATTGTTATTCAAAAAGTTCAGGTTTAAACCGACGTGACTCCAGGCTCCAACCTACGTGACTCCAGGCTTCAACCCACGTGACTTTTGAAACGATCGTTCACCACTTCTGGAGTTGGCAGCTACTTGTTCCAAACGCAAAATCTGACAAACGAACACAAATATCGAAAACAAAAAGACACAATTGTTATCCAAAAAGTTCAGGTTTTAACCCACGTGACTTCGGGCTTCAACCCACGTGACTTCAGGCTTCAACCCACGTGACTTCAGGCTTCAACCCACGTGACTTTTAAAACGATCGGTCACCACTTTTGGAGTTGACAGCTACTTGTTCCAAACGCAACATCTGACAACCGAACACGAATATCGAAAAAAAAAGACACAATTGTTATCCAAAGAGTTCAGGTTTCAACCCACGTGACTTCAGGCTTCAACCCACGTGACTTTCAAAACGATCGGTTTCCACTTTTGGAGTTGGCAGCTACTTGTTCCGAACGCAATATCTGACGAACGGACACGAATATCGAAAAGAAAGACACAATTGTTATCCAAAAAGTTCAGGTTTCAACCCACGTGACTTCAGGCCTAAACCCACGTGACTCCAGGCTCCAACCCACGTGACTTTTTGGAAGATCGGTCATCACTTTTGGAATTGGCAGCTTCTTGTTCCAAACGCAACATCTGACAAACGAACACGAATATCGAAAAAAAAAAGACACAATTGTTATTAAAAAGTTCAGGTTTTAAACCACGTGACTTCAGGCTTCAACCCACGTGACTCCAGGCTCCAACCCACGTGACTTTTTGAAAGATCGGTCACCACTTTTGGAATTGGCAGCTACTTGTTCCAAACGCAACATCTGACAAACAAACACGAATATCGAAAAAAAAAAAGACACAATTGTTATTCAAAAAGTTCAGGTTTTAACCCACGTGATTCAGGCTCCATCCCACGTGACTCCAGGCTTCAACCCACGTGACTTTTAAAACGATCGGTCACCACTTTTGGAGTTGGCAGCTACTTGTTCCAAACGCAACATCTGACAAACAAACACGAATATCGAAAAAAAAAAAGACACAATTGTTATTCAAAAAGTTCAGGTTTTAACCCACGTGATTCAGGCTCCATCCCACGTGACTCCAGGCTTCAACCCACGTGACTTTTAAAACGATCGGTCACCACTTTTGGAGTTGGCAGCTACTTGTTCCAAACGCAACATCTGACAAACGAACACGAATATCGAAAAAAAATGACACAATTGTTATCCAAAAAGTTCAGGTTTTAACCCACGTGACTTCGGGCTTCAACCCACGTGACTTCAGGCTTCAACCCACGTGACTTTTAAAACGATCGGTTTCCACTTTTGGAGTTGGCAGCTACTTGTCCCAAACGCAACATCTGACAAACAAACACGAATATCGAAAAAAAAAAAGACACAATTGTTATTCAAAAAGTTCAGGTTTTAACCCACGTGATTCAGGCTCCATCCCACGTGACTCCAGGCTTCAACCCACGTGACTTTTAAAACGATCGGTCACCACTTTTGGAGTTGGCAGCTACTTGTTCCAAACGCAACATCTGACAAACGAACACGAATATCGAAAAAAAATGACACAATTGTTATCCAAAAAGTTCAGGTTTTAACCCACGTGACTCCGGGCTTCAACCCACGTGACTTCAGGCTTCAACCCACGTGACTTTTAAAACGATCGGTTTCCACTTTTGGAGTTGGCAGCTTCTTGTTCCAAACGCAATATCTGACGAACGGACACGAATATCGAAGAGAAAGACACAATTGTTATCCAAAAAGTTCAGGTTTTAACCCACGTGACTTCAGGCTTCAACCCACGTGACTTCAGGCTTCAACCCACGTGTTTTTTAAAACGATCGGTCACCACTTTTGGAGTTGACAGCTACTTGTTCCAAACGCAACATCTGACAACCGAACACGAATATCGAAAAAAAAAGACACAATTGTTATCCAAAGAGTTCAGGTTCCAACCCACGTGACTTCAGGCTTCAACCCACGTGACTCCAGGCTTCAACCCACGTGACTTTCAAAACGATCGGTTTCCACTTTTTGAGTTGGCAGCTTCTTGTTCCAAACGCAATATCTGACGAACGGACACGAATATCGAAGAGAAAGACACAATTGTTATCCAAAAAGTTCAGGTTTTAACCCACGTGACTTCAGGCTTCAACCCACGTGACTCCAGGCTCCAACCCACGTGACTTTTTGAAAGATCGGTCATCACTTTTGGAATTGGCAGCTTCTTGTTCCAAACGCAACATCTGACAAACGAACACGAATATCGAAGAAAAAGGACACAATTGTTATCCAAAAAGTTCAGGTTTTAACCCACGTGACTTCAGGCTCCAACCCACGTGCCTCCAGGCTTTAACCCACGTGACTTTGAAAACGATCGTTCACCACTTTTGGAGTTGGCAGCTACTTGTTCCAAACGCAAAATCTGACAAACGAACACAAATATCGAAAAAAAAAAGACACAATTGTTATCCAAAAAGTTCAGGTTTCAACCCACGTGACTTCAGGCTTCAACCCACGTGACTCCAGGCTTCAACCCACGTGACTTTCAAAACGATCGGTTACCACTTTTGGAGTTGGCAGCTACTTGTTCCAAACGCAATATTCGACGAACGGACACGAATATCGAAAAAAAAAGACACAATTGTTATTAAAAAGTTCAGGTTTTAACCCACGTGACTTCAGGCTTCAACCCACGTGACTCCAAACTCCAACCCACGTGACTTTTTGAAAGATCGGTCACCACTTTGGGAATTGGCAGCTACTTGTTCCAAACGCAACATCTGACAAACGAACACGAATATCGAAAAAAAAAAGACACAATTGTTATTCAAAAAGTTCAGGTTTTAACCGACGTGACTTCAGCCTCCAACCCACGTGACTCCAGGCTTCAACCCACGTGACTCCAGGCTTCCACCCACGTGACTTTTGGAACGATCGGTCACCACTTTTGGAGTTGGCAGCTACTTGTTCTAAACGCAACATCTGACAAACAAACACGAATATCGAAAAAAAAAAAGACACAATTGTTATTCAAAAAGTTCAGGTTTTAACCCACGTGATTCAGGCTCCATCCCACGTGCCTCCAGGCTTCAACCCACGTGACTTTTAAAACGATCGGTCACCACTTTTGGAGTTGACAGCTACTTGTTCCTAACGCAACATCTGACAAACGAACACGAATATCGAAAAAAAAAGACACAATTGTTATCCAAAAAGTTCAGGTTTTAACCCAGGTGACTCCAGGCTCCAATTCACGTGACTTCAGGCTTCAACCAACGTAACTTTTTAAACGATCTGTCACCACTTTTGGAGTTGGCAGCTTATTGTTCCAAACGCAACATCTGACAAACGAACACGAATATCGAAAAAAAATGACTCAATTGTTATCCAAAAAGTTCAGGTTTTAACCCACGTGCCTTCGGGCTTCAACCCACGTGACCTCAGGCTTCAACCCACGTGACTTTTAAAACGATCGGTCACCACTTTTGGAGTTGACAGCTACTTGTTCCAAACGCAACATCTGACAAACGAACACGGATATCGAAAAAAAAAGACACAATTGTTATCCAAAGAGTTCAGGTTTTAACCCACGTGACTTCAGGCTCCAACCCACGTGACTCCAGGCTTCAACCAACGTGACTTTTTAAACGATCTGTCACCACTTTTGGAGTTTGCAGCTTATTGTTCCAATCGCAACATCAGACGAACGAACACGAATATCGAAAAAAAAGGAAAATTGTTATCCAAAAAGTTCAGGTTTTAACCCACGTGACTTCAGGCTTCAACCCACGTGACTCCAGGCTTCAACCCACGTGACTTTTGAAATGATCGGTCACCACTTTTGGAGTTGGCAGCTACTTGTCCCAAACGCAACATCTGACAAACGAACACGAATATCGAAAAAAAATGACACAATTGTTATCCAAAAAGTTCAGGTTTTAACCCACGTGACTTCGGGCTTCAACCCACGTGACCTCAGGCTTCAACCCACGTGACTTTTAAAACGATCGGTCACCACTTTTGGAGTTGACAGCTACTTGTTCTAAACGCAACATCTGACAAACAAACACGAATATCGAAAAAAAAAAAGACACAATTGTTATTCAAAAAGTTCAGGTTTTAACCCACGTGATTCAGGCTCCATCCCACGTGCCTCCAGGCTTCAACCCACGTGACTTTTAAAACGATCGGTCACCACTTTTGGAGTTGACAGCTACTTGTTCCTAACGCAACATCTGACAAACGAACACGAATATCGAAAAAAAAAGACACAATTGTTATCCAAAGAGTTCAGGTTTTAACCCACGTGACTTCAGGCTCCAACCCACGTGACTCCAGGCTCCAACCAACGTGACTTTTTAAACGATCTGTCACCACTTTTGGAGTTTGCAGCTTATTGTTCCAATCGCAACATCAGACGAACGAACACGAATATCGAAAAAAAAGGAAAATTGTTATCCAAAAAGTTCAGGTTTTAACCCACGTGACTTCAGACTTCAACCCACTTGACTTTGAAAACGATCGTTCACCACTTTTGGAGTTGGCAGCTACTTGTTTCAAACGCAAAATCTGACAAACGAACACAAATATCGAAAAAAAAAAGACACAATTGTTATCCAAAAAGTTCAGGTTTTAACCCACGTGACTTCAGGCTTCAACCCACGTGACTTCAGGCTTCAACCCACGTGACTTCAGGCTTCAATCCACGTGACTTTTAAAACGATCGGTCACCACTTTTGGAGTTGACAGCTACTTGTTCCAAACGCAACATCTGACAACCGAACACGAATATCGAAAAAAAAAGACACAATTGTTATCCAAAGAGTTCAGGTTTCAACCCACGTGACTTCTGGCTTCAACCCACGTGACTCCAGGCTTCAACCCACGTGACTTTCAAAACGATCGGTTTCCACTTTTGGAGTTGGCAGCTTCTTGTTCCAAACGCAATATCTGACGAACGGACACGAATATCGAAGAGAAAGACACAATTGTTATCCAAAAAGTTCAGGTTTTAACCCACGTGACTTCAGGCTTCAACCCACGTGACTCCAGGCTTCAACCCACGTGACTTTTTGAAAGATTTGGTCACCACTTTTGGAATTGGCAGCTACTTGTTCCAAACGCAAAATCTGACAAACGAACACAAATATCGAAAAAAAAAGACACAATTGTTATCCAAAAAGTTCAGGTTTTAACCCACGTGACTTCGGGCTTCAGCCCACGTGACTTCAGGTTCCAACCCACGTGACTTTTAAAACGATCGGTCACAACTTTTGGAGTTGGCAGCTACTTGTTCCAAACGCAATATCTGACAAACGAACACGAATATCGAAGAAAAATGAAAAAATCGTAATCCAGAAAGTTCAGATTTTAACCCACGTGACTTCGGGCTTCAGCCCACGTGACTTCAGGTTCCAACCCACGTGACTTTTGAAACGATCGGTCACCACTTTTGGAGTTGACAGCTACTTGTTCCAAACGCAACATCTGGAAAACGAACACGAATATCGAAAAAAAAGACACAATTGTTATCCAAAAAGTTCAGGTTTCAACCCACGTGACTTCAGGCTTCAACCCACGTGCCTCCAGGCTTCAACCCACGTGACTTTTAAAACAATCAGTCACCACTTTTGGAGTTGGCAGCTACTTGTTCCAAACGCAATATCTGACGAACGGACACGAATATCAAAAAAACAAGACACAATTTTTATCCAAAAAGTTCAGGTTTTAACCCACGTGACTTCAGGCTTCAACCCACGTGACTCCAGGCTTCAACCCACGTGACTTTTGAAATGATCGGTCACCACTTTTGGAGTTGGCAGCTACTTGTCCCAAACGCAACATCTGACAAACGAACACGAATATCGAAAAAAAAAGACATTTGTTATCCAAAAAGTTCAGGTTTCAACCCACGTGACTTCAGGCTTTAACCCACGTGACTCCAGTCTTCAACCCACGTGACTTTTCAAACGATCGGTCACCACTTTTGGAGTTGGCAGCTACTTGTTCCAAACGCAACATCTGACAAACGAACACGAATATCGAAGAAAATAGACACAATTGTTGTCCAAAGAGTTCAGGTTTCAACCCAAGTGACTTCAGGCTTCAACCCACGTGACTTCATGCTCCAACCCACGTGACTTTTGAAACGATCGGTCACCACGTTTAGAGTTGGCAGCTACCTGTTTCAAACGCAACACCTGACAAACGAACACGAATATCAAAAAAAAAGACACAATTGTTATCCAAAAAGTTCAGGTTTTAGCCCACGTGACTTCGGGCTTCAACCCACGTGACTCCAGGCTTTAACCCACGTGACTCCAGGCTTTAACCCACGTGACTTTTGAAACGATCGGTCACCACTTTTGAAGTTGGCAGCTACTTGTTCCAAACGCAACATCTGACAAACGAACACGAATATCGAAAAAAAATGACACAATTGTTATCCAAAAAGTTCAGGTTTTAACCCACGTGACTTCGGGCTTCAACCCACGTGACTTCAGGCTTCAACCCACGTGACTTTCAAAACGATCGGTCACCACTTTTGGAGTTGACAGCTACTTGTTCCAAACGCAACATCTGACAAACGAACACGAATATCGAAAAAAAAAGACACAATTGTTATCCAAAAAGTTCAGGTTTCAACCTACGTGACTTCAGACTTCAACCCACGTGACTCCAGGCTTTAACCCACGTGACTTTTAAAACAATCAGTCAACACTTTTGGAGTTGGCAGCTACTTGTTCCAAACGCAACATCTGACAAACGAGCACGAATATCGAAGAAAAAAAGACACAATTGTTATCCAAAAAGTTCAGGTTTTAACCCAGGTGACTCCAGGCTCCAACCCACGTGACTTCAGACTTCAACCCACGTGACTTTGAAAACGATCGTTCACCACTTTTGGAGTTGGCAGCTACTTGTTCCAAACGCAATATCTGACGAACGGACACGAATATCAAAAAAAAAAGACACAATTGTAATCCAAAAAGTTCAGGTTTCAACCCACGTGACTTCAGGCTTCAACCCACGTGACTTTTTGAAAGATCGGTCATCACTTTTGGAATTGGCAGCTTTTTGTTCCAAACGCAACATCTGACAAACGAACACGAATATCGAAGAAAAAGGACACAATTGTTATCCAAAAAGTTCAGGTTTTAACCCACGTGACTTCAGGCTCCAACCCACGTGACTCCAGGCTTCAACCTACGTGACTTTGAAAACGATCGTTCACCACTTTTGGAGTTTGCAGCTACTTGTTCCAAACGCAAAATCTGACAAACGAACACAAATATCGAAAAAAAAAGACACAATTGTTATCCAAAAAGTTCAGGTTTTAACCCACGTGCCTTCGGGCTTCAACTTACGTACTTCAGGCTCCAACCCACGTGACTTTTAAAACGTCCGGTCACCACTTTTGGAGTTGACAGCTACTTGTTCCAAACGCAACATCTGAGAAACGAACACGAATATCGAAAAAAAAAAGACACAATTGTTATCCAAAAAGTTCAGGTTTCAACCCACGTGACTTCAGGCTTCAACCCACGTGACTTTTAAAACGATCGGTCACCACTTTTGGAGTTGACAGCTACTTGTTCCAAACGCAACATCTGACAACCGAACACGAATATCGAAAAAAAAAGACACAATTGTCATCCAAAAAGTTCAGGTTTCAACCCACGTGACTTCAGGCTTCAACCCACGCGACTCTAGGCTTCAACCCACGTGACTTTTCAAACGATCGGTTACCACTTTTGGAGTTGGCAGCTACTTGTTCCAAACGCAATATTTGACGAACGGACACGAATATCGAAAAAAAAAAAGACACAATTGTTATTAAAAAGTTCAGGTTTTAACCCACGTGACTTCAGGCTTCAACCCACGTGACTCCAGGCTCCAACCCACGTGACTTTTTGAAAGATCGGTCACCACTTTTGGAATTGGCAGCTACTTGTTCCAAACGCAACATCTGACAAACGAACACGAATATCGAAAAAAAAAAAGACACAATTGTTATTCAAAAAGTTCAGGTTTTAACCGACGTGACTTCAGCCTCCAACCCACGTGACTCCAGGCTTCAACCCACGTGACTTTTAAAACGATCGGTCACCACTTTTGGAGTTGACAGCTACTTGTTCCTAACGCAACATCTGACAAACGAACACGAATATCGAAAAAAAAAGACACAATTGTTATCCAAAAAGTTCAGGTTTTAACCCAGGTGACTCCAGGCTCCAACCCACGTGACTTCAGACTTCAACCCACGTGACTTTGAAAACGATCGTTCACCACTTTTGGAGTTGGCAGCTACTTGTTCCAAACGCAATATCTGACGAACGGACACGAATATCAAAAAAAAAAGACACAATTGTAATCCAAAAAGTTCAGGTTTCAACCCACGTGACTTCAGGCTTCAACCCACGTGACTCCAGGCTTCAACCCACGTGACTTTCTGATAGATCGGTCACCACTTTTGGAATTGACAGCTACTTGTTCCAAACGCAACATCTGAAAAACGAACACGAATATCGAAAAAAAAAAACACAATTGTTATCCAAAAAGTTCAGGTTTTAACCCACGTGACTTCAGGCTTCAACCCACGTGACTCCAGGCTTCAACCCACGTGACTTTTTGAAAGATCGGTCATCACTTTTGGAATTGGCAGCTTTTTGTTCCAAACGCAACATCTGACAAACGAACACGAATATCGAAGAAAAAGGACACAATTGTTATCCAAAAAGTTCAGGTTTCAACCCACGTGACTTCAGGCTTCAACCCACGTGACTCCAGGCTTCAACCCACGTGACTTTCAAAACGATCGGTTTCCACTTTTGGAGTTGGCAGCTTCTTGTTCCAAACGCAATATCTGACGAACGGACACGAATATCGAAGAGAAAGACACAATTGTTATCCAAAAAGTTCAGGTTTTAACCCACGTGACTTCAGGCTTCAACCCACGTGACTCCAGGCTTCAACCCACGTGACTTTTTGAGAGATCGGTCACCACTTTTGGAATTGGCAGCTACTTGTTCCAAACGCAACATCTGACAAACGAACACGAATATCGAAAAAAAAAAGACACAATTGTTATTCAAAAAGTTCAGGTTTTAACCGACGTGACTTCAGCCTCCAACCCACGTGACTCCAGGCTTCAACCCACGTGACTTTTAAAACGATCGGTCACCACTTTTGGAGTTGACAGCTACTTGTTCCTAACGCAACATCTGACAAACGAACACGAATATCGAAAAAAAAAGACACATTTGTTATCCAAAAAGTTCAGGTTTTAACCCAGGTGACTCCAGGCTACAACCCACGTGCTTCAGACTTCAACCCACGTGACTTTTAAAACGATCGGTCACCACTTTTGGAGTTGACAGCTACTTGTTCCTAACGCAACATCTGACAAACGAACACGAATATCGAAAAAAAAAGACACAATTGTTATCCAAAAAGTTCAGGTTTTAACCCAGGTGACTCCAGGCTCCAACCCACGTGACTTCAGGCTCCAACCCACGTGACTCCAGGCTTCAACCTACGGGACTTTGAAAACGATCGTTCTCCACTTTTGGAGTTTGCAGCTACTTGTTCCAAATGCAAAATCTGACAAACGAACACAAATATCGAAAAAAAAAGACACAATTGTTATCCAAAAAGTTCAGGTTTTAACCCACGTGACTTCGGGCTTCAACTTACGTGACTTCAGGCTCCAACCCACGTGACTTTTAAAACGTCCGGTCACCACTTTTGGAGTTGACAGCTACTTGTTCCAAACGCAACATCTGAGAAACGAACACGAATATCGAAAAAAAAGACACAATTGTTATCCAAAAAGTTCAGGTTTCAACCCACGTGACTTCAGGCTTCAACCCACGTGACTTTTAAAACGATCGGTCACCTCTTTTGGAGTTGACAGCTACTTGTTCCAAACGCAACATCTGACAACCGAACACGAATATCGAAAAAAAAAGACACAATTGTTATCCAAAGAGTTCAGGTTTCAACCCACGTGACTTCAGGCTTCAACCCACGTGACTCCAGGCTTCAACCCACGTGACTTTGAAAACGATCGTTCACCACTTTTG
Organism: Anaspis maculata; assembly: GCA_949128115.1. Taxonomy (NCBI): domain Eukaryota; kingdom Metazoa; phylum Arthropoda; class Insecta; order Coleoptera; family Scraptiidae; genus Anaspis; species Anaspis maculata. The sequence goes on from OX421964.1 coordinate 3,086,635, forward strand.
GAGTTGGCAGCTACTTGTTCCAAACGCAACATCTGACAAACGAACACGAATATCGAAAAAAAAAAGACAAAATTGTTATTCAAAAAGTTCAGGTTTTAACCCACGTGACTTCAGGCTCCAACCCACGTGACTTCAGACTTCAACCCACTTGACTTTGAAAACGATCGTTCACCACTTTTGGAGTTGGCAGCTCTTTGTTCCAAACGCAAAATCTGACAAACGAACACAAATATCGAAAAAAAAAAGACACAATTGTTATCCAAAAAGTTCAGGTTTTAACCCACGTGACTTCAGGCTTCAACCCACGTGACTTCAGGCTTCAACCCACGTGACTTCAGGCTTCAACCCACGTGACTTTCAAAACGATCGGTTTCCACTTTTGGAGTTGACAGCTACTTGTTCCAAACGCAACATCTGACAACCGAACACGAATATCGAAAAAAAAAAAGACACAATTGTTATCCAAAGAGTTCAGGTTTCAACCCACGTGACTTCAGGCTTCAACCCACGTTACTCCAGGCTTCAACCCACGTGACTTTGAAAACGATCGTTCACCACTTTTGGAGTTGGCAGCTACTTGTTCCAAACGCAAAATCTGACAAACGAACACAATTATAAAAAAAAAAGACACAATTGTTATCCAAAAAGTTCAGGTTTTAACCCACGTGACTTTGGGCTTCAACCCACGTGACTTCAGGCTTCAACCCACGTGACTTTTAAAACGTTCGGTCACCACTTTTGGAGTTGACAGCTACTTGTTCCAAACGCAACATCTGAGAAACGAACACGAATATCGAAAAAAAAGACACAATTGTTATCCAAAAAGTTCAGGTTTCAACCCACGTGACTTCAGGCTTCAACCCACGTGACTTTTTGAAAGATCGGTCACCACTTTTGGAATTGGCAGCTTCTTGTTCCAAACGCAACATCTGACAAACGAACACGAATATCGAAAAAAAAAAGACACAATTGTTATCCAAAAAGTTCAGGTTTTAACCCAGGTGACTCCAGGCTCCAACCCACGTGACTTCAGACTTCCACCCACGTGACTTTTAAAACGATCGGTCACCACTTTTGGAGTTGGCAGCTACTTGTTCTAAACGCAACATCTGACAAACAAACACGAATATCGAAAGAAAAAAAGACACAATTGTTATTCAAAAAGTTCAGGTTTTAACCCACGTGATTCAGGCTCCATCCCACGTGACTCCAGGCTTCAACCCACGTGACTTTTAAAACGATCGGTCACCACTTTTGGAGTTGACAGCTACTTGTTCCTAACGCAACATCTGACAAACGAACACGAATATCGAAAAAAAAAAAGACACAATTAATTGTTATCCAAAAAGTTCAGGTTTTAACCCAGGTGACTCCAGGCTCCAACCCACGTGACTTCAGACTTCAACCCACGTGACTTTGAAAACGATCGTTCACCACTTTTGGAGTTGGCAGCTACTTGTTCCAAACGCAATATCTGACGAACGGACACGAATATCAAAAAAAAAAGACACAATTGTAATCCAAAAAGTTCAGGTTTCAACCCACGTGACTTCAGGCTTCAACCCACGTGACTCCAGGCTTCAACCCACGTGACTTTCTGATAGATCGGTCACCACTTTTGGAATTGACAGCTACTTGTTCCAAACGCAACATCTGAAAAACGAACACGAATATCGAAAAAAAAAGACACAATTGTTATCCAAAAAGTTCAGGTTTTAACCCACGTGACTTCAGGCTTCAACCCACGTGACTCCAGGCTTCAACCCACGTGACTTTTTGAAAGATCGGTCATCACTTTTGGAATTGGCAGCTTTTTGTTCCAAACGCAACATCTGACAAACGAACACGAATATCGAAGAAAAAGGACACAATTGTTATCCAAAAAGTTCAGGTTTTAACCCACGTGACTTCAGGCTCCAACCCACGTGACTCCAGGCTTCAACCTACGTGACTTTGAAAACGATCGTTCACCACTTTTGGAGTTTGCAGCTACTTGTTCCAAACGCAAAATCTGACAAACGAACACAAATATCGAAAAAAAAAGACACAATTGTTATCCAAAAAGTTCAGGTTTTAACCCACGTGCCTTCGGGCTTCAACTTACGTGACTTCAGGCTCCAACCCACGTGACTTTTAAAACGTCCGGTCACCACTTTTGGAGTTGACAGCTACTTGTTCCAAACGCAACATCTGAGAAACGAACACAAATATCGAAAAAAAAAGACACAATTGTTATCCAAAAAGTTCAGGTTTCAACCCACGTGACTTCAGGCTTCAACCCACGTGACTTTTAAAACGATCGGTCACCACTTTTGGAGTTGACAGCTACTTGTTCCAAACGCAACATCTGACAACCGAACACGAATATCGAAAAAAAAAGACACAATTGTTATCCAAAGAGTTCAGGTTTCAACCCACGTGACTTCAGGCTTCAACCCACGTGACTCCAGGCTTCAACCCACGTGACTTTCAAAACGATCGGTTTCCACTTTTGGAGTTGGCAGCTTCTTGTTCCAAACGCAATATCTGACGAACGGACACGAATATCGAAGAGAAAGACACAATTGTTATCCAAAAAGTTCAGGTTTTAACCCACGTGACTTCAGGCTTCAACCCACGTGACTCCAGGCTTCAACCCACGTGACTTTTTGAAAGATCGGTCACCACTTTTGGAATTGGCAGCTACTTGTTCCAAACGCAACATCTGACAAACGAACACGAATATCGAAAAAAAAAGACACAATTGTTATTCAAAAAGTTCAGGTTTTAACCGACGTGACTTCAGCCTCCAACCCACGTGACTCCAGGCTTCAACCCACGTGACTTTTAAAACGATCGGTCACCACTTTTGGAGTTGACAGCTACTTGTTCCTAACGCAACATCTGACAAACGAACACGAATATCGAAAAAAAAAGACACATTTGTTATCCAAAAAGTTCAGGTTTTAACCCAGGTGACTCCAGGCTACAACCCACGTGACTTCAGACTTCAACCCACGTGACTTTTAAAACGATCGGTCACCACTTTTGGAGTTGACAGCTACTTGTTCCTAACGCAACATCTGACAAACGAACACGAATATCGAAAAAAAAAGACACAATTGTTATCCAAAAAGTTCAGGTTTTAACCCAGGTGACTCCAGGCTCCAACCCACGTGACTTCAGGCTCCAACCCACGTGACTCCAGGCTTCAACCTACGGGACTTTGAAAACGATCGTTCACCACTTTTGGAGTTTGCAGCTACTTGTTCCAAATGCAAAATCTGACAAACGAACACAAATATCGAAAAAAAAAGACACAATTGTTATCCAAAAAGTTCAGGTTTTAACCCACGTGACTTCGGGCTTCAACTTACGTGACTTCAGGCTCCAACCCACGTGACTTTTAAAACGTCCGGTCACCACTTTTGGAGTTGACAGCTACTTGTTCCAAACGCAACATCTGAGAAACGAACACGAATATCGAAAAAAAAAGACACAATTGTTATCCAAATAGTTCAGGTTTCAACCCACGTGACTTCAGGCTTCAACCCATGTGACTTTTAAAACGATCGGTCACCACTTTTGGAGTTGACAGCTACTTGTTCCAAACGCAACATCTGACAACCGAACACGAATATCGAAAAAAAAAGACACAATTGTTATCCAAAGAGTTCAGGTTTCAACCCACGTGACTTCAGGCTTCAACCCACGTGACTCCAGGCTTCAACCCACGTGACTTTGAAAACGATCGTTCACCACTTTTGGAGTTGGCAGCTACTTGTTCCAAACGCAACATCTGACAAACGAACACGAATATCGAAAAAAAAAAGACACAATTGTTATTCAAAAAGTTCAGGTTTTAACCCACGTGACTTCAGGCTCCAACCCACGTGACTTCAGACTTCAACCCACTTGACTTTGAAAACGATCGTTCACCACTTTTGGAGTTGGCAGCTACTTGTTCCAAACGCAAAATCTGACAAACGAACACAAATATCGAAAAAAAAAAGACACAATTGTTATCCAAAAAGTTCAGGTTTTAACCCACGTGACTTCAGGCTTCAACCCACGTGACTTCAGGCTTCAACCCACGTGACTTTCAAAACGATCGGTTTCCACTTTTGGAGTTGACAGCTACTTGTTCCAAACGCAACATCTGACAACCGAACACGAATATCGAAAAAAAAAGACACAATTGTTATCCAAAGAGTTCAGGTTTCAACCCACGTGACTTCAGGCTTCAACCCACGTGACTCCAGGCTTCAACCCACGTGACTTTGAAAACGATCGTTCACCACTTTTGGAGTTGGCAGCTACTTGTTCCAAACGCAAAATCTGACAAACGAACACAATTATCGAAAAAAAAAGACACAATTGTTATCCAAAAAGTTCAGGTTTTAACCCACGTGACTTTGGGCTTCAACCCACGTGACTTCAGGCTTCAACCCACGTGACTTTTAAAACGTTCGGTCACCACTTTTGGAGTTGACAGCTACTTGTTCCAAACGCAACATCTGAGAAACGAACACGAATATCGAAAAAAAAGACACAATTGTTATCCAAAAAGTTCAGGTTTCAACCCACGTGACTTCAGGCTTCAACCCACGTGACTTTTTGAAAGATCGGTCACCACTTTTGGAATTGGCAGCTTCTTGTTCCAAACGCAACATCTGACAAACGAACACGAATATCGAAGAAAAAAGACACAATTGTTATCCAAAGAGTTCAGGTTTCAATCCACGTGACTTTAGGCTTCAACCCACGTGACTCCAGGCTTCAACCCACGTGACTTTCAAAACGATCGGTTACCACTATTTGGAGTTGGCAGCTACTTGTTCCAAACGCAACATCTGACGAACGGACACGAATATCAAAAAAAAAAGACACAATTGTAATCCAAAAAGTTCAGGTTTCAACCCACGTGACTTCAGGCTTCAACCCACGTGACTCCAGGCTTCAACCCACGTGACTTTTAAAACGATCGGTTACCACTTTTGGAGTTGGCAGCTACTTGTTCCAAACGCAATATTTGACGAACGGACACGAATATCGAAAAAAAAAGACACAATTGTAATCCAAAAAGTTCAGGTTTCAACCCACGTGACTTCAGGCTTCAACCCACGCGACTCTAGGCTTCAACCCACGTGACTTTTCAAACGATCGGTTACCACTTTTGGAGTTGGCAGCTACTTGTTCCAAACGCAATATCTGACGAACGGACACGAATATCAAAAAAAAAAGACACAATTGTAATCCAAAAAGTTCAGGTTTCAACCCACGTGACTTCAGGCTTCAACCCACGTGACTCCAGGCTTCAACCCACGTGACTTTTAAAACGATCGGTTACCACTTTTGGAGTTGGCAGCTACTTGTTCCAAACGCAATATTTGACGAACGGACACGAATATCGAAAAAAAAAGACACAATTGTAATCCAAAAAGTTCAGGTTTCAACCCACGTGACTTCAAGCTTCAACCCACGTGACTCCAGGCTTCAACCCACGTGACTTTTAAAACGATCGGTTACCACTTTTGGAGTTGGCAGCTACTTGTTCCAAACGCAACATCTGACAAACGAACACGAATATCGAAAAAAAAAGACACAATTGTAATCCAAAAAGTTCAGGTTTCAACCCACGTGACTTCAGGCTTCAACCCACGTGACTTTTTGAAAGATCGGTCACCACTTTTGGAATTGGCAGCTTCTTGTTCCAAACGCAACATCTGACAAACGAACACGAATATCGAAAAAAAAAAGACACAATTGTTATCCAAAGAGTTCAGGTTTCAACCCACGTGACTCCAGGCTTCAACCCACGTGACTTTCAAAACGTTCAGTTACCACTATTTGGAGTTGGCAGCTACTTGTTCCAAACGCAACATCTGACAACCGAACACGAATATCGAAAAAAAAAAGACACAATTGTTATCCAAAGAGTTCAGGTTTCAACCCACGTGACTTCAGGCTTCAACCCACGTGACTTTTTGAAAGATCGGTCACCACTTTTGGAATTGGCAGCTTCTTGTTCCAAACGCAACATCTGACAAACGAACACGAATATCGAAGAAAAAAGACACAATTGTTATCCTAAGAGATCAGGTTTCAACCCACGTGACTCCAGGCTTCAACCCACGTGACTTTTGAAACGATCGGTTACCACTTTTGGAGTTGGCAGCTACTTGTTCCAAACGCAACATCTGACAACCCAACACGAATATCGAAAAAAAAAGACACAATTGTTATCCAAAGAGTTCAGGTTTCAGCCCACGTGACTTCAGGCTTCAACCCACGTGACTCCAGGGTTCAACCCACGTGACTTTTAAAACGATCGGATACCACTTTTGGAGTTGGCAGCTACTTGTTCCAAACGCAACATCTGACAAACGAACACGAATATCGGAAAAAAAAACACAATTGTTATTCAAAAAGTTCAGGTTTTAACCGACGTGACTTCAGCCTCCAACCCACGTGACTTCGGACTCCAACCCACGTGACTTTGAAAACGATCGTTCACCACTTTTGGAGTTGGCAGCTACTTGTTCCAAACGCAAAATCTGACAAACGAACACAAATATCGAAAAAAAAAAGACACAATTGTTATCCAAAAAGTTCAGGTTTTATCCCACGTGACTTCGGGCTTCAACCCACGTGACTTCAGGCTTCAACCCACGTGACTCCAGGCTTCAACCCACGTGACTTTTCAAACGATCGGTCACCACTTTTGGAGTTGGCAGCTACTTGCTCCAAACGCAACAACTGACAAACGAACACGAATATCGAAAAAAAAAGACACAATTGTTATCCAAAAAAATCAGGTTTTTACCCACGTGACTCCAGGCTTCAACCCAGGTGACTATTAAAACAATCGGTCACCACTTTTGGAGTTGGCAGCTACTTGTTCCAAACGCAACATCTGACAAACGAACACGAATATCGAAGAAAAAAGACACAATTGTTATCCAAAGAGTTCAGGTTTCAACCCACGTGACTCCAGGCTTCAACCCACGTGACTCCATGCTCCAACCCACGTGACTTTTGAAACGATCGGTCACCACTATTGGAGTTGGCAGCTACCTGTTTCAAACGCAACACCTGACAAACGAACACGAATATCAAAAAAAAAAGACACAATTGTTATCCAAAAAGTTCAGGTTTTAGCCCACGTGACTTCGGGCTTCAACTCACGTGACTCCAGGCTTCAACCCACGTGACTCCAGGCTTCAACCCACGTGACTTTTCAAACGATCGGTCACCACTTTTGGAGTTGGCAGCTACTTGTTCCAAACGCAACATCTGACAAACGAACACGAATATCGAAAAAAAAATGACACAATTGTTATCCAAAAAGTTCAGGTTTTAACCCACGTGACTTCAGGCTCCAACCCACGTGACTCCAGACTTCAACCCACTTGACTTTGAAAACGATCGTTCACCACTTTTGGAGTTGGCAGCTACTTGTTCCAAACGCAAAATCTGACAAACGAACACAAATATCGAAAAAAAAAGACACAATTGTTATCCAAAAAGTTCAGGTTTTAACCCACGTGACTTCAGGCTTCAACCCACGTGACTTTTCAAACGATCGGTCACCACTTTTGGAGTTGGCAGCTACTTGTTCCAAACGCAATATCTGACGAACGGACACGAATATCAGAAAAACAAGACACAATTGTTATCCAAAAAGTTCTGGTTTTAACCCACGTGACTTCAGGCTCCAACCCTCGTGACTCCAGGCTTCAACCAACGTGACTTTTTAAACGATCTGTCACCACTTTTGGAAATGGCAGCTTCTTGTTCCAATCGCAACATCAGACGAACGAACACGAATATCGAAAGAAAAGACACAATTGTTATCCAAAAAGTTCAGGTTTTAACCCACGTGACTTCAGGCTTCAACCCACGTGACTCCAGGCTTCAACCCACGTGACTCCAGGCTTCAACTAACGTGACTATTAAAACGATCGGTCACCACTTTTGGAGTTGACAGCTACTTGTCCCAAACGCAACATCTGACAAACGAACACGAATATCGAAAAAAAAAAGACACATTTGTTATCCAAAAAGTTCAGGTTTTAACCCACGTGACTTCAGGCTCCAACCCACGTGACTTCAGACTTCAACCCACTTGACTTTGAAAACGATCGGTCACCACTTTTGGAGTTGACAGCTACTTGTCCCAAACGCAACATCTGACAAACGAACACGAATATCGAAAAAAAAAAGACACATTTGTTATCCAAAAAGTTCAGGTTTTAACCCACGTGACTTCAGGCTCCAACCCACGTGACTTCAGACTTCAACCCACTTGACTTTGAAAACGATCGTTCACCACTTTTGGAGTTGGCAGCTACTTGTTCCGAACGCAAAATCTGACAAACATACACAAATATCGAAAAAAAAAAGACACAATTGATATCCAAAAAGTTTAGGTTTTAACCCACGTGACTTCAGGCTTCAACCCACGTGACTTCAGGCTTCAACCCACGTGACTTTTAAAACGATCGGTCACCACTTTTGGAGTTGACAGCTTCTTGTTCCAAACGCAACATCTGACAACCGAACACGAATATCGAAAAAAAAAAAAGACACAATTGTTATCCAAAGAGTTCAGGTTTCAACCCACGTGACTTCAAGCTTCAACCCACGTGACTTTTCGAAAGATCGGTCACCACTTTTGGAATTGGCAGCTTCTTGTTCCAAACGCAACATCTGACAAACGAACACGAATATCGAAGAAAAAAGACACAATTGTTATCCTTAGAGATCAGGTTTCAACCCACGTGACTTCAGGCTTCAACACACGTGACTCCAGGCTTCAACCCACGTGACTTTTCAAACGATCGGTCACCACTTTTGGAGTTGGCAGCTACTTGTTCCAAACGCAACATCTGACAAACGAACACGAATATCGAAAAAAAAATGACACAATTGTTATCCAAAAAGTTCAGGATTTAACCCACGTGACTTCTGGCTTCAACCCACGTGACTTCAGGCTTCAACCCACGTGACTTTTAAAACGATCGGTCACCACTTTTGGAGTTGACAGCTACTTGTTCCAAACGCAACATCTGACAAACGAACACGAATATCGAAAAAAAAAGACACAATTGTTATCCAAAAAGTTCAGGTTTCAACCCACGTGACTTCAGGCTCCAACCCACGTGACTCCAGACTTCAACCCACTTGACTTTGAAAACGATCGTTCACCACTTTTGGAGTTGGCAGCTACTTGTTCCAAACGCAAAATCTGACAAACGAACACAAATATCGAAAAAAAAAGACACAATTGTTATCCAAAAAGTTCAGGTTTTAACCCACGTGACTTCAGGCTTCAACCCACGTGACTCCAGGCTTCAACCCACGTGACTTCAGGCTTCAACCCACGTGACTTTTAGAACGATCGGTCACCACTTTTGGAGTTGACAGCTACTTGTTCCAAACGCAACATCTGACAACCGAACACGAATATCGAAAAAAAAAGACACATTTGTTCTCCAAAAAGTTCAGGTTTCAACCCACGTGACTTCAGGCTTCAACCCACGTGACCTTTTGGAAGATCGGTCATCACTTTTGGAATTGGCAGCTTCTTGTTCCAAACGCAACATCTGACAAACGAACACGAATATCGGAGGAAAAAGACACAATTGTTATCCAAAAAGTTCAGGTTTTAACCCACGTGACTTCAGGCTCCAACCCACGTGACTCCAGGCTTCAACCCACGTGACTTTGAAAACGATCGTTCACCACTTTTGGAGTTGACAGCTACTTTTTCCAAACGCAACATCTGACAACCGAACACGAATATCGAAAAAAAAGGACACATTTGTTCTCCAAAAAGTTCAGGTTTTAACCCACGTGACTTCAGGCTTCAACCCACGTGACTTCAGGCTTCAACCCACGTGACTTTCAAAACGATCGGTTTCCACTTTTGGAGTTGACAGCTACTTGTTCCAAACGCAACATCTGACAACCGAACACGAATATCGAAAAAAAAAGACACAATTGTTATCCAAAGAGTTCAGGTTTCAACCCACGTGACTTCAGGCTTCAACCCACGTGACTCCAGGCTTCAACCCACGTGACTTTGAAAACGATCGTTCACCACTTTTGGAGTTGGCAGCTACTTGTTCCAAACGCAAAATCTGACAAACGAACACAATTATCGAAAAAAAAAGACACAATTGTTATCCAAAAAGTTCAGGTTTTAACCCACGTGACTTTGGGCTTCAACCCACGTGACTTCAGGCTTCAACCCACGTGACTTTTAAAACGTTCGGTCACCACTTTTGGAGTTGACAGCTACTTGTTCCAAACGCAACATCTGAGAAACGAACACGAATATCGAAAAAAAAGACACAATTGTTATCCAAAAAGTTCAGGTTTCAACCCACGTGACTTCAGGCTTCAACCCACGTGACTTTTTGAAAGATCGGTCACCACTTTTGGAATTGGCAGCTTCTTGTTCCAAACGCAACATCTGACAAACGAACACGAATATCGAAGAAAAAAGACACAATTGTTATCCAAAGAGTTCAGGTTTCAATCCACGTGACTTTAGGCTTCAACCCACGTGACTCCAGGCTTCAACCCACGTGACTTTCAAAACGATCGGTTACCACTATTTGGAGTTGGCAGCTACTTGTTCCAAACGCAACATCTGACGAACGGACACGAATATCAAAAAAAAAAGACACAATTGTAATCCAAAAAGTTCAGGTTTCAACCCACGTGACTTCAGGCTTCAACCCACGTGACTCCAGGCTTCAACCCACGTGACTTTTAAAACGATCGGTTACCACTTTTGGAGTTGGCAGCTACTTGTTCCAAACGCAATATTTGACGAACGGACACGAATATCGAAAAAAAAAGACACAATTGTAATCCAAAAAGTTCAGGTTTCAACCCACGTGACTTCAGGCTTCAACCCACGCGACTCTAGGCTTCAACCCACGTGACTTTTCAAACGATCGGTTACCACTTTTGGAGTTGGCAGCTACTTGTTCCAAACGCAATATCTGACGAACGGACACGAATATCAAAAAAAAAAGACACAATTGTAATCCAAAAAGTTCAGGTTTCAACCCACGTGACTTCAGGCTTCAACCCACGTGACTCCAGGCTTCAACCCACGTGACTTTTAAAACGATCGGTTACCACTTTTGGAGTTGGCAGCTACTTGTTCCAAACGCAATATTTGACGAACGGACACGAATATCGAAAAAAAAAGACACAATTGTAATCCAAAAAGTTCAGGTTTCAACCCACGTGACTTCAAGCTTCAACCCACGTGACTCCAGGCTTCAACCCACGTGACTTTTAAAACGATCGGTTACCACTTTTGGAGTTGGCAGCTACTTGTTCCAAACGCAACATCTGACAAACGAACACGAATATCGAAAAAAAAAGACACAATTGTAATCCAAAAAGTTCAGGTTTCAACCCACGTGACTTCAGGCTTCAACCCACGTGACTTTTTGAAAGATCGGTCACCACTTTTGGAATTGGCAGCTTCTTGTTCCAAACGCAACATCTGACAAACGAACACGAATATCGAAAAAAAAAAGACACAATTGTTATCCAAAGAGTTCAGGTTTCAACCCACGTGACTCCAGGCTTCAACCCACGTGACTTTCAAAACGTTCAGTTACCACTATTTGGAGTTGGCAGCTACTTGTTCCAAACGCAACATCTGACAACCGAACACGAATATCGAAAAAAAAAAGACACAATTGTTATCCAAAGAGTTCAGGTTTCAACCCACGTGACTTCAGGCTTCAACCCACGTGACTTTTTGAAAGATCGGTCACCACTTTTGGAATTGGCAGCTTCTTGTTCCAAACGCAACATCTGACAAACGAACACGAATATCGAAGAAAAAAGACACAATTGTTATCCTAAGAGATCAGGTTTCAACCCACGTGACTCCAGGCTTCAACCCACGTGACTTTTGAAACGATCGGTTACCACTTTTGGAGTTGGCAGCTACTTGTTCCAAACGCAACATCTGACAACCCAACACGAATATCGAAAAAAAAAGACACAATTGTTATCCAAAGAGTTCAGGTTTCAGCCCACGTGACTTCAGGCTTCAACCCACGTGACTCCAGGGTTCAACCCACGTGACTTTTAAAACGATCGGATACCACTTTTGGAGTTGGCAGCTACTTGTTCCAAACGCAACATCTGACAAACGAACACGAATATCGGAAAAAAAAACACAATTGTTATTCAAAAAGTTCAGGTTTTAACCGACGTGACTTCAGCCTCCAACCCACGTGACTTCGGACTCCAACCCACGTGACTTTGAAAACGATCGTTCACCACTTTTGGAGTTGGCAGCTACTTGTTCCAAACGCAAAATCTGACAAACGAACACAAATATCGAAAAAAAAAAGACACAATTGTTATCCAAAAAGTTCAGGTTTTATCCCACGTGACTTCGGGCTTCAACCCACGTGACTTCAGGCTTCAACCCACGTGACTCCAGGCTTCAACCCACGTGACTTTTCAAACGATCGGTCACCACTTTTGGAGTTGGCAGCTACTTGCTCCAAACGCAACAACTGACAAACGAACACGAATATCGAAAAAAAAAGACACAATTGTTATCCAAAAAAATCAGGTTTTTACCCACGTGACTCCAGGCTTCAACCCAGGTGACTATTAAAACAATCGGTCACCACTTTTGGAGTTGGCAGCTACTTGTTCCAAACGCAACATCTGACAAACGAACACGAATATCGAAGAAAAAAGACACAATTGTTATCCAAAGAGTTCAGGTTTCAACCCACGTGACTCCAGGCTTCAACCCACGTGACTCCATGCTCCAACCCACGTGACTTTTGAAACGATCGGTCACCACTATTGGAGTTGGCAGCTACCTGTTTCAAACGCAACACCTGACAAACGAACACGAATATCAAAAAAAAAAGACACAATTGTTATCCAAAAAGTTCAGGTTTTAGCCCACGTGACTTCGGGCTTCAACTCACGTGACTCCAGGCTTCAACCCACGTGACTCCAGGCTTCAACCCACGTGACTTTTCAAACGATCGGTCACCACTTTTGGAGTTGGCAGCTACTTGTTCCAAACGCAACATCTGACAAACGAACACGAATATCGAAAAAAAATGACACAATTGTTATCCAAAAAGTTCAGGTTTTAACCCACGTGACTTCAGGCTCCAACCCACGTGACTCCAGACTTCAACCCACTTGACTTTGAAAACGATCGTTCACCACTTTTGGAGTTGGCAGCTACTTGTTCCAAACGCAAAATCTGACAAACGAACACAAATATCGAAAAAAAAAGACACAATTGTTATCCAAAAAGTTCAGGTTTTAACCCACGTGACTTCAGGCTTCAACCCACGTGACTTTTCAAACGATCGGTCACCACTTTTGGAGTTGGCAGCTACTTGTTCCAAACGCAATATCTGACGAACGGACACGAATATCAGAAAAACAAGACACAATTGTTATCCAAAAAGTTCTGGTTTTAACCCACGTGACTTCAGGCTCCAACCCTCGTGACTCCAGGCTTCAACCAACGTGACTTTTTAAACGATCTGTCACCACTTTTGGAAATGGCAGCTTCTTGTTCCAATCGCAACATCAGACGAACGAACACGAATATCGAAAGAAAAGACACAATTGTTATCCAAAAAGTTCAGGTTTTAACCCACGTGACTTCAGGCTTCAACCCACGTGACTCCAGGCTTCAACCCACGTGACTCCAGGCTTCAACTAACGTGACTATTAAAACGATCGGTCACCACTTTTGGAGTTGACAGCTACTTGTCCCAAACGCAACATCTGACAAACGAACACGAATATCGAAAAAAAAAAGACACATTTGTTATCCAAAAAGTTCAGGTTTTAACCCACGTGACTTCAGGCTCCAACCCACGTGACTTCAGACTTCAACCCACTTGACTTTGAAAACGATCGGTCACCACTTTTGGAGTTGACAGCTACTTGTCCCAAACGCAACATCTGACAAACGAACACGAATATCGAAAAAAAAAAGACACATTTGTTATCCAAAAAGTTCAGGTTTTAACCCACGTGACTTCAGGCTCCAACCCACGTGACTTCAGACTTCAACCCACTTGACTTTGAAAACGATCGTTCACCACTTTTGGAGTTGGCAGCTACTTGTTCCGAACGCAAAATCTGACAAACATACACAAATATCGAAAAAAAAAAGACACAATTGATATCCAAAAAGTTTAGGTTTTAACCCACGTGACTTCAGGCTTCAACCCACGTGACTTCAGGCTTCAACCCACGTGACTTTTAAAACGATCGGTCACCACTTTTGGAGTTGACAGCTTCTTGTTCCAAACGCAACATCTGACAACCGAACACGAATATCGAAAAAAAAAAAAGACACAATTGTTATCCAAAGAGTTCAGGTTTCAACCCACGTGACTTCAAGCTTCAACCCACGTGACTTTTCGAAAGATCGGTCACCACTTTTGGAATTGGCAGCTTCTTGTTCCAAACGCAACATCTGACAAACGAACACGAATATCGAAGAAAAAAGACACAATTGTTATCCTAAGAGATCAGGTTTCAACCCACGTGACTTCAGGCTTCAACACACGTGACTCCAGGCTTCAACCCACGTGACTTTTCAAACGATCGGTCACCACTTTTGGAGTTGGCAGCTACTTGTTCCAAACGCAACATCTGACAAACGAACACGAATATCGAAAAAAAAATGACACAATTGTTATACAAAAAGTTCAGGATTTAACCCACGTGACTTCTGGCTTCAACCCACGTGACTTCAGGCTTCAACCCACGTGACTTTTAAAACGATCGGTCACCACTTTTGGAGTTGACAGCTACTTGTTCCAAACGCAACATCTGACAAACGAACACGAATATCGAAAAAAAAAGACACAATTGTTATCCAAAAAGTTCAGGTTTCAACCCACGTGACTTCAGGCTCCAACCCACGTGACTCCAGACTTCAACCCACTTGACTTTGAAAACGATCGTTCACCACTTTTGGAGTTGGCAGCTACTTGTTCCAAACGCAAAATCTGACAAACGAACACAAATATCGAAAAAAAAAGACACAATTGTTATCCAAAAAGTTCAGGTTTTAACCCACGTGACTTCAGGCTTCAACCCACGTGACTCCAGGCTTCAACCCACGTGACTTCAGGCTTCAACCCACGTGACTTTTAGAACGATCGGTCACCACTTTTGGAGTTGACAGCTACTTGTTCCAAACGCAACATCTGACAACCGAACACGAATATCGAAAAAAAAAGACACATTTGTTCTCCAAAAAGTTCAGGTTTCAACCCACGTGACTTCAGGCTTCAACCCACGTGACTCCAGGCTTCAACCCACGTGACCTTTTGGAAGATCGGTCATCACTTTTGGAATTGGCAGCTTCTTGTTCCAAACGCAACATCTGACAAACGAACACGAATATCGGAGGAAAAAGACACAATTGTTATCCAAAAAGTTCAGGTTTTAACCCACGTGACTTCAGGCTCCAACCCACGTGACTCCAGGCTTCAACCCACGTGACTTTGAAAACGATCGTTCACCACTTTTGGAGTTGACAGCTACTTTTTCCAAACGCAACATCTGACAACCGAACACGAATATCGAAAAAAAAGGACACATTTGTTCTCCAAAAAGTTCAGGTTTCAACCCACGTGACTTCAGGCTTCAACCCACGTGACTCCAGGCTTCAACCCACGTGACCTTTTGGAAGATCGGTCATCACTTTTGGAATTGGCAGCTTCTTGTTCCAAACGCAACATCTGACAAACGAACACGAATATCGGAGGAAAAAGACACAATTGTTATCCAAAAAGTTCAGGTTTTAACCCACGTGACTTCAGGCTTCAACCCACGTGACTCCAGGCTTCAACCCACGTGACTTCAGGCTTCAACCCACGTGACTTTTAGAACGATCGGTCACCACTTTTGGAGTTGACAGCTACTTGTTCCAAACGCAACATCTGACAACCGAACACGAATATCGAAAAAAAAAAAAGACACAATTGTTATCCAAAGAGTTCAGGCTTTAACCCACGTGACTTCGGGCTTCAACCCACGTGACTTCAGGCTTCAACCCACGTGACTTTTAAAACGTTCGGTCACCACTTTTGGAGTTGACAGCTACTTGTTCCAAACGCAACATCTGAGAAACTAACTCGAATATCGAAAGAAAAAGACACAATTGTTATCCAAAAAGTTCAGGTTTCAACCCACGTGACTCTAGGGTTCAACCCACGTGACTTTTAAAACGATCGGTTACCACTTTTGGAGTTGGCAGCTACTTGTTCCGAACGCAACATCTGACAAACGAACACGAATATCGAAAAAAAATGACACAATTGTTATCCAAAAAGTTCAGGTTTTAACCCACGTGACTTCGGGCTTCAACCCACGTGACTCCAGGCTTTAACCCACGTGACTTTTCAAACGATCGGTCACCACTTTTGGAGTTGGCAGCTACTTGTTCCAAACGCAACATCTGACAAACGAACACGAATATCGAAAAAAAAATGACACAATTGTTATCCAAAAAGTTCAGGATTTAACCCACGTGACTTCGGGCTTCAACCCACGTGACTTCAGGCTTCAACCCACGTGACTTTTAAAACGATCGGTCACCACTTTTGGAGTTGACAGCTACTTGTTCCAAACGCAACATCTGACAAACGAACACGAATATCGAAAAAAAAAGACACAATTGTTATCCAAAAAGTTCAGGTTTCAACCCACGTGACTTCAGGCTCCAACCCACGTGACTCCAGACTTCAACCCACTTGACTTTGAAAACGATCGTTCACCACTTTTGGAGTTGGCAGCTACTTGTTCCAAACGCAAAATCTGACAAACGAACACAAATATCGAAAAAAAAAGACACAATTGTTATCCAAAAAGTTCAGGTTTTAACCCACGTGACTTCAGGCTTCAACCCACGTGACTCCAGGCTTCAACCCACGTGACTTCAGGCTTCAACCCACGTGACTTTTAGAACGATCGGTCACCACTTTTGGAGTTGACAGCTACTTGTTCCAAACGCAACATCTGACAACCGAACACGAATATCGAAAAAAAAAGACACATTTGTTCTCCAAAAAGTTCAGGTTTCAACCCACGTGACTTCAGGCTTCAACCCACGTGACTCCAGGCTTCAACCCACGTGACCTTTTGGAAGATCGGTCATCACTTTTGGAATTGGCAGCTTCTTGTTCCAAACGCAACATCTGACAAACGAACACGAATATCGGAGGAAAAAGACACAATTGTTATCCAAAAAGTTCAGGTTTTAACCCACGTGACTTCAGGCTCCAACCCACGTGATTCCAGGCTTCAACCCACGTGACTTTGAAAACGATCGTTCACCACTTTTGGAGTTGGCAGCTACTTGTTCCAAACGCAAAATCTGAGAAACGAACACGAATATCGAAAAAAAAAAGACACAATTGTTATCCAAAGAGTTCAGGCTTTAACCCACGTGACTTCGGGCTTCAACCCACGTGACTTCAGGCTTCAACCCACGTAACTTTTAAAACGTTCGGTCACCACTTTTGGAGTTGACAGCTACTTGTTCCAAACGCAACATCTGAGAAACTAACTCGAATATCGAAAGAAAAAGACACAATTGTTATCCAAAAAGTTCAGGTTTCAACCCACGTGACTTCAGGCTTCAACCCACGTGACTTTTTGAAAGATCGGTCACCACTTTTGGAATTGGCAGCTTCTTGTTCCAAACGCAACATCTGACAAACGAACACGAATATCGAAGAAAAAAGACACAATTGTTATCCAAAGAGTTCAGGTTTCAACCCACGTGACTCTAGGCTTCAACCCACGTGACTCCAGGCTTCAACCCACGTGACTTTCAAAACGATCGGTTACCACTATTTGGAGTTGGCAGCTACTTGTTCCAAACGCAACATCTGACAACCGAACACGAATATCGAAAAAAAAAGACACAATTGTTATCCAAAGAGTTCAGGTTTCAACCCACGTGACTTCGGGCTTCAACCCACGTGACCTCAGGCTTCAACCCACGTGACTTTTAAAACGATCGGTCACCACTTTTGGAGTTGACAGCTACTTGTTCCAAACGCAACATCTGACAAACGAACACGAATATCGAAAAAAAAAGACACAATTGTTATCCAAAATGTTCAGGTTTTAACCCACGTGACTTCAGGCTCCAACCCTCGTGACTTCAGACTTCAACCCACTTGACTTTGAAAACGATCGTTCACCACTTTTGGAGTTGGCAGCTACTTGTTTCAAACGCAAAATCTGACAAACGAACACAAATATCGAAGAAAAAAAGACACAATTGTTATCCAAAAAGTTCAGGTTTTAACCCACGTGACTTCAGGCTTCAACCCACGTGACTTCAGGCTTCAACCCACGTGACTTCAGGCTTCAATCCACGTGACTTTTAAAACGATCGGTCACCACTTTTGGAGTTGACAGCTACTTGTTCCAAACGCAACATCTGACAACCGAACACGAATATCGAAAAAAAAAGACACAATTGTTATCCAAAGAGTTCAGGTTTCAACCCACGTGACTTCAGGCTTCAACCCACGTGACTCCAGGCTTCAACCCACGTGACTTTCAAAACGATCGGTTTCCACTTTTGGAGTTGGCAGCTTCTTGTTCCAAACGCAACATCTGACAACCGAACACAAATATCGAAAAAAAAAAAGACACAATTGTTATCCAAAGAGTTCAGGTTTCAACCCACGTGACGTCCGGCTTCAACCCACGTGACTCCAGGCTTCAACCCACGTGACTTTTAAAACGATCGGTTACCACTTTTGGAGTTGGCAGCTACTTGTTCCAAACGCAATATTTGATGAACGGACACGAATATCAAAAAAAAAGACACAATTGTTATTAAAAAGTTCAGGTTTTAACCCACGTGACTTTAGGCTTCAACCCACGTGACTCCAGGCTTCAACCCACGTGACTTTTTAAAAGATCGGTCACCACTTTTGGAGTTGACAGCTACTTGTTCCAAACGCAACATCTGACAAACGAACACGAATATCGAAAAAAAAAAAGACACAATTGTTATCCAAAATGTTCAGGTTTTAACCCACGTGACTTCAGGCTCCAACCCTCGTGACTTCAGACTTCAACCCACTTGACTTTGAAAACGATCGTTCACCACTTTTGGAGTTGGCAGCTACTTGTTTCAAACGCAAAATCTGACAAACGAACACAAATATCGAAGAAAAAAAGACACAATTGTTATCCAAAAAGTTCAGGTTTTAACCCACGTGACTTCAGGCTTCAACCCACGTGACTTCAGGCTTCAACCCACGTGACTTCAGGCTTCAATCCACGTGACTTTTAAAACGATCGGTCACCACTTTTGGAGTTGACAGCTACTTGTTCCAAACGCAACATTTGACAACCGAACACGAATATCGAAAAAAAAAAGACACAATTGTTATCCAAAGAGTTCAGGTTTCAACCCACGTGACTTCAGGCTTCAACCCACGTGACTCCAGGCTTCAACCCACGTGACATTCAAAACGATCGGTTTCCACTTTTGGAGTTGGCAGCTTCTTGTTCCAAACGCAACATCTGACAACCGAACACAAATATCGAAAAAAAAAGACACAATTGTTATCCAAAGAGTTCAGGTTTCAACCCACGTGACGTCCGGCTTCAACCCACGTGACTCCAGGCTTCAACCCACGTGACTTTTAAAACGATCGGTTACCACTTTTGGAGTTGGCAGCTACTTGTTCCAAACGCAATATTTGATGAACGGACACGAATATCAAAAAAAAAGACACAATTGTTATTAAAAAGTTCAGGTTTTAACCCACGTGACTTTAGGCTTCAACCCACGTGACTCCAGGCTTCAACCCACGTGACTTTTTGAAAGATCGGTCACCACTTTTGGAGTTGACAGCTACTTGTTCCAAACGCAACATCTGACAAACGAACACGAATATCGAAAAAAAAAGACACAATTGTTATCCAAAATGTTCAGGTTTTAACCCACGTGACTTCAGGCTCCAACCCTCGTGACTTCAGACTTCAACCCACTTGACTTTGAAAACGATCGTTCACCACTTTTGGAGTTGGCAGCTACTTGTTTCAAACGCAAAATCTGACAAACGAACACAAATATCGAAGAAAAAAAGACACAATTGTTATCCAAAAAGTTCAGGTTTTAACCCACGTGACTTCAGGCTTCAACCCACGTGACTTCAGGCTTCAACCCACGTGACTTCAGGCTTCAATCCACGTGACTTTTAAAACGATCGGTCACCACTTTTGGAGTTGACAGCTACTTGTTCCAAACGCAACATCTGACAACCGAACACGAATATCGAAAAAAAAAGACACAATTGTTATCCAAAGAGTTCAGGTTTCAACCCACGTGACTTCAGGCTTCAACCCACGTGACTTTCAAAACGATCGGTTTCCACTTTTGGAGTTGGCAGCTTCTTGTTCCAAACGCAACATCTGACAACCGAACACAAATATCGAAAAAAAAAGACACAATTGTTATCCAAAGAGTTCAGGTTTCAACCCACGTGACGTCCGGCTTCAACCCACGTGACTCCAGGCTTCAACCCACGTGACTTTTAAAACGATCGGTTACCACTTTTGGAGTTGGCAGCTACTTGTTCCAAACGCAATATTTGATGAACGGACACGAATATCAAAAAAAAAGACACAATTGTTATTAAAAAGTTCAGGTTTTAACCCACGTGACTTTAGGCTTCAACCCACGTGACTCCAGGCTTCAACCCACGTGACTTTTTGAAAGATCGGTCACCACTTTTGGAATTGGCAGCTTCTTGTTCCAAACGCAACATCTGACGAACGAACACGAGTCTCGGAGAAAAAAGACACAATTGTTATCCAAAAAGTTCAGGTTTTAAAGACCATCAAGCAGGATTGTGCAAGTGGAAATTTAAGAAAAATGTTGGAACGTTAATAAATGGATTACCCAAGTAGTGTTCAACTAAAAATACAGTGTGTAGCGAGTTGTGGATTGTCGATTTTTTCGTTTTCTGCCCAATTTCGTCGTTTCCATCGCATGTGAGTTATGTCAATTCTATCTCCATTTCGTTTATTTTACAATCGTCACTTCCGTAATTTTCATCACTATTCCTATCGTTGTCATTGCTAAATACCTTGTATCATTTCCATTGCTATTTTTGTCACCAAGATCGCTGCTTACTTTGGACATTTTCAATCATCTATCTACCTACCAGGCTTTTTTGCATTATATATTGCTTCCAACGCCACTTTGAAGTTCTTGGAGCACATGTGGATGCATCTGATTTGAAATATGGCTGTTGTACCTATTTTCGTTTTTGTTTCATTGTCTTTTCATGAGACCATGAAAGACAACACAGAACCTAGGTTATAAAGAAATTTTTAGCGTCGCGTCGCATATCGTGTTGACATTTATGTAATTTGACCAATAAGGTGCTTTTGGGCTACATGCTTTTCCCGAGGCTTTTCCATATAGAATTTCAGCCAATCAGGAATGTTTCCAGGCTATATGTTCTCCAGGTTGAAGTATATGGATTCATATGAATCTATAACTATGATTCTGCATGGAATTCCATATCAATGACCTTCAATCGTATCTGACTCTCTATGGCTTCTATATGGCTTTTTAGTATTTCCACTTGGATTTTCATATACATACTATTTGTACATGGTATCTAAATATATGATATTCCTGTTTCAAAGTCCGGATTCAAACCATATAGAAGCCATATAGATTTTTTTTTATGGTTTTATATGACATTTGCAACAGATATGAATAAGCTGTCCAAATAAAATCCAACAAATTTTCGAAACATCAATTTCAGCTATACTGGTCCAAATTTGTTGTTTTTCTTGGTGTTGATGATATCACGCTGCTTGTCCTTGTCTCCCTTGTGGGTTTTCTTGGGCTTTTCACTCTTCACATTCGAGTTTGGTGCGATTTTCTGGCCCAAATTTTCGACCAGTGTCCTTAGTTTGGCGTTTTCAATTTAAAGGTCAGTTATACAGGTGGTCAGCTGGACTTCAACAGTGGTTTTCATCTGCGTCGAGACCACCTGCCCTCTTGGAGGGTTCTCTTGAAGTCGGTGCTCCCAAATAATTCAATAATAAATTCTTTCAGCGTGGCAGTTGGATAACTGTTCGTCAATTTGTCATCAGCGATCAATTGACACACCTTCATCTTTCGCCAAAAATATCATCTCGGAGAATCATGACTTCATTCTAGAAACTAATTTTGAAATTTTACATGTTTGTAAGAAAGGACGGCTTTTATATAGTTTAGAAGTTCTTGAAATTTGTAAAGCAGCTAGTAATTCTTCTCAAAATTGCCTAAATGATTGTATAGATTTCCCTTTCAAACATTTTTACAACGCCTTTGATTTGAATAACCTTTTTTCTCTCTAATCAACCATCCTTTCATTAATTCATCACCCACCTTGTACCATTATTATTAGCTCTATCATTTCATACATTTCCATCAAGTTCTTTTGTCTTTTCTTCCATGACAACATCATAACTGTTTTATTGACATCTGAAGAATTTGAAAACAATTTTCACAAACTTTATCTATACCATCCTTTTATACATTATTGGTATGTTATCGTTCTCCTTTTATGTTTTTGCTTTATGTAATTTATCTTATAGCTTTACACTGACGAAGAAGGGCCAGAGACCTTCGAAACCGGTCAGAAAGAAATAAATAATATTTTGAAGGAAGACTGCGTGCAGTTCATTCAATTATCAGCGGTCAGGTCAGGTCATATCAAAAAATTTGGCCGATGTGTTTGATCTACTGACTTTGGCAGCAAAAAAAATTACCAGTCATAATTCCAACCCTACTGTAATACGTAGGTATAGACAATCAATACAAATAGAGACGACCATATGTTATCACCACCGTCGTCACGGATATTGAGGCATCAAAAATCAGCCAACCTTTTTTTAAATGATGTACTGGCCTGGTTCCTACGCAACCGTAAAAATCCGTGACGACGAATGGTCTCTTCTATTTGTATTGTCTATACACTCCGGACTCCGGACATGGGTGCTACCGCCACATCAGGCAGTGCTATCCGCAGCCAGACAAGCGCACGACGGAAACGAACAGGCGTTACGGGCAGTTGGGTCTCGACAGGTGATGATGGTGTTAAGGCTATACCTCGCAGGGCCTTTATTTTCGTCTCCCGACTGGCTCCCACTACCACATCAGAGGAGCTAGCGACATATATCTCACAACATTTTCCAGAAGCAACATGCGACAAGTTGGAATCAAAGCACCCCACCTGCTATGCCTCATTTAAGGTGACTCTGGAACTCCAGCACTTGGATGAGGCCATGGATGGTAGAAAATGGCCCCTTGGGTCCTACGTCGCGCGGTTTTTTCAACGCAGGAAGAAGGAAGAACTGAAGCCTTAGCGGCGCCGGCTGCTGAGCCAGTGCACTCATTGCTCTTGACATCTGATGTTAAAAATTGTACAAATGGCAAATACATGCGCCCTCGAACTGAGTGTGATAATCATAATTATCTCAATATGTTTTATATAAATGTCCAATGTGTCCGTAATAAAATAAATGATATAGAAATGTTCCTGGAAACTGTACGTCATAAAAATTATTCACTGCTTTTTTTTAGCGAACACTGGCTCTCCAGCATTGAGTGTGAAGCGTTTACTTTGGATGATTGGCATGTGGCCTCCTATTTTGCAAGAGCTACCTATATACATGGAGGTGTGATGATTCTGTGTAGAAAGAATGTTGTTTTCAGATCTCTTGATGTAATTAATGTAATGTCGATTGAAAAGGATTGTGAATTATGTGGAGTGTTTTGTCCAGTTTTCGATCTCTTCACTGTTTGTGTTTATAGATCCCCAAAGGGAGATTTTGATGTGTTCCTGAGTACAATGGAAAGAGTCCTGAACCATTTTGACCTGCAAAGTAAGGTGGTACTTATTGGTGATTTTAATGTCAATTTTGATGTTGTGAATGCGAAGAGTAAAGATTTGTATGATGTCTTTAACATGTTTGGTTTTTCCAGGGCTGCCTTTGGGGCAACGAGGGGTAACAACTCAATTGATAGCGCATTTGTCAATTTCTCTTTGGAGGATAATGGCTTCGGGGCGGAGGTAGTTGATGCGGGTTTGTCCGACCACTGTGGCTTGGGTTTTGAAATGGCTTTTCCGGGCTCGGCCTCGGACTGTGTTGCTGTCTCCAGACTTTGTAGGCCTTTGACTGCCTCGGGCTTCCTTGTATTCCACCACCTGCTAAGTGGGTTGCAGTGGGACTTCTTGGGGGACACTGATGGGAGTGTTGTCCGTTTTCAGAGATTTCTTGATGGAGTTGTGCAGGTATTTAATAGTTCTTTTCCAGAAAAACGTATCAGTGGCAGGGCGGGTGACTCCGGAGTCAAGTGGTTTTCTCGGGGTTTGGCGGACATGCGTGAACACCTGCAATGTTTAAACGACTTGCTAAAAATGCGTGACACTCGGGAAATGCGTCTGGTTCGAAATAAGTTCAGGGGCGAGTATCGTCGGTGTATCAGAAGTGCCAGAATTGAAGCTAATGATAGATACATAAATGCATCCGCTAATAAATGCAAAGCTATGTGGCAACTGATAAATGCAAAAAGGGGTAGCAAAGTGGATGGTTCGTTGCCGGGTATCTCACCGGATGATTTTAATGACTACTTTGTATCAATTCCTACAAGAACTGTTGAAAAGATTCCGGCAACCGATGAAGATCCTATAACTCTTATGTCCGGCGTAAATTCCATTGATGTCTCATTTTCCTTAAGATCTGTGACTATCAATGAAGTACGGGATTTTATCAAGGGACTTAAAAATACCAGAACTAAAGATATCTATGGCCTCAGTACGTATGTTATCAGGAGAAATATAGAGCATTTTGTTTATCCTCTTACTACTCTTATTAATGAGTGTTTCTCGTCGGGTAGCTTCCCGGACTGTCTGAAGATCGCGACTGTGATACCAGTCTTTAAAGGTGGGGATAAGGAGGATATTGGTAACTACCGGCCAATTTCGTTGCTGCCAGTATTCTCTAAAGTTGTCGAGAAAGCGATTAGCTCACAAATTTATGAGTACTTTGAATCAAACAAAATTTTCAGTCCACATCAATTTGGCTTCAGGAAGCATAGGAACACTACGGATGCGATAACTGAATTTGTTAATTCCACTGTCGATTGCTACGAGGCGGGCCAGTTTCAGCTCTCCATGTTTCTGGACCTTTCGAAGGCCTTTGATTGTGTAGACCATCCAATATTATTGCAAAAGCTAAAGAGATATAAATTTGATGAGGGGAGTTCGAATCTGATTGCGTCTTATCTGGCAAACAGGTTCCAAGTTGTGTCCGTAAATGGGAAAATGTCCCGAAGGCGTCGGCTATCGCGGGGAGTGCCTCAGGGATCCATCCTCGGACCTTTGCTTTTTTTAATATTTATTAATGATTTTTCTTCATACCTGTCAACTTTCAGAACCATAGTTTATGCTGATGATACGTGCATCTCGGTGACTGATGATAGCTTAGCATCTGCCGAGCAGAGTTATGCCCTGGCCCACTCAAGAGCTCTACACTGGTTTTCCACAAATAGATTATGTATGAACATCAATAAAACCAACAAAATGCTTTCAACTCTAAGACATACGGTGGGAGATGAAAACTGTGTCTCTTCCACGACTTTCTTGGGTGTCACGCTACATGCAAGGCTCACCTGGCAGTGCCATACTGATGCCTTGTCTGCCAAATTGTCGAGGAACATATACTTACTGCGGAACTTGTCGAACAGTGTGTCGGGCGGAGTCTTAAGAACTGCTTACTTCGGCCTGTGCAACTCCCTGATCACATATGCTGCGCTAACATGGGGAGGTAGCTCGGGAGCGGACAGAATCTTTCGGTTGCAGCGCAGAGCTGTGAGAATTGTGGCTGGTCTTTCTTACAAACAGGACTGCAGGGGGGCCTTTGTGGGTTTGGAGATACTAACCTTCCCCTCTATTTATATCCTTGCATGCCTGCTTTACGCGTTCAAAAATCAAAATTTAATGGCTCGGGGAGGCCATGGATATGATACGCGCCACGGGTCGGACCTCCGCCTAGATTTCTGTCGTCTCTCCTTGTCACAGAAGGCGCCTCGATACATGTCTTTCAAATTGTTTGCTAGACTCCCCCAGAGAATCAGATCGCTCCCGGAGAAACCGTTCAGGGAAGGGGTGGTGCATTTTTTAAAAAGGGCCTCTTTTTATTGTGTTCAGGAGTTTTTAGATGTTGACCTGGAAAAATGTATGTAATATGTAACATGTACTGTTATTGCGATTGCACTGTGGTTGCTACATTTTTTATTTTGTTATTTCTCTGACATGTGTAAGCAATGTATTTGTTATCAGCACCAATAAACCTTATCGTATCTTATCTTATCTTATCTTACAAGTTTTACAAGTACCTGTAATAGTTTTGCACTTCTTCAGGATTCTCCGCGTGTTTTCCTTTATAACGGGTATTTTCCAAGAAAAACGGAAAACTGACAACAATTCAAGTGCAACAGCTTTGTATGTGATTTTCTCAGGCGCCCCTCCGACTGTGGAGTCGTTGGAGCTTTCCAAAAATTGTTCGAATCGTCTTATATGGGGAGGCGCGAATCCTCCATGGCTGACGTCCTCCCACGATGCAGATCCCTCGTAGTGGAATGGTGCCGTGAGATATTGAGCTCAAAACATTACACATATAAATAGATCGAGGTTCAAGTCATTGCTGGATGTTTCTGTGGCGCCCCCTTTCGGTGTTGATGCTTATCAGCAAACTAAACGCCGTTTCTTTCAATCACAATGTCTTTTTATAGCAGGTGGATACTTTTTAATCAGTACTAAGCGCAAGCATAGCAATTTTTGTTGAAACTATCTACTGCAATTCCAAGTTGCTCTGGTCAAAAGTTGATAAAGTTCGAGCTGTGTGGTATTTTTCATTCTATCATTATCATCACCGGGCATCGGCAGCTCGTAATCAGCAGCTTTAGTTTTGTTTCCGGAGATTTGGTCTTCATCAGTAGGTACTCAAGTTTCGATCAGATTTATCACTAATAACAACCTACGAAGGTTTGTTCAAGTGATGGAGATTTTGCAATTAATTTAACAATTTACACAACCTTTATCTATACCATCCTTTTATACATTATTGGTATGTTATCGTTCTCCTTTTATGTACTTGCTTTATGTATTTTATCTTAAAGCTTTACACTCTGACGAAGAAGAGCCCAGAGACCTTCGAAACCGGTCAGAAAGAAAGAAATAATATTTTGTAATTAATTTATTATTATTTATTATTTTGTATTTTAATTTTTAATAATATCTTGTAACTGTGGCACTGAAGTTGATTCTACAGGTCTTCATGGACTAGCCTGTAGACGAAGCGCTGGCCGTTTTAGTCGTCATTCATCGATCAACGACATAATCAAAAGGTCCTTAAGATCCGCTGGTGTGCCTTCGATATTGGAACCAGTGGGATGCTCGAACGTTGACGGTAAACGGCCCGATGGAATTTCTTTAATTCCATGGAAAAGAGGAAAGCCACTAGTATGGGATTTTACATGTAGTGACACTTTTGCACCATCATATCTCAAATCATCTGAGATTCGCCCAGGTCATGCAGCAAGATGTGCCGAAGAAAGGAAGAAAAACTTTTACAATTTTTTACAAGAACGTTTTATTTTTGTTCCAATTGCTCTGGAAACAAGCGGAGTATGGGGATGTGAGGGCCTTTCATTGATAAAGGAAATAGGGAAGAGGATAACAGACCAAACTGGTGAAAGAAGAGCGACAAGTTATTTAATCCAAATTATCAGTTTAACTTTGCAAAGGGGAAATGCAACCTCGATTATGGGTACACTTCCTGCCGGTAGAGAGCTTGAAGAAATTTTCTTTTTATAGTTAATTTTACAATGTAAATATTCTGAATAAACATTTAATAAATTTTGAAGGAAGACTGCGTGCAGTTCATTCAATTATCAGCGGTCAGGTCAGGTCATATAAAAAAATTTGGCACATGTGTTTGATCTACTGACCTTGGCAGCAAAAAATTCACCAGTCATAATTCCAGCCCTACTGTAATACGTGGGTATAGACAATACAAATAGAGACGACCATATGTTATCACCACCGTCGTCACGGATATTGAGGCATCAAAAATCAGCCAACCTTTTTTTGAATGATGAACTCGCCTGGTTCCTACGCAACCGTAAAAATCCGTGACGACGAATGGTCTCTTCTATTTGTATTGTCTATACAAGTTTTACAAGTACCTGTAATAGTTTTGCGCTTCTTCAGGATTCTCCGCGTGTTTTCCTTTATAACGGGTATTTTCCAAGAAAAACGGAAAACTGACAACAATTCAAGTGCAACAGCTTTGTATGTGATTTTCTCAGGCGCCCCTCCGACTGTGGAGTCGTTGGAGCTTTCCAAAAATTGTTCGAATCGTCTTATATGGGGAGGCGCGAATCCTCCATGGCTGACGTCCTCCCACGATGCAGATCCCTCGTAGTGGAATGGTGCCGTGAGATATTGAGCTCAAAACATTACACATATAAATAGATCGAGGTTCAAGTCATTGCTGGATGTTTCTGTGGCGCCCCCTTTCGGTGTTGATGCTTATCAGCAAACTAAACGCCGTTTCTTTCAATCACAATGTCTTTTTATAGCAGGTGGATACTTTTTAATCAGTACTAAGCGCAAGCATAGCAATTTTTGTTGAAACTATCTACTGCAATTCCAAGTTGCTCTGGTCAAAAGTTGATAAAGTTCGAGCTGTGTGGTATTTTTCATTCTATCATTATCATCACCGGGCATCGGCAGCTCGTAATCAGCAGCTTTAGTTTTGTTTCCGGAGATTTGGTCTTCATCAGTAGGTACTCAAGTTTCGATCAGATTTATCACTAATAACAACCTACGAAGGTTTGTTCAAGTGATGGAGATTTTGCAATTAATTTAACAATTTACACAACCTTTATCTATACCATCCTTTTATACATTATTGGTATGTTATCGTTCTCCTTTTATGTACTTGCTTTATGTATTTTATCTTAAAGCTTTACACTCTGACGAAGAAGAGCCCAGAGACCTTCGAAACCGGTCAGAAAGAAAGAAATAATATTTTGAAGGAAGACTGCGTGCAGTTCATTCAATTATCAGCGGTCAGGTCAGGTCATATAAAAAAATTTGGCACATGTGTTTGATCTACTGACCTTGGCAGCAAAAAATTCACCAGTCATAATTCCAGCCCTACTGTAATACGTGGGTATAGACAATACAAATAGAGACGACCATATGTTATCACCACCGTCGTCACGGATATTGAGGCATCAAAAATCAGCCAACCTTTTTTTGAATGATGAACTCGCCTGGTTCCTACGCAACCGTAAAAATCCGTGACGACGAATGGTCTCTTCTATTTGTATTGTCTATACAAGTTTTACAAGTACCTGTAATAGTTTTGCGCTTCTTCAGGATTCTCCGCGTGTTTTCCTTTATAACGGGTATTTTCCAAGAAAAACGGAAAACTGACAACAATTCAAGTGCAACAGCTTTGTATGTGATTTTCTCAGGCGCCCCTCCGACTGTGGAGTCGTTGGAGCTTTCCAAAAATTGTTCGAATCGTACTTATATGGGGAGGCGCGAATCCTCCATGGCTGACGTCCTCCCGCGATGCAGATCCCTCGTAGTGGAATGGTGCCGTGAGATATTGAGCTCAAAACATTACACATATAAATAGATCGAGGTTCAAGTCATTGCTGGATGTTTCTGTGGCGCCCCCTTTCGGTGTTGATGCTTATCAGCAAACTAAACGCCGTTTCTTTCAATCACACAATATCTTTTTATAGCAGGTGGTTACTTTTTAATCAGTACTAAGCGCAAGCATAGCAATTTTTGTTGAAACTATCTACTGCAATTCCAAGTTGCTCTGGTCAAAAGTTGATAAAGTTCGAGCTGTGTGGTATTTTCCATTCTATCATTATCATCACCGGGCATCGGCAGCTCGTAATTAGCAGCTTTAGTTTTGTTTCCGGAGATTTGGTCTTCATCAGTAGGTACTCAAGTTTCGACCAGATTTATCACTAATAACAACCTACGAAGGTTTGTTCAAGTGATGGAGATTTTGCAATTAATTCAACAATTTACACAACCTTTATCTATACCATCCTTTTAAACGTTATTGGTATGTTATTGTTCTCCTTTTATGTACTTGCTTTATGTATTTTATCTTATAGCTTTACACTCTGACGAAGAAGGGCCCAGAGACCTTCGAAACCGGTCAGAAAGAAAGAAATAATATTTTGAAGGAAGACTGCGTGCAGTTCATTCAATTATCAGCGGTCAGGTCAGGTCATATCAAAAAATTTGGCCCATGTGTTTGATCTACTGACCTTGGCAGCAAAAAAATCCACCAGTCATAATTCCAACCCTACTGTAATACGTAGGTATAGACAATACACAAATAGAGACGACCATATGTTATCTCCACCGTCGTCACGGATATTGAGGCATCAAAAATCAGCCAACCTTTTTTTGAATGATGAACTCGCCTGGTTCCTACTCAACCGTAAAAATCCGTGACGACGTATGGTCTTTTCTATTTGTATTGTCTATACAAGTTTTACGAGTACCTGTAATAGTTTTGCGCTTCTTCAGGATTCTCCGCGTGTTTTCCTTTATAACGGGTATTTTCCAAGAAAAACTGAAAACTGACAACAATTCAAGTGCAACAGCTTTGTATGTGATTTTCTCAGGCGCCCCTCCGACTGTGGAGTCGTTGGAGCTTTCCAAAAATTGTTCGAATCGTCTTATATGGGGAGGCGCGAATCCTCCATGGCTGACGTCCTCCCACGATGCAGATCCCCCGTAGTGGAATGGTGCCGTGAGATATTGAGCTCAAAACATTACACATATAAATAGATCGAGGTTCAAGTCATTGCTGGATGTTTCTGTGGCGCCCCCTTTCGGTGTTGATGCTTATCAGCAAACTAAACGCCGTTTCTTTCAATCACAATGTCTTTTTATAGCAGGTGGATACTTTTTAATCAGTACTAAGCGCAAGCATAGCAATTTTTGTTGAAACTATCTACTGCAATTCCAAGTTGCTCTGGTCAAAAGTTGATAAAGTTCGAGCTGTGTGGTATTTTCCATTCTATCATTATTATCACCGGGCATCGGCAGCTCGTAATCAGCAGCTTAAGTTTTGTTTCCGGAGATTTGGTCTTCATCAGTAGGTACTCAAGTTTCGACCAGATTTATCACTAATAACAACCTACGAAGGTTTGTTCAAGTGATGGAGATTTTGCAATTAATTTAACAATTTACACAACCTTTATCTATACCATCCTTTTATACATTATTGGTATGTTATCGTTCTCCTTTTATGTACCTACTTGCTTTATGTATTTTATCTTATAGCTTTACACTCTGACGAAGAAGGGCCCAGAGACCCTCGAAACCGGTCAGAAAGAAAGAAATAATATTTTGAAGGAAGACTGCGTGCAGTTCATTCAATTATCAGCGGTCAGGTCAAGTCATATCAAAAAATTTGGCCCATGTGTTTGATCTACTGACCTTGGCAGCAAAAAAATTCACCAGTCATAATTCCAACCCTACTGTAATACGTAGGTATAGACAATACAAATAGAGACGACCATATGTTATCTCCACCGTCGTCACGGATATTGAGGCATCAAAAATCAGCCAACCTTTTTTTGAATGATGAACTCGCCTGGTTCCTACGCAACCGTAAAAATCCGTGACGACGTATGATCTTTTCTATTTGTATTGTCTATACAAGTTTTACGAGTACCTGTAATAGTTTTGCGCTCCTTCAGGATTCTCCGCGTGTTTTTCTTTATAACGGGTATTTTCCAAGAAAAACTGAAAACTGACAACAATTCAAGTGCAACAGCTTTATATGTGATTTTCTCAGGCGCCCCTCCGACTGTGGGGTCGTTGGAGCTTTCCAAAAATTGTTCGAATTGTACTTATATGGGGAGACGCGAATCCTCCATGGCTGACGTCCTCCCGCGATGCAGATCCCTCGTAGTGGAATGGTGCCGTGAGATATTGATCTCAAAACATTACACATATAAATAGATCGAGGTTCAAGTCATTGCAAGGCATTTCTGTGGCGCCCCCTTTTGGTGTTAATGCCTATCAGCAAACTAAACGCCGTTTCGTTCAATCACAATGTCTTTTCACAGCAGGTGGGTACCTTTTAATCAGTACTAAGCGCAAGCATAGCAATTTTTGTTGAAATTATCTATTTCAATTCCAAGTTGCTGTGGTCAAAGGTTGATAAAGTTCGAGCTGTGTGGTATTTTCCATTTTATCATTATCATCACCGGGCATCGGCAGCTCGTAATCAGAAGCTTTAATTTTGTTTCCGGAGATTTGGTCTTCATTAGTACCTATCAAGTTTCGACCAGATTCATCACTAATAACAACCTACGAAGGTTTGTTCAAGTGATGGAGATTTTGCAATTAATTTACATAGTGAAATCTTTGTTCATAACTTTGCACTGCAATCTTCCATTTTCGATTTCCTCAACGCCCTTCTGGCTCAGCCCATTTTCACTGAATGACGCTCCCGATAATTTTTATTTGAAAATCATGATCAACCAAAAAAAAATGTCCCGACACATAATGGATGACAGCAACAAGAGAAAAAAAAACACCTACGAAATGTTATAAATAATCAAAATGGATGTTCGTTGATTTGGTTGGAATAATGACTCAACGTTTTTGTCCGTTTATTAGTTATGGAATTTTTCGTATTTTTCCACTTCTTCTCTTTGTAGGTATACAAGGCCTGAGGCCTGCGGGTTGCTCCGATGGCTACAGTTCTGAAGCAAACGAGTATTTTTAAACCAACCATAATAAAGGCAGGTTGGTTTCGACGGAGAAGTCCGGACTAATTTCATTAATTTCAATACAATAATGGCACTATGGGGCTGTGTGCACCGACTGTTCGGATTTCACCTTTAATTCCCTTAGCGTTAGCGCCCCTACTCCAGTGTCCAGTCTTAGTAGGGGCTATTATAAAAATTTTAGGGTGATACATGTCCCAAGATCACCCTAATTGATGAGGTGCATTGGATTATGACCGTACACCATAGGGAATCAAACACACTCAAACGCGAAATTCGTACATTGGTGGAAATCTGAAGAGTGATGGGATGTTCCTCTGGCGCCCTCTGTTGGTGTTTTACTTAACATCCAGCTCTGCTGTTTTGAGCAGAACTGAAGAAACCAATATGGCATAAGTCCGCATAAGCGACAAACAACGCGAAAAGTGTCGGTTGAAAGTAATGAACAAACGACCTGATCAGTTTGTCATAACGCAAAAACGATGGAATCAGCTGGTATAAGCGCCATAATTTGAGTTTCGAGTAAATAAAAATTTGGTAAACGGAAATCCCATCAAACACTCATCTACGTTTTCATCGAAACTTGAGAAAAAAGCTCTTTTGTGATTAATTTATTGCGAAAATTAGCTAATGAAGTGAGATGATTTTTGTTACTCTGTAAAATTACTGGAATGATGCTTATGTCGTTCTGGTTTAGCCACACGTCGACGTATGCTCCAGAGGGCAGTATGCCGCGATTCGATTCAAATTGCGCTCTTGATGCGGTCGGCCAAGCAACCCGGACAGACGAATCAAGCCGCGGACATACGTTTCCACATCCACAGCTAGCTCCAATTCAAAATGTCAAAAAAAAATACTCCGTAGTTGTCTGAATAGTGTTACGAAACTCGCGACCATCCCGGCTCTTTCTAGAGAAATCTAGATTTACGCGTTGCATTCGGGAAGCATCGAGACTTCAGCGGTAGGTCACGACACGTCGAGACTTCTGGTGGAGGTGCCGTAGAAGGTACGCGCATATTCTCGACGCAGATACCAGAAAAATCCTCGTGTGCTGGAAACACCAACAGAAAGCATCAAGAACCTTCGATGCCACTATAAGAGAGGAACTCGACCTGGCATCGGGAGAGTTCAAATCGAGCGACCGTGGCATTCACATCTCAGCGACATTGTGAATTTCCAAGCGATTAATAATTCTGTGCGTTATTTAGTTGTATCGGTAGTAGCTTATAAAGTGCAGTTTGTGTACAAGCAAATCAGCGCGTTTAATTTCGAGATAGGCGAACCCGAATACTGTAACATTTGGTGGCAGAAGTGGATATTTCGAAATTTGGAAATTTCAACTGCTGCTTTCGAGGTTATTGATTAGTGACTACGCCGATTGTCGGAACATTCGAGAAATCGTTTGATGACGACCAGAAGCATGACACCAAAAGAAAGGGAAAAGGCTTTAGCGAGCATCATGGCGATGCTGCAAGAACAAAAAAAAAAGAACGTCTCGAAGAGAAGAAGGAATTGAAGAAAATTCTGGAAGCCCAGGAGCAGAAGCAAGAAAGAATTCTCGAACAGCAGGAGCAGAGACGGCTCGAAGAAAAGATGGAATTTAAGAAAGTTCTCGAAGAACAGAAAACAGAGCTCAGAGAAGTACTGGAGGGTCAATTGCATTATCTAGAGGAGGAACAAAAGAAGTTGAAAGCTGACATTCTAGATAATGTACTCGAACAGATACAAGACGTGCATGGACAGATGAGGGACCAAATACAAACGGTTCAAGGATTTGTCCATGAGAAAGTGGCAGCGATGGAGGCAAACATCTTGCAACTGGAACAACGTGTTAGAAAAACTGCTATTTCCAGTTCAGCGACGAGCACGGGCGGGATCCATCGCGTGAAGCTGCCGAATTTTGATGGACAAAGCCCATGGTCCACTTACAAAAGGCAATTCGACGCAGCGGCCGAAGCCAACGGATGGACGGACGAGGAAAAGGTTACTGCACTGGTTCTTGCCCTAAAAGGTCCGGCATTAGAGCTGCTTCAGACGATACCTGAGAACGAACAGAAGTGTTTCGAAACATTGGTGAAGGTGCTGGAACTTCGCTACGGTGACAACCATGTGCAGCAGATACACCAGACCCGTCTGAGAATCAGCGTACAGAAGAGCGGAGAAAGCCTGCAGGAGTTCGAGGCTGACGTCCAGAGGCTGGTTAACCTTGCTTATCCAGCCTATCCATCAAGTCTGCTGGCTAATATTGCGAAAGAAACCTCTATCAATGGACTGAGGGATAACGAGTTGCGCCAGATGGTCACAATCAGCAACCCAGCGACGCTCACCGATGCCTTGATCCACGCGATTCGCATCGAAGCAGCCAAGGATTCTCCACGTCACTTCAAAGTCAGAGAAGCAACATTGGAAGCACCCGAGACTACAACAGTCAGGAAAGCCAGCGATTCACAGTCCCCGTCAGTCCAGGAGATGTTCCAGAAGATTCTCATCGCTTTGGAAAATAAGGAAGCAAGGGCAGGGGGCAGGCCGTGTTG
This sequence comes from Anaspis maculata, assembly GCA_949128115.1. Classification (NCBI taxonomy): domain Eukaryota; kingdom Metazoa; phylum Arthropoda; class Insecta; order Coleoptera; family Scraptiidae; genus Anaspis; species Anaspis maculata. Next base: position 3,122,095 of record OX421964.1, read on the forward strand.
CTTCGACTGTGGGAAACCGGAACATCTGCGCCGGGATTGCAGGCAAGGGTCGAGTTCAAGTGACCGTTCCGCGCCAGGGCGAAGAACCCCCAGCCCAGTTAGACGCAACCAGGAAAACTAATTCCAGCTAGCGCTGAGGGGCGCACGCTGGCTGGCAGTCCCCAATGCCCCAGGAGCTACTCCGTCTCGTTGCTGAGGAAGTCACCTAACAGCCTTCTTCTGAGTGGGAAGCTTGATGAAGACGATTGCGTTTTGATTATTGACACCGGAGCCACAAAGTCAATCGTTCGACGTGGAATGCTTTGAAAACAACGGATCGTGGCGTTGAAGAACGGCACTCGCTTGACTACGGCCACTAGAGAGTCGGCTATATTGTACGGAGAAGCCGAAGTAAGCATTTGCTTCGGACGGTTCCTGCTGCGAGAGAAGGTTTTGGTGGCTGACATTGTTGACGACTTCATACTTGGCCTCTGGACCTGATGAATGAGTACGGATTTGTCCTGGATGTTGGTCAGCGGACACTGAGGATTGGAAACAAGGAAATTGCCCTGAAAACATCCATGAAGGCTGCTGAAGAAATCCGTCTACTTTCTGCTGAAACCGTACGTGTGACCGCCAACTCCGAGAAGATCGTGTTGGCAACACTGACTGAACAACCTGGAGGACATGTCGCCGGCATTGCTGAACCCGACGACGTATCATGGCTAAGACATTAATTAACATGTATAAGCCAAGAATTCCGATTAGAGTCATTAACCCGGACAAGACATGCAAAACGATCAAGGAAGGAGAAACTATGGGCAAGTGTGAACCCGTAGAATGGATCTCACGCTGCGAAGATGAATCGCCAGAAGCTCCAGCTCCGAAACTTCTGGAGAAGAAGGTCGAGGAGATGTTTTTGTCCCAGTGGGAACACCTGAATGGCAAAGAAAGGGAACTGGCGACGAAATTCATTCAAGAAGAAGCTACAGCCTTTGCGATGGAAGGTAGTCCAACTGGGAGGACCAGTGTGATTCAACATCGCATTAACACGGAGAACGCTGCTCCGATTCGGCAAGCTCCCAGGCGCCTACCATTGGCAAAGCAAAAGGAGGTGTCCAAGCTTCTGAAGAACATGCTGGATGAAGGCGTGATTGAGGAGCCAACAAGTCCATGGTCTTCTTCGGTTGTTTTGGTTAAAAAGAAAGACGGAAGTACAAGATTTTGCGTCGACTACCGCAAACTCAATGATGTGACAAAGAAAGACGGCTATCCACTGTCTCGGATCGATGACACCTTGAGCACACTGTCCCGATCAAAATGGTTTTCAACGTTGGACCTGAAGAGTGGCTACTAGCAAGTCGGACTCCGCCATGAGGACAAGGAAAAGACCGCATTCTCAGCGGGCAGCGGTCTTTACCAGTTTACGGTGAAGCCTTTTGGGCTTTGTAACGCACCGGCCACGTTCGAACGTCTGATGGAGTGCGTTTTGCGAGGTCTTACATGGGAGACTTGCCTGGTCTACCTTGACGACGTGATGGTTATCGGTCGGACGTTTGAAGAACATCTGAAGAACCTCCGCGAGGTGTTTCGCCGACTTCAAGGTGCTCACCTAAAGCCTAAAGCTGAACCCGAGGAAGTGCGTGCTTTTCCAGAAGCAGATCAAATTTATGGGACACGTCGTATCAGCCAAGGGAATCGAAACTGACCCATCGAAGTTGGAAGCTGTTCGAGAATGGCCACGACCGAAGAATCAACATGAAGTCAGGAGTTTCTTGGGCTTATGCACATACTACAGGAGATTTGTGGAGAAGTTCGCAGACATTGCTAAGCCCTTACACAAACTGACTAAGGAACGTACTCCATTCTTGTGGACCAAAGAATGTGAGGATTCTTTCAAGACTTTGAAGATCGCGTTGTGTTCGAGTCCCTTCCTGGCGTATCCTCAACTGCATGGACAATACATCTTGGACACTGATGCCAGCAACACCGGAATTGGAGCAGTGCTGTCGCAATATCATCAGGGCCAAGAGCGGGTTGTGGAGTACTACAGCAAGGTGTTGTCCAAACCGGAAAGAAACTACTGCGTCACACGCAAGGAACTGCCGGCCATAGTGAAAGCTGTCCATCACTTCCACCAATACCTCTACGGCCGAAAATTTCTGGTGAGGATTGACACGCTGCGCTGAAGTGGTTGCTGCAGCTCAAGACACCCGAAGGACAGCTGGCACGGTGGATCGAGAAATTGCAGCAGTACGACTTTAAAATCCAACACCGTCCTGGGAAAAGTCACGGAAATGCAGATGCTCTTTCTCGAAGACTGTGCAAAGAGGATTGCAAGCATTGCGAAAGAGTGGACCAGCAGAATGGAAACGTTGGAGCAAAGCAATCGTTGTTGCGACCCCGAGAAATTGGACTACAGCTGAACTCAGGAAAGAGCAACGAGAAGATCTGGCTATTGGTGCACTTGCTGAACGCAAAGAGAATGGTCAGGATAGACCATAGTGGGCTGAAATCTCTGGTGAAGGGCCCGAATTTAAAGCTCTCTGGGCCCAATGGAAATCTCTGAAGATAGAGAACGGTCTGCTGAAGCGAGTGTGGGAGAGCCATGATGGAAAGAAGGAGATGGTGCTCCCCAAGACACGAGTGAAGGAGGTCCTAAAAGAGATGCATGGCGGCGTCACCGGAGGACACCTGGGGGTGAACAAGACGTTGGCCAAGGTGCGCGAGCGGTTCTATTGGGTGAGCTGCCGGAACGACGTGGAAGCATGGTGCCGCAAATGTGAAGTTTGCGTGGCCAGCAAGGGACCAAGAACTGGTACCCGAGCGGAACTGAAGACATACAATGTTGGAGAGTCTTTTGAACGCATCGCGATTGATGTGGCCGGACCGTTCTCGACAACAGAGAGTGGCAACAAGTACATCCTTGTTGCCATGGACTACTTCAGCAAGTAGCCGGAAGCATACGCCTTACCAAACCAAGAGGCTACCACAGTGGCGAGTGTGCCGGTGGATGGCCTGATCAGTCGTTTCGGTGTACCACTGGAGTTGCACTCGGATCAAGGACGCAACTTTGAATCCAACGTGTTCCAGGGGGTTTGCGATTTGCTTGGGATCAAGAAAACAAGGACTACGCCTCTTCATGCACGGTCCGACAAAATGGTGGAGCGATTCAACAGGACGATGGAGCAGCATTTGTCAAAGGTAGTTGATGAACATCAGCGAGATTGGGACCGTCATTTGCCATTGTTTTTGATGGCATATCGAGCGGCCATCCATGACACAACGGGCGAAACACCAGCTCGGGTCATGTTTGGTCGGGAGATACATCTCTCGCGATTTACAATTTGGCACGCCAGAGGACGACCCCAAAGCTGTTCCGGAGTATGTCGACGACTTGAGACAGCGGATGCACGACGTCCATGAGTTAGTGCGGGACCGGATTCGACTCTTCACCGACCGGATGAAGACACGCTACGACCTGAAGGCGAATTCAGCAGGATTACAAGCTGGTGATCTTGTTTGGTTATACAATCCTCAACGGAGAAAGGGGAGGTCACCGAAGTTACACCCCGCCTGGGAAGGCCTTTACACGGTGGTCAAGAGAATCAACGACGTTGTTTATCGGATCCAGCGAGCCCCGAGAACCAAAATGAAAGTTGTTCACCTCGATCGTCTCGCACGTTACGCGGGAAGTGATGTTCAGCCTATTCGGGACGAACAAGCTTAAGAGGGGGGCAGTGTTACGAAGCTCGCGACCATCCCGGCTCTTTCTAGAGAAATCTAGATTTACGCGTTGCATTCAGGAAGCATCGAGAGACTTCAGCGGTAGGTCACGACACGTCGAGACTTCTGGTGGAGGTGCCGTAGAAGGTACGCGTATATTCTCGACGCAGATACCAGAAAAATCCTCGTGTGCTGGAAACACCAACAGAAAGCATCCAGAACCTTCGATGCCACTATAAGAGAGGAGCTCGACCTGGCATCGGGAGAGTTTGAATCGAGCGACCGTGGCGTTCACATCTCAGCGACATTGTGAATTTCCAAGCGATTAATAATTTTGTGCGTTATTTAGTTGTATCGGTAGTAGCTAATAAAGTTCAGTTTGTGTACAAGCAAATCAGCGCGTTCAATTTCGAGATAGGCGAACCCGAATACCGTAACAATATCAACAGGACCAAATCTGACTAGTTTTGAATGAACATCATCGAGTTCTGGGGAAAAATATTTATTTAGCAACTGCAAGGTTGTCGAAAACAAATACCAGAGTTGAATAATATATGAAACTCAGATCGCACTTGAACTGATCGAATGTCGTAATTTTAAATGGCTACAACGAATCAACGGAACACCTAATGTTACTGAACAAAAAAACTGATGTATAAAAATTAACAAAAGTGAACACTTAACAATACTCAAGCTTAGGTGTACTGTACAATGTACATACTTAATTTAATTCTAGACACAATTCGGGTTGTACCTCAGAGAAACTACGTTGTGGTCCTTGTTGAGGATTTGAACTTTTTTAACCAGAAACAAATCGTTATCTTCACCATTGGGATTATCAGCGTCCGTCATCGCTTCCACGGGAGGCCTCATCGGAGGCCGCCTTTTCATATTTTTCTTCACATAACCTTTCATACGCGTATACTGCTTTCCCCTGGCGGCGGGAACGTTTTTGGGAACATACTGAGTAACGTTTTTGTTCCGAACATTCGTCATCACAGCTTCAGTCACTTTTCTTTTTGTATACTTACGCTTCGGTCTCGGTTCCACTCCGCTTCTGCTCGAAGCACTCGTGGAAGAGCTCCTCGCAGGAGGGTTCCTTCCAACCCGCACATTCAATTTCTCGTTCTTTCGACCCCGCTTTTTCAGCATTTCAACGGACGACGCTCGCGACGACGACGACGACGACGACGCTCCCGAAGAGTCGCGATGCGTCCTACCGGAAAGAAAACTCTTCTCTTTGGGAGGAAGCGTCCGTTTGCTTGGCGCCGCGGAATTCCGCTGGCTGTGCGGAAGAAACGGCGTTTCTTTGGGTGCGGGGCGACGGAACGCGTTCAGCTTCTTGAGCTGGTTCCGCGCCCCTCTGAGCAGCCGTTCGCGCAGCTTTTGCGAGTCCAAATCGCGGAGGATTCTTTTGTGCTTCAGCAGGCTGCGCAGATTTTCGTTGTACAAATCGTGGATGACGGTTTCGCAGATCGATGTTCTCTCCCGTTCGAGCCGGGCGAAGCCGATGAATCGGTTGTTTCGCACGGTGTATTTGCGACACTCGTCCGACAGTTCCGACTCGAAGCACCATTCGTCCGTCGGTGCGGCTCGGATCGGCTGCTTCAGTATCGTTCCGATGTCCACCGGGGTGACGGTGCCCATGACGACCGTTTCCGGAAGCTGAAAAGTGTCTCCGAACGGATCCGCCTCTGCCATCGTTCCATCGGCGATTCCCAGATCCGCGAGGTAGACGGTTTCACTGTGAACTTCTTCCTCTGCTTGTTTTTCTTCCGTTCCTTGTTTTTCTTTCTCTTCTTGTTTCACATCGCTTGGATCTAGCTCAGTCAAATCTACAAACGATGATTCAACTTGCTGTTGGTTTCCAATGCCAACGTTTGAAGTACAAGAAACTTCCACCTCCGAAGCGGGGCTGGGTACGTCATCCATCTTCTCCTCTAACAAATGAGAAAAGGACTTTACCGTCAAACGGGGACCCGTTTTGCGAATCGGAGCAGCTGCAACAGAAGGCGGTTTAGATATTGGCTTTGGAGGTTGCATGAGGACCGGTTCTTTGGGATATGAATGAACAGTCGGAGCGGTGTTGACTACCGATTTGATGTAATTCGACTGGTTTTCGACGTTCTGCACGACGATTGGAGATTGCGTCATGTTTGGCATCATAATAAAAGTTTGTGGCGTTGAATTACTTTGTACTCCTACGGGCACCATCATGTGGCGGAGCATGGCCGCCGGCACCATCACGTACTGTCCTGTGGGATCCAGGCACGGAGCCAAGACCGGCTGGTGCACGATTCCTTCAGCTTGAGCATTGGTTTCAACCTGGAGAACGGCCGGATCTGCTTCCGGCTGTTGCGAGTTGAACTCGGGCAGTACTGCATTTTTTTGCGGAGGCCTCTTGGAAACCTGCGCCCGTTTCTTGTGTTTTTGCAAAGCCGCCAGCTGCAGGCGAGCTATCTCGTCCCTATTTTTCACCATCTGAGTAGACAATCTGGCTTCGTGGTCCGGAACCTTTGTCAATACTCTATTCGTGACTATTTTACGTACACCAGGATTCAGCGCGGTAGCTTGCTGTTGCTTTTGCTGGCTCGGCTTCGCCTGTGAAGATGGATCGAACGGTTTCAATTGAGCGATCAATTCATGAGGCGGCTTGACGGTTAATTTGGCTTGCTGGGTTGGTTTTATCCGCGGTTGGTTCAACGCTTTTGGCAAGATACGTTTCACCAGATTTGCTGGGGGCGTCAATACAGGTCTCGTTTGTGGCAGCTGAGTTCTTGGTTGTTCTTGTGACGTTTGCGCCGTGGTAGACTGAGCCGTCTGCGTTTCAACCGACGACAATGAATGAACGTTGAGTCTCTGGTTTAGCACGTTGAGTCTCTGGTTTATCGATACTTTGAGTGGTGACTGCTGTGGTTTTGTTGGAGCCAATCGAACTGGTTGTTCTTGAGGCGATCGAATGGATTCTTCTTCTTCAGTCAAATCAATGGAATCATCAGGTGGTGGATCATCAGTCAGATCGATCATTGTCCCATGATATAACGTGTTTTTTCTGCCCCCTGTCGTTCCTTTTCCCGCCATTTTACTGGAAATAAAATGAAAACTGCTTAATATTGTAACAATTGAGGTCGCCTCAAATATCTATTTATAAGGAAAGCTGAAACTCAGCTGTTGAAAACAAGAGGAAAAAACGCGACGCGTTTTTTTGAACTTCTCGTTTTTTTTCCAGAGAAGCTGAAACTCTGGGAACTCAAAACAAGTGTAATTCAATGTAGTGGGGGGGTTAGCGGAATGGTCTGTGCATTTTGTGATCAAAGCATGAAATTTGGCATACTTGTTCAGAAGACCCTCCTTCGCATTTCCAGATGTGGCGCCACGCGAGATTTTGCGCCAGAGACACTGTATTGCGGTTAATATACCTGCTAGGGGTAAATTCTGCAAAAATGGTTCCTGGCCGGTCTCTGGTACCGCAGTCGGTATTTTTTAGTTCTGTTTAGTTAAAACTACATGTAGAAATGAGTGAGGAGTACATTTTCACAAGCAAAGTTCCAAATGCTGCCTTTATACGTTGTTTCAATACATTTTAAGGCCAACTTTGTTTTAGTACAGGAAACTTGGTAAAAAAATTGCCAAAACCTTGGCAAAGATATGAACGTCCTGAAAACTTGATATTCTGTTCAGAATTAAGTGCCCTACTACATATCTAAAATTGCCAAAAATCGCTCCCCGAGGCTTTGAGTTATTGGAGGGGGGGTAAAAAATTGCAACTCAAAATGAAAGGTATAGAACCCGATGGAACCTGTCAATCCAATGAATGCAAATACGTCGTAGTTCGACGCATCACAACCAGTTGATACAATTTTGGCACAAAAAGTGTCGATCATTGTTAAAGGGGGGTCGTGGGGAAGGGCGAAACTCGGCTGGGTGGCTCTTTTTCTTCCTGGGCAATGAAGAATCGATCCCGACAAGATTGGTATCTTTTCCGACTAAATTCAACGTCCTGAACTTGAATCCGATGTGTAAATTTGGATAAAAACAAGTTCGAACAAGTTAACTTGCGAAAACCTGTTTTTTTTTGACAATTTTCACGAAACTTTTTTTTACTGTTAGAGGTATTCATCTATGAAAATATTTCAGAGGTCATTAGATTGAACTGTATTCTTAACGAAAATCATCTATTCGATCTGTAATTTTGTTTTCCGACATAGAAAAAACCGATTTGAACTTTGGTCGGAACTGCCCGGCGTCCACTAATGACCAGAACACTACAGCATGCACCTTCAAGTAATAACTCAATACCCTGCATTGCGATTTATGACGATTTTGTTTATGTTATAGGGAATTCAGTTCTGCACAGATCCTCGAACTTTCAAAGATAAGTTATAATTTTTCAGAAAGTTTGGGCTATTTTCATTTAAAGATGCATGGTGTAGTGTTCTGGTCAGTAGTAGACGACGGCCTGTGCCGACCAAAGTTCAAATCGATTTTTCCTATCTCGAAAAACAAAGTTACAGATCGAATGGATGATTTTCGTGAAGAATACAGTTCAATCTAATGGCCTCTGAAATATTTTCAAAGATGAATGCCTCTAACAGTAAAAAAAGTTTTGTGGAAATTGTCAAAGAAAAAACAGGTTTTCTCAAGTTAACTTGTTTAAACTTGTTTTTGTCCAAATTTATACATCGGATTCAAGTTCAGGACATTGAATTTAGTCGGAAAAGATACCAATCTTGTCGTGATCGATTCTTCATGGCCCAGGAAGAAAAAGAGCCACCCAGCCGAGTTTCGCCCTTCCCCGCGACCCCCCTACAACAATGATCAACACTTTTTGTGCCAAAATTGTATCAACGGGATGTGATGCGTCGAACTAAGACGTATTTGCATCCATTGGGTTGACGGGTTCCATCGGGTTCTATACCTTTAATTTTGAGTTGCAATTTTTTACCCCCCCTCCAATAACTCGAAGCCTCGGGGTGCGATTTTTGACAATTTTAGATATGTAGTAGGGCACTTAATTCTGAACAGAATATCAAATTTTCAGGACGTTCATATCTTTGCCGAGGTTTTGGCAATTTTTTTGCCATGTTTCCTGTCCTAAAACAAAGTTGGCCTTAAAATGTATTAAAACAACGTATGAAGGCAGCATTTGGAACTTTGCTTGTGAAAATGCACTCTTCACTCATTTCTACATGTAGTTTCAGCTGAACAGAACTCAAAAATACCGACTGCGGTACCAGAGACCGGCCAGGAACCATTTTTGCAGAATTTACCCCTAGCAGGTATATTAACCGCAATACAGTGCCTCTGGTGCGAAATCTTGCGTGGCGCCACACCTGGAATTGCAAAGGAGGGTCTTCTGAACACGTATGCCAAATTTCATGCTTTTATCACAAAATGCACAGATCATTACATTTTTGGCCGTTAACCCCGCCACTAATGCTAATCGTAACCCATATTTCAAATTCAAATTAAAATTCAGATTCATGTATATTTCTCAACCATACATCAGGTTTTTTGATCGTCAACAACGTTAAAGAAATAAATAAATAGTGTACCTGTATGTACAAGGTGTTCCTCGATGGATGTGCCATATAACTCAATGACAGATAGAGGACTGTGAGGCAAGTCAAGATCCGCAAAAGATTTTTTTTTGGCCAATCAATGGTTGCAGAGATACAGGGTGTTTCAAAAGTTTTATCCGGATATTTAAAGGGCGATATTTCTGCAACCAACCAACCAACGGTTTGAGATTATCTGTTGAAATTCACCAGCGACATCCCTTAGTTGGAGCTTGTCACAATGCCATAGGAGACCAAAAAAAACTCCAGGATCGGGTTTGAAAAAATTCGCTCCTCCAATTTCTGTCAAAAAGTATATTTTCTGATTACAATTCCAGAAAACTATTGGCAGATTCGGAAAGCTCAGAAAGAAAGCTATAAGAATAGCCAATAAAATTTAACGGCACACCTAAGTTATTCTGACAAAAAAAAATTCAAAAACAATAACCGCACTAAAACTTTGACCAGACTACCTTTACTTAGTCCGGAAGTTGAGTTCCAAAATAGGGGATGCTGTGGGTGAGAAAGGTAACACGGCATTTATTTGTCAGATGTAGAAAATGCATAAAAGTGGGAGAGGGGACATTTTGGAGATTTCATTTAGCAGTTATTGGGTTTTATGTGGTCAAATTTTCATTTATTTTGAAGCTTTTTTATGCTACACAAAGTTTATAGTTCAAACTTACAAGCTCGCTTGCAATTTTTGACTTCATTCAAACATTTTTGATCCCGTCTTTCAAACAATGCCGCCTTACAACTCCTGCTATACAAAGAGAAATAATCACAAAATGTGCCAAAAAGCCGGAAAAGAAGCTTCTCAAGTCCGGCATTGGATTTTCTTTTGCAGTTTAAACTGCGGCTTCCACCAAAAATCAAAGTTGACTCGCTCATAAAACTTCTGGTGGAGCCCGCGGTAAGTTTTTAGCAGCTTTTTAAATTTTGTTTTTGCCTTTATTCATGTCATGTCTGAAAAAAATCCGCTGTTTATTAAATGGTTAGGATTGTCTGATTCAAGTTTAAGCGGTGGTTTTTTGGATTCTTATTGCCAAAACAGCTCATTAGGTGGCCCGTTGAATTTTATTGGCCGTTCTTGCAGCATAATCGTTTGCTGCTCTTTCATCAGCATGAAATAACTTACACACAATGTGATTTGCAACGCTCCGTCTGCTTTGGTTCATAAGATAAAAATTTTCAGTTTATTTTTTCTGTTTCTCCCTGTATGCGGCGCTTGCACCATTGGCGCCAGCAGCTACCTATCTCAATCGGTCCAGACAAGTTCCAGTAACACGCATGCAAAGCGGAATTGCTCAAGTAAAACTGAAAAGTCCAGAGCACCCGTATTTTGGAACTTAACGTCCGGACTAAGGTAGTCTGGTCGAAGTTTTAGGGCGGTTATTATTATTTTTTTTTTTTTTGCCAGAATAACTCAGGTGTGCCAACGAGAAATCGATTTTTCAGGTTCAACTTTGATCGCCTATATCTCCGTTATTATTCGTTTCTGACGTATATTTTCTCAAGAAAGTCTACTTCTTTTGACGTTTCCCATCATTTCCTGAAATGACGTGATTTAAATCTGAAACACCCTGTATTTGTAATCAGGATAAAAGACGGAATTGATTTGCATGTTAAAATACAGGGTGTACGATTCAAAAATTTTTTTCGATGTTGCACCCTGTAAGCGTATACCATTGAAAACTTTTTTGGACAGATTCAAAATCTACGTGAAAAATCATGTAAGAATTGTTTCTCATTCCTGAAATTATGTCAAAGGAGAAGTCTATAGGAGGAAGTGAATTTTGGTTCTTTTTGAAAATTTCAAACTTGTCTTATGGACCGAAAGCCCCAAAAATTTTGTCTTATGACCCGATTTTTGAATAAAGAGATGTTCCCACACAAAAACCTCTTGATTTCATTCATGTACTTTTTGACGTAAATTTTGGACATTTTTCGAAAATTGACAAGCCTACAGGGTGTCCGTTTTTCGAGACTAAGCATGGGTATCTCGCTTATCTTGAGAGATACAAAGTCGGTTAAATTAGGAAAAAGTTGCGCATTTTTATGACGATCAATGATCCAAAAAGAAATTTGACGTATAGATTTTCGTTTTTGAGATATCGTGAAAAAGCAGGATTTTGAATTTTTGTTTGAATTTTTTTTCAACAAACGGTTGAAGGTGGCCTTTTTTAATCTAGACATTGTCAGGGCACTTTCTCAAGAGGAATCCAAAATTACCAAAATCTTTATTCTAGCTTTCAAAGCAACCGAGATACGACATTCAACTTTTTTCTCTAATGGGCGCCATATTGGATTTTGATATTTTTGAATACGGTATTCTTTTCTGGTTACAACGATGTGCCACATGTAATTAATGAATAAATGTTCAACATTTACGTTTTTTTTTATTGTCGGTGCTGATTTTGTTTCCAAAGCACTCTTTGAAAAATAAAAAAATTAATTTGTGCTCAAAAGCATGAATTTAACAGTGGCATGTGACACATCGTTGTAACCAGAAAAAAATATTGTATTCAAAAATGTCAAAATCAAATATGGCGCCCATAAGAGAAAAAAAGTTGAATGTCATATCTCGGTTGTTTTGAAAGCTAGAATGGAGATTTTGGCAACATTGAATTCCCCTTAGAAAAGTGCCTTCACAATGTCTTAATTAGAAGAGGCTACCTTCAACCGTTTTTCAAATAAAAAATGAAAACAAAAATTACAAATTTCTGTTTTTTCTCGATATCTCGAAAACTAAAACTGACAAGTCAAATATCTTCTTGGATCATTGATCGTCATGAAAATTCGCAACTTTTTTCTAATTTAACCGACTCTGTATCTCTAAAGATAAGCGAGATACCCATGCTTAGCCTCGAAAAACGGACACCCTGTATACAGGGTGTTCGGGTCTAATTATTACAAACTTTGAGGAATGATTTCCCATCAAAAATAAAGCCGAATGAACAAAAAACTCATGGTCCTAAAATGCTTCCTTAAAAAGATACAGGGAGTTGAAGTTGACTTTTTCAAATGGTTTTTTCACCATAACTTTTGAACCGTTGGACCGATTGTAATCAAATTTCAATCAAAGTTTAGTCAAATGAGTCTCCCTCGAATAATAATACCACAATTTATCAAAAATTTCTGGGGGCGTAGATAATAGAAGACTGCCCCCTATTTTCGCCCCTATTTTTATCTCCCCTGATTATTTTTCAAAATTGTTGATATTTTCGGATTCTACGTTCAATTTAGAAGAAAAACTTATTCTTTCTGCCGGCTTCTCTCAGGGCAGTTCAACTGATCACAACGTTCAAACGCGAGTTGAAGGAACTGCTTGTTGACAGGCCTCTATACAGTGTGGATGAGTTTATCGAACATAGTTGATGGCACCTACCTAAATTGTAGTTGAAATAAGTGCCAATCTTAATATTTATTGTGTTTGTTTATCCGTTATGTGATGTCAATATGTTATACATGCAAGACATATGCCATGTTTGTTGTAAAGCAACTTTATGATGGCCAATAAATTGTCTGAGTTTGAGTTTGAGTTTGCAAAATTTTGATTAGAGGCTTCATTTTCAAGATATTTGGGTTTGAAAAATTGGAAAACAACACGAAACCGCCACTTTCCTGGACCTAAAAATTAAAATTCAAGAAAACCCATCATTTGTCAACTGGAATGAGTTTTCTGGGTGTTTTAAGTTGACAAACCACCATTTTCGCTGAGAAACAAAGTTTTTCAGAAAAAAACAATTTGAGCCCTGGAAAGTGGCGATTTCGTGTTGTTTTCCAATTTTTCAAACCCAAATATCTTGAAAATGAAGCCTCTAATCAAAATTTTGCTGGAGTATCTATTTCTTCTAAATTGAACGTAGAATCCGAAAATATCAACAATTTGGAAAAATAATCAGGAAAGATAAAAATAGGGACGAAAAAAGGGGACAGTCTCCTATTATCTACGCTCCCAGAAATTTTTGATGAATTGTGGTATTATTATTCGATGGAGACTAAGTCGACAAAACTTTGGTTCAAATTTGATTAAAATCGGTCCAACGGTTCAAAAGTTACGGTGAAAAAACGATTTAAAAAAGTCAACTTCAACATCCTGTATCTTTTTAAGGAAGTATTTTAGGACCATGAGTTTTTTGTTCTTTTGGCTTTATATTTGATGGGGAATCATCCCTCAAAGTTTGTAATAACCAGACCCGAACACCCTGTATACCAGCCTAAAGCCGGTCTGACATGTAAAGGTGCGTTCAGTCAGCTTATTTAGCCGCAAGTTTTAATTTTAGCCGTAAGCGCTGCATCGCTTATTGGCTGTTCTGAGGAGGCTGGTTCATAAGAGCCAATGGGCGTCGCTGCGCTTGCGACTAAAATTAAAACTTGCGGCTAAATAAGCTGACTGAACGCACCTTAAGACAATAAATTTTTTAACAACCTCATCAACGCACATTATGCTGGCCTTACATTGAGCAGCAAAAGCTGCAGCTTTCTTTGCAGCAGAGTTCTGATTGGAACTGACGCCTGTTATTGCTGTCAGTGACCAACATTTGACCAATGAGAGCTCGGCAGCAAAAAAAGCTGCAGCATTTGATGCTCAATGTAAGGCCACCATTAGACCTACAGGGTTGAAATCATGTACCTTATGACGTAAGTTTTGAAACACCAGCTCCCTGTCCATTAGTTTTAATGAAACATTTTCTTTGAATATAAAAAATGGTATCTAACATTAGTAACATTCAACCAATTATTTGTGAAATGTTAGGTTCACTACAATATTTTCTAGTGTTAATTTTCAATATCGGTGTACGAGACTGAAATTCGCGCCACACATGCGCACTCAAAAAACCGAAACGAAGGGACCTATTGAACGTATAACGGTTCATTACAGCACATCCGTGTAATCTCTATTACAGAAATAGGGCCCCAATTTGAAGTTTCAGGATAATGATTTTTGCTGATTTGACACTTGACATTTGAGTCACTTGACTCGACTTGACTACTTGACTTGACGTGACTTGACGTGACTTGACGTGTCTTGACACACTGACTGGACTGATCCAGTGATTATTAATTGACAGTGTAAATTTGATACAGGTATTGAGTAGGTGCTGGTACTGCACAACATAATAGGTGGGTATAGGGTATATCTTTTCCTTCTGAAATCAATATACAATGGTCTCCTACCTACCTATAATGATTAGGCCATTGGGTAGCTCTAGCAAAGTAAAGAATATTTTCCAATTCAATAGGCTTGTTTGCCTTACAGTATGTATGTTTTTGACATAAACTCAACAACAGAAATTGATGAGCATCTGAGCATTGAACAGGCACATCAAGCCAAAACAAAATCCATAAAAGAATTAACAAACTTAACCTCAATATGTTCATATCAGCTCAGCACATTTTTTAAAAAAACAATTCATTTCAACGAACGACTACAATGGAACTATAGAACCAAACACATACCTTGATGCACTCGAAGGAGACCTCTATTTTTCACAAGAGAGCCCCCAGGCCCCCACCAACAACGAAACGCAGCTTTATCCCGATTTTGTGATTTTCGCCATCACACACCAGCGATTCCACACGCCAAATCGCAGCCTTTATGCTCTGAATTCCTGTAAAAGAAATTAATTGAGTGATCGACAATACAGCTCACGGATTCATTTTTACCGGCAATGGTTCCGATCGCCGAAATTCAAGACGTTTTCACGAAAATTTGCCTGTGAAACCGCACAGTTTGGCGAGCACTGGTTGCTCGTTTGAGGTTATGTTTGTTTGTTTTGAAAGCTTCCAGGTTAGATCAGCTGTCACTGCTGTCAGGCTGTCACACGTCTGTCATAGAACTGTCAGAATTGTCACCGTGGGGGCTGCCGGCTCGGTTTTAAAGGTGATAAACGCTTGTAAATTAGTAACATCGCTGAAATGGAGTTTGATTTCAGGTTTGGAATCGAGCCGAAGAAAATCCATGGAACTGAGTGAACTGGGCAGGGTTTGGAAAATGCGATATTTTAGGACTTGTCTGCGTTGAAACGATGAACCCAGAATATCCTTTATGTAGCAGTTTGTCTGCTTGATGACATGCACATAAATGTGGGCATGAGTGAGCACAAGATGCAGTGAAAAGTAGGGAGTCGGGCAAAATCTACATCTGGGATTTTCCAAGATGGTTCGTTTCAAGTCTGTCGACACCGATGAGGGGTATCACAGCACAGCTGCTGGCTACTATCTTTGCTTGGGAGTTGAGAACAGGAAACGGGGGCTGTACAGAATAGTGAAGGTTTAGTTGTGCAAATTTAGAGAGAAGCTTCTTCTAATCCTCCCGATCCGGAAAAAGATAGAGTCAGCAGAATCAAAGTGTATCTTTACAGTTGTTGTCAAGACATCGTGATGAAATTTGGGAAATTCAATGATTTAATTAATTATACAGGGTGATGCATGACTAAACCGACTTGCTCAAGAGTAGATCCGGTTTTTTGAGATGGATCAGCAACTGGCTTTGGAATTTTTCTAACCTCTTCCGTTTTAAAGTTACAGGGTGATTTATATGTATTTTGGTCAAAATTTATTTGAACCGTATCTTTGGAAGGGATGGGTGGAATCAAATGAAATTTGGTAAGTATGTTCTAGCAACTACCCTTGATACATTGCGTCATCGACCAATCAAAAAACTTTAGCCTGATTGAAAAATTGTGTCCCTTGAATTTTTGTGGAAAAAATCACCTGTATAATTTTACTTTCCCGACCCCCACCAACATGAAAGGGGAAGTATTGTAATCGTGCAGAGAAAAGTTTTGAGATTTCACCGGATATATCCGATTTGAGGTCCCCCAAGATGATTAAGACCATTTTCAGAATGATGTCTGTCTGTCCGTGTGTCTGTCTGTGTGTGTGTGTGTGTCTCTCGGTCTGTCTGTGATATTCCACGATAACTGCCGAACCGTTGACCGGATCGACGTGAAATTTGGTATGCGGGCATGTAGCCCAGGCTTTTTAGCATTCAACATGAAACAAATTAATCCACGTGCAATCTTCACGGTATCGTACCCACTTAACCTTACTTAACAACATACTAAAAGTCCCCAACTTTCCTCCGTGTGCGTCATAATTTTTGAGGGGGGGGCAAAATTTCCATTAAAAAAATTCTACGACAAAAGTAATCTAGTCAGTGGCTTCAAATTTATTATATTTGAATACATTGGGTTATAAGTGAAACTTATTGACAAACTAGATGTCTATGGTCCCCGTGAGGGGAGCTCGGAAGGGGGGCAATTGGTGACCTATGCAAGAAATTTAGTTTTCATTAATATTGAGACAATACTGGCATGTTGGGTATCGTTTCCCACTAAATCTGACCTTGCAAATCCGATTATGACATTTAAATTCTGTTCAAAAAATCTTTTGAGCAATTTTCGGCAAAAAAACGTGATTTTGGGACCAAAATAAAGCCGGTTTTTCAATTTGGGATATTTTTGCGTTTGTGGCATTAATCATTTGGATTCAAGATTGGTTGAATTATATGGACTTTTCTGCATAAGACCATCATATCATAAACGCGACGTAAGTGGTTACAACCCAGACAGCACGAAATGTTTTGAAAATATTTGGCAGTAGTTGATGAATATTTACAACATTCTATAAATGTTTACAAAATATTCGTCACAAATATTACCGAAATATTAAGGTGAAATATTGTACCAACATTCAGCAAATATTTTGAACATTTATTGAATATTCAGCAATAAATATTATCAAAATATTTAGTGAACTAATTTCTCTAATATTTACAGTATTCTAGGCAATGTGGTTTCCGGTTTTTGTTTTGGTCATTTGCAAGGAGCTTTGGAATATATAGTTGTGTTGTGTGTTGTGTTGAAGAGATAGCGTTTCACATCCCTTTGACTTCAAGTGTAGTTTGCCTTAAATTAGCAAAACTCGGTTTGCGGTCCTGAAATTGCCTTTTTAACGGCCTACAATAGGTTTTTTCTATGTTGCGGTTGGAATGATTCATAATGTCGTGAAATACATCCGTTGTTTTATTTGTTTCGTACAAATATGTCACTTTAATTGATTTCGACACCAATTGGTAATTTATGTAGCAAGTACGCGGATAAATCCGCGTTTTTAGGGACGAGGCGGTAGCCGAGTATCCCTAAAAGTGGATGAGCCGCTGAATCTTTCAGATATATAGTTAGCAAAATTCATATAGCGGACATCTGCGTGTTCACATAGTAGTTTACCCAGAACCATTGAATCTTCTCAACGGCCCCGTAGCACAGGTGGTCAGTATCTGCCTGTGGTGCGGAGATTGCGGGTTCGATTCCTGCTGTAGCCTGGGCGTTGTAACGTCTTTGAAAGTCAATTTTTCAGCTAAATCAATTGTATATGAAATAAAGGCGAGCTCCTATGGCCAAAAAAGGCCGATAAGAGGAAAAACAAACTTTTTTTTTTAATTTCTAAAAATATCCGGTTCTAAATGTTTTCAAAATATTTTTGGCAAATATTGTACAAATATAAAAAAGCGGGACATCAAAACATTCAATAAATATTTATACAATATTCACTGAATGAATTCCAATATTCTATAAATATTATAATATTTGGCTTTTAATATTTCACAAACATTTTGAAAATGTTAATGTGCTGTCTGGGAAGGTGAGAAAAATAATTTATTGAATAAAATGTCGAAGTCCTAAATGTCACTCAAAAATATCTCCGCGCAGTTGAAAAAAATGTATTGTAGCTGTAATATGGCTTTGATTTCATCTTTCAAGGTTTCTTCTTGTAGCCAAAACAATTCTTTAGCTTCCGAAAAAAGAACACTCTATATTAACATAATAATAATATAACATCAGCAACCTTCCCGCGGGTATAGCCACATTTTTCAGGTTCAAGCTGGCTTACACCAAACATCAAACCAACTCGATTTTATAGTATTCAAGAAATGATAATTATGTCGAATGCCTGATGTAAATGCGTGAAATAGTTGCAGTTATCGATCCTATTCGAAATTTCTAACAGTGATGTATTCAACATGAAAATATCGTAAATTAGAAATCCACAATTTTCAAGAGCAAATTATCATTTTTTTCTATCAAAAATGCTCACAATCTTCTCAAATCAGAGCCTCTACATTGTATTTACATATTAATAATGTATTGGAAGTCTAGCACAGCACAGGAAAATTTTTATAGCCATGCTCTGCAAAAAATATCAAATTATTATTATTATTATTTCAAGTTCACTAGTAGTGAAAAAAAAATCGCATCTACCTTACCATTCGTACTCTAAGCTTATTTTGTCCAATATTAGTTTTGTTAAAAACTCGTCTATTGATTTCCAAACAATAAATCGATAGTTATTCGATAACCTCGAATACCTACCGATAGTACCTACACCCATCTAAAATAATAGCAAAGTTATCTAGCACCTAAAGGGACTAATTCATAAGTTTATAAAAATAACAGATCGTCCTCACGGTCATACTCAACAAGGTGGGGTAGATTCTCACATGTTGTGCCCCTACAGAACTTACACATCTGCGAACAAGACAAGGAAGATCGCCTGCATCTACATTTTAGACCGCGGTTCTTCTTGCAGTTGCAAGACACTATCCTCAAAAGAGTCTCCGGAGCTGGAGGAAGATGCGTCTTGACGGCGACAAACTACACGTGGGTGCTCCCGCGTAGCCCACCGTGCGTTGTTTGTTTACACCTAGAGTACCTTAGCTATTATTATTTAGCGAAAACCCGAGGTTAATCCGAGGTCTAGGAGCCGCGATATTGCGTGGAATGACACACAGACGGACGGGCGGACGAATAATGAGATAAAATATCTTTGTTGTTCCTACATCTAGAGTACCTAAGCCATCATCTAGCAAAAACCCAAGCGCAATCCGAAGTTTAGTAGCTGCGATATTGCCGGACACTGCAGACGGCAATAACAAGAACAAACTATAAGCGCTACAGGTAGTAGCGCTAAAACCATAGAGGAAAATTGCGAAACTGTATCTAATACCTACTCATACGAGTACTACCAGACCAGATTTAGTCAGTACGATGCTGTGCATATTGAACGTAGGTTCAATTATTACAGATAAAAGTCTAGGTTAATAATGTTGGAGTGATTTTCCCCATATAATGCGTTTGACGTAGCTTCATAGAATCCTTATTGGAATTGCTGAACAATTCACAATGGAGCTAAAAGATACGTCATTTTTAAGCTAAAACTGTAGGGGATCTACTGCATATTCCCTGATATTCCCTGCATATTCTGTGATTTCGGTGAATTTGTCCGAATTTTTTATATGTTGTAGATCTTGATTCGAGAAAAACATTCCTTAAAAATTGGACCCCTCCTATGACCGGGTTTTTCCCCTACACTCCTAATAAGGTCCAAATTAGGATTTATCTCGAAACTTTCGAAATTCAAGAAATGGGCTCCTATCGAGACTGTGATCATGAGAAAAATCACTTGAAAAATCAAACTTATAAATTGGTCTCTGTTTCCCATAATTTTTGATCTTACGAGCAATAGGAAAATAATTCTTCAAGATCTAAACGGTCTAAACCAATGACTTTAGGCGTTATTGAGTGTGTGGAGGGTCGAAAAAGAGAAAACAGTGAAATTCGGGACCTTCCAGTTGATCTAGAAATTGATCCGGTCGAATGACGAAATGATAATGAAACCAATTTGGATAAGGATCGAGTCCTTCATTTCTAGATCATCCCTACCCCTTACACACCCACCATGATACCTATACCTACAACCGTAATGGGAGGCTTGGGGGTTGCAATCGAGATTCTAAGATAATATTTATATTATTGTAGATTCTCGAGAAGCTCTCCACAGTTCTGTCTCTGTGTGCGTCCATCATATAGCTAAAAAAAGACCAGATTCCCACTATCTTTCTCAAATGAGTATGAACCTTCTGCTTTTGATCATTGGTTGATTTGATGAGATTCCAAAGATAGATCGATATTGGGAGTCAAACTCAATTTTTTCAAATCAGAATTTTCAGTTCTGTCATCTATGAATTTAAAGTTCAGGAACTTTCTTCCGTTTTCTAGATTGGGACCCCCGCGGTCCTCTCAGTAACCACCCTAGTTCATTGATTCAGGGTTTTTAAATTATTTCTTTCTTATTTCTTTAATCGAAAGCTCTGGAATGTTATTTCTTCCACTCGATTTCAACCCTCCACCTCTTATAACTAGGTAACTACTCCAATTCACAATAAAATGTTTTTTTTTCATGATCACAACTTTATTTCAAGCCATTTTCATGAAATTCAGAAGTTTTGAGACAATTTCTAATTTGGACTAGGACATGGTTATGGGCATATACCATGGTGGGTGGGTAAGAGGTAGGGGTGGTCGAGAAATGAAGAACTTAATCCTTATTCAAATTAGTTTCATCATCATTTTGTCATCCGATCATATAAATTTCAAGATGAACTGGAAATTCCTGAATTTCACTGTTTTCTCGATTTCGACTCCCCCCGAATTAATTGGTCTAGATTTTTCAGAATTATTTACCCATTGCTCGTGAAATCATATATCATGGGAATCAGAAGTTCCGAAATTTCACTCCATTTCTTTGATTTTGACCCCCGATCCCCTTTAAAATCATCTCCAGTCAATTGATTAGGACGTTTCAAAATTAATTTTCCATTATTCTTTTGCTCATCTTTTATGAGAATTAAATGTTCCGGAATTTTATTTTATTTTCTCGACTTTGACCCCCAGTAACTACCCATATTTATAAGTTAGATTTTTTTTGTGATTTTTCTTATGATCATAGCCTCGATATGAGCCCGTTTCATGAATTTCAAATGTTCCGAAACAATTCCTAATTTGGACCTTATTAGGTGTGTAGGGGAAAAACTGTTCATAGGAGGGGACCAATTTTTCAGGAAAATATTTCTCAAATCAAGCTCTACAACATATAGAAAATTCAGCCAAATTCACCGAAACCACTTTTTCATGGGAAACGTGCGGGGCCTTTTCCAACTTTTTATCCCGTGAACAGATTTTTCCCAATTTTTTTTTAACAAGAGGTAACTGGCTCTTAAACATTTTCCAACTTTTTTTTTTCAATTTTCCGGGATTTCTCCTGTTGAAAATGTAAAACAGACCTGTGGTGTAACCACGAGCACTCGACAGTTGTCGATCTCGACAATTTTTCCTTTTCTGAAGGGTGAAGGGTGTAGAGAGGAAAGGGGAAATCAAGGTGAGAGGTGCAGAGGGGAAAGGGGAAATTGTCGAGATCGACAACTGTCGAGTGCTCGTGGTTACACCACTGAGTTATCCCAAATTCTAACTTCTCACCCGAAGGGACGTCTCATAAGAAAATTTCCATCCGTTCTTTGCTACTCGTCGGGGAAGTTTTGGGGTGACACAACCGATTATTTTCTTTGTAGGTCAATTCAATTGGAGAACACTATCTCAATACGGTGGTAGTGGTGGGTCATATTTTTTGCTGCCTGCTCCATTACAACTATTTATTCTGAATTACACTTGATGTTTCCTGGATTACATCTGATGCTTTCTGAATTACAATTGACCGATCTGAATTACATCTGACTCTTT
This sequence comes from Anaspis maculata, assembly GCA_949128115.1. Lineage (NCBI taxonomy): Eukaryota > Metazoa > Arthropoda > Insecta > Coleoptera > Scraptiidae > Anaspis > Anaspis maculata. Next base: position 3,143,942 of record OX421964.1, read on the forward strand.
CTGAAATACACTTGGAAAAACCACGATTCTGAATTACACCTGATGCTTTCTGGAATCCACTTGACCAATCTGAATCATATCTGACTCTTTCTGAATTACTCTTGTAAAAAAACACTATTCTGGATTACGCCTGATGCTTTCTGAAGTCCACTTGACCAATCTGAATTACATCTGACGCTTTCTGAAAATCAATTGATACATCTGAATTTCACTTGATGCTTTCTGATTCACAGTTGGTTGGAAAAGGTGTAGTCCCAGTCGAAAGGATTTTTGCGAAAAATTTTCACTCCAATATGGGTAGCTGATAACGAATCCAGGAATAAATTTTCCCGGAATTAATTTCCCGGAAGTAATTTCCCCTGGAAGGAATTTCCCCAGAAGTAATTCCACCGGAATAAACTTCCCTCAGAAATAATTTCTCCTGGAAAGAATTTCCCCAGAATGATTTCCACCGGAATGAAAATCCCTCGGAAAGAATTCCCTTAGATTAAATTCCGTCTAATTGAATTACCCTCAAAATAAATTCACCGAACCCCATTGAGCTCCGAAAGCCATGGAAAAACCACGACGGGGACCAATGAGGCCCTGAATAAAAGAAGGCAAAAGGGGGTTCACTGGAGCTCTGAAAGTTACGAAAAAACGTAGGCTCATCAGGGCTCCAAATGACACATGAGGACACAAGGGGGTTCACAATAGAGATTCGAAAGCCACGGAAAAATGCAAGGTGACTCCAGTAAGGCTTCAAACGATATTGGTAACACAAGGGGGCAGGAGGCTTGATATAACAAAAGGAGACAAAAGGGGGCTTACTGGAATTCTGGAAGCTACAAAAAACCATAAGGGGGCTCATCACTCGGCTCATCAGGTCTCCAAACGATGACACATTACGGCAAAAGGGGGCCCAATAGAAATCCGAACGTCACGGGAAAATGCAAGTGGGTTCAGTAGGGCTTCAGACGATATTGATAATACAAGGGGACCCAAGAGGATGTATACCGGGTGATCATTTGAAAACTATCTACCTGCAATATCTCCCGATTCCTAGTGCAAATGTCTTTGAGCAAAAACAGGTTGATTTTTATATCGAGGGGGACATCTAAAACATACATTAGCGATTTTCTATCTTTAGCCCCCTTGCCCCCACCTACCCCAACTTTGAAATTTCAAATGACACTACCAATTTTTCGATACATTGAATTCAACAGAATTAAATTCTCTTTCTGGAAAAATATTTCTAAAATTTTTAACCCCACCCCTCGTCCCTCCTAAATTCTGTGTCCAATTAAATATTCTTGACCTCTCAATTCTCCTCAATGCAGTCAACGTCATCTTGCGCAGCATCGAAAGAGAAAATTTTCTATGGAAAAAGTGCCACCCAAATTCACCCCTTTGCTCCCCCCTCGTCACTTTAAAAATCTAAAATGACAATACCTACTTTGTGATACATCAAATTGAAAGGAATTGAATTCTCTCCCTGAACACAATTTTTTCAAAATTTTTAAAACTCCCGTTTTCCTACTAAAATACTCCAAATGTCCAGTTAAATGGGGGAGGGGTTAAAAATTCCAAAAAAATTGTTTTCAGAAAGGGAAGTCAATTTCCTTCAATTTGATGTCTCACAACGTGAGTGGTATTTTGTTAAATTTAAAAGTTGAGGTGGGGGAGAGCAATGGGGTCAATTTGAGTGGCACTTTTTCCACCGAAAATTCTCTTCTTTGGAGCTATTCAGGATGATGCTGACTAAACTGAAGAGAATTGAGGGGTCCAGAATATTGAAAGAGACACTCAGAGAATTTTTAGGGAGAAGGGGGGTAGAGTTAAAATTTTTGAAAATATCCTTTTCAAAAAGAAAATTTAATTTTTCTCAGTTTGATGTATCGCAAGGTAGGTAGTAGTAAGTGTCGTTAGAAATTTTATTTTTGGGATGGGTGGGGGCGAGGGGACTGAAGATAGAAATTTGCCAATGTACGTTTAGATGTCCCCCTCGATATAAAAATCGACCTGTTTTTGCTCGAATAAATATTGACTAGGAATCGAGAGTTATTGCAGGTGGATAGTTTTCAAATGATCACCCGGTATAACAAAAGAAGGCGAAACAGAGCTCACTGGTACTCTGAAAGCCAAAGAAATCATAAGTGAGCTGATTATATAGGGCTCAAAACTACACATTTAGTTTGGAGAAGGCACAAGGGGTCCGATAAAGCTCCGAAAGTCATGAAAAAACGACAAAAGGGCCAAATGAAGCTCTGTGAAATAAAAGCAGGCTAAAATGGCTCGCTGGAATTCTGAATGCCACAAAAACACATACGGGGACTCACATCAGTGCTCCAACTACATTTGAGGACCCAAGGGGGCCCCAAAGGACTCCGAATAATATGATGGCAGAAGGGTGATTACCAGCCTCTGCGAGAGTAAATAAAAATGCAAGGGGGCTCAGCAGGGCTTCGAATCAAATTGAAGACCCAATAAGGGGGCCACTGGAGCCCTTATTAGGGTTGTAGATAACACAAGATGGCAAAAGAGGACCGTGTGGAATTCTGGAAGCCATGATAAGCACATAAGTCATTATGGCTCAAAATTATCCTTGAAGACACAAGGGGGCCCGATTTCAGGCCGAATACCACATACAGGCACAAGGGACATACTAGTGTTTCGAAAGTCTCAAAAAAGTGCAAGTGAACTCAACAGAACTCGAAACGGTATTGAAGACACAAGAGGGCCTAATGGACCTCTGTAGAACAGAATAACGGAAAATGAGGCATACTGGACTGGTAGGTACCTACCTACTCCGAAAGCCATGAAAAAACATAAGGAGGCTCAACAGGACTCCAGCTACACTTGAAGACATAATGGGACCCGATAGGGCTGCAAACATGATATGACGGCATCGGCATAACGTTGCTTGCTGCTCCGGAAGTCATGGAAAATGTAAGGGGGCTCAGCAGGGCTTCAAATAACATTGAAGACAGAATAGTGGGGGCCGAATGGAGCTCTTGATAACAGAAGAGCTGTATTACACTACACAATTTCTTGTACAATCTGTCAAAATAGTGTCAAAAAACAATGAACTTGATTGTTTAACTGACAGATTGTACAAGAAGTTCTACAAGAAATTGTGTAGTGTAATACAGCTATTATATAGGTTTTTTTAGATCTGGTCGCAATGTGTAATAGCTGTATTATAGCTGTATTACACTACACAATTTCTTGTTCAATTTCTTGTACCATCTGCCAAAATAGTGTAAAAAAAACAATGAACTTGATTGTTGATTTGACAGATTGTACAATTAATGTACAAGAAGTTGTACAAGAAATTGTGTAGTGTAATACAGCTATAAGAGATGAGTGATGGAGGAAAAAAACACAAAGCAAACAAAAACTGACAAAGAAAACACTAGCGACTAGAATCTACCTATTTATTGATCTATTTTACTGATTTATGTTTCACTGGAACTTTCTCATTTCTTCTTGCCGGCCGCGGCGCTACCCTTCTTTCCTTTATCGCCCTTTTTGCCCTTCCTCTTCTTCTTTTTGTACGGTCCCAAGCCCCTGCTAATCATGATGGCTCTCCACCAGGCCTGGATCTTGGTTGCCGCCTCGTTCCTCCTGTACAATTCCGCCCTTTCCTCCCTTCTTCTCTCCCTGACCACCAAATAGTCGTCGATTTCTTGCTGGCGGTACTTGAACTGTAAAAATTGATCAAATTGAGTTTGAAAAATCGCTGTCGCCCATGATATTTTTCAAAATAATAAGCTAGTGGTGTCTTCTGATCAATTGACTTATAATACCACGCGTTCATACACCTACCGTGTACTGCAGCAGCTCCAGCTGTTCATGCTGATTATCCAATACGGCTTTCATGGTCTGCAGGTGGATTTCTTTTTCGTCCATGTCCAAGTCATATTTACGCATCCACCTTTCGATTTCGTTCTCGTAGTCCTAGAAAATTGAACCGTTGATGTAACACGAAACAAATGTGGGAGATATGCGGCTGTACAGTTATCACTTCGCTGAAGTAATTGATGATTTCAGTGTGGACCGTTTGTTCTTTGTTTATTTCAGCTACCATATCGTCGGCGTTTTTTTCCAAACCTTTTTCTTTCGATTCGAGAAGCAGCTTATTTTGTTCTTGCCTGGCGTCTTCCCATTTTATCAGATATTTGATTTTTTCTTCGGTCTCGAACACCAGATGCTGAAAATAGAGCTTACTGAGACGACTCGGCGACGAACAACTCACCGACAGGACGATTAACCGCGACACTAGAGCCAGACGCACACTTTTTCTCTAAAGACATGTTCCGACCAATCGGGTTACTACTGACTTTTGGTTTTCTACAGTTCTGATAACCGAAAATCAGAATCCGTTCTGAAAAGCTAGAATGGTTATTCTTTTTAAAAGCTCTTAGTTTGGCGAGAACACGGCTTCAGAAGGCAATAGAACGATTCACCTTTGCAACAGACTATGTTTATTAGTGAATAGTCCTGTCTGGCAGTTTTACTAGCTAGCCTTTCTCATCGTCCACTATTTGTGGTCACTTGCACGAAATTAGCTCAGAGCGGGTTGACAAGATGAACTTGATGCAAGCATATGCCATCGAGGTCATGTAACATTTCCACCAAGTGGCATCTTTTCATAAAAAAATGCAAGGTATTTTCAACTAGCATCCGGGTGAACTCCGTACAGGCGATTCGGAAACAGGCGATTTAGGCTGCAGCTCAGCTGATTACCATATGTTCGTCCTTCAACCTCCCGATGTCCTGGATGAGGTCCTGGATCCTCTGCTCGTACTTCAGCTTTGTTTTCTCCTTCATTCTGCGCAGCTGCATCATTTTCTTCTCGTCGCTCACCACCGAGCCCAGCAGAATGTCTACGTCGTCGGCTTTTTTCAGCAGATTTTCGACCGTCTTCACCAGTTCCGTGAAACTGCAGCCGCGCTCCAGCTGCTCGATCGTGCGGACCAGTATGATTTCCAACAGGGCGCGGTCGTTTTCGATCTTCTCCTCGTCGATCTCGATGCGGGTCTTGACGTGCGTCTGGATCACGTCCATGAAGACGCCGCCTTCCAGCATCTCCACCAGAGTCTTCGACCCCAGCCAGTCCGAGTGCACGACTCCGGGCGGCAGCTGGTGGGTCGTGTGGAGGATTTGCAGGGCCGTGAGGCCGTCCCTCAGCACCGCCAGGATCAAGTTCGAGAGGAGCTTGCTCAACTCCCAGTCCTGCACGTCCGGCTCTGTGGTGGCCAGCAAGAGGTCCAAGTTGGCCAGCGTGTCCTGCGAGGTCAGGAAAGAGAAGTCGGTGTTGTTTGTGATCGTGATGTTGGTGTTCGTCGATTCCTGATTGGTCAGTTGGATTTTGTCGGTCGACATTATGGATTCTGCTTGCGAAGTGATCGTCAATCCTGAGAAAAATATTATCGTAAAACCTTCATGTTTCTTTCGTTATGGTTCATATACTCACTGGCGCGTCTTGCCATCGTGTGCTTCTTCACCTACACCTATACCTACCTTGCGAATAAAAGAGCTATGGACGGCGAAACAAAAAAAAAACGCGTGTCTCAAGCCTAAATCAAACAAAAATACATGCGGGGGATTTGTTTAGAAACAAAAAGACATGCCAGAGTGCGAAGGAACGTCGCACTGCATTAATCTATGCACTGCATGCATGGACCTAACTGCATGGCATGAAAGCTAAACTGTTAAATTGAAGTTATTGACATAACTGATGAGTTGCTATGGTATCTGGGTGTCTATTACATGCGTGCTGAATCGGTGCGTCGTGGTGCTGAAGATCTGCGCTGAGCTACTGCTAGTCTTGACCTTATAAACCCGAGTATAAACCATTATTGACTATTGTAAGTTAGGTATAACAGATTTGTTCCATCAATAAGAGGTTTAAGACTAGTCAGAGCCAATAGAAATTGAGAAATTCAGTTTGCAAATTGATTTTAACGCTTCTCATTGGCTCTGACTAGTTTGAGATTTCTGATAGAGTACTCGGACTACCAGAGGGACCTGTGGGCTTTAAAAAATATTTCGACATTCTCACTGCTTTAAAGGCCTAAAAATTGTGTTCCCTGAAAACTTCTTATTGTTTGTTGAAAAATGATTGTTTATCAAACTTGAACGCCTAGAGAACTGATTTTAGTTGAGAAATCCTGAGCTCTCTTAGATTTTAGCTATTAGGCACCTGAAAGTGAGGATTTCGAGATGTGTTTCAAAGTTTCAAACTCAAATTATCTCGAAAACTAAGCCTCTAATCAAAATTTAGCAAGAATAATTCTTCTTCTAAATTGAACATGAAACTCAAAAATATGCACAATTTTGGAAAAATCTCAAGGCCACTAACTGGGGGGCAACAAGAGGGTGCCCTCTATTATCTACGCCTCTGGATAATTTTGATAAAACGCGTTATTATCGTTCGATAGAGACTCGCTTAAGTAAACTTTGATTCAAATTTGAACAAAATCGGTTGAACGGTTCAAAAGTTGTGCTAAAAAAATGATTTTTTATTTCCAACTTTGAAGGGCTGTATCTCCGTTATTATGCACTTCTGATTTTTTTTTTGAGAAGAGTCCTCTAATTTTTTATCCCCTGTCATCTCCCAAAATTATGTATCAAAAACTGGACCACTCTGTATATTCCATGGGTGTCGGATCAAAACAATACACGGTACCTATATTAGTACAAGAAAGATAGATTTCAACCTCGGAATAAATATGGACGTCGTGAAAATTTGATATCCTGTTCAGAATTGAGTGCTCTACAACATATCCAAAATCTCCAAAAATCGCACCCGGGGGTTTTGAGTTATTGGAGGGGGGGGGGGGTAAAAAATTGTAACTTAAAATGGAGGGGATGAAGCCCGTCAATCAATTGGAAGCAAATACATTATGATTCGACGCATCATATTCCGTTGATACCATTTTGGCACAAAAAGTGTCGATTACTGTTGAATGGGGGTCGTGGGGGAGCAAAGCTCTGCTAGGTGGTCCATTTTGTTTTTCTGGCCATGTAGAACCGATCACGACAAGTTTGGTATCTTTTCCGACTAAATTCAGTCTCCTGAACTCGAATCCGATGTGTAAATTTGGATGAAAACAAGTTTGAACAAGTCAACTTGAAAAAACTTGTTTTCTCTTTGACAATTTTGAAGAATTTTTTTTTCACTGTTAGAGGTATTCATCTTCCAAAAATTTTCAGGGGTCATTGAATTGAAGTGTATTCTTCACGAAAATCATCCACTTAATGTATAATTTTGATTCTCGAGTTCAAAAAATCGATTTGAACCTGAGCCGGCTCGGGGTGTCGTCTACTACTGACCAGAACACTAGAGCATGCACCTTTCAATGAAAATAGCTCAAACTTTCGAAGAGATAACAACTCATTTTTGAAAATTTGATTATATGTGCAGAATTGAATTCTCTATAACTTAAACAAACTCGCCATGAATCGCACTGCAGGATTTTGAGTTATTCGAGGAGAAGGATAACATTTTCTCAAGATTCGTGCTATATGAACTGTTACCTCTCCCCTCAAATAACTCAAAACCCTGCAGTGCGATTTATGACGGATTTGTTTATGTTATAGGGAATTTAATTCTGCACAAATAATCAAATTTTCAAAGATGACTTGTTATCTCTTCGAAAGTTTGAGCTATTTTCATTTCAAGGTGCATGCTGTAGTGTTCTGGTCAGTAGTAGACAACGCGCCGAGCCGGCTCAGGTTTAAATCGATTTTTTGAACTCGAGAAACAAAATTATACATTGAGTGGATGATTTTCGTGAAGAATACACTTCAATCTAATGACCCCTGAAAATTTTTCGAAGATGAACACCTCTTACAGTAAAAAAGAGATTCGTCAAAATTGTCAAAGAAAAAACAAGTTTTTTCAAGTTAACTTGTTCAAACTTGTTTTCATCTAAATTTACAGATCGGATTCGAGTTCAGGAGATTGAATTTAGTCGGAAAAGATACCAAACTTGTTGTGATCGGTTCTACATGGCCAGAAAAACAAAACGGACCACCTAGCAGAGCTTCGTCCCCCCACGACCCCCCTTCAACAGTAATTGACACTTTTTGTGTCAAAATGGTATCAACGGGATATGATGCGTCGAATCATAACGTATTTGCTTCCAATGGATTGACGAGTTTTATCCCCTCCATTTTAAGTTGCAATTTTTCACCCCCCCTCCAATAACTCAAAACCCCCGGGTGCGATTTCTGGCGATTTTGGATATGTTGTAGAGCACTCAATTCTGAACAGAATATCAAATTTTCAGAACGTCCATATTTTTTCCGAGGTTTTGCAGATTTTTTTACTATTTTTCCTGTACTACAGTGGTCAACAATTGAAGTGGAACACCTAAAAGTTTTGGTCAAATTAAAATGGTCGTATTTTTTTAAGAAAAAACCGAATTGCAATGAGCTTTTTCTCCTGGACAGCAAATATCTTGGACTACAGCATGATATAATTCTTTCTTGTTGCAAGCTTGTGATATTATTTATACAGGGTGTAGTAGTGAGGTACTGCAAAAAATGTAAAGTTTGTACCTCTCCCGATCCGCGAAAAAAATTGCAAAATTTTTTCAACTCGTTCTGGAAAAACATTGAGCCCATACCTCGAAACGATTTTTTGGGTTTTTGTCTAGCTGTGTTAATTACAGGGTGATATCAAAAAAGTGATATTTTAGGCTTTCAATGATAACTTTTTCCATTGTTAATTGATTTTAAACATCTTTAGCTCATATTGAAGCTGAAACTTCAGGCGAGAACGTTGTGAGGTCAAAGCCCATTGAAAACATTGATTCAATATAAGGGGACGTATCAAAAGTGACCCGAATGCGAAAGAGCTTCCAAGTATCTGTTTGATGAAAGACAAACACAAATTGAAACTTGTCCCCAGGGGATCCGCTAATTTGGACCATTTCGATCTGCCTCTCGCTTTAGTTGTCTAAGAAATGTCCGTGGTAGAATCAAAACTTATCTGCGTGTTTTCGCGGAAAAATCGCATCCCTCATTTACCTGAAAGCGGCCGTAATCCAAGTTACAAAATTCACAACAATACCAAAAATTCTCCTTGGCGATAAAACACGTAAACCTGCCAGTTTTGAATTTTGTAACTAGGGTTACGGCCGCCTACAGGTAAATAAGGGATGCGATTTTTTCGCGAAAACACGCAGTCAGGTTTTGGTTTTACCACGGACATTTCTTGGACAACTAAACAGAAAAGCAGATTGAAATGGTCCGAATTAGCGGATCCTTTGAAGACACGTTTCAATTTGTTTTTATTCGTTATTAAACGAAAAGTCGGAAGTTGTTTTGCATTCGGGTCACTTTTGATACGTCCCCTTATATTGAATTGTCTTGAGTAAGTTTTGACCTCACACCATTCTCGCCTGAAGTTTCAGCTTCAATATGAGCCAAAGAAGTTTGAAATCGGATAACAATGAGAAAAGTTACCATTGAAAGCCTAAAATATCACTTTTTTGAGATCACCCTGTAATTATCAAAGATAAACGAAAACCCAAAAAACCGTTTCGAGGTATGGGTTCAATGCTTTTTCAGGACGAGTTGAAAAAATTCAAAAAAATGTTTTCGCGGATCGGGAGGGGTGCAGACTTTACATTTTTTGCAGTACCTCACTACTACACCCTGTATAAATAATATGAAAAGCTTGTAACGAGAAAGAATTATATCATGCTGTAGTCTAAGATATTAGCTGTCCAGGGAAAAAAAACTAATTGCAATTCGGATCTTTCTTGAGGAATTACGACCATTTTAATTTGACCAAAATTTTCAGGTGTTCCACTTCAATTGTTGAGCACTGTATATGGAATCTTCTATGAAGCTTACAAAAATTATTCGAAAAGTTCTTTGACTTCAATTTTTGAAGTTATGAAGGGTCAAAGGGTGGTTCGTCGAACCCTTATTCTTTTTTCGTCATTTCAAAAGATGTTTGTCAACTATTGGTACAAGAATTATGAATAAGAATATCAGCTACTGGGTTTGTACTACTTGATTTCCATTTAATATACTGGGTGATTCATGAAGTACAAAAAGTCCAACTTCTCCAAAAATGTCCTCCCAAAAAAATTCCTTAGTGTGTAAATCGCTCTTTTGCGCCTAGTTTTAAAAAGATTCTACTTTAATTCGCGCGAGAAAAGAATTGTTGGTTGCCTAAGTAGACGACCATAAATCGACAAGAAACGTCAACATTGAGATTAGGGGGAGACGGTCGGGGTAGAGAAAAAGGGGAACGAGGTAATTTCCACAGCACGCAGCGATGTTCCAAGATCTGGTCCGGAAAGTCGTGAATACAGGTGGGTTTTATTTTGATTTCCTTGCTGATTTTATTCCTCAAGGTGTTGCTTGCCTTGGCACGTGAATTTGTGGCCCGGTCAATGTAGCATGTCCCATTTTTGCGAGTTTCAAGAAGGTTGTCCTCGTCGCGGCGGGTGCCATCGCCAATGGCGACGTAAACAAGGAATATGTAGGATTTGGGATTTTCGCCCTAGTTGAAATCAAACCGCACAGAGAGCGGGAAAACATTACTCGTACGATTTGTTTAGTTCGTTTCTGGGAGAAGGGACTCACCTGTCGAGTAGGTAGCAAGGTAGCTACAACCTATCTATGCTACAACGTACCCCAGTAGCAAAGAAATATTAAAGACATATTCGACAAAAATATTCATATAATATTAAAACGACAGATTTATTTATATAGGGGGAATATTCGAAGTGAATATTTATAAATATTCAATTTAAATATCTATACCATATTAGTTGCATTACATCTGGTGGATATTTAAATCGAATATTAATAATTGTTTGAAACAGGTTCAAAGCTGAATATTCAAAATGAATATTCATAAATATTTGACAAGGATATTTCAATTATATTGCATGAAATATATTCATATTTTTTATTAGAACTGTAAAAAATAGTAACAAAATAAATGAAGTAAAAAAATGCAACAAAAAATATAATTTCAAAACAGAAATTGCATTACAGCCTTCATTCTTCTGCGTTCTGAAACATAATATACAGTATTTTATTCATAATGAGGTTTGTAAATACAAATGCAGAAAACTTACCGCCAGGAGAATGATGCGAAAAATAAACTGTTGACTTAGCACCCATTTTATCTTTCTGATGGCACCAACCGCGACTCACTTGTCGCCAGGAACAACCCTACTTCTTTGTCGATTTCCATATCCGTCCAATTTAATAGGGCAGCTGCAGGCGACCAGTACATAAAAATGAAACATCTAATAATGAGTATCACTTCATAAAAGTCGCCCCCTAATCCCTCCCTGAGGGTGAGGGGGCATGAATAGCAGAACACAACACATAACCATTAAATGCAATGTGTAATAATAAATGTATTCGACTTACCAAGTTACCTGTGACAAAAATTAATCGAACTAATTAAGAAATAGCGTCTCTGCACTCTGAAAGTTTCTGCTTCAGAAGAGTAAAAGACCAGACCTCAAGACCGTTTCCCACTGGAAGCAAAAAGCCGCGAAACACTGCCAAAAATTGACATAATTCTCACTGACGCTCTCTTGACAGCCAGCTCTGCCAACCTAGCAGCGAATACGCAACTAAACGCAAACGTTTTTGCACGTAAAATCAGCACTTCAGCCCATTCTCAGCTTTACTTGACTGGAAATGTTAGGATATAGCTCGGTAATTTTGATTTACGCCGACTCCATGTCTCATCACCCGTTGATCTGGATTATACTTACAACAGCATGATTTGGTAATTTGCGATTTGACGTTGGCTACATTTCCCGCGCGGATTTCAAATCTCTATCTTAACTACCATAAATTAAATTAAATTCTATTTTCGCCCTAATAAACATAATTTCTAGATGGGATTCAAATTGGTACAATATACATAGATTTGCATTTATTTTCCTCAGCTCGTCTACCAAAGTTAGCTGGCAACTATGGATGGCAGTCATGTAGGTAGGTACCATCGCGTGCAAAAAAATCTAGTACAGAGAGTGAAGCGGAGTGTACTGATTTTGGCTTGATGTCACTGTGACAGCCGGCCGAAATCGGTACACTCCACTTCACTCTCTGTACTAGGTTTTTTTGCACGCGATGGTACATTAAATGACCTTGGCCTGGAGACAATAATTATCATCAGCTTTGTTCAGTAGTCAACATGAAAAATAGGATTAGGTACATTAAACACAAAATCTCGACACAAATATTTTTGCACATGATGAATGTCTGTTAGTTGTAGGTTCAAAACTCCATATTTTTTTTTCGTACGACTTGAGACAAACATTTAATGAGCATTGGAAGTTGTACATTTCTTTTCGCAAATGACATATTAATGTCCATTGCATATTATGAACTGATGGCCTATTTCCATATATCAGCTGAATGTTCAATTCACATTTAGAAATGCACATTTGTTTCCAAATATCAGACGAATATTCAATGCACATTTAAAAATGCACATTTGTTTCCACATATGAGACGAATATTTAATGCACATTGTGAATTGCTTATTAGTTTTCATATATTGTAAAGATATTTGATGTACATCCAGAAATGAATATTTGTTTGCAAATATAAGACAAATATTGATCCAATATACGTAATATTTAGCCAACATTGTAATATTCCGGCAATATTTGGAACATATCAGGTGAATATTGCTTGCTACTGGGGTAGGTATAGCGCCGCGCTGTCTGGAATTCTCGCCAGGTCCGGATTCAGAACACATTCAATTTCCTTGATTAGTCAAAGATGTTTTCTGATTGGGTTACGAAATAGGTACCTCATCCATTCATTCATTCATTCATTCATTCATTCATTCATTCATTCATTCATTCATTCATTCATTCATTCATTCATTCACTTACTCAGGAGTGTACGTTGTCATGACAGTGTTTGTTGGTACTACAAACCCTGCAAGCGGCAAAGCGAAATCTGAAAGAGCCTGGTTGAACCTGAACATGTGTTGTGTGAGCTATAGCTTTTAACATTTATGTTTATCATGTCATTCATGTCCGATGTGTCCTTGAAGTCGTGTACGGGCCAACACTCCCTGGCTGCTCAGGAATTGTTCAAATGTTTGTTACATTTGTGTGTTTCATGTTTTGGGATTTTCTGATTCCTATTTGAGGAATTTAGGAGGGTCGGGAATTGGGGGAGCAGTTTCAGGTTAGTAATAGATCGGTCTCAACTCTAGGGGGACACCAAGCTATTGGGTTTAGGTCTTTTCAGCGGTCTCTTGAGCCTTTACACACAAAACCTTACTCTGTGGGAACCCAGAGCCTTGATTTAGTTAAGTCTCATGTGTCTATACTAATTGCTTTCTGCTTTGAGAGAGATGCGGAGTGGCGAAAGAGTGTGCTTTTGTGCGTAAAGCGTAAAATTGAATCTTGAGCGTAAAGTTCTCACCAAAGCGTAAGCGAGCGAGTTTCCTTTTGTTGTTACGTAAACAATTGGCTAACGAAGCGAACATTTGAAGACGTTTGAGTACCGATTTGCACTGGCTTGATAAATGCATTACTAGAGTAACTTCTCTGTCAGTTCACCATGACTCATTCACAATCAATTTTCTTTAGATCATTTGAGAAGGGATTTTTCAGCACTCAATCAGCCAATACGCAGGGGTTTCTTTAACGTGTTCTTCCCATGTGTGTCTGTCAGCGAATACGTCACTATTCTTTTGCGTTTATTGACAGTTTGATGCATTTTATAATTTATTGTTGTGTCTTGTTCATCCAATTGTGTGTTAACTTTGTTGTTTTAAATTTCTGTATTGTCAAATGATTTTTAATGAGCTTCTTGTTTTATTTATATTTGTGTTTTGTTGCTTTGATCCATGTCATGTCATTTTGTCACTCTGTCAGTTAATTGTTGTGAGGTGTTTTGAGGAGAGAAACAGATTCATTAAAAACTTTGCTAACGATTCAAATAAAAAGTTCATTTTGCTTGCCTTCATTCGCGTTTCATTAAGATCTTTCAGCACCATCCAGTGGCGTACCTAGCGCACTTGGCACCCGGGGCGGACTATACTGTAACACCTCCCTTTCATAAACCTACCTAGAGAATGAGCTGGAGACTGCGTAGTGCTAGTGACACCCCCTCTGTGCCGAATTAGGCAATTTTGCAAGAATTTTAGGATCGAAAAATCGCGCCCAATTGGTGACATGGTATTTTTGGTCATGGAAAAAAAAATCTAAACAAAGCGGAAAACACTACGAATAGTGACCAATGCAAGAAAAAAGCGCCGCACCCTGCTGAAAATGCCCGCATTGAACCGAAAAAAAATAATGAAAACGGTCGAAGAAGGTTTTCAACTTCGGGATGAATGTGGTTAGTGAAACAAATTTATTGAACGGATCCAATAAGGAGTTTCATCAAGCAGGTCGAATACGGGGAACAAAGGAAAATACGGAACAGGTTCAAAAAGGAATTTTGGGAACGTTTATGAAGCAGGGCGAATGCGGGGAACAAAGGCAAATACGAAACAGGTTTAAAAAGGAATTTGGGAATGTTCATGAAGCAGGGCGAATGCGGGGAACAAAGGGAAATACGAAACAGGTTCAAAAAGGGTTTTGGGAATGTTCGTGAAGCAGGCTGAATGCGGGCTAAAAAGGGAATAATGAAACAGGTTCAAAAAGCGTTTTGGGAATATTTATGAAGCAGGTCAAATGCGGGGAAAAAAGGGAAATACGAAACAGGTTCGAAAAGGGCTTTTGGATTGTTTATGAAGCAGGCTGGAATATGGTATCTGGAAAAAAATGTCCCCGAAAAAAAATCTGGTTCAACCTCGTCAAATCCCATTTTTTTTTTATGAAGATCTGTTCAGATCTCGGTTCAGATTAACTTGAATGAGGGGACTCGACGTTATTTCTAAGAACATTTTCCAGGAACGCTCTTAGGGACGTTTAATTGATGTCAAACAGGTAGAATTTTGTACACATACCTTTTAAATTCAAGGACACATCGTGGAATTTTGGTTAGGTATACCTACCGAATATTTAGCAAAAATATCCACAAAAATTATTTTTTGCACTGTCTATACAAAAAGCGTCATTTTACTCCCTGAAATGCAGGAGTAATGTTTGATGGGACAACAATAAAGCTGTAGATATACAAGACACAGTTATTTATTATTATAATAATCATACACCATAATACTGTATAGTGTGAAAAACTGGGAACTTTAATAGCGTTTCCTTACTTCTTATCGTTTTAATTTTTGACTTTAATAATTATGAGTTTATCAGCTTTTTTCTTTGGTCTCGCTCGTCTTGGGTCGAAGGAATTTTTCTAGATCCATCCTGTGATTCAGCAATTCTAAAAAAAATATATATGTATAGTTATAGGTACAGTACGGTTACGATTGCATAAATGGAAACACTTGACATTACTTGTCATCTTTATTTTCCATATTTTGACCGACTGAAGTAATCTTCTCATGGGAACTTGGCTAGCCACAGAAGAGAACGTTTATTTTGTGCTGTCGTAAAGATTGGATAGAAAAATCAAATAATACCAGCTCAAATTGAAAAAGAAAAACAGTGTCAGTGTCAAAGTGTTTCCATTTATGCGATCGCAACTATACTTAGGCAGTCTAAACAGCCTATAGAACTATGAATCTAATATGAACAATATTCACAGTATAATAATTATTGAGTATAGAGGTGCATGGTTTTATTGCTTAAAAATAAGTTGGTGTCAAGAGAAGGTACCTCAAAAGATACAGGGTTATTCATATCAAAGGACCACTCAAAATATCTCCCTCAAATTTTTGATTTTAATAAACTCAAGTAACTACTCCCATTTTCAGAGAACATGAACGCTTCTAACAATACAAAACGTTTTTTTATTTCAAAATTGTATGGGGGGAGTATAAAAATCGTTGTTTTTTGTGCAATCCCTATATATTTTGTTTATGAGACCTGGTGTAAAATTTTTGGTAGAGATTGAAGATGTACCTATAAATATTCCTAATAATTATGGTTGTTGGTTTCTAGGGTCTGCAGAAAAAAGTGAAATTTTTGTACACGGCGTACAAGTTTTAAAAAAAAAATTCTGTATCGGAAGAAGCGTTGATTATTTCTGAAAACTGAAGTACCTACTTGAATTTTTTTCCAAGTCAAAAAATAAGGGAGAAATTTTGAGAGGCCATTTGATATGAATGATCCTTTACCTAATAATCAGCATCAAAATGCTCAGCTTTGCCCTAATTTAATCGACTTCATATAACTTAAGGACTAATTTGTTTTCTAAATTGAATCTTCACACCCATCATTATTTTTTTCAACGTTATAATAATAATAATTATCAATTACCATGAACCACTGAGTGTTTCCGGGATCACTGCCTCCGTCCTCATGATCGAGGTTTGGTACGTTTTTGGATGTAGGTAGGTAGGTACCACCAACATCAGCAGTCTCCATGTCGGCTGCCTCCTCAGGTTGACCCATGGTTGTGTCCACCAATGTCCAGCTTGCAACTTGCAACCTTAGTGCCAAGTTTCACGTCCAGCTGATCGGTTGGTGGTTTTTCCAAAACTGTTAAGACCTCCACATCGGGTTCCGTCTTTTTTTTTCTCCTCGTTTTTCTCCAATATTAACTTGGACGTTATCTCAAGGTTCGATGGTTAGCGGTTCTTTCGACTTCGCCCGGGGTAACTTCCATCTCGATCTCGTCTATGCTTTTATAAATGGCATAAGGCCCCTGTGGAAGAATTAGATTTAAGTTCTTTAATTCATGAAAGAACGCACTTCCACCACAATAGGTGATAAATACTTAGATGCTTTCTTAATTCAAGCCAAATAATACATCACTACCACTACAATCATATTACATTATTATCTACAACGAGCGTGAAATAATGCCAATGAACCTAGTCATCGATATTTCTATGTTGCAAATATGCTCGTACTCAGGGGCTGTTTAGTAGGTAACCATCCAACAAGAGGTCTTGAGGAGGATTAAATATTATCATAACAGAAGAAAACAGATTTCACGAGTTTTTTCAAAGCAAGTTTTCTAAAGTTTGGGGTCTCGTACAAAATTAATAAACCTAATTATGATATTATGATATGAATTAAAATAGCACGAAGTTAGTACATGGTCAAAACTTGTAACAAAAATAGAGATACCTATCTATTGAGAAGGTTCTTAACAAAATATACTTGAACATATTAGAGAGCTTATACCGGCTGATTCGAGGGCTGATTCATGATTTATTATAGTTGTGCATTGTTAGGATGGCCTTCCGCTGAAAACGCGCATCTGATGGGTTGCCCTTTAGGTATATGCCATATGCCATGTGTAGCAGGTTCTTTATATTTTCCAGATGTGGACTCTGTGGAGGCAATAATGGTCTAAACTTGTGAAATGCACCGATATATCGCTCGACCTTCCACGGGTTGTTTATAGGAATCCCTAATAATTCTTTTTGGCTTTTCTTTTAATCGCATTGACTCTTATTGTTTTCTATTTTATAAACCGTGGGGCCAGGCGTGCGTTTTGGAGGGAATAAGTACCTAATTCGACATAAGTAGGCACTTACTACCTAAGTAAATATATATAAGTAGGTATAACTGTAAATTGGAGCTCAATTTCAAATTGGGAATAATCATATGGGTCCTAAAACAACTTCAAACTGCATGAGAGCAATGATTAGTTAATTTTCGAGAAGAGCAGTGTATAGGTGTTTATCAAATTCTATTGTTCTTCTTGCCATAACTTAGTCCAAGAAGTATCATGGATATTCAAAAATCACATAAATGAGCTCTAACGGTGAGAGAAATTTAGCGTAGGTAGGCGCCCTCAAAAATTTCGAATTATTTTTCCCAAAATCACTATTCTATACCTAATCATAAAAAGCCCCACCTTCCCCGATTCTACCTATCGAGCAGAAGATATAGATATGGTATACCCGGTATTATAGCTGTATACTAGGCTGTATACCTACCTATACTTACAACAGTTTATTTATTGTGAGAGTGTTTTAGACAGCGAGACAGCGTATCATCCACGCAACAATGTTTGAACGCGATTCTGTAAAAAATTAGATTCTACCTATAAACGCTTATTCTTTTATGTAAAAATCCTGTCGGCCATTGGCTGTTTTCTAGGCATCAATAAGGCAATAACAGAGTAACATAACGTTTATGGATTGTTATTTTTTAGAGAATCGAGAATCGCACCATGAATTGTTATTACTTAGATATATTATTGTTATTATTGTGATATAATAGTAAATAATAGTACATACCTCCCATCTGTGAGAAGATCAGAAAAATGGAAAAAAAAAACACTGAATCACTGTAAAAATCGCTGTGGAATCACAATTGTTATTACACTCGCGTCGCAAAGAAATCATGCACATGCAGGGACTGAAATAAGTCAGCAACGAATGATCTATCATCTATTCTGAACCCATAGACTCTAAACTAAACCATTTGTTATACGCTTGTGTCCGGTGATGGGAACTGATCCACCAACTACCTATAGCTTTTACCACTTTGCCGGTGAGCTTTTACGTAGGCTTTTACCCATCAATACGCATCAATACCTACTTGGTTTCATGATGGTCATCGATCGGCCAGGCCAACAATAACTAATAAACCTAACCAAATTCTGTACCTTTTGAGCCTTGAGTTAGGTACCTACCTATTTAAATTATTATTTAGTATGTATTATAAATCAGTTTTTGATGGATTGAACCGTACAATAACCATGGCGTACAACCATGCGTACAACATACAATACATAATTAATACAGGTACAGGTGTCCCGGAATAAGTGTTAAAAAAATTCACAGGGAGATAGAAAATTATTGAAAAATTACGGAACATTTTTCAATTAACATTGCAAAGGTTCGCAAACGTATAATAACGGAGATACAGGCCTTCAAAGTTGTAAATTAAAATATCGTTTTTTTTTCATAACTTTTGATCCTTTCAACTTATTTTGCTCAAAATCAAACCAAAGTTGCATGAAATAGGTACCTATCTATCGAACAATGATAACGCATTTTATCTAACATTTTCAGGAGCAAACATAATAGGGGATCCCCTTTTTCCCCCTATTTTTTCTCTCCTGATTATTTTTGAGGATCGTTTTAATTGTTGAATTCCCCGTTCAATTTAGAGGAGAAAGTTACTCTTGCAAAACTTTATTCGAGGCTTCGTTTATGAGGTAACTATTTGGGTTTGAAATTTCGGAAAAAATGTCAAAATCTCCATGCACTTTCAAGAGCCCAGTTTTTTTTTGTGAAAACTTCTCGTTTTCAGAAAAAATGCTTATGTATCAACTTGAAACACCTAGAAAACCTATTTGAATTATGGAATCATGAGTTTTCTTGGATTTTAATTTTTAGGCCTTTGGAAGCGGTGTTCTCGAGATGTTTTCCGGAGTTTCAAACACAATAAAAAAACTCAAAAACGAAGCCTCTAATCAAAATCTTCTAGAGTACCTTTCTTCTTCAAATTGAACGTGAAATCCAAAAATTGAAACGATTCCCAAAAATAATCAGGGGAGTAAAAAATAGGGGGAAAAAGGGGAGAGAACCCCCTATTATCTTTGCCCCTAGAAATTTTTTTATGTAATGCTATATCATTGTTCAATAGAGACCAATTTCAGTAAACTTTGTTCTGAATTTGAACAAAATCGGTTCCTGTTCCAGAGCAGTGCTTTTCAAACCGCATTGAAGGTGATTGAAAAATGTCGAATATCTTTCTGATTGACCCGTGCCACAAGCTATTCTTATTCATCCTGTTGGAATATGGTGCTCTTTTACCCGATTCAATATCGTGCTTTTCAAACCGCATTGGGTTTGATTGAAAAATGTGAAGAATCTGCCTGATTGACTCGTGCCACGATCTATCCTTATTCATCCTTATTGAAATATGGTGATTTTTTGCCCGATTCAATATTATGCTCTCAAACCGCATTGAGTGTATTTGAAAAATGCCGGGAATCTGCCTGATTGACCCGTTCCACCAGTGATCCTCATTTATTCTTATTCAGCATTGTAACCACAAATGAAGGTTTCAATCAGGTCAATTGTAGCCCTATTGAACCTCATTCGATCCGAGCTGACGGGAATGAGGTTGAATGCGGGTCGAATAAGGAAATCACGAAGATTTTCAGCAGGGCAGACGGAATTTTTTTGAAAGACGGGTCTTCACCAGCTTGGTTTTGCACCCTCCAAGACCTTGCGTCCCAGTTTTGTGGACTTCTTTTGCACCACAAATAATCTGACACTGACACCCCCTTACTGTTGGTACCCGGTGCGGACCGCCCCCCCGTTGGTACGCCACTGGCACCATCTTCAAATTCACATCCTCATCTAGATTCTAGAGTAAGAATAACACAACGTAGGGAAAAGGTAGACAACGTAGGAAGGGGGAGAGGGTAATGACGATCAAGGCCAAACGTCGAAAAGTGGGTTACATCACAAGTATAAAACCAGGTGATCTCCTCTACATCGGTTGAGGGACCAACGGAATGAATGGCTCGAAGGCATTTTTGAAGGAAAATAATTTTTCATGTTTCTGACTCACCCTGTATAGAAAATAGAAATTCAATACATATCCAGTGGTTGATATTTCTTACTCATAATTTTGCCACCAAGAGTTGAAAAATACTTTCGAAATAACGAAACTAGAAGGGTTTGATTCGAAGGACTGCCCTTTCCTGTCCTTCTTAAACTTGAACAATAGAGTGCAACAGTTTTCTTATTAATATTTTTTCTGGGTTTCATAAAAGATTCCATATACTAGTTATTATTCTGGTCCAATGCTTTGAAATCACCCTGTATACATTCAATTTTAAAGGTTCAAAAAATAAAATTCATGATTTTTCCACTGGAGTCGGTTTTCTAGGCCTTTCAAATTGAGAAACCATTTATGTTGGGTCAGCAACAAGTTTTCAAAATCGACGGTCACAACGCAGCTTACCTCGTAACTGACTTTTTTGCGGCTTCACTTTATTCTCCTTGAATTTTTAGACATTTCTTCTGTTCTCTGTAAAACTTGGTTTTCGTCACATAAAAGCATGTAGGTACTTGTTGTTTTGCGACCCTCGAAATGCAAAAAGTTTCGGCCTTGGGGTTTTGCAAATGTTCCTCAACATTGAAACTCAAATATTGGTCAAGAAGTTACAATTACAAGTGATGCTTTATCGTCTTCTGCCAAAAGTTATTAAATAACAATGTTTATTAATTAACTCCAAGAATAATCCAATGGGAGCGGCGGTGGCCGAGTGGTTTTGGTGTTACCGCGCCAAGCCAGTCGTGATCTACCGCGCGGGTTCGAATCCCGCCTCGTCCATGGATATTTTGTGTTGTCCGATTTGTTCCAAAAATTGTTCCGACCTTACTATGCCATATCTGCACCTGTCTGACTACAGCGGTTACAGAAAAAATGGATTTCTGACTACAGAGTTGAGTGCTATCGGAGTACTGTGGCCTCACATAGTTGACGGTAGGCAATTCAAGAATAATTGAGGACGTGTACCAAAAACCCACTGAATGTCCCGTCGACGCTAATAACCTTGTAGTTGATGCGTCGTAAAACATTCAATAAAAAAAAAAAAAAAAAAAAAAAAAAAATAATCCAATGGATTTGAATCAGTGTCGGCAAAAAGCAAGGCAACGAAATAAGAAACTTTCAATCAACAGTCCGGGTTTTGCACCATTTATTCCCGCTCGGGCGCTACTGATTTTCAAAGTTGCGGAAAATTGGTTCTTGGAAATCCTGAAAGAACGCGTCGTTATTGTCCAATAAAGACTTCATATTCCTAACAAAATTTGGTCCAAATATGAATAGAATCGGTTGAACGGTTGAAGTTATGCAAAAAAACCTAATTATTTCCAAATTTGAAGGGCTAATACTTCTGCTCCATATTCATAGTCGTATTTTGTCCCAAGATGACCACCTTATTAAATTTGTATAGATCAATTTTCACTTAAGGTGCGTTCAGTCAGTTTATTTAGCCGCAAGTTTCATTTTAGTCGCAAGCGCAGCAACGCTTTTAGCTCTTATGAACCAGCCTCCTCAGAACAGCCAATAAGCGATGCAGCGCTTACGGCTAAAATTAAAACTTGCGACTAAATAAGCTGACTGAACGCACCTTCAAACCTCATCAGGTTTCATACAAGATTGAATTTATTGCCACGTAAAAAACTTCAGCTAACCGTGCATTGGATTGCTGAGCATTTCTAGGTGACCATGGCGGTTCAATAAATTCCAAAAGGTGTTTTGAATTTTACAGACTTGCTTAGTTAGCCCAGGCATTTGAGGGTTTGGCCCTGAAATAAATATGTCCTTTTTGAAATTTTGCACAAACTGCCTTTGATCAATGCTGAACAACATACTAGAAGCTCCGGCCCGACAAGTGTGCGGAACATAGTTTTTTTGGGCAAAAAAGGAGTAAGTGCCATCAAATCAGATAAACTCTTGCTGTAGCTCAGAAGAGGGTATTGTAAGTCTCAACGTTGACCAACGTGACCCTCAAGCAATGCTGATCCACGTACTGGAAGCTCCAGGCCTTGAAATGTGAGCGTCATAGTTTTTGATGAGCAAGAAGGGTGTAAGTTCCGCGACAGTGGTAACTCGGTAAAATTTCATTTCCTTAAAAATTTCAAGGACCCAGGTTGGTCTGAATGCCTCTCAATCAAGCTAATTTACATCTTAAAACAGAATTCTGTGACTTCCCTTCTCCCGACCTACCAACCAAAAAGGAGGGAAAGTATTGTAAAGGCGCTAAAAAACATTTTTCGAGATGAACCTGTAAATATCTATTTTGAGCCCGCCCTGAGACGATCAGGACTATTTCCAGATGAAAGTTTGTCTGCCTGTGTGTCTGACTTTGTGTGTGCCTGGCTGTGTGTGTGTCTGTCTGTAATATTTCATGATAACTACCAAACGGTTGATTTGATCAAATTGACATTTGGTATGCAAACATAGTTTTGCTGTAGAATGAGCCCGTCAATTTTTGGCTGTCATCTGTCAAACATAAAAGTCACTGTCAAAACATGACAGAATCTTTATTTCACAGAACTTGAAATGCAATATGTCGTTTGGAAGCTGTTGGAAAACTGTTTTCGCAATACCGGGACAAATCGTACACTTTTTCGCCCCCTTTCGCGGGAAGAAAAGTAGATTTTTGTTCCCTTGGGAAAAAAAGTAATTGAGTGACTGCATGCACGTAAACTAGTGAACCTAGTGGTTGAATCTCGCTAGAACGCTTTTGGCAGGCCTCTGCAGAGTACAGCGTTCTACCGATATTTCCTCAAATAAGGAACATTGTCCACAGAACATTGACGTGAGGTCTCTGTGTTCCCTCGTAAAGAATATGGTCGTTCTAAACTATTTAGGGGAGGATCTATTCTAACACATTGGCGCGTTTGGTAGTTTAAAGAGAGCGCGCGCTCCAACATAATGGCTTGTACTGCCTTTATTTTTGAAACGCGACCCCATGTTATGCGAGACTTCATTTTCTCTAGAAATTAAGGAATATTTCTATGTAAAATTTTTCAAAATCCGTATCGTGAAATCGAAAGTTATCGTGAGTTGAACACAATAAACAATGAAAGATTTTGTAGTCATTTGATGCAGAATTTTCAAGCTTCTCGAGCCGATTGTTAGCAATATGACTGAGTTGTGATACCTTGTGTGATCAACCAAAAAAAGGTCTATTCAACAGTGCAAAAATGTAATGCCTCATCTACAGACTTCCGTAGGAAGTTCAATTTTTAATTGCAGGAGAAACGCTAGAAAAACTGGAATTCCTCAAACGAAATCTGTCATTGTTTGTGTTCAATTCATGGGAACTTTCGATTTCACGATATCGATTTGGAAAAATCCTACGCAGTCCTTGATTTCAAATGAAAATAAAGTCTTGCATAACCTGGGGTCGCCTTTCAAAAAAAGGCGCTAAGCCATTATGTTGAAGCGCTTGCTCCCTTCAAACGTCAAACTCTTAGAATGAATGGTACTGGTACGTGGAAATGGTACTTCGGTATTGCGAAAAGTCTTGTATACACCACGGGACTAACGTTCATTTTCATTCCCTTGGGTGAATTGCTGCCCTCGGGCCCTAAGGGCCCTCAGGCATCAAACTTCACCCGCGGGAATAAAAACTCACTTTAGTCCCTTGATGTATAAACTACTATTTCAGAACAGTTGAAAGTACTTCTTTATCTGTCATTATGTCAAATATTAAAAAATATTCAAATTCAAAACTTTGCGATCTAATTATTCAAAATCTATTGGATGGACTGGAACCAAATTCAGCAGACAGCAACAAAATAAAAGAGTCAAATTAAGTCTGCAGTTAGGGTTTCCCATCATCTCTCAATCAGGCGCTACGAGATTTGGCGGCACTTATTCCTTTCTTGCTCAAAACATCCATGTTCCGCACACTTGCTGGACGGGAGCTTTTAGTATGTTGTTAAGCATTGCTTGGGAGCCATTTGTGGAAATTTTCAAAAAGGACATATTTATTTCAGGGTTTGACCAAAATTTCACCTAAAATTCCTGGGCTATAGTATCAGGCAGTCCATTCCAAGATTCAAATTCAGCTCCCAAATTCCCAGGCCAGCCTAGACTGCATCCATGCAAAAAAAAAATAAAAACAGCTTTTCTAGAACAGCATTTATTTCCCATTTTACAACAGCTCTTTTTGAAAACAAAATATATACAAAGACATTGCCATTGATAAAACAAAATAAGTAAGCTGCAATCCAATAATATTATACATCATCGTGAAATATAAATAAAGGCTGTTTAGGGTGTCAAAAATGTACAGAGCATTTGCTTACATGACTAGCACCTGAAAATACCGAAGAATTTTCCGCCTAAATAAATATAAGAATCACATTGTTCCATGATCTATTATATAAAAAACCCCACACACGAAACTGTAACAGTAAAATGCCAGAGAAATAAACCGTTCTAATTTTCACCGTCATTTTTACGCATTTTTTTGTACATTTTCGTATTTCATTTTTTTGGTTGTATTTATAAACTTTAGTGACGCGACCCCATTGCTTGCAAATCGGGGAAGGTCGAAATTAGGTGTTGCAATCATTTTTTTGGGCACAACGCCGCACATCACCGTTTATCAATCGTGCTGTTGCGATATTAAGTGAAGTGACGGGCGGAAATTGTATTTTTCATTTTTTTTTTGTTGTTATTGAGGAAAAAAATCATTTGCAGCAAGACATAAGGTCTGAAGACATTTCAAAAACGCATATCAAAGATCAAACAAAATATTAGTGACCGGGTTTGTCGCGCCGCTTCCGCACCTGGCTGGGCGATTATAAACGCTTCACAATTTTTTTTTCTCTTCATCGTCATCATGAAGTTTTAAACATCAATTGAGGATTACTTATACATTATATATAAAAAGTATCAAAAATGTAGTTGGCCGGACCTTTCGGGAAGCGGTGGCGCGCCAAACCAAACTCGATGAAATTCATACTCTTACGCACAAGAAAAGATTGCTTACATCATATGATTCTCGGGGGATTGTCGAGAAGAGAACTCAAACCGTAATGAAATGCCTTTTGTCTGCTATAAAAATTCACGCGCTAATAAGTTGTTAAACATAGTTCTGATTATAGTAAGTGGTGGACTTGAGCGCGGCAACGCTTAAGCCGTGCTTTCAGTGGTTGTATTCTGCACTGGCTGACTTTCCTGGAAACAAAAAGAACAAGCATTAGTTTGGACCGTCACAAAGCAATGATTCCGTTAGAACAGCATGCAGAAATCGTTAGGTTTGAAGAAAAAAAAAAGTGTAAACTAAAACTACTCACTTCAGTCTTTACCGGTCCAGCTACGTCTGAAGGCTAAAAAATTAAAAAGAAAAGAAAATAAGGCGTGGTGCATGAAAATAAATTGGAAACAAAACAAACAAAAATAAATCACAGAGTATTGAAGGGGTAAAAAAAAAAATACAGGAGCTAGAAGCTTTCACATGGGGTTGAACTGGTTGAAGGACAAAAGGGAAAAAGGAAAATTTGATGGCGCATACCTTGAAATTGTTTCCAGATTCAGATTGGGAGTTGCCGCCGCGCGGACGTGGTGGCCCACGTCTGCGGTAGCGGGGACGCTGCTGTCCTTGCCCACGGGGTCCATCCTGACCGGGTTGATCTCCAGCCTGGCCGCCGCCCTGGCTGTCTTGCGAATGTGGTCTCCTGCCTCCACCTCTCTCGCCCCCTCTTCCGCCTCTGAAATGTTGCAAACAAAAACCAATCAAGATTTGCAAAATTCAAATACATAATACAAATTAATGTGATTATAATCTCGAAATTTATTTTAGACAACTCTCAGGAGGTTTTAGATTTATCGGACTGATCCGAGAACGTATTTTCACCAGATGATAACGATTAACGGTTGGTTGTTTAAAACATACCTGGTGATCATTTGAAAACTATCCACCTGTAGCCCAGGCAAAACAGGTTTTGACCCGGAATAAATCAAGGAAAATCTGAAAATTTGAGGATCCCTCCAGAATTTCATGGGGAACAAACAACATACTAAAAGTACCCATCTGTCCGAGGCTTGGCATTTTCTCTCTTGGAGGTCGGAGGTACAAGAAGTTACCATTTTTGAAATTGTTGCTTTTTCCATACTTTTTTCATTGGACCTTGTATTTTCAAGGTCGAGGAATCCAATGAAATAAGTTTCCAGAAAGTGTAATGCACCAGTGGCGTACCAGACGACTGCGAAGGGGCCGAGGTGCAATTTTTGACAAAGACTTATGGTAAACCGTGACTAACACCTTTTTTTGACATCTTTGGTACCATTTCTAACTAAATCGCATTCGCTGATTCCAAAAATGAGTATAAAATTTTGATGGAGACGTGTTTAAACCGGTTTCATCAGAAAAAAAAAACATGATTTTTTCCCCTCAAATTTGATGTTCTGTAGCTCCAGTTCTATCAGTGTCCAATGTATTTACAACCATGATTTTGATTTGAACAGTTGGTTTGGGCTATTTTAAACACAAATATTCGCAGATTTTTTTTCCTGTTTTTAGAAAGTCACGGGATGATAATTGTTTCTTGAGATATATCATGCCAAAGTTTGATTTGACGAAACGTGCTAGTTCACAAGAAAAATCAGGCTACGATCAGAATGTAGCTTTCATTTGGTTATTTATTCATTTCAAGGCAAGAGAATAGTTTTCTCTATCGAACAAAACGGAAAAAAACTGAAATCAGAGACGTATTTTAGTCATGACATAATTTTTCCTCCGACAATGCGAGCTTTCGAAATTAAATTTCTACACGATGCACGTTTTTGAATAAAATTACCGTGTGACTTTGTAACAGCGACAGCAACTTCTAGTTATGGATTTATGGTTATATAAGTTATGGAATATGTAGTTAGAAACACATTGGACACTGATGGAACTAGAGCTACAAAGCATCAAATTTGAGGATAAAAAAATCATGTTTCTTTCTGATATAACTGGTGTGAACACATCTCTATTAGAATTTCACACCTACTTATGGAATCGGAATGTGCGATTTGATAAGAAATGATACCAAACATGTCAAAAAAAGCTGTTAGTCACGGTTTACCATACGACTTTATGAAAAATCGCACCTTGGCCACTTCGCAGCCGTCTGGTACGCCACTGGTGCACTACACTTTCTGGCAACCATTGCATTGGGTTCCTCGACCACTTTATGTATGTTGTTCTCCATCAAGTTCTGAAGCGATCCTCAAATTTTCCTCAATTTATTCCGGGTCTCATCAAAATTTTGCGTTTCTTTCCTGGGCTACTGCAATAACTCCAAGATTCCTAGTGAATATTTCTTCGAGCAAAAACAGGGCGATTTTTATATCGAGGGGGACATCTCGAATTGGACATTTAGATTGTTCTAGGAGGGAAACGGAGGGTTTTATAAAATTTGTCCAAGAACAGAATTCAATTTCCTTCAATTTGATGCGTAACAAAGTAGGTATTGCCCTTTTAGATTTTCAAGGTGAGGTGGGGGGAAGCGAAAGGGTAAATTTGGGTGGCACTTTTTCCACAGAAAATTTGCTCTTTCATGCTGTGCCGGATGACGTTGACTGCATTGAAGAAGATTTAGAGGTCAATATTTTAAATTGGACACTCAAGAGAATTCTAGGAAGAAGAGGGTGGGTTTAAAAAGTTTATAAATATTTTTTCAGAAAGATAATTTAATTCTATTCAATTTGATGTATCGCAAAATAGGTGCTGTCATTTGAAATTTCAAAATTGGGGTGGGTGGGGGCGAGGGGTCTAAAGGTAGAAATTCGACAAATGTTAAGGATGTCTCTCTCGATATAAAAATCGACCTGTTTTTGCTCGAAGACATTTTCAATAGGAATCGGGGTTATTGCAGGTGGACAGTTTTCAAATGATCACCCGGTATAGTTCAGTCACTAGTGGAGGGTTGAAATTTTGTACACACGTTCCTCTGATGGTCATGAATTAGCTATAAGAAGTCCCCTAAAATCCGAGCTCAGGAACCCATGATAATTTGTGCTCAAAATTTCGCAAGGGTAATTTTTTTCTTTGAATTGAACGTAGAATCTAAATATTGGAACAGTCTTCAAAAATAATTAGGGGAGTGCAAAATAGGGGTGAAAAGGCGAGGGCAACCTTCATTATCCACGTCACTGAAAAATTTCGATGGAACGCGTTATTATTCGATACCAACTTATTTTAGTGAGCTTTGGTTCAAATTTGAACAAAATCGGTTGAGACATTCTGAAGTTATGACAAAACACCGATTTTTAAAGTTCAATTTTAAACGCCTATGATATCTCCGTTATTATTCGTTTCTGACGTGTTTTTCTGAGAAAGTCTACTTGAAGTTTCCCATCATTTCCTGAAGAGACGCGATTTAAATTTGAAACACCCTGTATATTCGCAATTTTATGCTTTAAATGATGATTCAAGGTATTCAAAAAATCTCGAACCGTTTTGAAATATTTGAAAAAACCAACAAAAAATCAACAAATTTCCTTCTTTTCCTAATAAATAAATGGTTCTCTTAGGTACTGGAGTGTAACTTGGTTCTTCTATTGAAAATTATGAAGGAAATGAAATGTGACCATCAGCCAATGAAATAGATTTGACTGGAAATACTTTCAATCATGAACAAAAGAAATAAAAAAAATTCCTGAAAATTTCTGGAAAATATCCGCTGTTTACCAAAAAAAAAATTGTTCGTTTTTTTTTTTTAAATGGTTGGTAACAGTTGGGAATCTTCAGTGGGATTTTCATGTCTGTATTTTTCAAATATGGTTATGCCACTCTTTAACTCTTACAGTTTTTCAAGTTTTCAATCCAACAATGCTTTGTTTAGTTTTTTGTATATTTGTGACGTCACAAATATATTTTTAAAACACGCATCACGGCCGCAGTTTTGGAATTTAGGGAACAGAAAAAATACGGGTACATTTTTTTTTGCCATACTATCCATTGAGCCAATAAAAAAAGTTGTGCAAGCACCCCATTATTATTGCTATACTCAAAAATGATGTAGTCAACCGTTTTTCCTTTTTTTTTGTCGCCATCTTGGATCCACCTTCTAGGCAACTGTCAAAATGTTGTATGGAAGTTCTTAAAATGGTAACATGCAAAGATCCAATTGCAAAAAGAAAAATTTCAAGCGAAGACAATGACTTCTCCGCCTAAAAAAAAAACAAGTTTTCAACACCTGGTGGGCTTTATCATGGGTTCCAAAGCCCGGATCTCAGGAGACTTTCTTCAGTTCATTTCTTACTACTTGAAGAGCATGTGTAAAAAATTTCAACCCTCTACTATTTTTTTCGAAGTTGGTAGGGTTTTTTGTACATAGTGACTGGACTAATACAGGGTGGTTCACCACCAAATGGACATAGCCTGATGGTAAGTCTAGTTTTTCTAGGCGAACCAGGATCTGAGATTGAAAATTTTCTAACGCTGTTTGTTTTGAAGCTACAGGGTGATTAATGTATTTTGACGCTATGTCCATTTGGTGGTGAATCATCCTGTATAAACAGATAAGCACTGCTTGTTTCAAATAAAACAGTTTTCAAAATACAGTGAACAAAGAGTTCCTACTATCACCAACAAAGTTGATGCTATGTTACTCTAACTTGCCATAATACCTGCTTTTTTTTTTGGCAGAACCACAGGTGTCCCAGGGGAACAATTGCCCGGCCAAGGGATGCATGCGTCAACAAGGCTTTTCAGCGAACATTTCATAGAACATTTGCTACTAGCCGCGCTTTGCCGTCTTCGTAGGTCCGTCCTTCCGTTTTACCAGCTATCTCCTCTTGAACAAGAGGACCCACAAGGCCCAAATAGCAGCCGGCCTGACAGCACTGTGTCTTTAACCAAAAGTTTAATACCACAGCAACGATTGTTGGGACAATGGTACATTTAATTTAACCTCAAGTTAAACCCAGAGTAACAACGTGTCAATTTTGTTGGTGGAACCCGGTGCAAGAGTTGCAATGTCGGCAAAGGGCAATCACCTGCGGAAGAATCGCCTGGGTGGTCCGCGTCCTCTGGGGGGGGCGTCGCCGCCGTTCTGGTCCTGCTCGACGCCGCCGGGTGGGGGTCCGCGGTACGGGCCGCGGTAGTATCCGCCGCCGACGTAGCCGCCTCGGCCGCGTCTCGGCCTGTAGCGTCTTGGCGGGCCGCCGTTGCCGCCTCCGGCGCTTCCCTCGCCGCCCGACACGGTGCCGCCGTCCTTGCCGCCCTCGCCCTCGCTCTGGCTGTCGCGGGTGCGTCTGGGGCCTCTGGGGCCGCCGCGTCCTCCTCGCGTGTAGTACCACTGGCGGTAGCCGCGTCGGCGGTCGGCGGCGTAGGGCGATCCGCGCACGGGCTCGCCGTTCGGACCGGTCACGTTGGCGGCCTCGTTGCCCTTCTCGCCCACCACCACGCTGAACTCGACGATCTCGCCGTCTCCGACAGAGCGGACGGCCTTCTTCGGGTTGTTCTTAATGATGGCCGACTGGAAAACGAAATTTTATCATCAAGAGAAATTCTCAACATCTCAAAGTGATTTGCAACTTTTTAGATTTTATGTTGTTCACTAGCAAAAGCATCAGCAAATAAGGAAACACTTGGAAGAAATTAGTATTTTTTTCAAGATTAGATACGTGAAAAAAAGGCGCGACCACTACTTGAGCTCGTGTTTGCAAAGCTGTTATGCCGTATGATCAAAAACTTTCCTCCTCTAGGCAGGCTGTGACCTGGCCAAAATCAGCCTCGTTTGCCTGTCAATGACCAGACCACAGCCTGCCTAGAGGAGGAAAGTTTTTGATCGTACGGTATAAGCTGGGGAAAAAATGAAGGGGTACAGTACGGATAACGGCCACACGCAAATCCAAACAAAAAAATTATTGACAAACCACTCAGAACGTTGTGTATAATGATATTCCAAAATAAGAGTGCAAAAGAAATGAAGAAGGAACAACGCGTTGAAAGAACACCAGGTAAAGTTCCTATCAACATCGTTGTTGTATTGTTGGTTGCCTACATCACTTCATCAGTGGAAAATAAAAGTAGGTACGCGCTACACTGATTAGAAGTGATGTAGTTAACCAACAATACAACAACGATGTTGATAGGAACTTTACTTGGGCCGCTATTCTCGAATCGTGTGAGGAAAGTCCCTGGGAGTTTTATATGATCCGTACTACACTTCTGTAGCGAAAGTTGCCTAAAAACCACAATTTTAGGCAACATTCGCTACATCAGTGTACTGCGGAATGTATTTTACTCCCGGGGACTTTTCTCACACGATTCAAGAATAACGGCCCTGGTGTTCTTTCAACGCGTTGTTGTTTTCTTAATTTTTTTTTTGCAAACATTTCTGGATAATCCGCAAATTTTATTTTAGAAAATGATTATACACAACGCTCTGAGTGGTTTGCCAATTTTATGTTTGTTTGGATTCAAGTGTGGCCGTTGTCCGTACTGTACCCAAATGAAGTTATCACAAAAAAGCTTATCCATAAACACTGCAGTGCTGCACCTAAATTAATTTGCAAGAGATTTATAAAAACAAAAAATGAAATTCTTTGTATCTCAAAACATGACAGCAACTTCTCAAGTCTTTTAATAATAAAACGCGGCCATGTGGCCAACCCCGTGCAAGATGCAGGCATTTTCGTTGCATACAGCAATATCCGCTTTTACTGGTGAACAACGCACACAACAGTTTCGAAACTAACGCCTCCGGTTTTCGTCCCACACACTCGCACACGTTACTGCACTATCTTTCGTACATATGACCGGCAGAGTAAACACGGCAAACTTTTCTTACTGTGGGGCAAAAACCGAAATGAGAAATTATTTTCGAAACAACATTTTCATGTGTGCAACAAAGCAAAATTAATAAAATAAAAAGAAGGAGTGTTCCCCGATGCTTAGCCGCAGTCAAAAACAAATTGAGTTCGAAACTTTGACGGAAAACACCGGAGATATCGTAATCTAGCACACCAATGACTCAAGCATCTCTTTGGATATCCAGAGATGGATCTATGGAGCGTGCATTTGCGTATTCCACCTAAAGTTTGCGTTCAGTCCTTATTTAATTACATCAATTTGATTTATTTTGTAGAGAAAACTAGTGACAAAAAGAGCCTATATGGGCATTTTTCAAGCAAATTGATTTCATTTGAAAAATTTCAAATGCACAAAAAGAAAACTTTTGGTCGGAAAACACTGTAGGGGTAGGGTAGGTGAAGTGAATTAAAGGAAAGAAATTTCGTACCGTAGGCGTGAGTACTCAAAAAAATCTAATGTTCTAACAATTTCAATTAATACTTCATTGCCAAAAATCGGTGTACAGTACGTTCAACCCTAGTGTGATTCCAGGTGGCTGGGAGTCTTGTCACGCGACGGCCTTGGAAATGAAAAATTCGAGAAATTACAGCTCACTCGAATTACACTATGATTGAACATACTATAGCTATGCAATGTCAACAAATGTCAACTAGAAACCAACAAAATTGACAGATGCGTACGAGAAAGTGACGTTTCACGGTTGTCAGCGCATACTAAAGGCACACACCTACTTGATTTGTAGTGGCCGACCGAAAATTGAATTTAAAGAACGGAATAGACCCCAACAACAAAAACAAAACAAACAAAAGACCGCCATTTCAATTTGCAAGCATGTTAGCACACCCCGGCAAAAGTATTCAATGAGCATCCCTGCGATTGAAATGTAAATTACAAACGATTTTTATGACCTCTTGAAACCAGTTGATGGAGCCCCACCATATATCACCCCATGTATCATCAAAGCAAAAATGATACTACAAAACAAGCATGGAATAATAATTAAATGTAGTTGTTCACTTGCTTAGATTCAACGGATCCAGTTCTAATGAAATCTTCAAGAAAACCAGTTGAAAAAAAAAAGACACAAGCAAATGGGGGGAAAACGTTAATTGATCAATACGACTTGTTTTTCCCCTTGCAGAGCTCTTGAAAAAACTGGAAAGTTTCCCTTCGCTTCAGTTCAACAGCTTTTAAAGCAGCAAGATAGAGGATAATTTAGTTTTAGTTTTGAGCACTGAGGATAACATGAAATGATAAAACACTACTTTGTTGCAAAAATGTTTGCTCGTTCGGTGTATACTCGGAACATAATTTGCAGTTTTTCCATGCAATAATGAATGACGGGAAGCCTTGAAAATATTTGCACAAACCAAACTGATTGTGATTTATGTGCGGCGAAAAAGGTCAACAAAATCAACAGCGAGATAACGCACGCGGCAAAAAGGAACCCGAAATTCAAAAATATCGATAATGCCAGCAGCAGCGGGGTGGGTTATAAATAATTCAAGTGTGCATCAATTTTACAAGGCCACCACATTGAACATTATTAAACGAATCGGAGAACCTTCCTCTCAGAAACGAAATAACATGATAAAATCAAGAAATTTCAAGGGTCAAAGATGAACTTTGAAATGTTTTCTTCGGTTGTCATAATAATTTATCTGCTACAAAATAACAGATGAGAGAACGTTTCATTTTAGTGTAAACATAGACAGAAAATCGGGTGGAATTTTCCTAGAGCTGGAACTACCGGACACGGTTGGACCAAGTTAGTGGTGATTATTGTTTCGAACTGAGATAAAGTCGTTTCTGTTTTAATCGCTTTGATCTCAAAGCCAAATTGCCAAGCCACGGATTGCGATTCCTACCGTATAAAGATCTTTTATCAAATAAAATTCTAGGAGTTGCTATTTTTCAAGTTACCCAAGATAGAGATTTAATTAAAAAAAAAGCCTGCATTTTTTAGACATCTATCATTTTTTCAACGCATCTGTCACTTTTTTGTATGTACTTTGTGATTTAATTTGTTTTCGATTTTACAATCTTTTACAGATAACAAAAATTATTTTGACCAAGTTTCAATTTTTCGAACTCAAATGAAGATATTTCTAGTTCTACTGAAATTTGCCATCTACAATACAAATCAAGTGCAATTATTCGCCTCACAGGGTTTTGCTATTCACTTTGACATATCATTTTGCACTACTATTATCAAAATTTATGACCAATTACACGCGTCAAAAAACGTTTTGCAGCATAATCGGATTTGGAAATGTTGGTTTTAAATCTTTTGTGTGGTATTTTACTTAAGAGATTAGAAATTCATCTTTTATGGTTAGAAAGATTGTATTTTGATGGCCTTCAGTGATAGATATTATTTTCCCGCTAATGATGATGCAATACTTTTAATTTTTTTCCCCGTCGAAATTTAAAAAAAATATCATTTCAAAACTCAAAGCGCAAAGTTTTGGAACGAAACTATCAGCGGCCATCGGCCGTACTCTCCCAGCGCTCCAGCTTGTCACTTTACTTTTGCTTCAAAAAGTCATTCTACTGAAAATAGAAAGTGCATGGGATATACAGGGTGATTCAAAAGTGTCGGACCACCTTAGAGGTGCGTAATAAGGGGGTGTAGTAGAGTGCTGGAAAGTTGTTAAAAAAGTTCTGTGTCTTCTAATTTTGAAGTTATGAAGAAATAAAAGTTGGTCCTTCGAACGCTCCCATTTTCGTTGTTTCAAAATATTTTAGTAATTTAACTGTTTATCGAAAAAAAAAAACGAGTGCCAAAAATCAACCTCTGAAACTGCAAAGAATTTCTGTTTTGTATACAGGATTAGTCATAAATCCTGAAAATTATTTTTGGCTAAAAGTACCTGCAAACTGCCGCATTGGTCCCATGACGTATGTAGAGCACAATAAAACTATAGAACACAATTCATTTTAATAGAATTCTATTGCTTCTGGTTCTTTAGAAATATTAAATTTTTGTAGTTTATGATTCACCCTGTATAGAAAACAGAAATTCAATACAGATTCAGAGGTAGATTTTTTGTACTCATTATTTTTCCATAAACAGTTCACTGAAATCTTTTGAAACAACGGATATAGAAGAAACTGTATGATGTAGTGGGTTTATGTCAATTCAAAACAGAATGAAACGATTTAAAAATGACTTCCCAGAATGGAACAAAAGACCGGCAAGCTCGCCTGATTTAAACTCAATTAGCAAAGATTTTTCTTCAGACAGTAGTTAGTGTTGTGTGAGTAGATGAATTTATAATTTAAATAGCCTCTGATGGCAGAAAACAGCTGAGAGGTCTTCTGGCAGCAACGTTCAGTTGGATTCCGTTAGACATATTTGACGTACGTCTTTTCTGTCACGGCCTACCTGAATTATTATCAAACACGGCCACCATGACATAAGCTCAATGGTAATCAACAAATATTGCCTTAGAAACTGACAATACAGCAAGTAATGAGCCGTTGGTTGCTATAATATATCCTTATTAAGTTGATTACGTAATAAGCTAAGCCGATAAATCGAGTATTATCGAAGATTTTCACGAGGCATGCTATCAGCCTTAAAACGGGCGTTCAAGATCAAATATCTATAATCTGACGATGATCCAAGAAATCAGACAGGAAGGTAAATCGTAAATCCTCAAATGAACAAATAAAAATAGCTATTTATGTATTAAGGGAATTTTTACGATGGTAAATACAGAACAGAAGACAACAGAGTAACCAGATTGCTCGAGGTTATGCCATCTGATAATTCCAGTTATACAAAGATAAGGTTTTTCCCCTTTGAAAAGCTGAGCTAGAGGTAATTGTAGATTCATAATAACCCTGAAAGGAGAATTTCATGATCTCTTTGGTAATTGTGATCCCCTTAATGTGTACCGTAATTAAGACATTATCGAGTCATAATTAACCTGTAGCGAATAAAAAATCTATTACAAAATGGTGGGTTGGCAGCAAAACTTTCAAAACTTGTCCTCCAAAGATCATAAAATCTTGTTATTCTCGTATCAAAAATAGCTATTTATGTATTAAAGGAATTGTAACGATGATAATAGCCGAGGGCCCTTTAGGCCCTTCACGAGCCGTACAAACATTTCACATAAGACGAAAAAACCATTTGGAAGACTCATTGAATTTTAAATAAGGAAGCCTTATAATGACGTCACTCAGAGTTAATCATTTCGTACCTCCATTGATCGAGCGTATGAACCAAATCGAAAAAAAAAGAAAACGAAGATTAACTCAAGCAGCTAACGGAAAACTAAAAACTGAGAACAAGAAACATTTGATAAACCTATTATTAAATTGCAAAAAACTGATAATCTTATTGGATTAGACCTTTTTGTTACCTAATAGGGTTCGTAAGACTCTACGACAAAGTCAAAAAGGCCGTTACTCTTTTGACATTCCATTTTTTTTATTTTGGCATTATTTTAATTTTTTTTAACTTCAATTTTGACTATTTCTTCTTTCATGCTCTACGATTATAATGTAATAAAACAAAGAAAAATAAGTTGAAGACATTAACTTCGAAGCACAGCGCAACTTCTAAATCACGTCCACTGACAAAAAAAAAGTCTGCTCCGCATTCAATGACCTTTCTTGATACAGGTACAATGATGCAGAGTTTAATTTTTCCTATCTAGTGCAGGTTTGGCAAGTTTTTTTACGCCTAAAATCTGATAGAACCACCCGCAAGCAAGCGGTAAGAGATTTCAAGGAAAATACAAGCATGAAAATGGTATGCATAATTGCAGTAATTTACCAACGGAGTGTTTGTAATTCACTCGTAATTTACAAGGTAATTTACGGTAATTAATTCACCCGGTAAATTACAATTTTACATTACTGACCAATAGTACCTTACAGCTTGAAAAGTTCATAGGTGACTCTTACTTCGCCTTATTTCAGAGGAAAAGAGACAAACTGCTGAAAAGCAAGTGAGACACCAGTACAAACAGAAGTGAAAATATCTGAGAACGATGGCAAAAGAAATGCAGCTTCCATCACATTATGACAAGACGTCATCTTGCCGTACGAATCGATCACGTCGAGGATCACGTAAATCTGTCATATTTCTTTGATATTTACCTTCGCCCTAAATTTTATCACCAATTTAAATTTCAATTCGCGCTCCTGGTGGCTGAATACACCGATTCATCAGTGAAGTGTGCGTGAATTAAGGGTAAGCTCGAGTTACAAATTTTATACAGGTTGGATTTTCAAAATTTCCACCTCAGATTTCTCGCCGCCAATTTTTTTCCATTAGGAAAACGCCAAAACAAGTCGGTTTTTGTTTCTAGAGTGACAACTCAGACATGTATTGCCAAATTTTTATTTTTGACCCTTTCGCCCCCACCCTACCCCACTTTGAAATTTCAAAGTGACACATCCGCCCCCAAATCCTTCCCAAAATTGTCTCATTGTCGAGCTCATTGTCGATTGAATGAAAGTTTTTTCTCTAGTGGCTTCTGATTTTTGAAAAGTAGATTTTCCAGCAAAAACAGGTCTAATTTTATAGAAAAAAATTTAAGTTGTTTCCTACAGAAATAGAATTTCATTACTTTCAATTTGATGTGTCACAAGGTAGATAATGCTATTTGGAACTTTAAAGTAGGGTAGGATGGAGGCGAAGGGGTTGAAGAAGAAAATTTGGCATTGCGTGTCTTAGATGTCTTCCTCGAAATGAAAATCAACTTGTTTTGGCTGAAGATCTATTTCTCCAGAATCGGGAGTTGATATGGAAAAACTTCCTTCGTATTAAAAATTAGAGAATTTGGAGAAGGGTTGGGGCGTAAAAAACTTAGTTTAGAAAATTTTAAACTATGTTTGACAGAATGTGAGAGTTTTATCAACAGTAATATCACCAGTGCTTAGATTTTCACGATAATTTTGGCCAGGCGATCGCGAGTGCTGGTTGTAGCGATAAATGCCCGACTCCGTAGGAGGGGGGCATTTATCCAGGGACAATGATCTTTTGGTCATTATTGTAAAAAAGAAGTCCGAAGTGACAGCTGTCAGATTTTGTTGTTTACATCAATTTTATTCCGTTGTCATTGACAGTGGGATTTAGATAAGTGAATATTACCCTTGTAGGTCTAATAATCAAGGGCGTTGTATGTAATAATCACCTTTAGATGCACGACAAGATAGGTAAATGCTATTTTCGAAATTTCAAAGTAGGGTAGAGTGGCGGCGGGGGGTTGAAGATGAAAATTTGAAATACGTGTCCTAGACGTCCCATTTGAAATAAAAATTGAAACATTTCGGCGTTTTCCTGAAAACAATAATTGTGGCGGCGAGAAATCCGGGATGGGAAGTTTGAAAATGAACATCCTACCTACACAGGGTGTTCCACGTTTTTTTGTCTATATTTTAGAAAATGGAGCATCAAAAATTAAGTAGACTTTCTCGAGAAAATGTATATCGGAAATGCATTATAACGGAGACAGAGGCTTCCAAAGTTGAGTTTTAAAGATGGTTTTTGTATTCTAATTCCAAATTTAATTACTGCATTTTGACCAAATTTGGTATACAAAGTGAGCTGATGTATACCCACAAGCTGGTCACATTGACCTCGGTCAAATGTGTGAAAAATTACAAAAAAAATATCATTTTTCGCTTTTTTTCGGCGAAAGTACTATTTTTTTGATGCTTTACCATCTCCTAAAATATTGACAAACAAAAGTCTAACACCCTGTAGAGTGTATAGGAACAGAAGGTTACAGCGTTGCGTGAAAAAATAAAGAGCCGCCACCGGTGACATTTCTGACATTGATGAGGCATTCGCTTGCTTTAACTATTTTGCAAGAATTT
Organism: Anaspis maculata; assembly: GCA_949128115.1. Taxonomy (NCBI): domain Eukaryota; kingdom Metazoa; phylum Arthropoda; class Insecta; order Coleoptera; family Scraptiidae; genus Anaspis; species Anaspis maculata. The sequence continues at coordinate 3,183,110 of OX421964.1, forward strand.
TCAAGAAATAAGAGCAAATTGACACCGGAATACTTTCAGTACTTTACTATTTATACTTTTTTGGTGTCGACACTTTTTTTGGTCAATATTTTAGGAGGTGGTAAAGCATCGAAAAATTAGTAAGACTTTCTCGAAACAATTTATATCGGAAACGCATTATAACGGAGATAGAGGCTTTCAAAGTTGAGTTTTGAAAATGGTTTTTTTGTTATAACTCCAAATTTAATTACTGTATTTTGACCAAAGTTAGTACACATCGTAATTTGATCCGTATGCCCACAAGCTGGTCATATTGATTTTTGTCACATTTGTAAAATTTCCAAGTTTTCATTTTTTATTATTCTTCATTATTTTTCAATTGTTTTTTGTTTTTCGTTTTTTAACTGAAGTATTTATTTTTCGATGCTTTATCACCTCCTGAAATATTGAGCAAAAAAAAGTGAACCACCCTGTATTAGGAAACGATCAGCTGCAAAGTATGTTGATTCTGATAAATCTTGATGTGAAAAACGTATGTCGGAACAAGTTACAATGTTTCGCGGCGTTTTAGCAGACAGCTCAAATTATAAATTCAATTCATTACAGTATTTACAATCATGGAAGTACTAGATGCATGAATAAATAAAGCAAATATTTTATCAAGTGGTCTGTTCATCCCTCGTCAGCACAATATCAACGAATCAACAAACCGAGCACTAAATCGCATCTTGATAAGTACAACAAAAATGATATAAAACACGCTCATTTCCAAAATAAACGACCAGCAAAAGCGATAAGCCAGATAGGAAATAGTAAGACCGAATCTTTGCCGGCCAAATTATTGCGGTCGTAGTAAATTTACCTGAAGTGATGTTATATTATCAGTTTTCAAGGCAAAAAACGGCGATAGTATGCGATAGTTTTTTTTTCGCGTTCGTATAGATTTCTTCAAAGCACAAATAAAAACGAATATTGAAAGCTTGCAATTTCCAAAGCAAATGAGATTATTCATTTCTTAGCTCTGCTTCTGTCAATCGAAAAACATCATTTGAATTGCTTTGAATAAAATATCAAAGGAAGCGATGATAAACACACATCCAGTGTTGGCGACATTACGTAAATTTGACGTTCAATTTCAGAATGTATTTGCTATTTGTGTTCTTCATTTTATAGAAATGAATGAAATAAAAACACTAGATTTTTTGTTTCATAACCGGCTATGAAGTTGCTTTTTGAATTTTTATTTGATGACAGCCGACTTTATGTAGTTGGATTTGAGTGAAATTCGAATTAGAATAATAAGTGAATTATAATAAGTGATCATTCAAAACGAATCTTCAGCAAATTACAAGTTAATACTGCTCGTTTCTGAATTGTACATGAAAAAAAATTCTAAATGAACATTGAATTTAGTTGTATTTGTACATAATGTAGCCAAATACCTAAGCACTGAATAAATGAACAAAAAAAATTGTCAAATGCAGTCATGACATGAAATAAAGTTTCTACGGGGTGATTCACAACTTGAAGTTACTGTCAATTGTAGATTCCTTGATCTAATTTACAAACCCTCAAAACCAACTTGCAGTAAAAGGCTTTGTTTTCAATTTAAGTTGAGGGTAAAAATTAGTCTTTGGTGAATTAATAGAAAATGAATGGGAATACAAATTTGAAGCTTGAGTACCTGAATACTAACCAAGCGTACTTTGATATGAATTGTCTATCATCGTTGAAAAAAAAAACTCATTTTTTTTAAGCTTATTTTCTTTCAATGATTATTATTATTATAGGAGTAACAGCCAATGAATTTAACTTTGACAGAAACTTTGGTTGTGAATCACCTGTGTAGCGGTTTTTTTGTCGCTGATTTCTGAGGCACCCTGTATAAAAGCAAATGTAGCCTGAAGATGAAATGTCAAATTTACGTGATTTTGGCAACAGTGCAATACACCGCCATCTGGGCAATTGCCAAATAACTGGCGTGTGCAGACGCCACCTTAATTCTCGGATATTTCGGTATTTGTACAGACAACTTCAAAGTACACTTCACCACAAGAAACTCACTTGGTGTACGAAGACATCCTCCTTGGTGTCGTTCCTGTTGATGAAGCCATAACCGCTCTTGACGTTGAACCATTTCACGGTTCCGGTGACTTTGCTGGCTGAAAAATGGGAACAGAAAAAAAAACAGATGAAATAAAAGTCGGACAGTTTCTTGCGGGGTCACGATAAGATATTTTCGGCTCGCCGGCGGCAAAAAAAACGTGGGTTGCACGCCTGTTTTTACACGCGGAAACGAAAACCGAACGGGCTAAAAATACAAATGACGTCCTCGAGGAAAAAATGTGAGGTTAGACGAGACTTGACTGAAGGATGGCACAGGCGAAAAGCAAAAATCAAGGGTCATTGCACGTTTCTCGTGTGATGCACAAAAAAAAAATCCCCCGGAGAAATGGCTGCCGGAGGACGCCGCTTCGGATCGCAGTGCCCCGGGCCCCGGAACCGAACAAAAGAACGGCGGCCCCGCCGGAAACGTCACATTTACGGCGAAGGCACCCGCGACGAACGAAAAACGCGGCCGATTTCAATATTTTTCGGGCAAATCGGCGAACCATGTGCTCGCGGCGAGAACATGGACGCCGCGTCCCCCGTGCGCGTACAAAATTCCGACACAAATTCCGACACAAATTCCGGCCTACAGGGCTACTCACCGATGATCTCCTTCTGCTTGACGGGTTTCGGCGGTTCCGCTGCCTGTTGCTGTTGTTGTTCAGCTTCAGCCATGATGGTAAGGGGGCCGGTAGGCTGATGTTAGACTCCTCTTTCCTCGATGTTCTACCTTCCTCCTGCCTGCCTTTCACAGTTGTTGAAGATGTTGGCGATCGGCAATTTTTTCAACATTAAATAAACTCGGGCGAAGCAATCACGGACGTGCGCCGGGACGTCGCCTCTCGCGCACTCATTGTGGCCGGCCGGGGACGTGCGTCGCGGACGCGTCGAAACCGTAGGCATGGATGCGCATGGCTGACGCGGCGCTCCTATTGGCCGACGCGCGAAGCGAAGCCGCGGCGCGTCCTGTACCAGGTGGCGCTGGCGGCGCGCAGTCGCTCCAACTGAAAGCGGCAAAAACCACCAGATCACCCCATATCAATCATATCATTTGACATATTGACAAGCAGCCGTCAAAATTGACATCCAGCAAATTATTCCGGCGATTTTCCGAAATTTATACCGCTTTTCTAGTGCAAAATGAGCCGGAAAGAAGCGCTTTCGTCGTTTATCCAACAAATCCACGCCAGGCCTGTAGTGGTGAAGCTCAACAGCGGCGTCGATTATAGAGGTTAGTTTTTGTTTTGATTGCACATTTAGGAATTTCTTATGCTAAATTTTAGTAAAAACTGTAATCTCGGGCTCGAAGTCTTGGGTTCGATTTGCTGCCTTGATTTTGGGACAAAAATGTTCCTTTTAGTTACAATCTGAAAAAAAATTAGAGCCGTTGCAAAATTTCCTGAATACATACTTATTTTGAAATTTGCAGGTGTCCTGGCGTGCCTGGATGGCTACATGAACATAGCTCTGGAGCAGACGGAAGAGTACGTCAACGGCCAGCTCAAGAACAAGTTCGGTGATGCTTTCATCAGAGGCAACAACGTCCTGTACATCAGCACGCAGAAGCGCAGGATTTAGAGTTTAAGTTAGTTAATAGGGAATAAGTCAAGGTTTTTTACTTCATTAAAAGATGTTCTGGTACTCACAGTAGGTACCTATAATTGTACGTTGCTGAGATATAGACTTTAAGCTTTAATCCAGGCTCTGTTTCTTACTTTATTTCTTTCCAAACACCACAATAGTATCGAGAAGCGTAGAATAAGGGGCATTTTCTTTGCTTTGCTTATGCAGACTGTCTTAAAATAAGCTACACTATGCTCAGCTTTACAGGTGTTCCAGAAATAATGGAAAGGATTTTAACCTTATTGCACCAAAAAATGTAATCATGAAATAGCTAATAAAGGATTTTCTTCGAGAAAATCCTTCGCGACAATTATTATAAGTCGATGCCAGTTGATTCACAACATGAAGTGCATAAAAGCTGTTGTTAACTAAACATTTTTCCAACATCTTTGTGAAACTGCGTATTTCATTGGTCACTACTAAAATTAGCCAAAGAAAATCCTTAACCGCTGGTTGCACCAAAGAATTTAATCATGAAATAGCTAATTGGGGATTTTCTCTGGTGAATTCTACGTCAATGCCAGTCATATACCTATATGCCAGTTGACTGGCCACAGCAAATGCATACCTACTAGCTGTTGTGAACTGAACATTTTCTAATAATTTTCTGTAAAACTGCGTTTTCATTGGGTATTACGCCAAAGTTCACCAAAGAAAATGCTCAATCAACTATTTCATAACTAAATTCTTTGGTGCAACCGAGGGAAAATTTGCCATTTTTATCATGATCACATGCTTTGGTCCAACCAGCCGTTAGGCTGTTGAATCTAATCTGTGTAACTGATTTTAGAAGAACTCAACTTTGTTAAGAGCAGTGGCGAACTAAGGGAATTGGGGGCTCTGGGCGGAATTGTGAGATGGGGCCCCTAAGGAAGGAATGAAGGTTGAGAATATGAAGGAGGGCCGGCAGACTTTTTGGCCCGCCCTACCCCGCCGTGATTGCGGAAAAGCCCAAGAAACAAAAAAATGAGTTGTTAACTTCACTATAAAACACAGCGGCGTAGTCAGAGTTTGAGGGCAAAGGCAACGGCAAAGGTGGCAAGTCGGCAAGAGGTAGCGCCGTAGTCGAAATTTTCTAGGAATAATAATGCTGATGATAATCGGTATATGCATACCTCCATGATGCATACGATCTGCGATTTCGGTTTTTGACGTTTTTACAAATATTACTTGATAATCAAACTTCTTAAAAAAATTTTGCGCTTGAAAATTTTCGCCAGAAATTTTGTCTATATCGGTTTAGTGTGGAATGGAATGAAGTGCCTTGGGAGGTAGGGGAGTGGGGTCATTCGCCCACTCTAGCCCCCCTTGGCTATGCCACTGACCACCATCAGTATCTTCAAGAAGTTTTCGGTTCCAGCTTTGGATGTTGAATTGGATTTGGACTGTTGATTCAATGCTAGAACGTTAAAACCAACTCATACAGGGTGTTTCAGGGATGCCAGCAAAAAATTCAACTGTGGGTAGATCTCGTCAAAATACGACGAAAACCTCTAATATACAGGATGTCCGTTTTTCGAGACTAAGCATGGGTATCTCGCTTATCTTGAGAGATACAAAGTCGGTTAAATTAGGAAAAAGTTCCGCATTTTTATGACGATCAATGATCCAATAATAAATTTGACGTACCGATTTTCGTTTTTGAGATATCGTGAAAAAGCAGGAATTTCAATTTTTGTTTTTATTTTTTAATCAACAAACGGTTGAAGGTGGTCTTTTCTAATCTAGACATTGTCAGGGCACTTTTCAAGGGGAATCCAAAGCTGCCAAAATCTTTATTCTAGCTTTCAAAGCAACCGAGATACGACATTCAACTTTTTTCTCTAATGGGCGCCATATTGGATTTTGATATTTTTGAATACGGTATTACTTTCCCGGCCCACCCACGAACACGGAGGGAAAGTATTGTAATCGTGCAGAAAAAAAGTTTTGAGATTTCACCGGATATATCCGTTTTGAGGTCCCCCAAGACGATTAAGACCATTTTCAGAATGATGTCTGTCTGTGTGTGTGTGTGTGTGTGTGTGTGTGTGTATGTGTGTGTTACTTTCCCGGCCCGTCCAAGGGAAAGTTATGTAATGATGCAGGATGCAGGAAAAACGTTCTGACACGATAGCTGCCGAACCGATACTCTGATCGACTTGAAATTTGGTATACAGACAGGGTCTTGCTGTTAAATGAGCTGATTAGTTTTTGGCTGTCATCTGCCAAACGAAAGTGTCACTATCAAAAAATGACAGAAGCCATATCTCACAGAGCTTGACTTGCAAAATGCCGTTTGAAAGCCCATAAAAAACTGTATTCAGAATGGTTAAAAATACTGCCCTATCTGTCATCTGTCAAAAAATAAAGGATGTCAAAGTTCAAAACTTTACCATTCAATTATTCAAAATCTATCCGAAGAATTGGGACCAAATTTGGCAGGAAGCAACAGAACATCAGAGTCACATTAAGTCTGCAGTTGCAATTTTCCACCATTTCCCCGTCGGGCGTTATGAATTTTCAAAATTTCTCCTAGCCGTTGCCACTCGAGAGAACGACTCATCCGGATTTCCACCAGGATGACTCGCCTTTGATGCAGCACTCCACTCAAACATTCATTCCTGGTCGAGAATCGACTTTTTTCGAAAAATTTCGACCAATATCGAAAGTAGATTGAACTGGGCGTCTTGTAGATCTATTTTTGACATCGACACAGCTTCGGTTTCCCGACGGTAATTTTTTCAATAACAAATTTGCACATTCCGTGAATTTGAAAAAACTGCAGCGTAAACTTCAACATGCGGTGAGCCACACGAAATATTCATTTTAGGTGCAGACATGCTGCGAATGAAAGTTGGAGAAAAGACTGAATTAATTTTTGAAGGAAAAAATTTCAAAATCGGATCAACGGTTTTCAAGTTTTCCACTCTGGAAAAACTGGAAATTTCCCAACTTTTTATTCCGTGAACAGATTTTTACCATTTGTTTTTGAAGAATAGATAACTGGTTCTTGAACACTTTCCAATAATTTCTCTCCAATTTCCCAAAAATTTTCCTACTGAAAATATAAAACCGCTTATGCGATCGTGCAAATTAAACGGTTCTGCCACGATAATTACCGAATTATTGATCCGATCAAATCGAAATCAGGTAGGAAAGCATAAGTTCAGCCTGGAATGACCTGATTAGACTTTAGGTAGATGATTTTGATCGGAAGCCTTCAGGTGACACATTGGATCTGGGCTTGTCTGGATATAGCATTGCATTCTTCAAAGGACCCCGCACACAATACACTGAAAATGGCTTTTGGTTAAAATCGCTAATTTTTTGATATTTTGTAGTTCATGTCATGCTGATCAAAGATTGATAAGTCAAAAACTTCTGTAAATTACCGTTTGCTGGGAAAAAAAATTCGAAAGTTGAAAAAATGGAAAATTTTCAACATTTCTCCGGTCATCTTTTCAGAGAAATCCTTCAAGGGGTAGAATGATTTTGACTACTGCGCAGCAACCTGTAGTCTTGATTTTCATTTTCAACCTGTCACGGTTGACAGGTGACATGAATGACATATTTTTCTGACATTTCCAATATTTTCATGTAAAAATGAAACCATGTACATTTTTTTACATCCAGTAAGATGATTTTTGACCTATCTCATACCCAGTTTAGCAGTTCGGCCTTGACTTCATGTAAAATAACAGCTTTTTGGAGAAAATCTTTCACCTGTTTTTTTCAGATCTTACGAAAAAAACCTTAAACTCACTAATAAGAAGAAATCAAGCTATATTTATGTATATCAATGCTTCTGTCAAGGTCTTTTCGGTCTTGCGGTGTTATGTTTCCTATCTTATGTGTCAGTTGGCGCAAGATTTCGATAAATGTCAACCAATAAAATATCTCTCGGACAACTTCAATGAAACGTGAGGTAAATTGTCCTTCGGCTGTTCTTATCTCCCATCTCGTCGCCAATGTCCTTCCACCGTCTGTGTCAATACTAATCTATAAATAGATAATATGCAAACCCACTACAGAGAAAAATGATCAATGAGACACACATCTAGACAGAAATATCTTTTGACTTCAAGTGTAAGATATTTAATGCAATTTACACTCCCCACACCCCCCTTTCGGACCGGCCCTGCTCTTGAAAGTTCGTCCGATAGATCCTGTCAGAACTTATTACCAAGTGAAAAGATATTTCTGTCTAGATGTCTGTCTCATTGATCATTTCTCTCTGTCGTGGGTTTGCATATTATCTATTTATAGATTAGTATTGACACAGACGGTGGAAGGACATTTGCGACGAGATGGAAGATAAAAACAGCCGAAGGACAATTCTCCTCACGTTTCATTGAAATTGTCCGAGAGATATTTTATTGGTTGACATTTATCGAAATCTTGCGCCAACTGACACATAAGATAAGAAATATAACACTGCAAGACCGAAAAGACCTTGACAAAAGAATTGATATACATACATAAATATAACTTGATTTATTTTTATTTGTGAGTTCAATTTTTTTTTGTAAGATCTGAAAAAAACAGGTGAAAGATTTTCTCCAAAACGCTGTTATTTTACATGACGTCAAAGCCGAACTGCTGAACTGGGTATGACATAGGTCAAAAATCATCTTACTGGATGTAAAAAAATGTATATGATTTCATTTTTACATGAAAATATTGGAAATGTCAGAAAAATATGTCATTCATGTCACCTGTCAACCGTGACAGGTTGAAAATGAAAATTTAAGCCTAGTCTACAATATGGTCTCTAGTTGCAAGTTGCAAGTCTCTAGTCGCAAGAGTTGGTCTAGAACCAACTTTCACTGCGACTAGCGACTGCAATTCCAACCTCACTTCCACGTTGCGACTTGCAACTTGCAACTAAAAACCATATTGTAGACAAGGCTTAAGACTACAGGTTGCTGCGCAGTAGTCAAAATCATTCTACCCTTTGAAGGATTTCTCTGAAAAGATGACCGGAGAAATGTTGAAAATTTTCCATTTTTTTAACTTTCGAATTTTTTTCCCAGCAAACGGTAATTTACAGAAGTTTTTGACTTATCAATCTTTGATCAGCATGACATGAACTACAAGATATCAAAAAATTAGCGATTTTAACCGAAAGCCATTTTCAGTGTATTGTGTGCGGGATCCTTTAGCAACAATTGTCTTCCTAGTTCTACCTTTCGAAATATTTCATCACCATGGAAACCTTAGAACCTGTCACTTGTTCTGTAGGCCCAACAATGGATGCAGAATGATCGCATAACGCACAACTGAGTAAAATGTTTTCATCAATTTCCGAATTAAGTCCCACCTTCCCGAAGGGACACTTCGATCAAAATCATTACTGACGTCTCTGGATACCGCCAGGAAAGTTTTGTGTCGCCCCACAACAGATTTGTCTGTCTGTGATCTTCCACGATAACTGCCGTAACGTTGACTGGATCGACTTGATATTTGGTATACAAACATAGTTGTTTCCTGAAAAGAGCCCATTAGTTTTTGGCTGTCATCTGTCAAACCCAACTGTCACTATCATCAAATGTCAGAAGCTATATCTCACGGAACTCGACTTGCAATATGTCATTTGAAAGCCCTTGAAAAACTGTATTCAGAATAGTTGGAAACATTGCCATATCTGTCATCTGTCAAATAATAAAAAATGTTAAAGTTCAAAACTTTACCAATTAATTATTCAAAATCTATCCAATGGATTGGAACCAGATTTGGCAGGAAGCAACACAATTAACAAAAGAGTCAAATAGAGGCCGCAGTTGCAGTTTTCCACAATTCTCCAATTGCGCGTAATGAATTTTCAAAATTTCTCCTGGCCGTTGCCACTCAGGAGGGGCTCTCGCCGGTGTTTCGACCAGCACGACTCGCTTTTGTAGCAGGACTCCACTCAAAAATTTATTCCTGCTCGGGGATCGACTTTTTTTGGAAATTTCAACTGATATCGAAAGTAGATTGTATTGAGCGTCGTGCAGGTCTATTTTCAAAGTTGACACGGTTTTGGTTTTCCGACTGTAATTTTTTCAAAATGAAATTTCCACATTCCGTGAATTTGAGAAAAACGCAATGCAAACTTCTACATGCGGTAGGCCCCACAAAATATTAATTTCAGGTGCAGACACGCTGTGAATAAAAGTTGGAGAAAAGATTGAGCTAATTTTTGGAGGAAAAATTTTCGAAATCGGATCATAGTCCAGGAATTTTAGCTGTTTAAATCGCAAATAGCGAACAAAAATGAAAGCGAGCCGAATTTTTGTATATAAGCTCAGTGAAGCATGTAGTTTAACATACTAGAAGTCCTCAAGAATCCGGTGTGAGCTTCGGCCGTTGTGGCCTCGAGAAGAACTTGAGGATCAGTTTTTTGCGTGTATCTCGTGAACAATAGCACTTGGGAGAAAAGTTTTTGGAAAGAAATTGTTGGAAATTTCATTGTCTACAAGAAAGGTCCCTACACAATTCATCGTCACTTATCTCCTTCTTCGTCAAAACACAAGAAAATAAAAATAGTCCAAATGCTCGATGCTGAAGACTGCTATGGACCTTGAGTTTTATGATGGCGGAGTGCTACTTCGTAGAGGTGTTGTTTGATCCACTCTCCTTTGATTGAAACTTGAAGCCATCAAGACGAACTATGCCGACGACATATACAGGGTGAAATAAAAATAAAAAGTTGAACATTTGTACCTCGAGAACCAAAATAGGTGAAGTAAATCGCCATAAATACTTCTGATTTCATCGTCATGAAGTCGTCGTAGACTTGAATTAAATATCTTGAGCCGTTCTTGAAATATCTTCAGAAGACTGAAGTTGTTACCAAAAAGACACAGACAGACATCATTCTGAAAATGGTCTTAATCGTCTTGGAGGACCTCAAAACGGATATATCCGGTGAAATCTCAAAACTTTTTTTCTGCACGATTACAATACTTTCCCTCCGTGTTCGTGGGGGGGGGGGGGCGGGAAAGTAATGAAAACAAAAATTTCAAATTTCTGTTTTTTCTCGATATCTCGAAAAGTAGAACTGACAAGTCAAATATCTTCTTGGATCATTGATCGTCATGAAAATTTGCAACTTTCTTCTAATTTAACCGACTCTGTATCTCTAAAGATGAGCGAGATACCCATGCTTAGCCTCGAAAAACGGACACCCTGTATACCATTTTGTAAAGTTGGGCCTAATGACGAAGATACAAAAGTTCACTTTTTTCGGATTTCAAAAATTTGTAACTTATGAACGTTTCGATAAATTCAGCTTTAATTCAGCAAAAGCAAGAACATGTAGGAAACGTCACTTTCGTAGGTGGTCTTAGGAAAAAATCTTTTATTGTTCAACCTTGATAGACCGTTTACGAGATATTTTAGTTTGAATGTATGAAAACGTGAGTGACCATGTCGTGTCATAAAGAGGACCTCAATTTTGATCATTCCAAAAGTAGGAATGGACTATAAACAGTGGCCAATAGGGTTTTTTAAGGGAATTTTGCGGAAGATCCACAAATTTTTGAGAAAAAATTATGAAAGTTAGGAAACTATACGCAGTGTATTTTCAACGCCGGGCGGATATGCAGCCCTCGGAACAAAATGGAAATGACATGAAAGGAAAGATGAAAGATGAAACACACCAGCGGGAGCGGGGAGCAAAATAGGGGTGTTGGGAGGGAAGAAGCTAAAAATAAAGCGGCATAAAACAAAAAACAGGGCGAAATATCGCAAGAAATCGTAAGAAAACCACCAAAAGACATTGTTTTTGAGACAATACACTACCAAAAGACACCAACAAAACCAGGAAGCAAAATAGGGGTGTTGGGCGGGAAGAAGCGTGAAAGAACGCGTCGTAAAACAAGAAACAGTAGGGCTAAAAATCGCAGGAATCGTGAAAAAAACATTGAAAAGAAGGAATAAATCACACGGAACGAGAGAAAAAGTCGCTATTAAAAGGCAGTCGACGCAGTGGCGTACCTAGCGTATTTGGCACCCGAGACGGACTATTCTGTGACACCCCCTCCCCCAAACATACCTAGAGAATGAGTTGCAGAATTTTACAATAGCGATCCAGTTTTCTCAAGTACCATTACGTACCTAAGTGTACTTAGTTTTCTTGAAATTACGAAATAATCACATCGAGTTGGATGTTCGGGAGCCACTGTACTCTGAGTAATAGAGGTGGGTAACAAAATCGCAACCTGCTACTTTGGCACTGTGACTCAGTCGGAGCAGTCGCGACCTGTGACGCAGTCAACAAAATATCTGCGACGCCGGAGCAGTTTGAAGCGCGCTCCCGCGCTGCCTCGTCACAGTAGGTATAGATCTAAGAGCGCCTGTCTTGCTAATTTTTGTCGCAAGCTCGCAAGTCGCAACTTTGCGATTGCGACGCATCGCATACCTACTTCTCAGGTCGCATAGCACCTGCACAAGCACAGCACCGAGCGCATTGCCTGAGCTGAGATTAGTGATTTGAAATAGGTGTACCTAGGTATAGGTTTTAGGTGATAGGTATTGGAACGGAGCAGGAGCAGATATTCATGTGCATGCCTGTATGCTTCTGCCCTTCTTCCTGCCTAAATTAAATATAAGGAAAATAGGAAATTATGATTAAAATAATTTGCATCGCACTTTGTTGAAACTATTTTTAAGTTCCAAAGAAATGGTGCTGTATTATATGTGTAATAAATGAACTTGACTAGGTATTAAATCACATCGTAATCGTACTCTTTCCCTTATTCGCGCCCTCCGTAAACAAAAACTGTCCGATTGCTCTTCGTGGTCGGCCACATGCTTCGCGTCGCGATGCGTAGCGTGAGCGTGTCATACTACGGTACGGACGGACGGAGCAAGGAGCGTTCAGCATCTCAGCAGCGCTCGGGTCGGAGGCCGGAGCCATAGAGCCGGAGCAGTCGGAGCAGTCGGACCTGTGATTTGTCACTGTTCTTTTGTCGGAGCAGTCACAGTGTGTCACTGCTCCGGGAAAAGAGCAGTTTGGCCCACCTCTACTGAGTAAACGAAACGTCAAGTGACCGCCGTTTGACAGTGTAAATAAACATCACGTAGTTAACCGAACCTCTAGATGCTGGAATGATCTGTGACGTTTTCGCTTATCTTGCTGATCTCGGCTCTGAATAATGAGAGATGGCTCTGGTAAAAACATATATTCTCAAATATACAAATCGTGTAATAAAATTGTACAAGCAACGACGTCTTCTCTTCTTATCTTCTGTGCTGTCAATGTCAGCTGACAGTCAGGGCGTGCAGTGGTGCACGGCTGTCAACACGGCTGCCAACAGATCGCACACCTTTTCTTCACCTGTTGATTTCCACTGAATGTTATTAGTGTTGATTCCACGCAGGGCCGGGCCTAGCAGGCGTGCAGTGCGTGCCGGCATCACGCAGCCGGGTATGACAGGCTGCAAGTCATAGGAGCGGCAACGGCAATACAGGGTGTTCCGCGACTAATGTACGAAATGGCACATGGCATGCTCAATGGCAGATAGAGCACTTTGAGGCAAGTCAAGATCAGCAAGAAACTTTTTTTTTTGGCCAATGGTTACGGAGATACAGGGTGTTTCATAAATTTGTTCCGAATATTCAAAGAGCGATATCTCTGCAATGGTTTGAGATAATCTGTTGAAATTTGCCAGCAACATCCCTTAGTTAGAACTTGTCACAATGCCATATGGGGTCAGAAAAAAATCCATGATCGGACTTGGAAAAATTTGTCCCTCCAATTTTTGCCAAAGAAATACAATTTCTGTTCACATTCCTGAAAAACTATTGGCAGATTCGGAAAGCTCGTGAAAAATGCTATAAAAATATTCAATAAAATTCAACGGTACACCTAAGTCATTCTGGCAAAAAAAAATCTAAAATAATCACCGCACTAACACTTTGACCAGACTACCTTAGTCCGGACGTTAAGTTCCAAAATAGTGGATGCTCTGGACTTTTCAGTTCCACTCAAGCAATGCCGCTTTGCATGCGTGTTGCTGGAATTCCCCTGGACCGATCGAGATAGGTAGCTACTGGCGCCAATGGTGCAAGCACCGCGTACAGGGGGAAACAGAAAAAATAAACTGAAATTTTTTATCTTATGAACCAAAGCAGACGGAGCGTTGCAAGTCACATTGTATGTAAGTTATTTCATGCTTATGAAAGAGCAGCAAACGATTATGCTGCAAGAACGGCTAATAAAATTTAATGGGCCACCTAAGCTGTTTTGGTAATTAAAATAAAAAAAAAATATCACCGCTAAAACTTGAATCAGACAATCGCAGCTACTTAATAAACAGTGGTTTCTTTTCAGACGTGACGTAATTAAAAGCAAAAACAAAGTTTGAAAAGCTTCTGAAAACTTACTGCGGGTTCCACCAGAAATTTTATGAGCGACCCAACTCCAATTTTTGGTGGAAGTCACAGTTGAAACTGAAAAAGATCTAATGCCGGCCTTGAAAAGTTTCTCTTCCGGCTTTATGTCAAATTTTGTGAGGTTCAACATAGTCTACATTAGTTCATTATTTCTTTTTGTATAGCAGCTGGTGTAAGGCGTCATCCCAGGCGTCATTGTTTAAAAGACGGAATGAATTTTTCTTGAATGAGGTCAAAAATTGTAAGCGAGCTTGTAAGTTTAAACTACAAACTTTGTGTAGCATACAAGCTTCAAAATAAATAAAAATATGATCATGTAAGTAAAACACAATAGGTAACTGTTTAATGAACATCAATAAACCTTTGAACATGAACCCAGTAAACAAAATTTGAATGAGATCTTCAAAATATCCCCCCCTCCCACTTTTATGCATTTTCTACTTCTGAAAATGAGCTGACCTGACCGTTTCCCTGTTGATCCTGATTTGAATTACGGTTGCTACTATCCGCTGTTTAACCTCACCTGTGGTGTTGACCATTGCGCTGTGGACAACTTCTTTGATGTAGCCTCGAACGTAATAATCTAAAAGGGTCAGGTCAGGAGACCTGGGTGGTCGGGGATGAAGACCGCCGTGACCAACTCAACGATCAAGATAATGCTGCGTTGAGATGCTCCCTGACTTAGGAAGAAAAATGGGCGGCGCTCCATCATGCTGCAGATGGAGATTTGTCTAATTGATCTCTTGCGTCAACAATAAATTTAGCAAAATAGTTTGGAGAAAATGCAGGTACCTACATTTCTCCCGTTAAGCAGTGTTCAAAGAAGTGCAGCGTGCAGCTCAATTAATTCATCATCCACAACTCCACACCATACATTAGGAGAAAATTCATGATGCAGTGAGTGTTTCTGCACGTGACGTGACGTGACGTGGCGTGAGAGTTGTGGCATGGCGTGTTGTGGGCATGCATGTGCATTTCTGGAATTTGTCACTCCGTCCCGTGTAATTTGGGCCTCATCCGTGAAAATGATTCGAGGCACAGTTCTCGGACGATTCAATGTTCAACGGCAAAACCTTAAAGGATATGCTTGAAAAAAGTTTGGTAAATAATTGAAATATTCAAGAAAAACTGCTCTGGGGTATCTAAACCATCCAACGTGGGAACGGGAAGGTTAATCCCTAATGTACCTACCTACATTTCTTCCAGACCATTTTGCCAATTTGTTGCTGGCGCAAAAGGTTGACTAGAGATGTTTTCATCTGCAGCATGATGGAGCGTCGCCCCATTTCTGTCTCCAAATCAGGAAGCACCTCAACCCAAAATAGCTGAAAATCGTTGGATTGGTCGCGCGGCGTTCAAAACCTCTAGCCGCTTAGGTCCTTCTGCTACCCCCAGTCACTACCCACCTAGTTGTTTTTCATTTTGTTTGAAATAATTATGTCAAGTCAAGTCTAAAAAGAAACCGCTGTTCATGAATAGCTCGGCTTGGTTTAAGGCTTGGTGTCTGGTTTAAGTTTTAGCGGTGATATTTTTTTGATTCTAATTGCCAAAACATCTTGGGTGGCCCGCTGAATTTTATTGGCAATTTTTGCAGCACATTCTTCCATAGCATGAAATGGCTGACATACAATGTGATTTGCAACACTCCGTCTGCTTTGGTTCGTAAGATAAGATTTTTTTTTTATGTTTCCCCCTGTATGCGGCGCTTGCACCATTGGCGCCAATAGCTACTGAAGCCACCCGCATTTGGCGGGCCGAAAATAATCCGGAGGAAAATAATTCAAAGCCGTGAAATCGAGGTATGAGAATGTGAATATTCAGAGTCAAGGCATCATTAAAAGATGTCGCTAGTTATTTAATTCATTCGTGTAAATCCCGCAAAGCTCTACAACATAATTTATTTGCTCCTCATCGACAATTCAATGACCGTTCCTGCTCGACGTCCGATGAAATGGTGAATTGGTGCATATGAAGTAAAGCACCCGCACTTTGACCCAGCTAGTTGCTGCCGTACTCCTGCTGTGTTGACGCGCCGTGCTACCGCCCGCCACCATCCGATTCACACGTGTTAGCACCGCCGGTCACATTCCAACGCACTTCTCAGATTACCGAGCTGTCTATATCCCGTTCGCGATCGTTTTGGATGCAATGAAATATTTCGAATTGCTGGGAATGGAGGATATCGCCGGAGATTGACCGTGGTACCTGGACCAATCCTCCTGGGCTGCCGTCCGCTCCCGACTTGTCACGTCCGTTGCCAAGTGCTTCTGCGGGCCTGTTAGCGAAGAGTTTTATTCCTTTTCGAGGAAGCTGAGTTAGAACCCGTTTATGTTGCGTCGCGACCCACCTAGAGGCCGAAGCGTCGAAGCCCCAATGATGAGCCCCAGCCCACTTGGAAAATGACGAGTCGATTCCCCGGTTGATGTGTCTCAAAGGCCCCCTGGAGCAAGTCGAGTTGGAACCCTTCGGAGACGTGTTTTGGTCCCCTTGGGGGCACGTTGAGTCGAGAACCCTCCAGGTTGAGTTTTGACCCTCCGAGAGACTGATGAGTTGCTTCCCCCGTTGAGTTGCAACCCGTCTCTAGGATGTCGTGTCAGAGCCCTTGGACGTTGAGTCTTGATCCGCCTCCAGGTGTAGAGTCAGAGCCCTCCGACGACGAGTTCCAGCCCTTCTCCAGGTCGATGTGCCAAGGCCCTTCCGGTGTTGAGTTTCGACCCTTCTCCAAGTCGTAGAGTTGGGACCCGTTGACGAAGTGTTTCGAACCCCCTCCAGGATGCTGAGTCGCGTTCCCTCGACGATGAGTTCTAGCCTACCTCGAGGATGTCGAGTTGAAACCCCTAAATGAACCAGGCCCGATAGAAATGAGGTTTCTCGTTTCGGTATCTCGTGTGGCGGAGTGATGACCTCGACGAGCGGGGGGGTTAGTCTTGGTGAGTTGGGATAGTTGCTTACGGTTAGGCTTTGTCGGAAAAATGTATGATGGGGCTCACGCGTGCGTTCTGAATCTGCCTGCACGTGCTGGTATCTGCGCTACTGTCTGCCGTCAGGTACAGCCACTTTCAAGCCTCGTCCTTTGTTGGATACCTTCATAGAAAGGTATTCGCGCTCTTGGGCCCTCTGGACTTGGCTTTGTGACTACGGTACTCAGAGCACCGGACCTAGTGGGTTAGATCTGGAGGCTCGCGGGTGAGCTTCCTCTCCGTTTCTGAAGCTCCTAGTTATTCGGAAAAAGTAAATTTTGAGAACTACGTGAAAAATCAAGTAATTGAAATAAAATAGCATCGCGTTGAGATCGGGGTTCGGACCCTGCCGTAGAGTCGCAATTGTTGATCGGATTGATGGACACCTTCCCCCCCCTCCTTGAAACTAATGATTTTGTTTTAGCGCCACGACAGTTCCGGATATTTCCATATAGAGCTTGTTACGGGAATGAAGACGTTCTTATTCGAAACTGATGAATTTAATCCGGTACCCAACGACGCCACCGTTCAGATAGGGACTTTGTAAAAATGAATTGTTATTAGGGCTCGATCAGGAATAGTGTAGACGGCGATTATTTCGCGTTAGGGCAAAGATTATTTCGACGCCTCTCCGCATCGGCCTTTCGGCGAACACCCTGTATAATCAATTCTCTGCGTTTTGTTTCTCCTGGCTGCGGCCTTCTCTCACAAATTGCCAAACAACAACGAACTAGCGCGTATACGGGGCGTGCTCAAACGTTCTCCACCTTAAATTTGTACCTTGACTTGAGTATTTGTTTCGCGGACACCATCGGTTTGGAAGTTTTTGGAAGGGTGAAATTCGGTTCAACATTTCCGGTTATAGACACGCACGACCGCGGGAATCTTTCTAAGCGTTGGGGGCGACTCACGGTGAAAAAAGGGAATAGGCCCTCACAAAGGCAGCCATATCCAATCCTTCCCAAACGAGCAAAAGAGACCATGGCCCAAAAAGAGCGTTAGCCTTTGAAAAGAGGCTCCACAAAAAGGGGGCCACCGCACACACCGGCCCACAAATCTTAGATTGCATTCGTGGTCGAAGTCACTCTTCTCTTTGCAGTGTCTAGAAGCCGGGTCTTACCCTAACATAACCTCTAACACTAACATAAATGTTGGATCTGATTTAACCACAAAAGGAACTTTGAACCGCGAAAACCAGTCAGAATTAAATGTCAGTAAAGCTGGATTTATAAACTTGAGGTTGCCGTTGCTGTTGCCGTTGCCGTTTGCAGTTGACGTTCAGTTGGCGGCGGTGCAGTTCGGAATTATCAAATGTCGATTTATAAACTCCCGAACGTCCACGAACTTTGACAGCTGATATATTTTTTAACCTCACAGTATGGTATTTTAAAAACGTCAAAACAAGTTGATGCATCTATTTACTGAAGTCAATCAGCTTTTAGAAGTCTTCGGTGCAGTTTTGGGTGCTTGTGCAGCGCCCAAGAGGGATTCTCCTCAGTTATCCAAACATACAAGAATGACGGTTTCATAATTTCCAGGGTGGGAACGATCACGTGACTTGTTGCTGTCGTATCATTGGTTAAAGCCTGAACGGCAACTGAACGGCAACAGCGAAAGTTAAAAGATGGTTATCTCTGAACTGCACCCCAACGTCGCCACGAACAGCACGAACTGCCAACTGCAACGGCAACGGCTCTTATAAATGACCACAATCACTTTCACATATTCAACTTTGAACGGCAACAGCAACGGCGAACGGCAACTGCAACGTCAAGTTTATAAATCCAGCTTAAAGGTGTAGAGTCAGGTGTTCGTCGGAGGGTTGGGGTGTTGGGACGTCTGAAATAATTGGGGGAAAAGTATCTCTTCGGGAATAGGTTAGATCTTTTAGATAATTTAGCCTGCGATGTGAAGGTAGGACTAGGTATAGGAGCGAGCCATTATTTAAACATTTTGAATTGTACATAGAGGTCAAGAGATTGCTGTTATGTTAAAATTTTATACTGTGTCTTATTGTGTTCAAACTTGTAGTCAGACCTATCTCAACAATCTTGAGAGCTCTATAATCGAGCAACAAGAAGAGAGGCACAACGGGATGTCGTCCTGATACTAGATGATCATCGGCCAAGCGGTCCCAAAAGCAGGAAAAGTGATTTAATTCAAATGAGTTGAATTAAATGCCAGCATAATGGGTTGCCTACCCATTCAGGGGTACAAGACGATAGCTGGGGTCGTTTCAGTAGCTAGGCAAGCACCATTGTGATTGGCTTTTGCCTGACTACCGATAGCGATGTCTGTCGGTTCGAGTGCATAGCGAGTTGGAGAATACGGCTCCTGGACGAAGACGAATTATTATTGTGGTTCATAGTTCATATCATGTCGACAACTATGCCGAGTAGCTGTACGTTGCAGTGACATGGGGCATGGGTGCTTTCGCCTTTCGCCTAACATCCGGATCCGGATTACTCGATGAACAGTTCCACGCGCAAAAGTGTACCTACCTAGCTAGCTTAGGAAGCGTGCGGCGTCCGAGGACGATTCGATTTTGAATAAGCGCAAAAAAATTATTCAATCACGCAATAAAACGGACAGATGACCGCGGGAAACACGTGCCATGCCGATGACCATGAAAAAAACAGTCACGACGACACGACGGATTTTTTTTTCAAATTCCGCACGCATTTTCTTGAAAGTAGGTACTGAAATCGCGGCGTTTTTATTTCCCGGTCTTCCGCCAGAACCGAGGAGAATACCGCCGAGATGCGTTATCAGCGGCGAGCGCGAGCCGGCCGGCTGTGCGTAGGCGCACCGCCGCGTCCTGCCTCCTTCGCCACCTGTAGCAGGATCAGCAGCAGCGCCCGCCGCAGGAGCAGAGCCGTCGCCGACTGACCGGACCTGTGCCGCTGGTGGTATCAACGCCGCGTCTCAACGCCGCCGTCGCCAGTCGACGCGTGTACGTACCCAGAGCAACGGTCCAACCGTACGATACCGCACCGTCGTCGTCGTAATAATACGCGCGCTCACTACTCTGTTATCACACAGAGATACGGAGAATCCCATCAAAGTTTTACTGCACTCACATTTCCGCGATATATTACATCACACGACTAATAAATAATAAAAAAAAACTGCTGCTTATAGATAGGTGGTGCTCGAACAGGTAGTACTCGAAACCGCACGGAAAAAAATTGTTGTTATTGTTTATTGTGGAAAAAAAAGTGAAAACAAAAGTGCGCCAGGAGGACGAACAATCCGTGGTGGACATGTGAGCCAAACGGGCGACGCACGGCCTCCGGACTACTGGACCAGCCTCAAAAACAAGAAGGTCAGTCAGCCAGTTGTACATGTTTTCTACCAAAAAAAAAAAAAAAAAAAAAACAATATGTCATGTTACTTTTTTCATTATCACCGCCGCAACCAGCTGACGCATAAATTTTGCAAGAGCCCGGTACGTCTTTCTCTCTCCGTCTCTCTCGCTCGGAAAGTTACTTGTGTACTAACTAAACTGTGTGTGGATATTGTTGTCATCATTATAACTACTTTGGTATAGTGCGTAACGACAATAAAAAATATATTGTAGGCATACTACGTGAAGTACATTACGATGCGGCTATCGTATAGGTATGTGTTCCAAAGTCGGCGGTTCTAACTTATAGCAATGAAATAAAAAACTTGTACGTACACAATGAATCGAGCTATTTTTGTTCTGAATGTACTTGAAGTTAATATTAAATTACTTATCTATGGTGTTTGATGCGTGTGCATGTTGTAACAATGTTATGGTTGTAGAACTAATAAGTATAGTACTCAGGATGTGTAGATCTAAGTAGGTGTGAAAGCGACCACCACAATCGGGGAATCCCTGAACACTCACTGAGGTTTATTGTAGCTATATTACACTCGAGATTACACTACACAATTTCTTGAACAATCTGCCAAAATTGTGTTAAAAAAACAATGAACTTGATTGTTAATTTGACAGATTGTTCAAGAAATTGTACCTACAAGAAATTGTGTAGTGTAATACAGCTATTACTCAGTCTGAGTTTAACTCGTCACTTTTTGGCTATACTCATACCTGTTCACCATTCCACTGAAAATAATCATAGGTGTTGCAACACACGCAACTTTTAAGACACATAATCAAAAGACTTTGTCAAGAAGGAAACAACGAAAAATCATCGTTTTCAACATCCGGTAGGTACCTCTAGGTACCGGTGATACTGAACTGAAACAATGAGTAATGGAATAATAGATGGAACCTATTTCGAGAAAAGCCCCAGTCTGTGTGTGTGTTGTTATCAAAACAGCCTTGAACTGTACGATTGTTGTTGTACCAACACCCTTTTAATGGGCCCGCCGGCGAGTGGTCCGGCCGTAATCTTGCATTATTATGATGATTATTAAGGAGGCCATTGCGTGATGATCAGCTCGGCTGTTTGACAGTTGGGAACGAAACAATAACGCACTTGATTGAAAAATTAGCTCTCGTTTGCAGTCCTTTCTTGACAGTGCGCGACTGCGGTAACGTTGTTTACACGAAGAACGATCCGGATAATTATTGTTGTCTTTATTTGCTTTGGTTTAACAACGGTGTAACAATGGACACTTTTCGATACTGCCTGCAAGCGGCACATACTTTAGTCCAGTCAAATTAAGCAAAAATCTGGCCAAACCGGAAATAAATTCGGAAGTTGACAAAATTTGGTGGATCGATGCAGAATTCAACGTAGAATAACATACTGAAATTCCTGAAAAATCCAAGGCTTGGATTTTTGTTTAGCCTCCTCGGACCCGGGATTGAAATAATGATAATTTTAAATAAAAAAATGGTAAGTTTGGTTTTAAATGAAGACTTAGACATACAGTTTTTTTTTCAAAATTTTTATTTCACGTTTTTTATCAAAAAAATAATGTCCACTTGATTGGACAACAGGACTGTATAAGCTCAATTATTTTTTTTGTGATATTGATAAAAACAGTTGTGATCGCCTGTAATACAAAAAAAAACATCACATTTTTCACATGCAAACTTGGTTTTTTTGGTACATTTTGGATATTTGCACCTCACAGAGTTTTTGAGGTCCGACCTCAAAACAGGTAGATGTTGCAGTTTACTGGTCTTTGACACGGTCCAGGTGGAGCCAGGATTCACAAGGGGTGACATCGAGAAGCCTTTAGGGTTGTTCCTAGTATGAACTGATCTAGGTGTTCCGGCAGCCTCGTCGTCGCTGTCCTCTTCGTCGATGGTTTTCAGCAGTACTTGCGCAATGCTCAGTTTGAAGTCCATAAGCTCCATGATAGCACTTTTTCTGTGTCCAAATTTGCGACAATCATTGCGGTACAAAATCCACGAGTTTGCGATTGCCAAATCAAAAAAATGGAATATTGTTTTTACTGTCCACTTGTTGGTCCTTGCCGAAATGCGATAGTACGCAATCATTCTATCGACAAGATCTATACCTTCCATCGAGTCATTGTACTTCGACACCATGGCAGGCCTTGTTACGTCGATAAATTTGTTTTCAATTTTGGACCACCTTTTGCAAGTGTCAGTAGGTTGCTCTTGGAGGTTGGTAGAGGCCAGCAACACTGGTTTCATGTCGTACCATTGGATGATGTTTATTTTGTTGTCTGATCTAACATTTTGTTCTGTTGCTCCCCTTCCCAGTCTTTTCAGAGTTTTCTCCTGTGTCAGGTGAGCACATGAAGGTACTCTTGATTTCATTATCGTTCCTGTACCGTGAATTTTTCTCTCCAGCAAAAACTCAAGTAACGGAATTGTGGTAAAATATCTGTCCATGTACACATGTGAGCCTTCTTTCAGTGTTTCAATCAGTCGAATGACAGCTGAGGGGCCGACGCCCAGCTCCTTCGTGTCATGTAGGAAAGTTTTTTTTCCCTGGTAAACCTCGAAGTCTAGTACGAGGCCAGATGGAGTTGCACATACAAAATTTTTCAGTCCTTCAGGGTTAGGTTTCCCCCGTATGAATTGTTTAACACCACAGATACCAGTGAAGGGAATCATCTGTTCATCAATGGCAACCGTATTCTCCCTTGCTAAACGCAAACAAGCTTGTTTAACTCTGTCCATTAGCGGCCTGATACGCCACAACTTATCTTTCTTCCGAGCATCTTCGGAAATATCTCCATCTACAGTCACTTTCAAGTGGCTTCTGATCGTAAAAAATCTGTCCCTTGACATTGCTGTGGCAATCGAGAAAACTTTGGTGCTTTTTGCCCAGTACATTCTAATGCGAGGAAATTTCAATACTGACATTGTAATAACAATGCCAAAAAATTGTTTTATTTCGTTAACAGTGAGATTCAAAGGTTTGTGGTGCAACGTCATGTACTTGAGATTTGTACATTCGCAGATGTTACGAAAATCATTGTCATCTAAATAGTCGGAAAAATATTGAAATGGTTTGTGATCCCTTCTAGTCTCGCTAGTATCTTCATCTGGTTGAGACGTGAGCTCAATTCCAGAAAAAACTTCGGACTTCTTCCAAGTAAACTTTGGCTTAGCTGGTTTCTTTGGTACCTTTTTCTTTGGTTCTTTTTTCTTTGTTTGTTTGACTAGTTTCTTCTTTGTTGAATTCTTCTTCAGGTAAGCATTTAATGGCAAGTCATCATCAGAATCGTAACTATCGTCATGCAGTCCTTCTACAGGTTGATCCATTTCCAGATCTTCTATGGCTTCAGCTTCGTCTGACTCACTTCCTTCCTCTTCATGACTATGCCTTGATGATCCCTCATCATCTTCTTCGTTGTCTTCCTGCGCTTCTTCAGGTTCAGAATAGTGGTCTCGTTCTGTTTTACTTCTTTCCTCCGCGAAATACTGCCTACTTTCTTCATCTTCTTCAAAAACATCAATATTTTCATCTTCAGATGACTCGTTGATGTCTTCGATGTCAGAAGTATCTTGTAGTAGTTCCAACAATTTATCGTCATCCTCTCCTGGTCGGAGGTATTTTTTATTGCCGAAAATCGCTGCAAAAATCAAATTTCTCTGTTGATTTGTTCAAAAGTGAGGTTAGATTTTCGAGAGAAAAAAGTCATGATTAAACCTGGTGTCCATTCTGTTGGACAAGGTGAAAATGAAAGAAGGCACAATTTGCATAGTGTCGTAGTTCAGGGGCTGTAATGTGGACAGAAAATGTGCGAATTTCAACGTGTTTCAAATTTTTGGAAAGCCAAATAACCATTCGGTATCACACTTTTGTCTAGAAGTCGTCAACTTCAAAATGGTACTTTTCCTCGACCTTTGAAGTCGATACTCAGAGTCTCAGAGAATCCCCAAAAATCGATTATTTTTATACCATGCCATTCGCCTAATTTTTCAAGTAGAGCAAAACCATCCAGGAAATATGTGGAGAATTGAATACAAAAAAAAAGGATGTTCCAGAGTGTTTTTTCCAACGATGGTTCCTGAGTGATATGGGTTGAAAGACTGAAACGACCTATTTGGAGAAAAAGATAGGTAGTTCGGACACTATCTGCTAATACTGTACGGACCTTGAATTTGATGATACAAAATGCCACTTAGCAGACGTAGTGAATAAATTTATGTACTTTCCACGTCTGCCAAGTGGCATCTTACACCTAAAATGCAAGGTCCGTACAGTATTTAGCAGTTAGTGTCCGAACTACCAATCTTTTTTCCAAATAGGTCGTTTTAGTCTTTTAACCCATATACCTCAGGAACCATCACTAGGAAAAAGATTCTGAAACATGTTATTTTTTTGGTATTCAATCCTCCATATATTCTCTAGATGGTTTTTCCATACTTGGAAAATGAAGCAAATGGAATGGTATGATAATAATCGATTTTTGAGGATTCTTCAGGACTTCAAGTATAGATTTCAAAGGTCGAGGAAAAGTACCACTTTGAAGTTGGCGACTTCTAGACTAAAGTGTTATACCGAATGTTGAATTGGCTTTCCAAAAATGTAAAACGCACTGAAATCCGCACATTTGCTGTTCACGTTACATCCCCTGAACTGACACTATGCAAATTGTTACGTAAAATCCGGAAATAAATTTTGAGTCATTTTCACTGCGTTCTAGCAGACGCTGTATCTCAGAGACTATTGACGACAAAGTAATGAATTTGATACTGATCTCTTGAGAATTTTACGGACTACATTTGTTTTGCTACTTTTTGTGTTCTAAAGGTGATAGTTTACAAGTTATTCAGAAAAAATCGAAAATTTACAAGGATGGCGCTCTTTTATTGGTCCTAGAAAAAAAGCCAAGCCTTGGAATTTTCGGGAATTTCAGTATGTTATTCCACGTTAAATTCTGCATCGATCCACCAAATTTCGTCAACTTCCGAATTTATTTCCGGTTAAAACCTATTTTGACTGGACTACTTGCAAGCGGTGGCGAAATAGTATTTTTCGATACAAGAGGGCGTTTTCAGGCCCGGAGCCTTGTTTGCCATCATGAGGCGTAGCCGAATGCTGCAAAAGAGGCTGAGGGCCTGGAAAAGCCCAGCGCTCGTGTGTCGAACAACGTTTTTCGTATTCGTTGCTTGAATTGAGTGAAAACTCGAATTTCTTGTAAATTTTGACACTACTTGGACAAACGTCCAATAGGCTACTTCGTTTGGGCAGGTGCGCATGCTTGAAGGCTCCAAATTTTTAAAACTTTCGTACACCTGTCAGTTGAATGGCAACGCTGCATGCTCTGTCTAGTCGCCTGACCAGCTACTGGTTCCTGGCTGTCACTTTTACACATACCGTGAATGCATCTCTTCCTAGCTTCTTTGAACTTTCTTCTCGGTACAGCCATTTTCAACAAGTTATGTTATTTCGTCAAAATATGAGCAAATGAAATGTAGGTCAGGTAGAAACGAGAAGTGTGATCATAATTGTCACAAGTGACAGTTGGCGCCGATGTCTTGTTGTTTTGAGCGCTGTTGCCATTTTCGTTGTTCCTGAACTTCCACAAATGATCATTGAACTCAATTTCAATGAAACATTTCCTTTGAATATAAAAAATGGTATCTAGCATTCAACCAAATTATTTGTGGAATTTTAGGTGCACTACAATATTTTTTAGTGTTAGTTTTCAATATCGGTGTACGAAACTATGAAATTCGCGCCAGACATGCGCACTCAAAAAAACCGAAACGAAAGGACCTATTAGATATATAAACTGCAAAACTAATATTTTTGATTATGTATTACTTTGCGCGTTATGTATCTATGAAACTATTACGAAAAGAATTTTGTCAAAACGCTTTTTAACCAATAGGCAATAGGAACAATTTATTGCTACGTACTGGAAGGTAGAGACGAACGTCCAAAGTGTCACTTATTGTCAAACATTTCTGTTTTTAGCAGCTAGAATTTCTTATTTCTGTGATTCTGTGCAATTATTAGGGCAAAGTCGAGGGCAAAGTAGATAAAACAGTACATTACACTCGATACTAAAGACGGAGTGTCACACTCCTACCCTTGGAGCATTCCACGCAAGCTCATCGTGCCTCGAAACCAGTCGTGTGACAATAATACGTCTCACTAAACTCGTATAATAATATCCTATTATTCTCTATTTTTGCAACAGTAGAATAAAAAGTCTACAAACAATGGAAATAGTGAAATTTAGCTGCATTAGCCGCTATTCTCCCAGCTATTCTAAACAGATCAAAGATTGAAGTGGTCCACCCCAAAAACTCGTTCACCTTCAAATGAGGCTATCGTGACGAAAAATGAACCGATTTGAAAAAAGGTGATGTTAGTGATACAAGCGTTCTTCTGACTGCATGTTCCGTATTTGGATATCGTGTTTACTGATATACTGTATGATATATAGGGTGACAAAAGAAGAAGTGTAAAGTGGCTCATTTTTAAGCGTGTGTAACTTTTTCAAAAACATTTATTGTAGATTTTTTCTCGTTATATTTTTGGAAACCTCGCAGTCATATTATCTCGAAATGGTTTTTGACATTTTACCGCCTTCTGTTTCTTGTACAGGGTGTTCACGTATAAATTATACCCCCTCCCTGGAGACTTACCCTTGAACATGATTTCAAAAATAGAAACGATTCTCTCATGATTTTTTCCGTAAGTTTCGAATCTGTTCACTATATTTTCCTGCGACATTTTGCTTACAGCGTGTAACATCGAAAATTTTTCTCAGATTGAACACCCTGTATTTTATTATGGGAAACGGTTCTGTTTTTCATCTTGATTATAAATATATCACACTTGATAGGTTATTCAAAAAACACCTGTTGAAATTTTTTTTCAAGTTTCAAAAAATATGGAAAAACCTCTTTTTTTTCAAAAGTTTGTCGGTTTAAGTTGAGTCGAGAGTTGAGTTTAGTAAAAGTTTCGAATTTTCAACAAATTCATTCACTCAAATTGATATAAAAATGATGAGAAATTCACTGAGTCACTTTTGAAAAAAATCTTTCTTCGAATTTTTGTAAAACTTCATCAATTTTTTCACACGTGTTTTGTTGACTAACCTATCAAGTGTGATATATATTTATGATCACGATGGAAAGTGGAATCGATTCCTATATCAAAATACAGGGTGTCCAATTTTAGAAAAATTTTCGATGTTGCACCGATGTAAGCGATGTACCACAGAAAATTTTTGTCAACGGATTCAAAGCCCACGGAAAAAATTGTATGAGAATAGTTTTCAATTTTTGAAATCATGTTTGAGAGGATGTCTTCAAGGAGGAGTGTATACTTCATACGCGAACACCCTGTACAAGAAATAGAAGGCGGTAAAATGTAAGGAACCGTTTCAAGATGTTGATGCGAGGTTTTCAAAAATATAATTAGGAGAAATCTAACATTGTTTTTGAAAAAGTTACACACGCTTAAAAATGGACCACTTTTCTCTCCTACTTTTGTCACCCTGTATGTCACACAGTATAATAATATTAGCAAACACGATATCCCAATATGAAACTTGCAGTCAAATGAACGCTTGAATCATCAACACCATCTTTTTTCAAATCGGTTAATTTTTCGTCACGATATCCTCATTTGAACCTAAGCGAGTTTTTGGGGTGGACCACTTTGATCTTTGATCTGTTTACATAACCGTCTCCTGAGTCCTGACACTTTTGCCTGATAAAAGCAAAAGGTGAATTTTTTTGATTTAATCGACTTATTCTACGAAATTCGAAAGAATATTTTAAAGGAGACCACAACACAAAATACAAGTTGGTCTCAGATGAAAGAGTTGAAAAAAATAGAACGATTGCATAGGGTCTTGTAAATTTACTTATCTCGTGGCGGGCGCTGCGGCTATAATTAAAAGATACCACAACTCAAAAATCGAGTCGATATTTTATTGACTAACTTATGGGGAAGGTAGTTAAAGTGTGAACATACAGAACAAATCTGAGTTTTCTATATGAGTCTGATCAGCCGATGACACGTTTTGAAAATATTATCGTGACGTCACTTGGGAAGATGTTTCCACCTAGATTTTTACCTCCGATTTTCACCTATCACGTTCCCATGGTCTTGTTATTGCTGTTGTCGTTTTGACAAAAATAACGTCATTCTCGACGTCATTGCCTTCAAACAATCAATAATAATGATGACAGGCTTCAAACCGTCGTCGTCTCATCGGCAACGGAATCAGGTACAGGTATGCCCGTGAGCAGCTATAGGTAGCCCGTGAAAACTTGCCCCTATGACGTCATTGTCGTTCTTAATTATACTAGGTCATGAAGGCGCGCTTGCGCGCCTTTAACCAAAAGTCAGGTGGTCCTGAACATTGAATAAATTTGAAGACTAAATAATCTCGAGAATTGAATAATCTCGAAAACTGAATAATCTTGAGTAGTATAGCTAGGGCATTTCTGGCATACTTCAAGGTCATCTGCAGTAGCGCCACCTAGCGGCGCGCAAAGGAACTAACATTACCGACATTTACAGAAACCTGCATTACCGGCGTTTACAAGAATCTACCTATATTTACAGGAACCTGTATTACCGGCATTTACAGGAATCTATCGATGGAATCTGCATTACCGGCATTTACAGGAATCTACCGATATTTACAGAAATCCACATTACCAGCGTTTACAGTAATCTATTGATAGTGGCAGTAGCGCAATCTCCTGGTACAACTGCGAAGCTCCATTTAGCATAGATACATACCTATATAATGCCAACATCTCTTGGTACCGATGCGAACCCGCATTACCATCAAATCTGGGGATTTATTACTAGGTGTACATCTGGTTGCATAGTTCCCCTCCTCCTCTCATATCACCCTTACGCCGAAGGCTCATGGGTGGTATACACTGTTGACCTGGGCAGTGGTGTCTTTTTCAAATGTTTCCGTTCATGCATTAGATCTATAAGTTGGATTATATGGCGCTATTGTAGATGCCGGTGATCCTAGTTTCTGTGTGCGCCTGTAGATGGCGCCACTGTAGATGCCGGTGATACAAGTTCGTATATGTGCTGAAAAATGGTGATATTGTGCGAGCGTTTGCTGTTGTGCGCATGTGCGTGCATGCGTGTATGTCTGTGCATGTGTGCGCATATGCGGGCATGCCAGCGTGTGCATATGTGTGTGTATGCGCCGGCGTATGCATGTGTGCGTGCATGGCTTCTAACAACACAAAAATGTCACCTAAAGCACATACTTTCTCAAAAAAGTTGACAAATCTAAAAGAAAACGTGAAAAAGGTGAGTTGTTTCTTGTCAAACTATCGGAATTGTGTGAGAGATCATTGCAATTTAGACAAAAAGTCTCTCCAGCACCTTCCTAAAGAATGCAAAATGCCACACAAATCACATGATTCCACAGAAAGAGTCACCAAATCTAGAAGAAAACGGAAAAACGGTGAGTTCTTACCTGACAAACTATTGGAATTGTGTGAAAGATCGTCTCAATTTTGAGAGAAAGCCACTCTCAAAACCCAAAAGAATGCAAAGATGCTACAATAATCACATGATTTCTCGAAAAGAGTCACCAAATCTAGATGAAAGCGTGGGAAAAATGAGTTGTTTCTTGTCAAACTATCAGATTTGTGTGAAAATCATCTCAATTTTGACAAAAAGTCACTCTAAAGCCCCCCAAAGAATGCAAAAATGCTGCACAAATCACATGATTTCTCAAAAAGAGTCGCCAAATCTAGAAGAAAACGTGGAAAAGGTGAGTTGTTTCTTGATAAACTATCAGATTTGTGTGAAAATATTCTCAACTTTGACAAAAAGTTACTCTAAAGCCTCCTAAAGAATGCAAAAATCTCACACAAAGCACATGATTTCTTAAAAAGAGTCGTCAAATCTAGAAGAAAACGTGGAAAATGTGAGTTGTTTTCTGTAAAAAAATATTGGATTTGTGTGAAAATAATCTCAACTTTGACAAAAAGTCGCTCTAAAACCCCCCAAAGAATGCAAAAATCTCACACAAAGCACATGATTTCTTAAAAAGAGTCGTCAAATCTAGAAGAAAACGTGGAAAATGTGAGTTGTTTTCTGAAAAAAAATATTGGATTTGTGTGAAAATAATCTCAACTTTGACAAAAAGTTGCTCTAAAACCCCCTAAAGAATGCAAAAATGCTGCACAAATCACACGATTTCTCAAAAAGAGTCGCCAAATCTAGAAGAAAACGTGGAAAAGGTGAGTTGTATCTTGATAAACTATTGGAATTTGTATAAGAGATCGTCCCAATTTTAACAAAAAGTCACTCTAAAGCCTCCTAAAGAATGCAAAAATGTTACACAAAACATATAATTTCTAAAAAAAGTCACCAAATCTAGAAGAGAACGTGGAAAATGTGGGTTGTTTCCTGCCACACTATTAGATTTGTGTGAAAATCATCTCAATTTCGGCAAAAAGTCACTCTAAAGCCCCCTAAAGAATGCAAAGATGCTACACATAGGATCTGATTTAAAAAAAAAGAGTCACTAAATCTAGAATAGTACCGGATTTTTCCCCTCTTATAGTTGGCAATGGGTGCGTTTGCGTGCATATGTGTATGTTACTATGTGTGTATGCATGTGCGCGCATGCGCGTGCATGACTTCTAACAACACAAACATGCTACATTAAGCATATACCTAATTCCTCAAAAAGAGCACCAAATCTAGGAGAAAACGTGGAAAATGTGAGTTGTTTCCTGCTAAACTACTGAATTTGTGTGAAAATCATCTCAATTTTGACAAAAAGTCACTCGAAAAGCCTCTAAACAATGCAAAAATGCTGCACAAATCACATGATTTCTCAAAAAGAGTCGCCAAATCTAGAAGAGAACATGGAAAAGGTTAGTTGTTTGCTACTAAACTATTGGAATTGTGTAAGAGATCGTCTCAATTTAGACAAAAAAACTCACTCTAAAACCCCTAAAGAATGCAAACATGCTACACAAAGCACATGATTTCTCAAAAAGAGTTACCAAATCTAGAATAAAACATGAAAAAGATGAGTTGTTTCCTGCCACACTATCAGATTTTTGTGAAAATCATCTTAATTTTGACAAAAAGTCACTCTAAAACTCTGAAGAATTCACAAATGCTACATAAAGCACTTGATTTCTTGAAAATAGTCGTCAAATTTAGGAGAAAACGTGTAAAATGTGAGTTGTTTCCTGTAAACAAATATTGGATTTTTGTGAAAATTATCTCAACTTTGACAGAAAGTCACTCTAAAACCCTCTAAAGAATGCAGAAATGCTACACAAAGGAACTGATTTCTCAAAAAGAGTCACTAAATCTATGATAGTGCCAGATTTTTTCCAGGTAGATTCCTGTAAATGCCGGTAATGCAGATTCCATCGATAGATTCCTGTAAATGCCGGTAATACAGGTTCCTGTAAATATAGGTAGATTCCTGTAAATGCCGGTAATGCAGGTTTCTGGAAATGTCGGTAATGTTAGTTTCTCTGCGCGCCGCTAGGTGGCGCTACTGCAGATGACCTTGAATTGTGCCAGAAATGCCATAGCTATACTACTATCTTGAAAATTGAATAATCTCAAAGAATGAATACCCACCCTTGAAATTATTCGAATTATAATTTCTCCTCAACATTACTTTTTCATTCGTTATTGTAGAACACACAATGAAAAAAAAATCAATTTTGAGATCATTAACATTTCATAGCTTGAAATTTCTTCTTTCCAAAATCTGATATGTATAAGATTCGGAGGCCACCATGAAACATGCTATAAAATGCGATTCTCTAATTGTTTGGCACACTTTGGCTGATTCGAAGAAGAAAAAATAAATAACTGAAATGTTCCCGGAATATTTTCAAAAATTTCAATTTAGATCAGTCAAACGCTATTCCAGATATTCACAAAGTCACTATTGCAATTTTGGTGTTCTAATTAACCGTTATAACACTCGATAACAACGTAATCTAATGAGATGCACCTAGGTGCCTACTAATTTTACTTTCATTAAGCTTGAAGTATAATAATAGGCAACACAACATACAACAGTAACCTTCGCTGTTGTACAACACAACCACACTCAGATGTAGACAACCAAACATACTCCACCAACCAATCAAACCTCTCAACTGATGTAGGGGAACAGTGTCTAAGCTAACGCAATCAAATATGGATTATTTTATAAAAAGGACCCAACTTTCGGCAGAACACCAACATTAAAAAATTCATTCGGAAAATTGTGACCAAATATCCTATGATGATCATGTTTGTTTTCACGTTTATTACTTCTTGTGATACACTATCAGTGTTCACAGTCACCTCAATGTCCCCTGTCAGTTCGTTTCGAACTACCTACTTGACCACATGATCAAGTTCGAAGTTCGAACAGCGCAATCGCGTCCATGGCCTTGAAGTGTACGTCTCTTTTCTAGAGTAAGGAAACGCAGCGCCCGCCACGAGATAAGTAAATTCACCAGACCCTATGCAATCGTTCTAGTTTTTTCAACTCTTTTATCTGAGACCAACTTGTATTTTGTGTTGTGGTCTCCTTTAAGAACGACAATGACGTCATAGGGGCAAATTTTCACGGGCTACCTATAGCCCACGGGCATACCTGTACCTGATTCCGTTGCCGATGAGACGACGACGGTTTCAAGCCTGATAGCCACAAACTTGCTTCCTGAGATACCTAACCAAAATTTAAAAAAGTACTTTTTCCAAATCAAAACAAGGCAGGTTGTGCCCGAACACTTCAAGTGAGATTATCACTTCAACTGGGTTGGCAACACTGACGAGCTCGTGACGTCGTGTGAAAATGCCAAATACAAGAAAACTCCTGACTGCTTCAAACATTTACAATTCTGTTCAAAGCCTTTGAGAACTTGAATACGTAACTTGATCTTCTAAGAACAAAACCGTATGGATCTGAAAATCGAAAAGTATCAACTTGAATTTCGACAGGCACAAGGTAATGAGGCTCTCTTATAATTCGCAAATTTGGAGTTACTAGCACGAGGATTGGTCCAAGGAGTCCTGTCCTTGACCTGCGAACATCGCTCTTATACAAAGGATCTAGGCGAGGAAATAGATCTATTGTGGCCCAGTTTTTGAAAGCCAAAGGGCTCCAAAAACTCGGTCTATGAGAGGGCCCGCACTTCCGCATTCTAGAGTCGGGAGGGAAATAAACAGATTAGATTTTGTTCTTGTTTTGAGCACATTATCATCAACACCAAATAAAATAATGGTCCCTGATGGGCTTTCTTCCTGTTTATTTTTTAGTAATGGTGGGCAGTGCCAGCTGACAGGATAGTGAATAGCGGTTGTTCACACAGAATTTTCAATTTGCTTCTGCGCCGAGCCCCTGGAAGAGGTTTTTTCCAACGTACGTTGGAGAAAACTTGGGGCTTTGATTTTTGAAGATATTGGGAGGTGCAGAGAGGTCCTTCGAGAGCTTCTAGTTCTATTATGGAAAAATATTCAAGCAAATTGTTTGGGACAAAATATTGCATGAATACAGAATAATTGAAAAATCTCTGGATTTCTGCTGAATATCTGAGATTTTTTGAAGATTTTTATGGGATTTCTATGGACTTTGGAGGACTACGAGATTTTGAAGAATTTCCATGGATTTTTGGAGATTCCTGTGAGAATTTGTGACTTCGAGTAATCCATAATCCCGACGCTATGAGCTTTCGAGGCCAACAAATAAGATTGTTGGCAAAAAAATCACATGATACCTAAATGTGACAGTTTTTTTTTGTACAAGGAATTATTTCTGATTTGAATGATTTTTTGATTGGCATTAGAAGTTTATTTTTATTTATTTTTATTTATTTAATCGACTTATTTAACAAGGCGACATTCAGCTAGCTGCTCTACCATGCAACCTCGGGAACAGCACAAAATATCCATGGATGTGGTGGGATTCGAACCCACACAGCGCAGCGCGAGTGGCTCAGTTTGCCATCACCTATACCACTCGGCCACGACCGCTCCAGCTCCAGTTCAGCTGGTTATTTGGCAGCAACATCAATAACTTATTTTCAAGAGCTGTATTGTGCATAAATTCCATAATCACATAAATGGCAGCCAAATATGTAGGTTGAATAAGATTTCAAATGAAATTTCACATCTTCATAAGTTACACGTAATTTAACATTACTATGCGAGACCTATACCATTACCCCTTTTATCACATCGCAGATGGTTAGAAAGTTTCAAATTTGAACGAAATCTGTTTGGTGTCCGGAAAACTTAGCGGTTTGCGGATTGATTAAAATGCTAAAGGTCGGCGGCTTGACGGGGACAAAGGTGCAAGAAAGCTCATTGTAGCTAGTTTCTTAGTTTACGAACTTGATCCGGAGAGATCCGGAACATTTGGAAACTTTGAATATACTTCCAATGTTCTTATTTCCAACTCCTCAAGATAATTGAATAAAACTTCATCATCTGTTACATGGAGTTAGCGTTGGCGGACATTTACGTGACCAAAGTGGCACAAGAGACAGTTCGATGCTGCTTCCGAGGCCGATTCCGCCCTGTTTTAACTGTAGAAAAGTCGGACATCTGCGACGCGACTGCAGACAACGATTCAATTCAGCCGACCGTTCCAGGCTGGAACGGGAGAGTGTTGACACAGTTTTGTCGATGAAAAAATCCGCTTGTAGCCTCTTACTTGATGGAAAGCTCGATGGGTGCAACTGCGAAAGGTCTATCAGGCACCACAAACTTTTTTAAATTGGATATTTTCCCCGAAGATATACTTGCTTGAAATTGAAGCCAATTTCAGTCTATCCGCAACTTTTGACGAGCAGTTTATTCTAGAGATCTTCAAAAACTCTCGTAGAAATCTTTACGAAGTCCTAAATTATTGAAAATAGACTAAGTCGAAAGAGGAAATAAAAATTAGTTGAAAGAAAATTTCCAGAAATCTCGTAGAAATATCTATAAGTTCTCAAAAATTTTTCAGAAATATTCAGAAATCTGTAATGAACCGTGAAGATCTTCAGAAATCACGAATAATATTGAAGAAATTTGTAGAACTCCCCAAAACCTTAAATCCTTAGAAATCTCGTAGAAATTTGCTAGAGATCCCTGGGAGTCTTTGAAAATTCCATCGAAATCTTGAAAACCCTAGCAGTTCCATACAAATCCTAATTCTGCCCGTAAAAATCTTGAAGACAATAGAAATCATATACTTGCACATCTTCAATCTCACAATTCCCTACACATTTTCAGAAATCCTTCAAAATCCCTAGTAACCCCGCCAAAATCTCGAGATGTCCCTAAAAATCTTGTTGGAATTTCCAGAAATCCCTACAAATTCCGTAGAAAAATTCAGAAATTTGTAGAAATTGTTCAAAAATCTCTTGGGAATCTTCAGAAATCCGTAGAAATGTAATACAAATCTTCATGAATTCCTAGAAACCTCGTAGAAAACAATTGAGACATTGATAGAAATTTTTGGGAATCCTCAACAATTTTTGAAAACTCCTACGAAACGTCGTGGGCATTTTCAGAAATCCCTGGAAGTAACGTAGAAATTTGTAAAAATCTATAGACATTCCTAGAAATCATTGGAAATTGAAATCCCAGACGAATCGTTGAAAACCCCTGACGAATCGTTGAAAATCCCTAGATATCCTGTATGAATCTTGAAAAATCCTAAGACGTTTTTGGAAATGTCGTAGAAATAACTAGAAATTCCATAAAAATCCATAGATGTTCCGTGTAATCTTCAGAACTGCTTGGAAAACCTCAGAAATTCTTGGATATATCATAGAAGCCTTTTCGTGATCCCCAGAAACCGTAGAATTATTAGAGGATCCTCGAGGGATTGATTTCCCGAGAAAAAAGTGTACACAAGAATTCTGACATCCGGAATTCCGGTGATTTCCGGTGATTCCCAAGAGAACTACGGGAATTCCGCGGATTTCCAAAAGAATTCCGGTGACTTCCGAAAGACTTCCAGGTATTCAGGTGACTTCTGATTTTTTTTTTGAATTCCGATAATGTGATTTCCGGAAGAATTCTGGGAATTCCGGTGATTTCTGAAAGACTTAATGACTACAAAATGTCGTGGGCATTTTCAGAAATCCTTGGAAATCCCGTAGAAATTTGTAAGAATTTATAGAAATTCTTAGAAATCATTGGAAATTGAAATCCCGGACGAATCGTTGAAAATCCCCAGATAGCCTGTACCTATTAATCTTGAAAAATCCTAAGACGTTTTTGAAAATCTCGTAAAAATATCTAGAAATTCCATAAAAATCCATAGATATTCCGTACAATCTTCAGAACTGCTTAGAAATCCTCAGAAATCCTTGGATATGTCATAGAAGCCTTTTCGTGATCCCCAGAAACCGTTGAATTATTCAAGGATCCTCGAGGGATTGATTCCCGAGAAAAAAATGTACACAAGAATTCTGACTTCCGGAATTCCGGTGAATTACGAAAGGATTCCGGGAATTCCGGGAATTCCGGGAATTCCGGTGATTTCCAAGAGAACTCCGGGAATTCCGCGGATTTTCAAAAGAATTCCGGTGATTTCCGAAAAATTTCCGGGAATTCCGGTGATTTCCGAAAGACTTTCAGGTATTCAGGTGACTTCTGTTTTTTTTTGGGAATTCCGGTGATGTGATTTCCGGAAGAATTCTGGGAATTCCGGTGATTTCCGAAATATTTCTGGGAATTCCGGTAATTTCCGAAAGACTTGATCATTCCGGAGATTTCCGAAAGACTTTTGGGAATCTCGGTGATTTCTGAACGACTTCGTGACTACAAAATGTCGTGGGCATTTTCAGAAATCCCTGGAAATCCCGTAGAAATTTGTAAGAATTTATAGAAATTCTTAGAAATCATTGGAAATTGAAATCCCGGACGAATCGTTGAAAATCCCTAGATATCCTGTATGATTCTTGAAAAATCCTAAGACGTTTTTGGAAATGTCGTAGAAATATCTAAAAATTCCATAAAAATCCATAGATATTCCGTGCAACCTTCAGAACTGCTTGGAAATCCTCAGAAATCCTTGGATATATCATAGAAGCCTTTTCGTGATCCCCAGAAGCCGTAGAATTTTTAGAGGATCCTCGAGGGATTGATTTCCCGAGAAAAAAGTGTACACAAGAATTCTGACTTCCGGAATTCCGGTGATTTCCAAGAGAACTCCGGGAATTCCGTTGATTTACAAAAGAGTCCCGGTGACTTCCGAGAGATTTCCGGGAATTCCGGTGATTTCCGAAAGACTTCCAGGTATTCAGGTGACTTCTGATTTTTTTTCGGGGGAATTCCGGTGATGTGATTCCCGGAAGAATTCTGGGAATTCCGGTGATTTCCGAAAGACTTCCGGGAATTACGGTGATTTCTAAAAGACTTCATGACTACAAAATGTCGTGGTCATTTTCAGAAATCCCTGGAAATCCCGTAGAAATTTGAAAAAATTTATAGAAATTCTTAGAAATCATTGGAAATTGAAATCCCGGACGAATCGTTGGAAATCCCTAGATATTTTGTATGCATCTTAAAAAATCCTAAGACGTTTTTGGAAATCTCTTAAAAATATCTAGAAATTTCATAAAAATTTACAAATATTCCGTACAGTCTCCAGAACTGCTTAGAAATCCTCAGAAATTCTTGAATATTCATAGAAGCCTTTTTGTGATCCCTAGAAACCGTAGAATTATTAGAGGATCCTCAAGGGGTTGATTTCCCGAGAAAAAATTGTACACAAGAATTCTGACTGCCGGAATTCCGGTGATTTCCGGAAGGATTCCGAAAATTCCGGTAATTTGCAAGAGAATTCCGGGAATTCCGAGGTATTCCGGTGCTTCTGTTTTTTTTTTTGGGAATTCCGGTGATGTGATTTCCTGGAAGAATTCTAGGAATTCCGGTGATTTCTGAAATATTTCCGGGAATTCCGGTGATTTCCAAAAAATTTGGAATTCCGGTGATTTTTGTAAGACTTCCGGGAATCCTGGTGATTTCTAAAAGACTTCGTGACTACAAAATGTGGTCATTTCCAGAAATCCCTGGAAATCCCGTAGAAATTTGTAAAAATTCATAGAAATTCTTTGAAATCATTGGAAATTAATATCCCGGACGAATCGTTGAAAATCCCTAGATATCCTGTATGAATCTTGAAAAACCCTAAGACGTTTTTGAAAATGTCGTAGAAATATCTAGAAATTCCATAAAAATCCATAGATATTCCGTACAATTTTCAGAACTGCTTAGAAATCCTCAGAAATCCTTGAATATTTTATAGAAGCCTTTTCATGATCCCTATAAACCGTAGAATTATTAAAGGATCCTCGAGAGGTTGATTTCCAGAGAAAAAAGTGTACAGAAGAATTCTGACTCCCGGAATTCCGGTGATTTCCGAAAGGATTCCGGGAATCTCGATGATTTTCAAGAGAATTCCGGGAATTCCGCTGATTTCCAAAATAATTCCGGTGACTTTCGAAAGATTTCCGGGAATTCCGGTGATTTCCGAAAGACTCCCAGGTATTCCGGTGACTTCTGTTTTTTTTTTGGGAATTCCGGTGATGTGATTTCCAGAAGAATTCTGGGAATTCCGGTGATTTCTGCAATATTCCCGGGAATTCCGGTGATTTCCAGAAAAATTGGGAATTCCGGTGATTTTCGAAAGACTTCCGGGAATTACGGTGATTTCTAAAAGACTTCGTGACTACAAAATGTCGTGATCATTTTCAGAAATCCCTGGAAATCCCGTAGAAATTTATAGAAGATCTTTGAAATCATTGGAAATTAAAATCCCGGACGAATCGTTGAAAATCCCTAGATATCCTGTATGAATCTTGAAAAATCCTAAGACGTTTTTGGAAATGTCGTAGAAATATCTAGAAAATCCATAGATATTCCGTACAATCTTCAGAACTGCTTAGAAATCTTCGGAAATCCTTGAATATCTCATAGAAGCCTTTTCGTGATCCCCAGAAACCGTAGAATTATTAGAGTATCCTCGAGGGATTGATTTACCAAGAAAAAAGTGTACACAAGAATTCTGACTTCCGGAATTCCGGTGATTTCCAAGAGAACTCCGGGAATTCCGCGGATTTCCAAAAGAATTCCGGTGACTTCCGAAAGATTTCCGGGAATTCCGGTGATTTCCGAAAGACTTCCAGGTATTCAGGTGACTTCTGATTTTTTTTTGGGGAATTCCGTCGATGTGATTCCCGCAAGAATTCTGAAAATTCCGGTGATTTCCGAAATATTTCCGGGAATTCCGGTGATTTCCGAAAGACTTGGTAACTCCGCTGATTTTCGAAAGACTTTTGGGAATTCCGGTGATTTCTGAAAGACTTCATGACTACAAAATGTCGTAGGCATTTTCAGAAATCCCTGGAAATCCCGTAGAAATTTGTAAAAATTTATAGAAATTCTTAGAAATCATTGGAAATTAAAATCCCGGACGAATCGTTGAAAATCCCTAGATATCCTGTATGCATCTTAAAAAATCCTAAGACGTTTTTGAAAATCTCGTAAAAATATCTAGAAATTTCATAAAAATTTATAAACAATCCGTACAGTCCTCAGAACTGCTTAGAAATCCTCAGAAATCCTTGAATATTTCATAGAAGCCTTTTCGTGATCCCTAGAAACCGTAAAATTATTAGAGGATCCTCGAGAGGTTAATTTCTCGAGAAAAAATTGTACACAAACACAAGAGTTCTGACTTCCGGAATTCTGGTGTTTTCCGAAAGGATTCCGGAAATTCCGGTGATTTCCAAGAGAATTCCAGGAATTCCGAGATATTCCGGTGACTTCTGTTTTTTTTGGGGGGAATTCCGGTGATGTGATTTCCTGAAGAATTCTGAAATATCTCCGGATATCCCGGTGATTTCAAAAAAAATTGAGAATTCCGGTGATTTTTGAAAGACTTCCGGGAATCCCGGTGATTTCTAAAAGATTCGTGACTACAAAATGTCGTGGGCATTTTCAGAAATCCTTGGAAATCCCGTAGAAATTTGTAAAAATTCATAGAAATTCTTTGAAATCATTGGAAATTAAAATCCCGGACGAATCGTTGAAAATCCCTAGATATCCTGTATGAATCTTAAAAAATCCTAAGACGGTTTTGGAAATGTCGTAGAAATATCTAGAAATTTCATAAAAATCCATAGATATTCCGCACAATCTTCAGAACTGCTTATAAATCCTCAGAAATCTTTGAATATCTCATAGAACCTTTTTCGTGACCCCCGAAACCGTAGAATTATTAGAGGATCCTCGAGGGGTTGATCTCCCGAGAAAAAAGTGTACACTTGAATTCTGACTTCCGGAATTCTGGTGATTTCCGAAAGGATTCCGGGAATCCCGGTGATTTCCAAGAGAATTTCGGGAATTCCGCTGATTTACAAAAGAATTCCGGTGTTTTCCGAAAGATTTCCGGGAATTCCAGTGATTTCCGATACACTTCCAGGTATTCCGGTGACTTCCTATTTTTTTTTTTGGAAATTCCGGTGATGTGATTTCCGAAAGATATCTGGGAGCTCCGGTGATTTCTGAAATATTTCCGGGAACTCCGGTGATTTCCGAAAGACTTGGGAATTCCGGTGATTTTCCAAAGACTTCCGGGAATTCCGGTGATTTCCGAGAGATTTCGGGGAATTTCGGTGATTTCCGAAAGAATTCCGGGAGTCCCGGTGATTTCCTAAAGACTTCCGGGAATCCAAAAATGAAATGTACACTGAATTCCGGGGAAATCAACCCCTCGGGGATCCTTGAAAATTATCGGTAACGTTCAGAACCTTCGAAATTCCTAGAATTGTCGTGGAAATCCCTATAAATCCCATAGAAAACTCTAGAAATTCTTATAAATCCTCAGAAGTTCTGTTGAGATCTTCAAAAGTCACTTTTGGAATTTCAAGAATCCTAGGAATATCCCAGAGTTTCTTTGAAAATATTTGGTTCCCCTTGATGTCCCATTTTAGATCACTTTCGCGACTCAATTCGCTACCTCGCTAATTTTTTCTGATTCTTTCCGGAATTTTCCAGAGTTTTTTCAAAACCTTTTTTTTTCTTCAAGTTTTTCGATTTACAATACAGGTGACTTTTGCGATAAAATTTCACGGAACTTCTGCTGAGTTTTTTTCAGCTCTTCTGGATTATTCCAGAGCCCCTTGGAGGTTCCCAAATTTCCCTAAA
Organism: Anaspis maculata; assembly: GCA_949128115.1. NCBI lineage: Eukaryota > Metazoa > Arthropoda > Insecta > Coleoptera > Scraptiidae > Anaspis > Anaspis maculata. The sequence goes on from OX421964.1 coordinate 3,224,697, forward strand.
CTATGGAATTCCCCTCAATGACTCCTAATTTGTACAAAGCAGAAAGCTTCTGCCACTGAATTTTTCGCAGTTACTCTGCTGAGCTCCTCCACAGTTTCTTTGGGTCTTTCGTAAGACTCTCTCAAGTTTCCTCCAGAGTCGAGTCCAGGGCCGCTATTCTTGAATCGTGTGAGAAATTCCCCTGGGAGTTTTATATAATCCGTACTACACTTCTGTAGCGAAAGTTGCCTAAAAACCAACTATTTAAGGTAACATTCGCTACATCAGTGTACTGCAGAATGTATTTTACTCCCAGGGACTTTTCTCACACGATTCAAGAATAGCGGCCCTGAGTATTCAGTTTCCCATAAGACTTCCTCTAACTTCCATAGAATGGTTATTGGGACTGAATTCCCCATAGTTTTCCCTGCTGAGCTGTTCTGGAGTTCCTCTGGATTTTTAGGGACTCCCCTTAGACCTCTCTTCAGAAACTTAGTACCTCTTGAGGTTCTACAGCTTGTACTGATCTACAGCTTGTATTGAATACAATCGGAATTACTTTCGCGACTAAACTCTACGCAGTTTTCCCGCTGAGTTTCTAGTCTTTCAAAAGTTGGGTCTTTTCAGAATTTCTTGGAATTCCCTAGAGTTTCGCTGTCGGGCTTCTCGGGTTTCTTTGGACTCTTTCGGAATTCTTCGAAGCTCCCTCAGAGTACTTTTTTGGACATATTTAGTTTCGGGATCTTCAACGTCTACTATTGCGAACAAATTTTAATCCTCCACTGATTACCTACCTCCAGAGCTCTCCAGAGTTTTCCCGAATTTGTCGTAAAGATCTTCAAACCTGCACGAAAAGTAGTTTTCCGGCTGGATTCGCTAAAGTTCATCTGGGTTTTTTTCCAGAATTTTTTAAAATTCCTCCAAGTTCCCTAGAATATTTTGATTCACATTAAGGCCAACTTGTACTTCAACTTCAACTCTCCCATGTGGCTTCCTCTGACTTGCATTAAAAGGTTATTGGGACTGGATTCTCTATAGTTTCCCCTGCTGAGCTGTTCTAGAGTTTTTCTGGAATTCTAGGGACTTCCCTTAAGACTTCCCTTCAGAAATTTTGTACCTGTTGAAGTTCTACAGCTTGTACTAAAGAGAAATACAATTGGAATTACTTTCGCGACTAAATTCTATGCAGTGCCCCTGCTGAGTTTCTAGTCTTTCAAAAGTTGGGTCTTTTCAATTTTTTTTGGAATTCCCTAGAATTTCGCTGTCGGGCTCCTCAAAGTTTCTTTGGACTCTTTCGGAATTCTTCGAAGTTCCCTCAGAGTACTTTTTTGAACATATTTAGTTTCAGGATCTTCAACGTCTACCAAAGAGATCACTATTGCAAATAAATTTCAATCCTCCACCGAATACCTCCAGAGCTCTCCAGAGTTTTCCCGAATTTGTCGTAAAGATCTTTAAACCTGCACGAAAAGTAGTTTTTCGGCTGGATTCGCTGAAGTTCATCTGGGTTTTTTCCAGAATTTTTTAGAATTCCTTCAAGTTCCTTGGAATATTTTGCTTCACATTGAGGCCAACTTGTACTTCAACTTCAACTTTCCCATGAGGCTTCCTCTGACTTGCTTGAAAAGGTTATTGGGACTGAATTCCCCATAGTTTTCTACGGAAGCGTAGAAGGGCCAGGCTGCGAAACTTTTTACGGACAAAGTCGAGTTTCAAAGTCGACCCGGTCGAGTTCCAAACTCGACTTTCTGCGTAAAGTCGAGTTTCAAAGTCGACCGGGTCGAGTTTCAAACTCGACTTTCTGCGTAAAGTCGAGTTTCAAAGTCGACCGGGTCGAGTTTCAAACTCGACTTTCTGCGTAAAGTCGAGTTTCAAAGTCGACCGGGTCGAGTTTCAAAGTCGACCCGGTCGAGTTCCAAACTCGACTTTCTGCGTAAAGTCGAGTTTCAAAGTCGACCGGGTCGAGTTTCAAAGTCGACCCGGTCGAGTTTCAAACTCGACTTTCTGCGTAAAGTCGAGTTTCAAAGTCGACCGGGTCGAGTTTCAAAGTCGACCCGGTCGAGTTTCAAACTCGACTTTCTGCGTAAAGTCGAGTTTCAAAGTCGACCCGGTCGAGTTTCAAACTCGACTTTCTGCGTAAAGTCGAGTTTCAAAGTCGACCCGGTCGAGTTTCAAAGTCGACCCGGTCGAGTTCCAAACTCGACTTTCTGCGTAAAGTCGAGTTTCAAAGTCGACCCGGTCGAGTTTCAAAGTCGACCCGGTCGAGTTTCAAAGTCGACCCGGTCGAGTTCCAAACTCGACTTTCTGCGTAAAGTCGAGTTTCAAAGTCGACCGGGTCGAGTTTCAAACTCGACTTTCTGCGTAAAGTCGAGTTTCAAAGTCGACCCGGTCGAGTTTCAAAGTCGACCCGGTCGAGTTCCAAACTCGACTTTCTGCGTAAAGTCGAGTTTCAAAGTCGACCCGGTCGAGTTTCAAAGTCGACCCGGACGTAAACTGCTCGTCATAAGTTCAGGAATATCTCAGGTAAAAAATATCCGATTTGGAAAAAGTTGATGACCCCTGAAAGAGCTTATTACCCTTGACTGCAGGACGCTTATCGAATTATGTCATAACTGACTTAGTTCATTATATACAGGATGCTAAAGAAGGGAGTGACAAAAGGATTGATTTTTCAAGCCGTGTAACTTTTCAGCGTATTTTCGCGAGGAAAAACTTCTTCCAATGAATAGCTGATATCCCCAAGGATAGCCAATATAGGCATTACTTTTTCATCCATACATGATTATCATTATTATTATCAAAAAATTAATATTTCCTGTTCACTTCAAAGAAGTTGAACTCCTCCTAGGGGAATGAAGCTAGAGCCCTGGAACTTTTTCCGATGGATAGTCTGAGTCGTCAGGGTTTGGTTTATACCCCATGGATGACGTAGTCGTATTCGTGCAATATTGGACAATTTCAAAATTGTCCGGACAAATATCATGTTGACCGGGCACATAAGGACAATTGACCGGGTATATTTAGACACTTTTTAGAATGTCTTACATCACTTCCTCCCATCAATTGAAAGAGATCAATTTGAAAAAATTGCACATCATGCTTGAAGCTTGAATGGCCAGTAATGTGTCAGATTAAAACCGAAACAAGATGGAGACGGAAGCGTGAAATCACAGAATGGCGTGAAATTCAGCTTGAAAATTAGAATGTTACTGCAAAACAAGATTAAGTTCGAAGTTTCATGAAAATCATTCCCCTAATAAAGAGACTTCGACTATTTACACAGCATACTAACAACCAAGATGGCGACGGAATCATGTAATTCAGCCTGAAAATATAAGAATGATCGTACGAAACAAGGGTAAGTTCCAAGTTCCACGAAAATCGTTCCACAAATGAGAAATTTCAGTATAGCGGCCAAGATGGCAGCGGAATTATGAAACTCAGGTTGGGAAGAAGAATGTTTATATAAGACAAATGTAAGTTCCAAGTTTCATGACAATCGTTCCACTAATAAGAGATTTCGGAGGCAATCCCAATATGGCGGCCAAGGAGTTCCACGCAAATCGTTATTCTAATAAGAAATTTCAAAATGGTGAGCTAGATGGCACCACAACCATCAGGTCAAATCTGCTCATTGGTCACCCTTAAGGACCTAATAAGCTATCTATCGGAAAAACTTCCAGGGCTCTAGCTTCATTCCCTTAGAAAGAATTCAACTTCTTTGAAGTGCACAGTAAATCTTTGTTTTCTGATGATGATGATGATAATAATAATAATGATACATAATGGATGGATAAAAAAATATTGCCTATTGGCTTCCTTTGAAGGTATAAGCCATTAACTGGAAAAAGTTTATTCTCACAAAAATACGTTGAAAATTTACACGGCTTCAAAAATCAACCCTTATGTCACTCCTTTCTTTGGCATCCTATATAGAAGCTGCCCTAGTACGTTGTCGGTGTATTTTCGGGACACCCTGATAATGCATGAAGTCAGTTATGACTAGAGAGCGGATTTATAATTTTTTACATCTTCTATTCGCTAAGTTAGATGCAACTGTCGACTTGCAGCTTGACGTTTCCATCTATAAGGAACCTAAATACCAAGTTTTATTTCGCATATAATTTATTATTTTGAGTTTTTACTGCAGACAAATTGATGGTCCATATAGTCGCATATAGCCGCATATTTAGTCCATATTTTTGCATATAACTGAATATTTGTCAGTATCTTGGCCATTTTATCTTGATGTGCCAAAAAAAATCACGATTTTTCCATTTTAAGAAAAAAATAAAAATTTTCGAGAATTTTTTTTTTACTTCGATGGTCAGAGTTGGTTGGTTGGTTTTACATGTAAATGTTGAAATTTTCAATATTTTTTTAGCTTATATCACATATTTACTCGCATATATTGCTTTATTTGAACATTTTTACCGCATATTTTGACAGTTTTTAAGCGCATATAAACTACATATTCCGAGCTTTTTTACCGCATATAAATCCGCTCCCTAGTTATGACCTAAAGGTGCGTTCAGTCAGTTTATTTAGACGCAAGTTTTAATTTTAGTCGCAAGCGCAGCGACGCCCATTGGCTCTCATATGAACCAGCCTCCTCAGAACAGCTAATAGACGATGCAGCGCTTACGGCTAAAATTAAAACTTGTGACTAAATAAGCTGACTGAACGCACCTCAAGTCAACATAATCGTCCTGCAGCCAAAAGTAAGCTCTTTCAGGGGTCACAACTTTTTCCAAATCGGATATTTTTCCCCAGAGATATCCTTACTTGAAATTGGAGCAAATTTTGAGATATCCTCAACTTATGACGAGCAGTTTATGACCGGGTCGACTTTGAAACTCGACCGGGTCGACTTTGGAACTCGACTTTACACAGAAAGTCGAGTTTGAAACTCGACCGGGTCGACTTTGAAACTCGACCGGGTCGAGTTTGAAACTCGACTTTACGCAGAAAGTCGAGTTTGAAACTCGACCGGGTCGACTTTGGAACTCGACCGGGTCGACTTTGAAACTCGACCGGGTCGACTTTGGAACTCGACCGGGTCGACTTTGAAACTCGACCGGGTCGACTTTGAAACTCGACTTTGCGCAGAAAGTCGAGTTTGAAACTCGACCGGGTCGACTTTGGAACTCGACTTTGTGTCCGTAAAAAGATTTGCAGCTTGGCCCTTCTACGCTTCCGTAGTTTTCCCTGCTGAGCTGTTCTAGAGTTCCTCTGGATTTTTAGGGACTCCCCTTAGACTTATCTTCAGAAATTTAGTACCTCTTGAGGTTCTACAGCTTGTACTGAACACAATCGGAATTACTTTCGCGACTAAAGTCTACGCAGCTCCCCCGCTGAGTTTATAGTCTTTCAAAAGTTGGGTCTTTTCAGAATTTCTTGGAATTCCCTAGAGATCCGCTGCCGGGCTCCTCATGGACTCTTTCGGAATTCTTCGAAGTTCCCCCAGAGTACTTTTTTGGACATACTTAGTTCCAGAATCTTCAACGTCTAGGTACTATTGCGGATAAATCTCAATCCTCCAACGCGTACCTCCAGAGTTCCCCAGACTTTTCCCGAATTTGTCGTAAAGATCTTCAAACCTGCACGAAAAGTAGCTCTTCCGGCTGGATTTGCTGAAGTTCATCTGGGTTTTTTTTTCCAGAATTTTTCAGAGTTCTTCAAAGTTTCCCTAGAATATTCTGATTCACATTGAGGCTCTCCAACTTGTACTAAAGAGGTGACTGCAACTGAATTCTCCGCATCTTTTCATCTGCTGAGCTCCTCCAGAGTTCTTTTGGGCTTTGCAGGAGCTCTTCGGAGTTACCAAGAGCTTCCATGAAATGTTTAATTTCACTTAAATCACTTTTCACTGATAATTTTCGTACTGTCAAACTAGATCGGGAAGCGTTTCAGTGCTTGAAAAACGAGCGGATGCCTACTAGGGCAATGAAAAAATAATCATAAATAAAGCGCCAATTTTGAAAAAGATCACCTCTCTATAGAACCGGTCAAAAAAAGCTCGTCTGCTATCCGAATTCATCCGACCTTCAAGCCTAGCTTTCCCACTAACTCAAGGCTGAACCGGCGGTCCATCATGCAGTAAAAAGAATGCTTTCCATGCGAACTCCGGACATCGGAATAAGCGGCCAAGTTTTTCCTTCGCACACTCATCCCATCCCACACCGGGCGCGTTTTGTCCCGACGATCCTCTCTTTCTCAAAGGCCGGATTTATTTATCGATGTTGATGCCGTAAATCCTCTTGAAGAATCACAGCCGCATCGCATAGTGGGGCTTTATTAGAAGAAGTTAAGCAGATCCGACGAAAACAAACGCATACCGCACGGTGAGGACACCAGACCGAAATCAATAGTTTTGGCCGAGCATTGTAACCGTGCCAGAGAATATTTTCCGGCAGTATACAGGACGATTTCGAAATCCAAGGACAAAAGCCGAAACATTTATGCGGAACCCGCATTTCAGAGAGTCACTCTGTATGAAAACCTGCTCTCTCTCTCTCTCCGTGATTGATTTGTCAAACGTTATCAGCGGCCTCAAACCGCGCTGGCTTTATTCATTCTTTCAGCCATCCATCATTCAAATTAGGACGATTTTCCGCTTTTCCTTCCATTCTTTGAATAGTTTGTTTGCAGCTTTCGCCCGGGGAAATCGCGTTTTATCGCAAGGGCGGAAAGGCCAGGCCGGGCCAGACGAGGTTAATTCCATTGTTTGTCCTCCGCTGAAGAGCCGAACAACAAGGATTTTTCGGCTAAGTGCATCATCATCTAGAATTTGAGAACCGCAGTCGATGAGCTTTGAGCTTTTCTGTACAACATGAGCTTTCACAAACGCACGGAATTGGATAATTAAGGCTGGGTATGTTTACGTAATTCAGGTCAAAGAGGGGCTTATCTTTCGATATTGAAAGTTCTGATGCGTACAAAGCTTGATGCTAGTTTAATAGGCTTGCTTTTAGAGCGGCGTGTTATTTTTGAATTTGTATAAGCAGTGAAGGATGGAATAAGCTGCGCTTTTTGTATCAAACTCGTGAGTGAAACAGGCGTGGGTGTTCCCAGAGACAAACGAAGCGAAGAGATCACATTCACTCTTATTCTTTATGTGCCATTGAAAATGTTTAATATTGAAAATGGGATTTTCAAGAGCCGAAATTTACTGGTTCAGTAAGCAAGTACCTACCTACTTTGTCAGTTCAAGCACAGGCAGATGAAATCCCTGCTCAATACACTCACCCAATAATACCCAATTTAACCAATGCTCCCGTACCTACTTATTGAAATGAACTGAAAAATGTAAAATTGAAAATTTGATTCGGCGATTGAATTGAATGGAGAATAAAGGCCTGCAGCTCAGACTGTAAAAGTAGCTTAGAAACCGAAAAACCGGCAAGTTCATTTCAACTTTTTCTAACCAACTTTATCCGAAAGTACATCATGTGAGAACATTCCAGCCAAAAGTTCTCCAAAATTCTCTTGGCGGTACATCCTCAAAAGGCCCCTTGAAGACGACCAGAAATCAAATTTATCGTGCGCCGCGGCCGTTTTTTCTGTTTTACGGGTAAACTATGATAGGTAGGAGAAAGTTTTCAGGCACGAAGTTTTAGAGGATAAAATTCCCATATAGCACAAGTACATCCAATGGACGTCCATAGGCTATCCTGAAATGGACATACGGAGATCCATTGGACGTCCATAAAAGGTCCATTGGATGTCTTATGGACAGCTTATGGACGTCCATTTGGCACTAAGTTGTACGTCCCTAAAACGTCCCTCATGGGATGTCCATAAGATGACCATTTGTGATAAATTTGGACATTCAAAAGACGTTTCTCAAAAAAAAGCGTTTCAATCATTGAAAATATTTATTCTTAAAAAAAATTAAAGTTTCAAATAACAATAAAGCAAACCAGCATAGCTTGAGTTGTTGTTGCCTTCGGCACAGCTTGACTTGCTGACGATTCTGGCATAGCTTGGTTGTTGATGCTTTCAACATAACTTGGCTTGTTGTTGTTGTTGGAGCTTCTGGGATAGCTTGATTGTCTAAAGCTACTGGAATAGGTCTCGGACTCTAGGGTAGAACATGCGCTGCTTAATAATGAATGTTTGTTGATCCCTAGCCTAGGGATGGCTACTCCCCTTCAAGTCGTTTCGGAAACCTGAAACGATTCTTTTGTAATAAATAAAAAATGGAATAAAAACATCGGAATCGTACCCGTAAGGTTATGTCGGGTTTTTCCGTTTGTCGAAATGTTTGCAACTGGGCACAGAACAGGACGGCATTGTCAATTTTCAATAAACGAGCCTAGTACGTAGCTTAGAAAGTCCATAGCTTAGAATGTCCATAGCTTAGAAAATCCTTAGCTTAGAATGGTCCGTAGCTTAGAAAGTCTATAGCTTAGAATGTTCTTAGCTTAGAAAGTTCTTAGCTTAGAATGGTCCGTAGCTTAGAAAGCTCACAGCTTAGAATGGCTCGTAGCTTAGAATGTCCATAGCTTAGAAAGTTCATAGTTTAGAAAATTCATAGGTAAGAATGTTCTTAGTTTAGAAGGTTCTTAGCTTAGAATGGTTCGTAGCTTAGAATGTCCATAGCGTCCAGACTACTGAAGATGACGTTTCATCTAGACAGATTGGTGTGCAAAATTGTTGAGAAAGTAAACAATCTCATTGCTAGGTATTCCGATTGCGGGTCCACAAAAAAAAAACTACTGAACCTGACGACATCCATGTACACAGCTCGGTGTGCCAAATTGCTGAGAACTTTTGAGAATTTCAGTTTCTAGTATACCCACTCTGTGCGCGCAAGTTTCCATCGGATTCTAAGCTATGAACTTTTTAGCTACGGATCATTCGAAGATATGATCTTTCTAAACAGACATATCCACGCAGTCAACATTTTAAGCTACGAACTAATCTGAGGTGCGAATTTCCCAGGCTGCGACCCATTCTAAGCTATGGACCATTCTAAGCTAAGAACCTTCTAAGCTAAGAACATTCTAACCTATGCATTTTCTAAGCTATGAACTTTCTAAGCAGTGAACATTCTAAGCTACGAACCATTCTAAGCTGTGAGCTTTCTAAACTATGGACCATTCTAAGCTAAGAACTTTCTAAGCTACGAACATTCTAAGCTATGGACTTTCTAAGCAACGGATCGTCCCCCAATAAACACTATAAAGTCTTCTTAGTCAAAAAATCACTGGAAAGCACGGAGAAAACTTTGCACAAAGAAATGCGGGTTTGAGGAAAACGACGCGACGCTATCACAGTGACAGTACTGATAGTTCGATAGTTGTGACACTGAGTGACACTCAGGGATGACAAGTATTCGCAGCTCTGCCAACCGACAAGAATTGAAGTTACTAGAAGGAGTAAAAGATACTGTTGATGTACGTAAATTATGTTAATTAAGAAAAATGGCTTTTCTTCCAAATTACCGCAATAATAATGATAATAATATGATATTAGGCCCGGTGGCCTAATTTTTGAATTGTGAGTTAACTTTCAACTTGTTTTTGTTGCTGAAAAATTATAGCTGTAGGTACCTTGTCACATATTTTCACACTTTTTTTTATGGCAATGGACTCTATATGTTTAGATGTTGAAAATGAAGAACGTCCATCAAGTGGTCCATGAAAGACGTCCATGGGTCGTCGTTTCTGTACATCCATAGAATGTTCCCTGAATGGATGTCTTATGGATGTCCAAATCAAGTCCATGGACATGAGGACTTGATATGTACTTGAAATGGACGTCCATAAGATATCCTGTGCTATATGGGCTATCTACAAAAATGTCTGCGGTAGCATAGGGCTTCCATCTTTAGTTTAGCCGTCAGAGCGTCTCAAAGTTGAACGACATGAATTGCTATTTTGCTTTCGTGCGGGTTTTGACACAGAGTTACACCATATGAAGCTGACACGGTGCCCGTTATAATTGTGATATGCTTTTTTGCTGTGGTCATAGATAAGGTCCCAACAAAGTTTTACAGAAAAAAGGCTACTTGAAAATTCGTGCAGGAACGCGAGGTGGCGGTCCCAAAGATGGACACGTTCGATCTCTTGAAATCGTTGGTTTATCGGCTTGTGGTTGTTCGATCACAATAATTCTTTTTTCACCCGAAAGTGTTTTTCAAGCTGAAGTGTTTTCACCGTACTGTTTCCTTCCTGCACAATAGTGCCCGTGGTTCGCATAAAGATACCGCATTTAATGATTAAAGCAAGTCATTTTGTACAGTTATTCTTAAGACCTATTTGAACGATTTGGCCTGTAGGTCCTGAAAAAATTTCGATGCGGGTCCAAATTTGGGGGGGGGGGGGAGAAGTAAAAATAGGGAAAGATCTTAAAAATAATTCCTTGAGCTACAAATAGGTTTTTGATGTCGATACAGAGCTACTTTTCTCTAATTAGTATGACTCAAGTACCCACCTCACGATGCCGCCACCGGAAGTCGAAGAATAGGCGCCATTTTGGAAAATAAATAAGTGAAATTCAGAAACCAAGAAAAGGTCTTGTGTGAGGTGTCTTTTCCAACGTTTTCTGGGTTGCTGAGTACGATTATGATAGGTAAAATACGATTTATGCTACGGGGTTGAAGAAACTAAAACTACCTATGATCATTTGCCCTTAGCGAGTGACTATAAATTTGGCATTTTTTATTGGTTAATATTTTATTGGTATTTATCAACATTTTGTCTTGATTTAACCCATATTTCACCAATGACTACTGAACTACCAATGAACTAGGTTCTCGATTTTTTTTCGAAAACCCCGATTAACATTTTAGAGATCTCAACTAGATGAGGTCATTTGCAAAGCTCCAAACATTACTTTCAAACAGCTAACTATTGAAAATTGAGACTTTTCTTTTTCAAAATTTGGGTCATAAATCATTGAAAATTCGAGGTCCTTGCGAGCTCGTGTATGATCCCATTTTGTGAATAACATTTAGGATAAAATGAAAATTTGATTCCTGAATGATGATAACATCGGATGTAGAATAATGAAGCCGTTTATGAAATTTGATTATTTTTATGAAAATCTAAAAGAAAGCTGCATAAAATTGGATGGTGCGTATACGTATACGTATATGGTAAAATTGTAATTGTAATTATTGTAATTGTGTTTATTGTTTTTTAAATACATTTGTATTATAAACAAAGTAAAGTGGGGCAAAATGTGAAGTAAAACAAATTTAAATTAGACATATTCTAGAATTAATAAAATGAAATCAGGAGAATGAATTGATACAAAATAAAATAAAATAAAAGAAAACATAAACTGAAAAAGCAACAACGAACTAAATCTGCAAAGCTCAGAATGTGATACCATGGTATCAAAGAAAAACAGCCTCAGCAAGTGCCAAGCCCCCAGGGGTGAAAAAAGAACGGAGATCTCGACAAATACGCATTACCACTTATTCATTTAGAGCAAACGATCGAAGCTTCATTGCTTCACCCATGAACCTGAAAACTGCGCAAGCGCCGGAGTAATTCAGATCGCGGAGCAGCAGGTGGTCTTCACCAGGTAAGTGAGACAATCTCCGTCTCAGGCCTCTGTACATGGAACACTCAAATAAAATGTGATTGATGCTTTCGGTCTTTTGTAGGTTACATATTGAGCATAACTCATTTTTCACTCTGTAACTCATACCGTTCACAAAAATACTCATGCCGAGAGAGTTCACCGTTCTCAGTTGAGTTATACATCTTCTATAACTCAGAGGTATATGTAACTTGAGCAGATCACCCACCATATCCGGTCGACCCTCCGGTAATAAATGTTTATAAAATCACAGTGTTGACTCAGCAAAATCCTATCCCAGTCCTCTCTTTTCAAAATCAAATCACACTTGTCTATGATTCCAGCGATATCCTGCCGCGAGACCGCGTACCCGGGCAGGTCTGTATCAGAACGATTTCTCAGTAACTCACACAGTTGGCTATATAGTCCAGTAAAATGAGGCGATTTTTAGGCCAAAGTTGGAACAAATTAGGGGCAGGATGAAAAAAATATGACGATGTAGAGAATGAAAAACTGAATAAAGAAAACTAAACTTCCATTTCCAGTCATCCCGGGAACCATGGAAAAAAAATGGAGAAAATGGAAAAACATGCGTCACGATCTTTCTTTTGAAACGGTGAGAGAACGGTGAAAGATGTGTAAAAACTGTCAGGGACAAAGTTGTAGGGAATTCAATAATCTACAAAAAAGTCCCTGGAGGCATATGTCTAACTTCTTTGGTTTAGCCGTTTATCGCAGTCAAAGTTGCGCGCCGGTCTAGTGAAGTGGAAAAACTGTCCGCGTGACCTTCCTTCTTGGATGCTGTGAGAACGACAAGAGATATCAAAAAATTGTGAGCGACAAAGTTGTAGAGAATTGAATGCTTCACTAGAAAATCTTCAAGGCCAATTATTATCACTTCTAGTTCAGCCGTGAACCACGTTCGAAGTTGCGTGACAATCCTGTTGATAAAGTGGTTCTTCTGGAAAACTTACAAAAACCCTAAACTCGATGAAAAAACTATGACAATGTAGAGGATAAAAAACTGGATCTAAAAAACCAAAGTTTCATTTCACACCGTTTTGGGGAATCTAAGAAAAAAAAAAAAAAAGTTGGAAAATAGTGATTTGCACTCCCAGCTTCCTCATTGAATACTGAAATAAACGTAATAAATATGGAAAATCTGAACAAACTAGCTTGTAGAGGATTAAATCATCTATAGAAAATGCCGTGATGACATGTATGCATCTTTGTCGACTTAGCTGCGGAGCGCTATCAAAGTTGGGGTACATGACTAGTGACGCGTCGCATATGTAGTCAAACTGGCACGACGGACGTTGCGGTCATTGTTCAATTGAACATGATTGGATGATTTAAAAAAATTGCGTGCTTTGTTGAACGTCTGGTAACTATTGTTGGAAATGTAACTCCGCGGATGAACGCTTTGTTGTGTATAAAGTTTCTTGTTTGGCAAAATTGAAGTCGTGAGTGTCACTGTACTATTTTCGTCATGTTTTCATTCCAGAAATCTAGGACGAGAGACTAGGTTTCTAGGGAATTTCTGAATTTGTCGTTTCTAATCATATATTTATAAAATCGAAATAGTAGATACGAAAATAGTATCGTGGCACTCAGGCTTAAAACTGAGAAAGTACTCGTATTTTGTAACACAATATGTATAATAATTGAAAAACGTGATTCACGTTAGATAATGAGATGTTTTTTAACTGATTTCTGATGAACAATGATCATTCAACAACAACAACTGTCCACCTGAGCAATGGGGTTGGAAATTAAACATTTCTCTGTTGATGCCTATTAGAACCCAGGATAACGTAGCTCTCGAAAATCTGCTACGGCTGATTTCCTGCAGATGCTTTAAAAACTGCGAGAAGCTTTGTGGGTGCAGAAAAGCTGACCTCAAGTGTACCAAGTTTTGCCACCACTGCCGTGGAACCACCTGTTCTCACGCTTCCTGCATTGTCGTTTCGGAAGACGATGATAATAACTACAATGATAATTCTAACAATAAGTAGCTACCCAGACGTTAAACAAAGTACGCAATTTTTTCAAATCATTTAATCATGTTTTATAATCAATTAAACAATGATCGCAACGTCGTGCCAGTTTCACCACATATGCGACGCGTCACGAGTCATGTACCCCAACTTTGATAGCGCTCCGCAGCTAAGTCGACAAAGATGCATTCATGACATCACGGGATTTTCTATAGATCATTTAATCCTCTACAAGCTAGTTTGTTCAGATTCTCCATATTTATCACGTTTATTTCAGTATTCAATGAGGAAGCTGCGAGTGCAAATCACTATTTTTCAAGTTTTTATTTTTTTTTTCTCAAGTTTCCCGAAACGGTGTGGAATGAAATTTTGGTTTTTTACATCCAGTTTTTCATCCTCTACATTGTCATAGTTTTTTCAACGAGTCTAGGGTTTTTGTAAGTTTTCCAGAAAAACCACTTTATCAACAGGATTGTCGCGCAACTTCAAACGTGGTTCACGGCTAAACTAGAAAAGATAATAATTGGCCATGAAGATTTTCTAGTGAAGCATTCAATTCTCTACAACTTTGTCGCTTACAATTTTTTGATATCTCTTGTCGTTCTCACAGCATCCAAGAAAGAAGGTCACGCGGACAGTTTTTCCACTTCACTAGACCGGCGCGCAACTTTGACTGCAATAAACGACTAAACTGAAGAAGTTAGACATATGCCTCCAGGGACTTTTTTGTAGATTATTGAATTCCTTACAACTTTGTCCCTGACAGTTTTCACACATCTCTCACCGTTCTCTCACCGTTTCAAAAGAAAGATCGCGGCGCATGTTTTTCCATCTTCTCCATTTTTTTTCCATGGTTCCCGGGATGACTGAAAATGAAACTTTGGTTTCTCTTATTTAGTTTTTCATTCTCTACATCGCTATATTTTTTTCATCCTGCCCCTAATTTGTTCCAAGTTAAATCCTTATTTTACTGGACTAATACCAGTTATACCTGGAACTATTCGTAGAGGAACCATGCAGGGAGACCAGTCTATCCAGAGCAATCCTGGGATATCTTTGATCTGACATATTCGAAATTCCATTAATGAACGTTAGCGCTTGTTTGATGAATATAAGAACATTGCTTGGCAAGGAAGTTTCAGTTCTCAAGACATATCCCGGAGTCGAATTATGCAAATATAAGAGATTCTTAACAAAGCTATTTTGAACGGACTCCAGTCTCCCTGCATTTCCAAGACCCCAGATACAACCACCGTAGGTGAATGACGGTATTACTACCGATTCAAACAATTTCATAATAGCCATTCATGTATTTTGGCCGAATTGATGACATTTATTAGTGAGGCCGAAGCCAGTTTGGCCTTCTGTGTTCTATGTTTAAACGCTTCATTAAACAGACCAGTGTTTTGGAATTTGATTCCCAGATATTCATAGCTCTTAACAATTTTAATCTTTGAGTTATCACCAATGGTAAAATCCACTACCTGAATGCCGAACTTGTGTTCAGCAATGAACTCTCACTGTATGATGGCGATATAAGACGAACGTGACTATACATTGAAATTTTTTGCTTTTTCTAGAAGACCGTCAATAAAATCAGCCAATGAAAATTTTTGTGACCAAATGGCCTAACGGTGTATCGTTTAGTGGGTGGGTATAAACTATACAGGGTGTCCCATAATTAGCGTGCAATACTTCACCAGCAGATTTTACGCCTGAAGATCATGAACATAAGTCGAAAAATGCTTTATAAGCGAGCTACAGCCCTCTAAAAGTAATACCCTGAAGATGGTTTTTATTTAATATTTTCGAAACTGTTGACAGCAGTATCAAGAAATTTCGCACATTGGCCAATCTTTTGATGCCTAATAATATGCAATGATAATAATTTCAAAATTCTATCCAGAAATGGGTCAGACTGTGGGGGGTGGGGGGTAAAATCGCCCCAACTTTTTCATGTGTCGTTTTTTTTTGCAACTTTAGCATGAAGTTATGAAACGTCGAAGCATTTTGCATGAAAAAGGTCCTCCTGTTCAACTCCGATAGGAAGCACCGTTCTCGAGTAAAATCGATTCGAAAATTACCTTACTTGTCATAAAAATTCATAATGAAATTACAAAAAGGAAAAAATTGAGTTTAGGCCATGGAACACGACTACTATGTTTGAGGAAAAATGATTAAAACAGCGTGACAGATTCATGAAATAAGTGACAGTGTGAGTGTGTTTGAAACTTGTGTTAAGGAGGTTTCTGATGCGACTAAAAAAGTTGTTGACGGGAATAGGTTTTATATAATTTTTTTCGTCAAGTAGAAACTCCTCCAAGAAAAAAATGTACGGGCATTGCTATCAAATTTTGTAGATTTCAAAAAAAAATTGAAAATTTTTAATTTTGATTTTTGAAAATTCAAAAACTAGATAGCATCGACAATGCATCTTTTCCCAAGAAAGTCGCATGCCAAATTTGAACTTTCTATTTTCAAAAAAAAGGTACCAAAAATGTTTTCTACTAATTCACTTTTTCATGTCTACGAGAAATCTCTTGATTTTGCAGTAGTAAGTTTATTCGTTGTTGACCGATTTTGGGAAATGAGCGTTCTTGTTGAAGCTAAAGGCTCAGGTCACAGGGATTAAGGAACGGAATCGACTTTGGATGAAAATTCTGGAAAAAGGACCGAATCAAAAGTAACCTAAATATGGAGCACCCTACAAATCAGGTTCAGGGAAAGAAGTGAACAAAAATCAACTTGCCATCAAACAGACTATTTTTTCCGAACATTTTGATGTTTTTTTCGATTCTCTTAGATAAAAATTGTCTGTGCGGGACCAAGTCTACAAATTCACTTTTCAGAAGATGATAAAATGGACCTACCTCGACTGAAAATGCACATAACCTAGGTTACGTTCTTATTGGCGGATGTTTCCTCCACAATTAAAGGGATAGACACCAGTTCTGATCTCCGTAACCTTAGTATATTGGAAATAGAATATCTGCTGGAATTAATTCAAACAAGAACGATTTTTTTACCATGGCTAGCTTTCAGTTCCCTCTTCAACATATCAAAAGTCCTCAACTCTAGGACTGCTACAAATTAGTATACAGTGTGAAAGTTTATTATTTTTCTTTATTTTCTTTCTTTCTCAAAAAACTGATTACTAAAAAAAACGGTTTTAGGCTAGTTTGATAGGCCATAGTCTCCCAATAAACATAAGAAATATACTACTCAGCAACTGCTGTGTATCAAGTTACAGGGTGAAAACTATTTTTCATCTTCAATTTTTTTTCTCAGTGGAACTGATCTAGATTGAAGCCGGTTCCAGTTCTTTTGCAAGCTTATAATGTCATACTGAACATACAGGGTTATTCAAAAGTCCGGAATAAAATTCATAATTTTTTTCCATATTTATTTCGGAAAAAACGCTCGAACAGGTCGATTTTTAAAAACGGTAAGCCGTTTTTTCCTGACACGTGTCATGTTCTACCGTCAACCCCCTAACCCCAAGCCACCCTTAGTATTTTTTTTCAAATGGCATCCTATGGCTTGTGGGGGCTCGTTGGAAAGCTTGTCAAAAACTCTATTCAGATTTGCCATTGAAAATTGGATCGGACGCTTCACCATGAAGTTTTGAGGAACCCCAGTTTTACTTAAGAGTCCGGAATAAAATTCATAATTTTTTTCCATGTTTATTTCGGAAAAAACGCTCGAACAGGTCGATTTCTAAAAACGGTAAGCCGTTTTTTCATGACACGCGTCATGTTCTACCGTCAACTCTCTAACCCCAAGCCACCCATTTGCCGGGTGCCATTTGAAGGAAAATACTAAGGGTGGCTTGGGGTTAGGGGGTTGACGGTAGAATATGACACGTGTCATGGAAAAATGGCTTACCGTTTTTAGAAATCGACCTGTTCGAGCGTTTTTTCCGTAATGAATATGGAAAAAAAATATGAATTTTATTCCGGACTGTTAAGTAAAACTGGGGTTCCTCAAAACTTCATGGTGAAGCGTCCGATCCGATTTTCAATGGTAGATCTGAATAGAGTTTTTGACAAGCTTTCCAACGAGCCCCCACAAGCCATAGGGTGCTATTTGAAAAAAAATACTAAGGGTGGCTTGGGGTTAGGGGGTTGACGGTAGAACATGACACGTGTCATGAAAAAACGGCTCACCGTTTTTAGAAATTGACCTGTTCGACCGTTTTTTCCGAAATAAATATGGGAAGAAATTATGAATCTTATTCCGGACTTTTGAATAACCCTGTATAAAAAGGATACATTTCTGCAACTGCTGCTTTTCAATTTACAGGGTGAAAAATCATTTTCACGTTTCAATTTTTTTCTTGGTGAAATTGGCTCACACATCATTTCGACTGATTCTTCTGTAAACTTGAAGTTTCTAGTCAAACATATCAAAATAATACATTTCTGCTACAGCTATGTTTTTTTAACAAAGGGCCCCGCACGATTCTTATGGGAAATGGGTCTCGGTCAAATTCCCTAATTTTTTTATATGTTGTAGCCCAATTTGACACGAGCCAAAAACAATCGTCCGTTACCCAAAAAAATGGACAGTTTTTTTTTCTATAAGGGGTTGAAGATGGGTTATTTCAAGGTAAAAAAATATGTTCCAACGTAAGTGAGAACATTTCAACGTCTTTTTTAACACATATGGCTCATGACAATTCCCTTTTTCTTTTGTGAAAAAATCAACCCCCTCCCTCACCCCCAACCCCTACTTGTTGGTATCAAATTCGAAATTACGTTTGAAAGTCATGCAGATGGTTCTATTTTGTCGAATTACTAATTTTGGCAAATTTTTTTTTTCCAACCCCCGAATAGGGGGTGGGGTTGAAAAAAAAAACCATCGGTCAATTCGGCTGAATTTCTGATATTGTGCTTTACCAGTTACGCTAAACAAGATTACCAAGGGAAAACTCATTCGTATGACCAGTTTCTACCCCACAGAGGGTTGAAGTTGACTATAATGACTCATAAAACATTCTTCCATGTCATAAACAAAATGAATGAAAATAGTGGACTTTCATATTATCTTGTTTTGTAAAAATGCCTATCCTTCAAAAATAATTTCAACCCCGTCTCTCATCCCCTATCCTTGTTTCTGAACATCATATTCGAAATAAATCTTGAAAATGAAGGAGAAGGTCTACGGTCGGATTCTCTGCATCTGATTATGAATCCCCTCTCAAAATTCACTTTCACTATTATGCTTATGTTAGCACCCTTACAGCAGGGTGAGACATACATTTGATTGAATAATTTTTTGCCTGGATTATTATTAAAAATATTGGTGTTCCTATCAAGTCTCAACTTTACAGCAGGTTAATTATGTTTACCTGTACCTACATAGTTCCTAACTTTTTTCTTTTGTACGGATACACCTCTACTTATAGTTTAGATTTAAGAATTTTATGTCATTTGGAGCGAAAGCTGCTCAATCAAAGCAAAATATTATGTCACACTCTAATTCTAGCTACTGCGACTATTTGAAGGATGAAATAAAATTGATATAATTTCCAAGATTTGTTTCGAATATGATGTTCAGAAACAGGGATAGGGGATGAAGGACGGGATTGAAAGTATTTTTGGAGAATAGACATTTTTACGAAACAAGATGATATGAAAGTCCACTATTTCCATTCATTTGGTTTATGACATGGAAGAATGTTTTATGCGTCATTATAGTCAACTTCAACCCTCTGTGGGGTGGAAACTGGTCATACGAATGAGTTTTCCCTTGGTAATCTTGTTTAGCGTAACTGGTAAAGCACAATATCAGAAATTCAGTCGAATTGACCGATGGTTCATTTTTCAACCCCACCCCCTATTTGGGGGTTGGAAAAAAAATGTGTGCCAAAATTGATAATTCGACAAAATAGAACCATCTGCATGACTTTCAAACGTAATTTCGAATTTGATACTCACAAGTAGGGGTTGGGGGTGAGGGAGGGGGTTGATTTTTTCACTAAAGAAAAAGGAAATTGTCATGAGCTATATGTGTCAGAAAGGACGTTGAAATGTTCTCACTTACGTTGGAACATATTTTTTTACTTTGAAATAACCCATCTTCAACCTCTCATAGAAAAAAAACTGTCCATTTTTTTGGGTAACGGACGATGGTTTTTCGCTCGTGTCAAATTGGGCTACAACATATAAGAAAATCAGGGAATTTGACCGAGACCCATTTTCCATAAGAATCGTGCGGGGTCCTTTAAATGTTTGGGTATATTTGGGTATATTGCATCAAAAATTCAAAAAATCTTGGAACGCAACCAAACATTTAAATTTGTAAATAAAACCGTAGCTATAGCAGAAATGTATTATTTTGATATGTTTGACTAGAAACCCCAAATTTACAGAAAAACCAGTCGCAATAGTTGTGTGAGCCGATTTCATCAAGACAAAAATTGAAACGTGAAAATGACTTTCCACCCTGTAAATTGAAAAGCAGCAGATGCAGAGATGTGTCCTTTTTATATTTTCAGTATGACATCATAAGCTTGTAAAAGAACTGGAACCGGCTTCGATCTAGATCAGTTCCACTAAGAAAAAAAATTGAAGATGAAAAATAGTTTTCACCCTGTAACTTGATACGCAGCAGTTGCTGGGTGGTATATTTTTTATATCTTTATTGGAAGACTATGGCCTATCAAACTAGCCTGAAACCGTTTTTTTCGGTCATTAGTTTTTCAAGAAAAAAAGAAAGTGAAGAAAAATAATAAACTTTCACCCTGTATACTGATTTGTAGCAGTCCCAGAGTTGAGGACTTTTGATATATTGAAGAAGGGACTGTAAGCTTGCCATGGTAAAGAAAATCGTTTTTGTTTGAATTAATTCCAGCAAAGCACCTATTTTTTTATATTTCCAATATACTACCCTAGGCTACGTTCATTTTTAGGTGAAAAACGTCCGCTATTTCTCTTTAGAAACATCCATTTGTGATTTGGGTTCCTTACCGACAATTTTTGCTCCATACAAATGAGAAATACTTGGAAATGTTTGGGAAGAATGGTTTGTTTGAAAACAGGTTGACCTTCCCTTAACCGGATCTCTAGGAAGTAAGTAATTTGAGTCACTTTTGATTCAATTCCTTTCCCAGAATTTCTATACAAAGTTAATTCCGATCCTCTATCCTTCTGACCTGAACCTTCAGCTTCAACAAGAGCCCTCATTTTCCAAAATCGGTCAACAACGAAGAAAGTTATTACTGCAAAACCAAAAAGCTACATTTTTGAGATCGCCCTGTAATGGGGGGAAATAGACCCAAAATTCTGAAAACCGCCCCGAAGTAATGAAACAAACTCTCCCCTGAAACACTTGGAAAAAAACAAAGACCATTTTTTTGTGAAATGGGAGCTGTTTTTTTTTATTTCTTTATTTCTATATTTTTCTATTTCTGGAGTACCTGATTAAGCGCCCTGTATAATTAATACGAAGCAACTGTATGAAAAATGACCCACGACATGTTGTAGCTTGATACGAGAGCTAATCAGAAAACAAAAACATATTCAAAATAGTTACTCATTCCAAAGCTATGCCACTTTGAATGCGACTGAAATTTCTGGGTGGCCCATTTCAATTGGAGCGCTGTTTATTACGACACCATCATTATGTACGAAGAAGAACAATACGGTGAAAAAATTTCAGCATGAGGAGTGCTTTCGAGTAGAAAAAGAATTATTCTGATCGAACCACCACAAGCCGATATACAAACGATTCCAAGAGATCAAGGGTGTCCATCTTTGAGGCCGCCACCTCTCGTTCCTGCACGACTCTTCAAGTGGCCATTTTTCTAGAAAACTTTGTTTTGACCTTATCTATGACCACAGCAAAAAAGCATGTCACAATTATAACGGGCACCGTGTCAGCTTCATGTGTCAAAACCCGCACGAAAGCAAAATAGCAATTCATGTCGTTCAACTTTGAGACGCTCTGACGGCTAAACTAAAGAAGGAAGCCCTATGCCAAGGCTGGTCGACGTTATGTTGTACTATAGGTTGCCTCATCCAGTTTATGAGTGACGTCACAAGATACCCTCCGGGAACTTGATTTTGGCTGAAACTGATGTCGCTTTTTTCGTTTGACATTTCGGATCTTATTTCGACGGAAATCCACCAAATTTCTGAACTGGACGAGAAATGGTTGATGCACATTCAACGATTGGTGGTTTTTAAATGAATCGGGCATGCTTTTATCCACCAAAACACAATTTGAACCGCCGAACTGTCAAGACCAAAAACAAGGCGATAACGTTATCACGAGGTGAAGCGGACCGCGCATCTGTCACCGGGTAGCTCATTGGTTAAGAACCTGACTTTCAACAGGAAGGTAGTGGGACCGAACCGCAGCCGTGCCGAACTTTTTTTTCTTCAAAAACACCCAAATTGCGATTTTAAAAATTAGAAAGAGAAAACAAAGTTCAAATTAGTGTTGCCCAACTCATATTTAATTTTAAAAATCACAATTTGGGCGTTTTTGAAGAAAAAAAAGTTCGGCACGGCTGCGGTTCGATCCCACTACCTTCCTGTTGAAAGTCAGGTTCTTAACCAATGAGCTACCCGGTGACAGATGCGCGGTCCGCTTCACCTCGTGATAACGTTATCGCCTTGTTTTTGGTCTTGACAGTTCGGCGGTTCAAATTGTGTTTTGGTGGATAAAAGCATGCCCGATTCATTTAAAAACCACCAATCGTTGAATGTGCATCAACCATTTCTCGTCCAGTTCAGAAATTTGGTGGATTTCCGTCAAAATAAGATCCGAAATGTCAAACGAAAAAAGCGACATCAGTTTCAGCCAAAATCAAGTTCCCGGAGGGTATCTTGTGACATCACTCATAAACTGGATGAGGCAACCTATAGCCTATAGTACAACATAACGTCGACCAGCCTTGGCCCTATGCTACCGCAGACATTTTTGTAGATAATTTTATCCTCTAAAACTTCGTGCCTGAAAACTTTCTCCTACCTATCATAGTTTACCCGTAAAACAGAAAAAAAGGCCGCGGCGCACGATAAATTTGATTTCTGGTCGTCTTCAAGGGGCCTTTTGAGGATGTTCCGCCAAGAGAATTTTGGAGAACTTTTGGCTGGAATGTTCTCACATGATGTACTTTCGGATAAAGTTGGTCAGAAAAAGTTAAAATGAACTTGCCGGTTAAGATGAAAAATGTGGGTTAAGCTGCAGGCCTAATATATCCGTTTCTCTTGACTTTGGTCGAGCACAGTCAAGCTTTTGGGTAATTATAGATTTACTACTCACGTCTGGGTAGAATAGTCGACTTCTCGAGGAGGAATTCGCTTCAACGAGCGATATCCCGTTAACTAAAGCTAGACGCCGAGGGCGAAGCCCGAGGCTTCCAAGGCCACAAAGGCCGCGGCCTCGGCCGCGTCTCAATAAAACAACTCGTATATAACCTTCGAAAACGATGTATCAGCTGAAAAACTGCTTAGCAACCGGCAACTCGAACACTTCGCCTGATGAGAGCACCAAGGACCCACTATACCAAATTTTGAATGACCCCGCCGTCGCGCCGCAAACCGCCTTTTGGCGCTGGATTATAATTATTATTATGGAAATTCCTGGCTGCTGTCTGAACAACGAACATGGGTGTAATAAGTACTGTAAATGGTGTGCCTGTATGGTGTGCGGTGTGACTGGTATGCGGTGTGCCCTTAACGTGTGTAATTCACAGTTATGTATGACTTCTTAAATGAAGTTAGCGTGCTCGCATGATGGCGACAGTTGTTGACGATAATTGTCATGATGAGGGTGTTTAATTTGAATAACGACAGTGAAATGTTGCCCCGTGCAAACTTGAGCTGTGTGCTCCGGCACCGACACACACGAATGTCAGAGCCTCGATCGAAGGATTGCCTTTGCGTTTTCTCTAGCGTGTGCAGAAATTCTATAGTGCAAAGGGCAAAGCGTTTAGTTTCTTGTGGGTACTGGATATATGCAGGGCTGGGCAAAATACTTCGAAAATGTATTGAAATATAAAATACTCGATCCAAGACAGTCGAAATACAAATTACGAACTACTTTCTGAAATGTCTTTGAAATATAAAATACAAGATATACGTATTTTGGAAAAGCAAGGGATTCAAAAATACAAATTATTTATTTCAAAATACCAAATACATACCTAATCATTCCAGCGACTTTATTGGAAAAGCCCGTGAAATGGAGTGTAGAGGTTTTAATGGAAACATCTTGTTGATGAAATCGCAATAGGAAGTCTCGTGAAAATCTCTAGAAGTCGCTGAAAATCTTGTAGAGAAATATTTAGAAGTCCCTGGAAATCCCATGCAAATTTTTAAAAATTCTGTAGGAATCTTTGAAATTCCCTAGAAGTTCTCAGAAATCCTTGGAAATCTTCAGAGCTCTCGACTAATCTTGTAGAAAGCTTAGAAAATCTTGAAAATTCCCACGAAAACTTGAAAAAAATTCCTAGAAAATCCATGCAAATCTTCAGGAATTCTTGGAAATCCCGTAGAAATCTTGAGGAGTCCGTAAAAGTTCCGTAAAGATTTCTGGGGATCGCTCGAATTCTCGTGAAAATCATTGAAAGTCTCAAAAAATTCTTATAACTAATGGTAATTTCCAGAAATCTTCCCTTTAGATTGACCGTAGAGATCCCCACGCAGATCATAAATCTCATACAAATGTCTGCTAATCCATAAAAACTCTTGCAAATTGTTGGAGATCTCGAAGAAATCTCTGGAAATCCCTGAAAATCTTGTAGAAATAATAACAGATCTAGAAATCATACAGAAATCTTTAGAACGCATCAGAAATTCTCAAGAATATTCAGCAGTCTCGCAGGACTCTTTGAAAATTCCTAGTAATCCTGTAAAAAACTATAGAAATCCCCACAAATCTAGTAGGAATTTTTTTAAATACCTGGAAACTCAGTGAAAATCCCCAAATATCCATAGAAATTCTCACATATTCTCAGAATTTCTTTGACATCTGTTACTCATCTTTAGAAATCCTTGAGATCTCGTAGAGATCCCTGGAGAGTCTTGAGAAACACCTATAAATTCTCACATGAATACTCAGAAACTCTGTAGAAATCCCTGGTAATCCCGTAATAGGTGGTATAGTGTGTGGTTAGTACAGAAAAGTGCCATATTCCTGGCCGACAACGGGATCCTGCAGTCGCCGAGGCGTCAGCCGAGGTCTGCAACCGGCGGAGGCCTGGAAGTCACTTTCTGTACGAACAGCACATACTATTTTTTAGCCGATTCAATGAGGTAGTTAGGTACACCTATCAAAATGATAAATTTTAAAGCCATGCATTTCATTCAATTCACTAATGATATTGATCTATTAAAGTATCTGAAGCTTTCTTCTTGGCCGGCGGCCAGAAAATATCCAGTATTCCTGGCGACCAAACAGTTTTTCCTCATACTGCTATTTTCCGTTAATGGGGTCACTAAAGCAATCGTTCATTTTGTGGCCTGATAGTAGGCTAGAAAATCACTTCCTTTTGTCTGATCGGCTAAAAAAATCTTTGCAGATACTTATTCAAAGATCAAAGTTATGAAAAATTCAATAAAAACCTTCGGAAATTTCTAGAATCCCATACAAATGTTCAGAAATCCCATCAGAATGTTCATTTTTTTGTGAGAACTTCCAGAAATATCTAGAAACCTTGTTGAAGTTTTTCGGGAGCCTTATGAATTTTCAGAAATCTCGTAAAAAATCTTCAGTAATCTGAAACAATCTTGTCGAAATCTGTGGAAATACCTACAAAATTCGTAGAAATATTCAAAAATCCCTGAGAATTTCAAACAAATCTCCAGAAACCCCTAGAGATCCCGTAGGATTCCTAAAAAATCCCAAGAAATTCTCATAAGAATCCTCAGAAATCTCATGAATATTTTTGAAAGCCTGAAACATCTTCAAAGATCTCGTAGAAATCTCAAGTAATCCCCAGAAATCGAATATTTACAAGTCTTAAATAATTCTTAGAAATTCCGTTGAAATACGTAATGATAAATCTATAGAAATGTTTGGTAGTCCCCAAAAATCTTCAGAAATCCCTACAGAATCTATTTAGTAAAAATTCTTTCCTGGAAATACCGTGGAAATCTCTGAAAATCTATAGAAACTCTGAGGAATCATTAGAAATTTTATAAGATTGTTGATAATTTTTATATTTTGAGAAATTCCATATGAATCTCCAGGAAGCCCGTGAGAATCTGTATAAACCTCTCTAGTTCTGGTAAAGTTCTTTGGAAATCCCTCGAATTTCCGTACAAAATCTTTAGAAAGCCCTAGAAAATCTCGAAAATTCTCAGAATTCTGGTAGAAATCTGTAGAATATCCGAAAAATCTCGTTTCCCAATATCGGAAATTTCCTTCCCCAAGAATCCTGTAGAGATCTCTAAAACTCCCTGAAAGTCTTTTGAAATTATTGTTACGAGCGGCGATCCCGTACATATTGGTAAACACTCGATCTTTCTGGATCCTTCCATCCATTAGATTTCAGTGTAGAAGTGTGAAATGTTCTGGTGCATTCCAGAGCGCGCGTTTACGTGGAACCGAATGGGGAGACTTCGATGCTCGATCGAGAAACATCTGTCCATTTTGGCGGAGGCGCCATTCCAGAACCCGGCAGAATCATACGGGTAACGTGTGTGATTATTCAGGAATGGTCTAGAAACCGCATTATGCCGGGCCACTATGAAATTTGCTGGAAGTAGACAGTAAGTTCGGGAACACTATTCGGAGGCCTTATATAAGGCATCATCAGCCGGCAGCTCAGGGCAGTATTGAATTGGAAGAGACAGCGAGCGGATAAGCGAGCGATAATCACAGGGATATTCCAAGTAGATAATTGTTGGCATTTATTGATTGTAGTACGCATAAATAAACAGTGTGTGTTTTAAATCGATCGTCTCAATTATATTCGAACCCGTACGCGAGATATCGTAACATTATTATAAATTCCTACTGATCTTGTAGAAATCTTTGAGAATCCTTCCATAAAAAAAGTTCCATAAAACCCTCCAGAAATGCCTTAAAATTTTATACAAATCTTTGGGAATCCTTAGAAATCTTGTATGAATCGTAAGAACCTGGAAATTCTCAGAAATCTTTTAAATTCTGTAGAAACCGTCAAAGCCGTAGAAATGCCATACTAATAATAAATCTCAGCCCGTAGAAATCCTTAGAACAATAGAAATCACATACACAATCATGTTCAATTCCAGAACCCCCTAGAAATTTTCAAGAATCCTTGGAGATCCCTGGATACCCCGCATAAAAATTCGGAAATCAGTCCCTGGAACTACTTCAAAGATCCCGTAGAAATGTCAAGTGATCCCCAGAAATCTCATACAATTCTCCATTAATTCCTAGAAATTCCGTTACAATAAGGAGAAATCCATAGGGATGTTTGGTAGTCCCTGAAAATCTTAAGAAGTCTACAGAATCTAGTAAAAATTCTTGCGAATATCTGGAAATCCCGTGGAAATCTCTGAAAATCTATAGAAACTCTAAGTAATCATTAGAAATTTTCAGAAATTCCATACGAATCTCCGGGAAGCCCGTGAAAATCTGTATAAGTCTCTCTAGTTCTGATAAAAATCTTTGGAAATCCCTCGAATTTCCGTACAAAATCTTCAGAAAGCCCTAGAAAATCTCGAAAACTCCCAGAAATTTGGTATTAATCGCTAGAATCCCTGAAAATCTTGTATAAATAGCCACAGTCTTTGTAAATTTTATGGAAATTTCCAAGAATCCTGTAAATATCTCTAGAACTCCCTGGAAGTCTTTAGAAATTATTAGAAATTCCTACCGATCTTGTAGAAATCTTCAAGAATCCTTTAAATTTCCATAAAACCCTCCAGAATTGCTTAAAAATTTCATACAAATCTCTGGAAATCCTTAGAAATTTTGTATAAATCGTAAGAACCCAGAAATTCTCAGAAATATTCAAAATTCTGTAGAAACCTTTTAAGCAGTAGAAATCCCATACTAATAATGAATCTCAGCCCGTAGAAATCCTTAGAACAATAGAAATCACATACACAATAATGTTCAATCCCAGAAATCCCTAGAAATTCCCAAGAATCCTTGGAAATCCCTGGATACCCCGCATAAAAATTTAGAAATCCCTAGAAATCTCAAAAAAATCCTTAGGGTGGTCCCTTAGAAATCTTAAGAGATCTCTAAAAATTCCACAAGGATCATCAAAAATCTCGTTAGTTTATTTATAAAACTCGTAGAAATCTCCAGATATCCCTCGAAATTCTTCAAAATTCTTGAAAAATATCCAGGAGCCCCTAGAAATCTCACACAAATTTTTATAATTCCCTATTTTTTCCTTTAGAAATTTTAAACCTTCCAGAAATCCCTAGAAACCCTAGAAATATCAAAAAATCCTCAGAAATCATTGGTAATCTTCAGAAGTTCTCAGAAATCTCTAGAATTCTCGTAGATATTCCTCTTAATCCTGAACAAATTTCCGTAAATCCCTAAAAATCTCGTAGTGATCCCGAGAAATCTCTAGAAATCTTCAGAAATTGACAGAAGTCTCATGGAAATTTCAGAAGAATCCTAAAAATTCTCTCCAGAAATTTTTAGAAATCTTATGGAGATCTTAAGATCAGCTCTTTACTTCATTTATCGAACAGCAGCTCGTGCAGTACGTGACAAGAAATGGTGAAATATCGGCAATGATTTTTGACGGGAGCAAAATTTCGTGTAAGGTGTATCACATCGGATTTCTTCTATACCATTCATTTGGATTTGGCATCCTTCTCTGTCCCTCTCTTCCAATTCGCCAATCATATGTTCTTCCGTTGTCTTCTCATCACCATCAATTGCTCCCTCATACCGTTTCTCTCTAGATTGAGTTCGCTTTCACGCATTCATCTCGCTTCCTCTTCTTTGTTTTTACTGATTTCGCGCAATGTTTCTTTTAAAATGTCGGTCTTGCTTATGGTTAATCTTATTCTCTCTCCGTTCTCACTTTTCAATCTCTTTCCTGTTTTTTTCCTTTCTTGAAAACGATCATCTTTGATTTTTCTGCGTTTAAAATCAGGTTTCTTCTTCCTACTTCTCGAATCGTTTCATCATCATCTTCATTTCTTTTTGGTCTTCAGCCAAAAGAACTATGAAGTCTGCGTATGCCAATATCCAAATCTTCCACCTTCCAGTAATAACTTCTCCCTCCTGTCTCTTACCTCTATCGGCAAAATTGTCTGTGTCGTGTTGATCTGTTGCTTAGTTTGAATCCTGGTTTGGATGCACTCAACACATGTCTCACATCCGTAAGTCCAGTACCTACCGGTCTGTATGATCTCTGACATCTGCTCTGTTCTGTATAATCGATTTTCACTTCATCGAATCGCTCCTCCAGTGTACGTATTCAACTTTATATCTCCCCGTGTTCTTCCTGCAAATCTCTGATCAATTCCCTGTTTATCCTACCTAATTTTCTTCACATCTTCATCTTCAATGAGTCCGTTTCTTGTTGAGTCCTCCGTCCGTTTTCTTATATTACATTTTTGTTGGCGTTCATGTTCGTTGTATTTTCTTCCTTTTCTTCTTTCAACGCATCATCCTTTTTTATATTCCGACTGTTAGTTTGTTTATCTTAATTTCTTTTTCATTAGCCAGCGTTCAAGCTCATTCTATAGATTGATGATCGCAAGCCGTAGCCTTGAGGTAAACATAAGAAATTAGTCAGTTACTGTAGGTGCGTATCCACTATCCAGCCTTGACTCCTTTTCCCCTGGTTGATGGTGATTGGCTCATGCTCTTACGTTACGGTTACGGATTGCGTCGATCTATCGATTGGACTCAATCCAATCCGTATCACCTCTCCAGGCCGGTCGGACTCACCGAATCGCAATGTGATGCTTAGATGCTTGATCAATCCATCCAAGGACTGAAGCCGCTGAGCGTATGACAACATTGTGACTTCGCCTGACCGCCAAATGCAGGAATATTAATACTTGGTGCCTACATTGGTCTGCTCTTGACTTTTCCGCTTCCCCGCCTCCTGCCCACGCTGGCGGTTATCCTCTACACATTGTCGTATTGTTCGTATTGTCGCTTGCAATATCTACTTGGAGAGGCTCACTCAAGGCCATCTGATAAGGTTCATTCGCTTATTATTGGATGGAGTCAGCCCTTACAAATTCTGACTTGGCTTCGCGTTGCTGCAGTCGGCCTTTGCCTCGACCGGAGCCGTTAGGTGTGCCACGTCACGTGCTATGTGGTCTTCTATAGAAGGCACTAATTTTTGAGCGAGCTTCCGCGTCAGTCGCAGGATGAAATTAAACTTTATAGATTTTCAGCTCGATGTTCGTTTTTCCTGTGTAATTTCATTCTAGATTTTGATTTTTAACCTCGTTTTCAACCTTTCAAACGCATGATAAGAATCGCCATTAAAATGTAATTACGGTAAAGAGCTACTTCAGTGAGTTGAGTATGATACTAATTGATATCTTATTATTATTATTATTATTGTCAACACAAAACACCACCAACACAGCACCTGAATTGTGCGATTTGCGGGCGAAGAAAAGAGCCTCCCGGGAAAATCACTTCGTTTCGCGCTGTATCAATTTTTGTTTCATAAATCTCATTATGTGCCCGGCGTACAACACAAAAGGACCAGATGTAATTAAGGAAAAGAGATTACGTCAATTACAATTCCCCAGAAAGCATTCGGAGTGGCACCTCTCCGCCGCAAAGTCCACGCATTTCGCTGAACCAAACCTCTTCATCATTATTACCACGCAACGCACGCATTTCTCTGCTCATCTCTCACAAAAGTTATTAATATTTTTTTAGCGAAAAAAAAAAAAAACACGAGACCATCAACAATGATGGATTTAGAATAAACAGACAGAATATGCGAATCTGCATAGTGAGCGATGCGATGAATCCATTGGTAACGAAAAATTTAATCCGGAGATGTGTCTCGGCGGATATAAATTCAGAGAGGTGAATGTAAATTTCATATACTTTTGAGCTTTTGCGCTTATTAGAGCTTCTGAAATGAGCCGGAGCTTTGCATGCGAATTTATTTCTGCTACTTAGCGTTCGTACAAAATAGTCGACAGCATAGTTATAATACTCATGATGCTTTCTGGCGCAGAGGGGTGGCATAAAGAATAATAAATTAATAAATAAAGAATAAAAACAAGTTTCATGTAGATAAACCACCCATAACACTGCCAGATGAGCCTCGTTTCATCTTCACTGAACGGTGTAAAGTTCCCAAAACTGCAAAACCGTTTCGAGACATTGATATATGCTTTCAAAAAATTTGACCTACAAGATTCCGCGACTTGTTTTCTTAAAACAGGTTCTTGCTAAAATCAGGCCTCTCTTGCACTTCTTTTATTGTCACCCTGTATATCCTACATAAGGTCAACAATCAGGTGATTAAAGATGGGATCTGGTAGTCAAAAGTCAAAAGATTGCTCTATCGAACACCACACAAATTCTCAGAATCGGGCAATTTGTTTTTCGAGATATCCCCATTTTTACCAGGGCAAAATTTCGGCGTGGTCCACTCCAATTCAGGACCAGTTTATATAAATATTATTCATTATTTTATTATTAACTTATAAAACATGTAGGAACTCAGCGCAAAGGCAATTGGAAATCCTGTGTGAACATTACTGCTATCCACTGTCCTGGTGGTTGGCACTGCCCGCCATTACAAAAAAAATCGTCGTCATGTCTCCCGCGGGACTTCTCATAGTAGCATCCTACCTGCAACGTCTTTGAAGACTAGTCTCCAGGAACCCATAGAAAATTTTCTTCAAATTTGGAATTAGGGTCGGGTATTTTCCACTGACATATAAAATAACTGCCGGCTGGAAGGCAAAAACTGTGGAAACGATTATTTTAAAAATTGTAACTATGGTATTTTCCAGACAAAGTTATCTAGAGATGAGACGACCGGCCCTTATAGAAAAAAATTAGAAATTAATTTGAAGGAAATTGAGACCTGTGTTTTGGAAAATTTGAATTTTCCGGTAAAAACCTCAGATCTTTTCCCGAACCATTTTATTGTGAAAATCATCAATTCACTTTAATGCTTCACTTCAAGCTCCATCATTCGAGTCCAGTCTCAAAAACCCAGGCCAGTTTCAAATTTTCAACCGGGAAATTTAGAAAAATTGTTGAAAAATGTTCCAAGAACCAGCTACCTCTTGTTTAAAAAAAAATGATGAAAATCGGTTCACGGGATAAAAAGTTGTAAAATTTGCAGTTTTTCCAGAGAGGAAAACTCGGCAATCGTTTTTCCGATTTCAAAAATTTCCCCTGTCAAAATGACTCAATTTCTTTTCCAACTTGCATTCGCAGCATGTCTGCACCAACGTTAATATTTCGTGGGGCCCGGCCCGTCGGATGTAGGGCATTTTTTTTAGATTCACGGAATGTGCAAATTTCATTTTGGAAAAATTACCGACGGAAAACCGGAACCGTTACGATTATGAAAATGGGTCTACGCGACGCCCAATCCAATCTGCTTTCGGTATCAGTTGGAATTTTTCAAATAAGGTCGATCCCCAAGCAGGAATGAATTTTTGAGTGGAGTAGGTACTGCATCAGAAGCGAGTCGTCCTGGCCATATCACAGGCGACAGGCCCTCTCAGGTGTCAACGGCCAGAGGTGAATGGTGTACAATTATTTTTTCCAGTCTTGGCGGCCGTGGTTGTCTGATGTCGACCAAATTTTAACCAAACGTTCCGCCCGTCAGATACTACCCACGTACCAAATTTTACCAAAATCCATCAAAGCGTTCCAAAGATGTGACAATAAAACATGTTTATTTAACTATGTTGTGGTACACCTGATTGGTGTTTCGAGGCCAAAAGCTTATTTTCACGTCTGGCTACTATTTGACGCATATTCGCTTGCGTCATATAAGTTGTGTCGCAATCGCTTCAAAAACCTGGAAAAAAAGCGAGGGACAAGCCCATTTTTACCAGTTCTCCGGATAAAAATTGTTTTTGTTTTCAAGTTGGATGCCTGATTTTTACCGGAGCTGTCTATGTTCCGTCAAGTCTCTGGTGGATATTCTTGCCGCAAACCATATTTGGTCGAAATCTGTTTGGTACTTCTTGAGTTATCGGGCGTCAAAGTTTTTTCTTTGACAGCTTGTAACTTTTGACAGATGACATATGTCATAACTGTCAGATGTTCTGAATAGAGTCTCTTATGGTGGCTTTACAAAACTTCGTATGTCGCCGGTGACAGTGTCGCTGGCCAATAGGATTCGATCTGCCTGTACTCCCTTACCTCTCTCCATAATATCCGCGACACGAGTTTCTGTCGTCGTGTCGTTCAAATTATTCAACTACAGTTGGTGTCGCCAGATTTTAACGAAGGAGTGGGGGACTGTCGCCGGCGACATACGAAGGTCTGTGAAGCCGCCATCAAGGGCTTCAAAATGAGCTGTCAAAAATCAAAATCGTTGCATCAAAATCTTTTGCCACTTTTTGACAGTGACATTCCCCTTCGACAGATCACGGTGGAAAGCGTATTTTCTTCTTTCCCCCGGAAATTCGGCTGAAATCAGTTTGACGGTTTGGAAATAAATCGAGGGACAAAAAAAACCTGACAAACTCACTAATATACAGACCGACCGACACGGAAAAATTTTACTTTTCATCAAATTCTTCAAAAAATGAAAAGTAAGGTAATCGCGAAAAAAAAAAAATAGTATCAGTTTTTTGGACTCTCCGTACTATGCTAAAAACGTTGAGATCTGTCAAAACAATTTTCGTGTCGGTCTGTCTGTTAGTGAGTTAGTGTGTGTGTTAGTATGTATGTCAGGTTTTTTTGGTCTCTTGATTTATTTCTAAACCGTCAGGCCCATTTCAGCCGAATTAGGTATGCGCGTATGGTCGGCGGTAGAAAGAAGAAAATAAGCTTTCCACCGTGATCTGTCAAAGGGAAATGTCACTGTCAAAAAGTGACAGAAGATTTCGATGCAAGAATTTTTTTTTTGACAGTTCATTTTGAAGCCCTTGAGAGATTCTATTCAGAACATGTGACAGTTATGACATATCTGTCATCTGTCAAAAGTAACAAGCTATCAGAAAAAAAACTTGACGCTCGATAACTCGAGAAGTACCGAACAGATTTCGACCAAATTAGGTTTACAGCAAGAGTACCCACCAGGGACTTCACAGATCATGGGCAACTCCGATAAAAATCAGGCAACCAACTTGGAAAAAAAACAACAATTTTTTTTCCAGAAAACTGGTAAAAATGGGCTTGTCCCTTGCATTTTTTCGATTGCAATACAACTTTGTGAACATGCGTCAAATAGTAGCCAGACATAAAAGTGAGCTTTTGGCCACGAAACATCAATCAGGTGTACCACAACACAATTGAATAAAAATGTCCTTTTTATTTTCACATCTTTGGAACGCTTGGATAGATTTTTAAGAAATTTGGTATGTGGGTAGTATCTGACACGTGGAATGTTTGGTGGGAGTTTTGTTGACATCAGGCAATCACGGCCGCCAAAACTGAAAAAAATAATTGTCCACCATTCACCTCTGGCCGTTGTCACCTGAGAGGGCCCGTCGCGTCGCCTGTGATGTGGCCAGGACGACTCGCTTTTGATGCAGTACCCCACTCGAAAATTCATTGCTGATCGGGGATCGACTTTTTTTTGAGAAATTCCAACTGATATCGAAAGCAGATTGGATTGGGCGTCATGTGGACCTATTTTGAAAATCGAACCGGTTCCGGTTTTCCGACCGTAGTTTTTTCAAAATAAAATTTGCGCATTACGTGATTTTGAGAAAAAATGCAGTGCAAACTTCGACACGCGTGACGAGACCACCTTCCTGTACTCTTGCGGCAAGACAGGCCATGATAGCCAAAAATATCCACTGATTCGCCACAAGAGTAACAGTTATGGGGTTCGCAAACAGGCTGTCCAATCCTCAAGCTTATAGCGATTCGAAAGGAAGAATCGTCGAGAAGCGTTCCCAGAGAAGATGATGGCAGGGTGTTGAGCCATGCACCAGACTCATTGTCTTGTGCCGCAAGAAGACGTGCTTTATTTCGCGGTCCTTGTGCTTCGTTTGGAATTTTTACAAAAGATTTTTGAAAAGTAGATCAAAATCTTTCTGGCTTTTTGGAACTGAAGAATTTTGAGGATCCTCGTTACTCAAAATACACCACTCTAGCATTGCTTCGTCAAAAAACTTGTCAGATGGCTCAGAAATGTGATTTGGGAGAACAGAATTTAGAAACGGCACAATGCTGGAGAAGGAACCCATGACAGCAGAGTAGCACAAAGTCGTTATGTCTCTTACGCCGATCCCACCAACTCTAACAGGCAGTGAAGATTGTTTCCATGACGTTTCATCAAATCTGCAGTTACAAATGGCTTCCAAAGTGTTTCCAATACAGGAATCATACTGCGCTAACAATTCAAGTTCCTTACAACAAGGGGCACAACGAAGTAGGTAAGTCATATGTGGTTTGCCAAACGAGTGTTTTTAAAGAGAATAACCACACTGGGAGCTCAATTATCTCAACTTGTTGGCGAATAAGTGCAGTAGGTACTTTCAGCTTCGAAATTAAAGCTTCACTGATGTTGTGAACTGACGAAGGACAACCAAGGAGTATGATGAAATGACAACCAAAATTGTATGATCGTCTGACAGAACCGTGATTTCACACTTGCTTGTATTTAGAGAAAGACCAATTGTTTGAGAAACAGCAATAATTTGCCGAAGGTCTTCGAGAACGATGTCAACATCATCGGCTAAAATTCCATTGTCTAAATACCAACAAACAGTTCAATTTTGATTTCAAAAATGTAATTATAGTATGTAACGCAAGGCAGAATAAAACCGGCTCTAGAGGGTTACCTTGTTGTACACCTTTTTAAGATAAGTGTTTTTAATAATTTTGGGGAGGAATAAATCTGATTGACGAAATGGAAAGCTTCGGGAATGAACTCTTTGACTCTGGAAAGAACTGCATCTCTCGACACCATATTGAAAGCATTAGAAAGAACTATTTTCAGAACCACTTTCGTTGATAGGTGCGAGTGGGAAACAAATTTCCGAGCGGAATGGACCACAGCTTCAGCCCCAGATTTAGATCCGAAACCAAACTGAACTGGACGTAGAAAGTTCCCAGTTGGGTCCATTATACCAAATTATTATTATTATTATTATTATTATTAATGTTATTATACGGTTTCAGATGATCTTTGCAGCTAGTCTTCGGAGAGTACATCCTACAGCTATAGGTCTAATCCCACCGTCCTTCTTATTCAGTGCACGAAGGGAGGCTCCATTAAGGATTTGACTGATACTTTCAGGAACACGACCATTCAACATTATGTCAACAAGCGCGGACAGAGCGTGAAGTGCCTTTGTTGAAGCCATACCAAGCTCATCAATAGTGAGATCTTCCAAGTGCTGGGGAGTTGGAGCGTCAAGTCCCACTGCAGATCCTGGAAGGAAAAATCTTATTGCTCTATGCATCTCAGGTGGCGTCATTTCAGGAAAAACAATGTGTTCTGGGGATCCGGGAATTTCGATTTGTTTGAGCTGGAGGGTGTTTTTCTTGAAGTTGCAGGAAAGTAGCGTCATCAAATTTGACAAGAGAATCGTCTGAGCACAAAAGACGAATAGCTCCCCTTATGTTACCATCGGAGACTTTCGACTCCACTTTTTTCAAAGTTGATTTGGGCTTTCCTTTTTGATTTTTGCTGTTTTTCTTTTTTGGGAGTAAATGGATATTGACAAAGACATCTGGAAGTACATCAGCATTTTGCTTCCACAAAGCAACGTTTTCTTAAACTGAAGCGATCAGAGATTTGGGATTCTTTTTTAACCTATTTGGAGTACGCAGTACCGCGAAGGGGAAAATAAATAACCTCAACCAGTTCGCTGGTGGATTATCTTTTGAAAAAGAGCTCAAAAGAGTTGCAAATTCATCGGCTATGGAGATACGAGCGCCTCTGGGGATCCTCTTCAGGACTGGGATGGAGTGTTTCAATGAAGAAAGTATTTCACAGATCACAGAGAGAATTTGAGTCTTCGTATGGTCCACTTTGAAGTCCAGTGCTTTCTGCTTTGGGGCCCCCAAAGCAGAAAGGGGGTCCCAGGGACATGTGAATTTTCAGCCCAGTTTGGTTCTTAAAATGACCGGAATTTTCGCAAATTTGACATTGAAAAAATGTCACGTCTGAAGTTTCTGAAACAGGAATTTCGGAAATCGATATTTTGTCGAAGCGCTTGTTGGGTGGGTTGAAAATAGGGTTGGGCTCTACATCAAGCTCTTGGTCGTTGTCTGATATTTATATTTGGGGCGAAAATATCTGCCCAGTCTCGAGCGAGCTCTGGTATTTCCAGCTGAGGTTGTTCCAGGTTGGGATGACACGCCGCTGCTGTCGTCTCGTAGCCGGTGGACTTTGCCGATATGAATATTCAACCCAGATGAATTCTTGAAGCTTTTGTCGCAGGAAGGGCAATTGTGGCAGCTTAAATCGTCTTCTTTTCTGGTTTTATCGCTACGGTTTGACAATGATTGCGACGTGGTTTCACACGCTTGATTTTTTCCCAAGTCAACATTATTCACTTGGGAATATCACTGATTACTACTCGCTTTCTATCGCTCTCGATCACTTCGAATTCAATACTACCCCTGTTGTGAATGTCCCATAGAGAATATTTAAAAAGTGTACAGGGCCCAACAGGGCATGTGCATGCGACAAATACACATATAGAACCCTGTAGGGCCCTGTAGATGTTTCAAATAATTGTTCTCATACAAACACCATAGGGCGTATATAAAGCCCCGATTAGTTCTACCGGGCTCTACAGTGGGCTATACAAAAGTTGGTGCTGACCCCCACAAGGCCCTGTACACTCACTACGGGTCTGTATGGTAAATGAACCAAATTGTGCTGATTTCCATAGAATCCTTTACACTTCCTATAGAGCCTAATGGTAGAAAAACGCATAGGACCCTATGAAATTTCTATAGGTCAGGGACCCCATAAAAAATATACCCCATACCCGTTCGCTGTCCCATAAAGCCCTGTACACTCACTACGGGTCTGTATGGTAAATATATACCAAATCCGCTGATGCCCATAGAAACCTTTACACTTCCTATGGAGCTTAATGGTAGAAAATCAACATAGGACCCTATAAATTTTTTATAGGTGAGGACCCGATCAAAATATTCCCCCACCCGGTCAGTTTGAAAAAACCGTTACAAATCCTCGCTGCATTATAAGTATCAACCAGTCAATTGACTGCGGTCAAATACCTCGCTCGGTCAATTGACTAAATTTTTCTTCTAATATATGAAAATTGATAATATCGGATTTATTCAGTTGAAATATTAAAAATTTATCTGATAAATGTAATTTTTTACTTATAGTAGGACTTAAGTAGGTTTACTTCTCACTTTTTCGAGTTTTTTTTATTCTTGTCTGTCTTCTTAATTGAAATAGTGGATTTTTGTTTAATTTTTTTACTAGAAATAGTGGATAAAACTCCTATAAATTGCCAATCGAGTTGCCAATAAAACGTTGTTGCTCGAAATATAAATTTTGATAATAAAATTAGGGTTGTACTATGAGTTAAGGCTTCATACGAGGCTTCATACACATAACACATGACGGGTACGTTTGTTCTTATCTGACCTATTTGACCGTCATTTGACTGGTCAATAGTCAAATTCGTATTTGACCGGTCAAAGTACAACTCTAATACCTCCTAATAGGATGTATGGTGGTATATTCATATGTCTGTAGTGGCCCCATTCATCCCTGTACACTTCCTATGAGACTGTATAGTGGCATATCTATCAAGTTGTATTGATCCTATACAGCCCTTTACAGTTTCCATGGGGCTATATGGTGGAATATTCACATCTGCGCTGACCCCATCCACTCCTATAGACTTTCTATAGTGTTCTATAGTGACACCCATACAGCCCTGTACACTTCCTATAGAGCTGTATAGTGGCATGTCCATCTAGTTGTATTGACCCTATAAAAACCTTAACGGTTTCTATGGGGCTATATAGGTGGCATATTTAAGTCTGTGCTGGCCGCCATACAGCCCTATATACATCAATAACTTATAGAACAATAACAATAATCTTGGTATATCATGTAAAATAATTACCTCCCACATGCACAATTGTTGCTTCCCACCAATCTTCCTCGTCGCCGTACCTGACAAGGTACTTTTGAGTTGGATTTAATTTGGAAAATCAAACTTTCGAACGTTTTCGATTGGTACGATGGGTCGGGCATTATACCTTTCTGATCTTGTCCTTTACAAATATCAAATATAACGTAAGATAAGCATGCGACGTAGACGCCAATTTTTGCCTGAAACAAAATTATTTACAATGAATACAGCTCCAGTAGGACAGTGAAAAAACTCGTACTTATCACAGAACTGAGATTATTGTGTCATAAAGGGCATCTCCAATTTTACAGTGTCCAACTAGAATTCTTTAACAAACACTTGAACAGGCACAGCACAACTAACAATTCCAGGTTATCCAGGACTAAGTATTCTGGGCACAGACATGCACGACACATCACATCACATATCACATAACATGTACCTACTGTGGTCTTTGGACTCTGGAGCACGCGAAAGCAAACGCCAAACCAAATTAATGACAGAAGAAAACTAGTATCACAGCGTCCCTGGCGGTGGCGCCACTATAACCCAAGCCCCCCGAAATGACCACATAGAGCCCTATATAAAGAAATCTATAGGGAGTCTATAGGGGTAATACCGGCACAAAAATATCGTATTGTATAGGGCTGTATGGGATAATAATATCACCTAAAACTACCTGTAGAGCCCCGTACAAAGAAAGCTGAGGCAAATGTCCAAGTACCATAGAATCCCATAGGTAACCTAAGGCAGTCGAAATCTATAGGAGTACCCCCAGTGAAAAAATATCGCATTGTATAGGAACGTGTGGGTGAAAATACAATGTTGAAATTCACATACTGAGGCCGGTACATAGTTACACTCATGCCCATAGATACTGATCCAACGCATAGAACACCCATAAATACTCATAGGGAAATCTACCGGTCTGAAAGAGGCTCTATGGACCATTTATAACAGGGCACTGCTTAATCTTTAGTAATCCTATAGAAATTCTACAAATGTCTAAATAATATAACGTGCTTGATAATTTCACGGTTATTTTACAGTATTGATGTAATTTACAAATTGAAAAATTACAGTTTCACATCCGTGGCCCCGCATCAGTACAAAATTGAATAATAATATGAGTTTGGATTTCAATTTTGTGGCACCAGATGCCAGTTTTCTTTTGGTAGGTGAATGAAGTATGTGGGTAAATGTTATGAAAATCGCGCTGTTATCATAGGACTAGATTTAATTATCTCTTGTCTCCCGGAGATCTCTTCATAATATAATAATACGCGCACTTATCATATCATTTCGTCTATTTGTGTTATCTCCAACAACGCTATCGTTTTTGTGCCTGCATGATAACTACTGGGAGTAGTTTATTTGAACAAGCTTCCGCTGAATTGAGCGTAAACTATTCCAATATAGGTAGAAAATGAGCCATGCGGAAATTCTGGATTGTAGATATATTACTGTGTATTAGTAGAGCTCCGAATCATCACAAAACTTTGTGAATTAAGCTTATTGTTTCCAATATAACCCTCCTGAGTTTGTTGTCTACAGGGTCGGGTAACAGTCAGCATAAAGTTAACTGCGCCTGAGAAGACTGATTTGATTAATTCATAGCCACTTTTCCGAAACTAGTTTCGATTGAAAGTATAGCAACGAGGCAAATAAATAATAATGAGTAAATTAGGTGATTTGAAACTGTCGAAATTTCACATAACTCTCACGGATACACAGATCTTTACAAAATTTGATGATTACCGAAGGTCGTGAACGAGACGGTTTGAACTGAGAAAATTATTGAGATGCATGCTCTGCCTCTAGGTCATTTATTCCGGCAATCAGAAAGAGAACTTTGCCTCTTGCCTTGGAATCGAAAAAACTGGACACATAAAAAGGAAAATGCGCATACATAAAAAGATAATGTCCATCAAAATTCGATAGAGAACGATTTCGTTGAATACCGTACAATACAGTACAAATTAACTCTGCAGACTCATTACTTATTCGTAGACATATCAGTTTGACATATAAATAAATATGATGAGTCAGTATTTCAGTTATTATCTTATACAATAAAATATTTGAACTATACTTCACATGTCTACTTTAATCCTACATTCAATCAAGCATAATTATACTCAATTATTTTTTTATCCATCTTTTTCAACAACGAATCGATTTTTAGCGTCTCGCTGGTTTCTGGTTACAATCAGGGCTGGGCGGTATTTCAAATACGTATTCAAAATACATTTCAGTATTTTGTATTTTGTATTCAAATACACTTTATTGACAAGTATTTTCATTCTGCATTTTGGTATGAGCTTGTACTTAGTTCAGGTGGGTAGCTAGTATTTCGTATTTCATATAGGTACAAAATACATTTTTCGGAAAACTATTTTGATTTTCCAAATGCAATTGTCTATGTTCGGGCTGCGATTGATTACTCCACCCCATTGCCCCTTTTTGAGTTTACACACAATATCTTACTTCACCTTTTCTAACTATAAATCAGAAAGCGTCAAGTGAAATTCAGAAAGCGTCAGATGTAATTCAAATTGGTCAGTTGTAATTCGGAAAGCGTCAGATGTAATTCAGATAGCGTCAGATGAAATTCAGTTTAGCCAATTGTAATTTAGATTGGTCAGTTGTAATTCAGAAAGCGTCATACGTAATTCAGATTGATCAATTGTAATTCAGAAAGCGTCAAATGTAATTCAGAATCCTCTTTTTCTTTCCTTTTCTTGGTTCATTACATCCAGCACATCATTGAAAATTTGCACAAATATCGATGGTAAATCAGATATGGGTCACATTTTAATGCATTCTTGCATTGACTTCAACAAGACCCCGAATTTCAAAAGTTAGTCAATAAGGAAAAAAGTTATTATGGCTGGAACATTGAAAGTTGATTGTTTGAGATCATATTTTGAGGAGAAAGGCAGAAATTGAAAAAAAAAAAAGTTTTGAGGCACAGGTAGGTACTTGGAGTGGCTTTCATGGATCAGTTGAAAAAATTCTCCAAAATGTTTTTGCGAGTTGGGAGCAGCTCAAATGTTTTGATTTCTGCACTAGTTGCCAGACCTACCTACCCAACCCACCTACCTTACGCGATGCCCTGTAAAAAAAATCTGTTGTGGGGCGACACAAAACTTTCCCGGCGGTATCCAGAGACGTCAGTAATGATTTTGATCGAAGTGTCCCTTCGGGAGGGGGCGATTCGATTTGGAAATTGATGAAAAAATTTTATTTAGTCGAGCGTTTAGCGAGCATCCTGCATCCATTGTTGAGCGGACAGAAAAAATGACAGGTTAGGTCAGTTTTCCAAGGTGATGAAATGATCCAAAAGGTAGAACTAGGTAGCTAACTGTTGTGATATCTCAAAAATACAATGCTGGTTCCTTATTGAAATTCTTGTTCCTACTTTAGATATGATGATGAAATTACAAAAACTTGATTGAAAACTTTTACTGCATCTGTGTGTCAAATTTCAACTCTATATTTTCAATTTAGAGCTTGGGCAGACAAACCCAGACCCAATGTGCCACCTGAGGCCTTCCGATCAAAATCATCCACCCAAAGTCTAATCAGATCATTCCAGGCTGAACTTAGGCCTCCGTACCTTATTTCGATTTGATCGGATCAATAATTCGGTAATTTCGGTAATTCGGTTTTATATTTTCAGGAGGAAAATTTCCGGGAAATTGGAGAGAAATTATTGGAAAATGTTCAAGAACCAGTTATCTATTCTCTAAAAAAAACAATTCCAAGAAATCTGTTCACGGAATAAAAAGTCGGAAAATTTGCAGTTTTTCCAGAGAGGAAAACTCGGCAACTGTTGATCCGATTTCGAAAATTTTTCCTCCAAAAATTAGCTCAATCTTTTCTCCAACTTTTATTTACAGCATGTCTGCACCTAAAATTAATATTTCGTGGGGCCTACCGCATGTAGAAGTTTGCATTGCGTTTTTCTCAAATTCACGGAATGTGCAAATTTCATTTTGAAAAAATTACAGTCGGAAAACCGAAACCCTGTCAACTCTGAAAATAGACCTGCACGACGCTCAATACAATCTACTTTCGATATCAGTTGAAATTTACAAAAAAAAAGTCGATCCCCGAGCAGGAATAAATTTTTGAGTGGAGTCCTGCTACAAAAGCGAGTCGTGCTGGTCGAAACACCGGCGAGAGCCCCTCCTGAGTGGCAACGGCCAGGAGATATTTCGAAAATTCATTACGCTCAACTGGAGAATGGTGGAAAACTGCAACTGCGTCCTCAATTTAACTCTTTTGTTGTGTTGCTTCCTGCCAAATCTGGTTCCAATCCATCGGATGGATTTTGAATAATCAATTGGTAAAGTTTTGAACTTTAACATTTTTTATTATTTGACAGATGACAGATAGGGCAATGTTTCTAACTGTTCTCAATACAGTTTTTCAAGGGCTTTCAAATGACATATTGCAAGTTGAGTTCCGTGAGATATAGCTTCTGACATTTGATGATAGTGACAGTTGGGTTTGACAGATGACAGCCAAAAACTAATGGGCTCTTTTCAGGAAACAACCATGTTTGTATACCAAATATCAAGTCGATCCAGTCAACGTTACGGCAGTTATCGTGGAAGATCACAGACAGACATACACACACACACACACACACATACCCGCCGGTGTAGGTTTGTGGCAACCGTGCATCAAACCAAATTGTGGCAGCTTTGATGAAACCATGTAGGTTGGGTACCCCTTTGCGTTAGCAACCCGTAAAACTGACCCATTTGGTTATACACTCCATGGGGGCGGCGCAGCATGTCCCCGAATATTCGTGCATATAACA
Organism: Anaspis maculata; assembly: GCA_949128115.1. NCBI lineage: Eukaryota > Metazoa > Arthropoda > Insecta > Coleoptera > Scraptiidae > Anaspis > Anaspis maculata. The sequence continues at coordinate 3,268,223 of OX421964.1, forward strand.
AACTAGTGGCGTCGCTGCCACAATTAGGTGTCAAGTTTTTGTGCATCCAAGACGCCAGAATTCGGTGTATAGTTTGTGCATCGAAGACGCCAAAATTCGGTGTATAGTTTGTGTATCGAAGACGTCAAAATTCGGTGTATAGTTTGTGTATCAAAGGTGTCTTGTCTATAGTGTCTAAGTGATTATGTCGATATTTTTAACAATTTTCAAAGCGCGACAGTTTTGGATTGCTTTGGAAGATTTTGAATCTGTTTAGACTGGCCGATAGCCCCATTTACACACACTCCCTTGTACACATTCCCATGTATCTTGCACGAATTCAACTAACCCCCACTCCTTCAAAACTACCGCCTTTTCCAAGTTGCTCCGATCTGAACCGGAATTTCTCGGTTGGATGAAGGAACTTGCGAAGAGAAGATAACTCAATGTTTCTCAACATCCCCCCCCCCCCCGAAACCAGGTGAGAGAGTGAACAGTTTTAATTTCTATGATTTCAAGAGAATTGTTATGTTAAATAGAGAAGTTCGCGGGAGGAAAACCTCTTTTGTACCTTTTACAAATTCAACCAACACCCACTCCGCCCCACCCCTTCAAAACTACCCCCTTTTCCCAAGAATCTCCGATCTTAACCGGAATTTCTCGGTTAGGATAGAGGAACTCTTGAAGAGAAGAAAACTAAATGTCCCTTTCCCCTCTCGCAAAACCGAGTGAGGGGGGGGGGGGGGGGGGGGCAAAAAGTTTTTATTTCTCTGATTTTGAGCGGATTTTTTGTGTTTGAGAGAGGAACGCGCGGGGAGAAAACTCGCATAATACCTTGCACAAATTCAACCAACCCGCACCCCACCTTACCCTTTCAAAACTACCCCCTTGGCCTTTTAGTGTTACATTCAAGAGGAAACTCACGGAGATAAAATCTTCTATAAACCTTTCACAAATTCCACCAACTCCCGCATCACCCCACTCCTTCAAACTACCCTCTTTTCTTAAGTACCTATCTCCGATCTGAACCGGCATTTTTCGGGTGGATAGAAGAATTCGCGGGGACAAGAAAATTCCATGACACTTTCCATCCCCTACATCCGTGAACAGGGGAAGAGGAAAGGGGCCAATTTTTTAACCTCTTCGATTTAGAGCAGCCTTTTTTTGTTTGATAGGGAAACTTGCGGAGAGAAAATCTCCTAAGTATATGCTTTGCACAAATTCCCCAGCAACCCCCACCTCACTCCACTCTTTCAAAAACCACCCCCTTTTTCCAAGTAGCTCCGATCTAAACCGGCATTTTTCGGTTGGATAAGAGAATTCGCGGGGACAAGAAAATTCCATGACACTTAATCCCTCACATCCTTGAAACCGGGGAAGAGGGGAGGGGCAAATTTTTAAACTCCTTGATTTAGAGAGGCCTTTTTATGTTTGATAGGGAGTCTCGCGGAGATATAATATCTATCCTAATGCTAATATTAAACAATATGGTGTCGTATTTGAAAATCAAATGTTGATGGCTCTTCCGATTATTTCCGGAAGTGCAGTTCAGTCAAGGTTAGGTGCAAAAGATAGGAAAAGAACCTAGTCCTTGATATTTCATGAACATTTCAAAACTAAAGATGTAATTGGAAACGTCATAGGCTATGGGGTCTATAGTCTATAATAAAAAAAGTTACCTATCTATATTTATCTACTTCTACATAATATTATTGTATTGTATAGCAATATAAAAATGTAATGGAAAAAAAAACAATTCTGAACTCGATAGTGTAATTTTGAGGCAAAAATAACAATAAAATAGAAATATTTTGCAAGAGTGAACATATTTGAACTAGATTGTTGAGGCACAACTTAGAACAAAATAGAAATACATTGGGCAAACAATCATAGTGAACGAGAACAGCTCCATTACTGATTGGCCTTTGAGGTAAAAATGAAAATAATATAGAATACACGCTTGGCAAACAACACATGTAACAGAGGGAAAATGCATGATGACTGAACAAGAACATAGTTATCGAGCTTGAATGTTGAGGCACAAATTAGAACAAAATAGAAATACATCGGGTAAACAATATATAAAAGAGAAAAAGTAGATGCAGACTGAGCATAATTCAGTTTGAATGTTAAGTAAAAAAAAATACATGAAGAGTGACCATAATTGAACTTGAATGTTGATGCACAACTTCGAACAAAGTAGAAATACATTGGGCAAACAATCATACCTAGTAAACGAGAACAGATACAATAAAGACTAGTCTTTGAGGTAAAAATAAAAATAATATAGAAATACACGCTTGGCAAACAATACATGTAACATAAAAAATACATTAAGAACCGAACTTGATTAGGTAGGTTCTTGAATTTTGAGGCAAAATAAGAATAAAATAGAAATACACTCTAGGCAAACAATACATGTAACAAAGGGAAAATGCATGATGACTTAACAAGAACATAGTTATTGAGCTTGAATGTTGAGGCACAAATTAGAATAAAATAGAAATACATCGGGTAAACTATATATAAAAGAGAAAAAGTAGATGCAGACTGAACATAATTCAGTTTGAATGTTAAGTAAAAAAAATACATGAAGAGTGACCATAATTGAACTTGAATGTTGATGCACAACTTCGAACAAAGTAGAAATACATTGGGCAAACAATCATACCTAGTAAACGAGAACAGATACATTAAAGACTAGTCTTTGAGGTGAAAATAAAAATAATATAGAAATACACGCTTGGCAAACAATACATGTAACATAAAAAATACATTAAGAACCGAACTTGATTAGGTAGGTTCTTAAATTTTGAGCAAAATAAGAATAAAATAGAAATACACTCTAGGCAAACAATACATGTAACAAAGGGAAAATGCATGATGACTTAACAAGAACATAGTTATTGAGCTTGAATGTTGAGGCACAAATTAGAACAAAATAGAAGTACATCGGGTAAACAATTTATATAAGCGAAAAAGTCGATGCAGACTGAACATAATTGAGCTTGAATGTCAAGTTAAAAATGAGAAGTGATAGAAATATACGCTGGGTAAACAATACATTGTAAGCTTGATTGTAAGAAAATAAATACATAGACTAAGCTTGATTCTACTGGAATTTTAATGCAAAAATGAAAATAAAATAGAAAAAATACATGAAGACAACATGATTGAGTTCAAATGTATTTTTGAACTTGAATTTTAATTGAGGCAAAAATGAAAATAAAATATTTATGTAGAACTACATTGCACGACCCAGAGCGATTCAAATCTCAGCATTCATTGAATACACACATTCACATACAGGAATTGAATCAGGATCCAACAAAATGGCCTGGTGCGAACTTCAACGGCTCTGCTTTAACTTCCTGCTAGGTGCTAAATACTTCAGCAGCAAACAGTCAACGGCAGTAACGGCACAGGGCACAGCTCATGAGCACGACGAACTAGCCAATAGGCTAATTGAGCGCGAACTTTCAACCAGTGTTGCCAACATGCACTAGTTCACTTCTCTATTTTTCATTTCCAATGTCCATTAAATAGACGGTAGAAAAGGCTTACCTACTTACTTTGTGGTTGATGTTGTCTTGAGTGGGTACATTTTATTTAACGTATTTTCAATTGACGATTTTATTTTAATTTGTCTTTGATGCATGCGCAATAATCAAATAAAACGAAATATTCCTATATCCCTACCTTATGACGAAGTTGCCATAATTGGGTTATAGGACTGAATATTGTGCATCGAGGCGAAGGTGCCACAGCAAATTAAGTTATGGTTGTGTGTATGGAGAGCCATATAGTAAGTTATCGATCGAATGGAATAGTCCGGTGGTTAAGCGCCAAAAAAAGCTCGAACTATGCATTTTGAGCTTAAGCAATGCGCTTTTGGGGTTTGATTGGGGGTCCCTCAACCTTAATTTCAAGAGTTGGAGACATCGGTGCACTCGATGCGGAGGGGGTCTGGGGGGCCTTTGAAAGTTGAAGGTGTGGGGCTTCCCACCAAATCACCATACCACCACGTAATTTCTACTTGGATGTCATCAAACGACTCTAACCTACACATTGACAATATTTGTTATCATGTGCCAACAGTTCTTCACACTGAAAAAAATTAGTTCTTATGACAGATCGGAAAAAACAGTTTTTCTCAATTTTTCATCCCCACAACGAATAAACTGCCAGGTGTGGTGTCATTTTGGAGTAAACGGCATCCTCTGATTTCATTGACCGAGTCAAAATGTTTGTGAGACCACCGTGCAAAGAATGACACGCCAAGAAGTGAGCATTTTTGAGCACCTCATTTAACAGTAATTTCTTGGCTGATACCAATCGATATGATTGATAATTTTGTCATGGATCAATAACTTGAACTCTTTTGTAACGGTAATGCATGTGAATGAAACTCGACACGAGCGTGGAGGCTTGGAAAAAAATAATTTTCTCCAGCGGTCGAATTTATTTCACGCCTACTGAGCGTTAGTTTGTTGGACTCAGGCAGGCAGCGTTTGAATAGGTTCGGAGACAAAATTTCCATATCTGTCTATGCAGCTGAGTAGCATAATTCTGGAAACTGATTTGAGAATCATCAGAGATTATTTTGACAGTCACTAGGTACCCCCATGGGGATTAACTGCAGGGATCATGGCTGACGACGGAGGACATTCAACTTTTAAAGTGTTATTTTCTATTTTCCTCTACCAACCTTCAAGGTTGTTATCATTTTGTACGTGTTAGTTTTCTTATATTTGGAGAAAAATAATTTTATAAAAACTACCGTGAAAATAACTGTCATAGTGGCAGAAAATAAGATCTTGGACGTTAAATTTCCTCCGCCGTTAGCCATCACCTCTGCAGTTAACCACCATGTGGGTACTGACCGGCAAAACAATCATTGATGATTCATAAATCGATTTCCAGAATTAAACTGCTCAACTTTTCAGAAAGATATGGAAATTTTGCTTCCAAAGCTATCCAAACGCTATCTGCCTGAGCCCAACAAACTAACGCTCAGTAGGCGTGAAATAAATTCGACCGCTGGAGAAAATTATTTTTTCCCAAGCCTCCACGCTCGTGTCGAGTTTCATTCACATGCATTACCGTTACAAAAGAGTTCAAGTTATTGATCCATGACAAAATTATCAATCATATCGATTGGTATCAGCCAAGAAACTACTGTTAAATGAGGTGCTCAAAAATGCTCACTTCTTGGCGTATCATTCTTTGCACGGTGGTCTCACAAACATTTTGACTCGGTCAATGAAATCAGAGGATGCCGTTTACTCCAAAATGACACCACACCTGGCAGTTTATTCGTTGTGGGGATGAAGAATTGAGAAAAACTGTTTTTTCCGATCTGTCATAAGAACTAATTTTTTTCAGTGTGAAGAACTGTTGGGACATGGTAACAAATGTTGTCAATGTGTAGGTTAGAGTCGTTTGATGACATCCAAGTAGAAATTACGTGGTGGTATGGTGATTTGGTGGGAAGCCCCACACCTTCAACTTTCAAAGGCCCCCCAGACCCCCTCCGCATCGAGTGCACCGATGTCTCCAACTCTTGAAATTAAGGTTGAGGGACCCCCAATCAAACCCCAAAAGCGCACTGCTTAAGCTCAAAATGCATAGTTAGGACGCTTAACCACCGGACTAGAAAGAAGTGTGTATAAGTATTACTCTATTTTTGTTTTAAATGGTAATAATTAAGTATTGTTGCTTTGCCTCAAATTCAAGTTTCTGTACTATCCCTTTCTTCCATGTAGGTACATACATACCTTTATAAACTGCTCAAAAGTGAATAGGGGTAATGAAAATTTCCGCATTTTGTAAAATGGGAATATCTCGAACAAAAATTCTCCGATTTCAAAAAGGAAGACAACGCCCTCGACAACGCCAGATAGGGCCTACTTCGGCTACGTGATGATGTAAAGGATAGTTTCATAATTGAAAATGTACATGATATACAGTGCGCCAAAAGGAAGAGGGTCAAAAGGGTAAATTGTCAACGTTGTGTCACTTTTCTAAAAAAAATTGTAGATTATTTATAATATCGTTTTTTGAAAGGTAGCAATAATATCCCGAAATGGTTTTTCAATTTTCAAATATTTCTTTCTTTTCAAAGGCTATGTGATTTTTTTAAAAATTAACATTTTTTTATTGCAATTCTCTTATTGGCCATATTATTGACGTAAATTTGGCAGATATGCATAAACTCACTTTAATACACCCAGTGGCGTATCTAGGGTAAATTGCGCCTAGGGCAAAACATAAAAAGTGCGCCCCTGAATTAGAAACTTTGGAAATTGCGCCGCCGCTGGTTTTTTCAGAATAAGCGATTTACATTTAAAAAACGCCACCTGGTGTAGAATTCGGTACTTGATCGTAGAGGACGTTTTTGCGAGGAACACATGCTCCGACGTCTAGTAGCCTAGGTGGGCACCAGTGGATACCTGCAATACCCACATTATTGACATGGAAATTTGACAAGTAGAAATAATGTGGAAATAATGGGTTTGCATTTGTGTCTCTTATTTCATGTTATGGTCAGCATATTTAGCAGGCTTGTAGTAGATCTAGACCCAAAGGTGCGCAGCTGAAAGACTACGCCCCCAGCAATGCACTACATTGCGGTAAAAAAAGACAAACCTTCACGTCCCGAACACAAAGAGCTACGGCGAGCTTATTAGAATGGAAAATGCCGATCTTCAGCTGAAGTCCAAGCAGAAAATCTTTAGAAAAAAAGTGAGGAAAAAAGGTAGGTGGTGGTTGACTCTGCATGGCCAGCCCGAGGTGATTTTTTCTTGGCTGGTCGACGGGCTTGTGTGTTTTCCTCCGTGCGGTCGTGCGGATGTGACAGTTTGTTGCTCTTCCTTGGGCGGAAGTTATGGATGATTTAGAGAAAGGTCTGCGACGACGCTGGTCATCAACATGGGGCCCAATAAAGAGCCTACGGGGTCCCAAGAGTTCACAGGAACAAAAGTTTGCTTTTAGTGGACTGCACAAGACAGCAAAGTGACAGTTTTGACGTGCCACCAATTGACGTAACAGCCGACGTTGCTTGCGGCAACTTACACCTCTTCTGACAATTAATTCCCTAAAACTTCCTCGACGAAACGGCCATTTTCCCCAATAAGGTCAATCGTCTATTCTGGTCCAGGAATTTTAGCTGTTTAAATCGCAAATAGCGAACAAAAATGATAAAACTAGCCGAATTTTTGTATATATGCTTGGTTAAGCATGTAGTTCAACATAGTAAAAGTCCTCAAGAATCCGGTGTGAGCTTCGGCCGTTGTGGCCTCGAGAAGAACTTGAGGGTCAGTTTTTCGCGTATATCTCATAAACAATAGCACTTGGGAAAAAAGTTCATGGGAAGCAATTGTTGAAAATTTTATTGTCTACAAGAAAGGTCCTCACACATTTCATCGTCAGTCATCTTCTTCTTTGTCAAAACACAGGAAAATAAAAATAGTCCAGATGTTCGATGCTGAAGACTGGTATGGACCTTGAGTTTCATGATGGCGGAGTGCCACTTTGTAGAGGTGTTGTTTGATCCACTCTCTTTTGGCTGAAACTTGAAGCCATCAAGACGAACTATGCCGGCGGCATATACAGGGTGAAATGAAAATAAAAAGGTAAACATTTGTACCTCGAGAACCAAACTAGGTGAAGACATGTAAATCGCCATAAATAATTCTGATTTCATGGTCATGAAGTCGTCGTAAATTTGAATTGAATATCTTGAGCCGTTCTTGAAATATCTTCATCAAAAGACTGGAGTTGTTACCAAAAAAAAAATATTTTCGTCTACTCATCAGAAAAAAGTTGACTGTGTTTTTTCTAAAATTAGTTGGCCTAGAGAGGGCTCCTCACTGTAATCTCATTTCAAATGTAATTTATCATTGTTTCGATTCAAAACACCAAGTTTCGATTCAAAACACCAAGTTTCGATTCAAGATCTGAAGAATTACTGATATACGGAAAACTATTTTTTTTCGTAACGACTTCAGTCTTCTGAAAATATTCCAGAAACGGCTCAACATATTTGATTCAAGTTCACGACGACTTCATGGTTATGAAATAAGAAATATTTTTGGCGATTTACATGTCTTCACCTATTTTGGTTCTTGAGGTACATTTGTTCAACTTTTTATTTTTATGTCATCCTATATATGCCGCCGGCACAGTTGGTATTGATGGCGTTAAGTTTCAATCAAAAGAGAATGGATCGAACAACACCTCTACCAAGTGGCACCCTGCCATCATAAAACTCAAGGTCCGTACAGTCTTCGGCATCGAGCATCTGGACTATTTAGCTTTTCTTGTGTTTTGACGAAGAAGGAGTGGACTGATGATGGAATATGTAAGGACCTTTCTTGTAGACAACACAATTTCCAACAATTTTGCTCCAACTGCTTTTCCTCCAAGTGCCATCGTTTACGAGATAAACACGAAAAACTGATCCTCAAGTTAACTGATCCTCAAGTTCTTCTCGAGGCCACAGCGGCCGAAGCTCACACCGGATTCTCGAGGACTTTTACTATGTTGAACTACATGCTTAACTGAGCTTATATACAAAAATCCGGCTAGTTATCATTTTTGTTCGCTATTTTTTCTATAATTCCTGGACTATTCAGGTGGGTCAACGACAAATTGGGCCCCCGTATTAGGCTATATCTGGATCGGATGAAAGTCGAGAGTTGATATCGTCTGTTTGAATGTATTGGTTTGGTTTTTTCCTTCTTTCACCATTCCCATTTCGCTTGTCAATTATTGTTCACACGAATTGCGCCCAACAGTTCAAATATCTACATTATTTCATTTTTAATTTTTTACATCTTTATCTTTTCTTCTCATTTGCGCCCTAAGGATCAAAGTGCGCCCATGGCACGTGCCCCACTTGCCCCCCCGTAGATACGCCTCTGAATACACCTTCCCACGAAAAAATTCACCCCAACGACCCCCAAGGGGGCTGCCACCCGGTGGACGTCAGCATTCGCTTTTGGAATGGGTTGAAATGAAGCATGCTGTGGCGGATACGATGCGTTTACCAATTCGGGGATCTTGACGTAACATCAGTAACTTCATGTCACATCGTAATTACCATGGTTACGATATCACCCCCCTTCTGGTCATTTTTGTACAGGGTTATTAATTCCGAAAGTTGAAAATCGATAATTCGAGAACGAATGCGCGTAGAGTTGAACTTTTTTTTTAAATTTTATTGGAAATATTGGCGCATTTTTTGACATGTTGGAAATATTATTTAAGATATCCTCCTAAACTACGGGTAGGATAATTTGTCGTGTTTGATGTTTTACGTAAATGTTTCACCAATGTCATTGGCAACATAAGCATACACTCATGGCATACACTGTCATTTTCAAAATATTATTCAAAGTAAAAGGAGTCATTTGAGTTTCATACAATATTTTTTTATCAATAGCAGAGCATAAAACATAACCATGGACATATGGACACCCTGTGAAATTAACGTAATGGAGTATTATACTAGAATGTTTTTTTGTCGAAATGGAAACTACATCGAAAAATAATTGACCCGTATTTTTTTATTCGGTCGAAAATCGAATCGTTTGGGCGTAATCGATAAAAGAAGATCAACTACTTGTGACTGCCTTTGTAAATGACGTCAGAACTAGTAAGAATTTAAGAGTTTCGTTTATTTATTGCGGCCAAACGATTCGATTTCTGGCTAAACAAAAAAACATGGGTCAGTTATTTTTCAATGTAGTTTCTGTTCCCATCGAAAACAAAATATTTTTTTCAAAATATAATACTCTATTGTAAACTCGGCATTTCCTAATCACATTTTCACCAATTTCGTTGTGACGGTTTATTTAAATATAATTACTATACAGGTTGTGGGTTACATGTTTTGTACTCTGATATTGATAAAATATATTGTATGACGCTCAAAAATGACTCTTTTATTTTTAACCTAATTTTGAAAATGACAGTGTATGCTTATGTTGACACTGAGATTCACTAATCAGGCTTTATTTAAAATGTTTTAGATTTTTTCATGGGGTCCCCTTTGCCCTCTAAAATCTCGAGTCCTAAGGGAACATTTTTTAGGTGCTGCGGGTCAAAACTTTCTAATGGGTGTGGACAACAACTGTGCAAAATGGCTTGCTTGTATCATCAAATGCCACTTTTTTTTTGCGTACCGCAGGCACCTAATTCTAGTTGAAGTTTTAAAGTTGAGGTGGGTGAGGGCAAAAGGGGGGTAATAAGAAATATTCATAATATTTTCCTCAACAAAAAAGATAATAATTTTGTTCAATTTGATGTAAGTACCACAAAGTAATGCCCGTTCACGTTACAAATTCAGCACAAGAAATTTTTTAATCAAAAATAAAGTGAAAAGCTGGAAAGGTATACGGCTGATGGGCCCTGATAGATTTGCGCCAAAACTTTGCAGGTCCCATCAGCCGTAGCCGTAGCCCTCTAACTTATCACTTTGTTTTTGATTCCAAAAGTTCTAGTGCTGAATTTGCAACGTGAAGAACAGCATATTATAGATGTTTCTACTTGAAATTGTAAAATAGAGGTCGGTGGGGGCAAAAGGGGAAAATTGAAAATTTTTAGAATATTTTTCTCAGTACAATTCTCTTCTGATGTATCACAAGGTAGGTGGTTTCATTTGAAATTTTAAAGTAAAAGGGTGGGTAGGGACCAAAGGGGATGATTGATAATTCTTATATTTTTCTTGGAAAAAGAATTCAATCCTCTCTAATCTGGTGAAACAAAAAGTACGTGTCAGTTATCATTTTTAGTTGGAACTTAAAAGAGTGGATAGAGCAAAAGGGGGGTTGATTAAAAAAAATTATAATATTTTTCTCACAAAGAAAATTTGATGTTTTCAATTTGATTTATCACAAAGTAAATTATCCTACATGAGTTTTTAAAGTAAGGGTGGGTGAAGACGAGAAAGGGTGATTAATATTTTTTATATTCTTCTCAGAAAGAGAATTCAATTCTCTTCAATCGGATGAACCGAGAAGTACGTGGTTTCATTTGAAAGCTAAGGGTGTTTGAATATTTTTTTCACAAAGAGAATTTGATGTTTTCAATTTGATGTACCACAAAGTAGATAAGCCTACATGAATTTTTTCATGTGGGGGGGGGGGGACAACAGGATGTGATAAATAAGTTTTATATTTTTCTCAGAAAGAGAATTCAATTCTCTTCAATCTGGTGAACCATGCAAAAGTACGTGGTTCCATTTGAAATTTGGAAATCAAGGGTGGGTGGGGCAAAAGAGGGGTTAATAGAGAAAAAATGTTTTTCTCACAAAGAGAATATGATTTTTTCTGATTGATGTATCACAAAGTTCATTATTCTACATGAAATATTAAAGTGGGTGGGTTGGGACGAAAGAGAGTAATTATAAATTCTTATATTTTCATCAGAAAAAGAACTCAATCCTCTTCAATCTAGTGAACCGAAAGTACGTGGTTCCATTTGAAATTTAGAAGTTGAGTGTGGGTAGGCCAAAAAGGGGGTTGATCAAAAAAATTCATGATATTTTTCCCACAAATAAAATTTGATGTCTTCAATTTGATGTATCACGAAGTAGATTACTCTACATGAAATTTTAAATTAAGGGTGGGTGGGGACAGAAGGGGGTTATTACTAATTTTTATAATTTTTTCAGAAAGAGAGTTCAACCTGGGGAACCAAAAAGCACGTGATACCATTCGATATTTAGAATGTAAGGGTAGATGGGGCAAAAGGGGGGTTGATCAAAAAAATTTATAATATTTTTCTCATAAAGAGAATTTGATGTTTTCAATTTGCAATTTTCAGTTTTTTTCAATATACATGAAGTTTTTCAAGTAGGGGTGGGTGGGGACGACAGGGGGTGATTGATAATTTTTATATTTTTCTCAGAAAGAGAATTCAAGACTCTTTAATCTGGTTAATCAGAAGTACGTGGTGCCATTTAAAATTTGGAAGTTAAGGGTGGGTGGGACAAAAGGGGGGTTGAACAAAAAAAATTATAATATATTTCTCACAAAGAGAATTTGATGTCTTCAATTTGATGTATCACAAAATAGATTATTCTACATGAAATTTCAAATTAGGGGGGGGTGGGGGCAAAAGGGGGTTATTAATAATTTTTATAATTTTCTCAGAAAGAGAGTTCAACCTGGGGAACCAAAAAGCACGTGATACCATTTGATATTTTGAATGTAAGGGTAGATGGAGCAAAAGGGGGGTTGATCAAAAAAATTTATAATATTTTTCTCACAAGGAGAATTTGATGTTTTCAATTTGATGTACCACAAAGTAGTTCAATATACATGAAGTTTCTTAAGTAGGGGTGGGTGGGGACGACAGGGGGTGATTGATAATTTTTATATTTTTCTCAGAAAGGGAATTCAAGACTTTTCAATCGGGTTAATCAGAAGTACGTGGTGCCATTTTAAATTTGGAAGTTAAGGGTGGGTGGGACAAAAGGGGGGTTGAACAAAAAAAATTATAATATTTTTCTCACAAAGAGAATTTGATGTCTTCAATTTGATGTATCACGAAATAGATTATTCTACATGAAATTTTAAATCAGGGGGGGCAAAAGGGGGTTATTACAAATTTTTATAATTTTCTCAGAAAGAGTGTTCAACCTGGGGAACCAAAAAGCACGTGATACCATTTGATATTTTGAATGTAAGGGTAGATGGGGCAAAAGGGGGGTTGATCAAAAAAATTTATAATATTTTTCTCACAAAGAGAATTTGATGTTTTCAATTTGATGTACCACAAAGTAGATTAATATACATGAAATTTTATAAGTAGGGGTAGGGTGGGGACGACAGGGGGTGATTGATGATTTTTATATTTTTCTCAGAAAGAGAATTCAAGACTCTTCAATCTGGTTTATCAGAAGTACGTGGTGCCATTTGAAATTTGGAACTTAAGGGTGGGTGGGGCAAAAGGGGGGTTGAACAAAAAAAAATAATAATATTTTTCTCACAAAGAGAATTTGATGTCTTCAATTTGACGTACTCAAAGCAGGTGATTATATTTGTCATTTTGAGAGGGGGTGAGTGGAGTCGAAGGGGGTGAGTGGGGACAAAGGGGGTACGTTTGGAAATATCTTTTTATGCTCAGGTATTGGTGATTTTAAAAAATCTGAATTTTCTACTACTTTTTGCAGGTGGGTGCCACAAAAGTACACTGATGCATTTTGTGTGTGTGCAGATTGCGAAAGAACAACCAACACCATTGAATATATTCTTGGTTTAGTACTAGTGTGTGAACTCAAGGGGGCGCTTCAGCACAGGAGGTCACAAATGGGTGTCATACCCAAACTTGCACAAAGCACTTCTAATTTCTTGTGGCAACCTGATGAATTCACTTATACACCACTAAGTTTTGAAGATCCGAGGATTTCCTTCATATGCAAAGTCAATATGCTTCTATAAAAGCTGTTCTATAAGTTCTAGCCTTAAGCGGTGATTATTTTCAAGACAGTGAAGGTTTTTGCTGTGGCAACCGTGTGTAAGACGCCACAACTAGAGCGGACGCCACAGCATAGGTCGTTGCACGCACAAGTCGCCACAGTTAATGGGGTACAAACACACACACACACATACACACACACACACACACACATACATACCCGCCGGTGTAGGTTTGTGGCAACCGTGCATCAAACCAAATTGTGGCAGCTTTGATGAAACCATGTAGGTTGGGTACCCCTTTGCGTTAGCAACCCGTAAAACTGACCCATTTGGTTATACACTCCATGGGGGCGGCGCAGCATGTCCCCGAATATTCGTGCATATAACAAACTAGTGGCGTCGCTGCCACAATTAGGTGTCAAGTTTTTGTGCATCCAAGACGCCAGAATTCGGTGTATAGTCTGTGCATCGAAGACGCCAAAATTCGGTGTATAGTTTGTGTATCGAAGACGTCAAAATTCGGTGTATAGTTTGTGTATCAAAGGTGTCTTGTCTATAGTGTCTAAGTGATTATGTCGATATTTTTAACAATTTTCAAAGCGCGACAGTTTTGGATTGCTTTGGAAGATTTTGAATCTGTTTAGACTGGCTGATAGCCCCATTTACACACACTCCCTTGTACACATTCCCATGTATCTTGCACGAATTCAACCAACCCCCACTCCTTCATAACTACCGCCTTTTCCAAGTTGCTCCGATCTGAACCGGAATTTCTCGGTTGGATGAAGGAACTTGCGAAGAGAAGATAACTCAATGTTTCTCAACATCCCCCCCCCCTTCCCCCCGAAACCAGGTGAGAGAGTGAACAGTTTTAATTTCTATGATTTCAAGAGAATTGTTATGTTAAATAGAGAAGTTCGCGGGAAGAAAACCTCTTTTGTACCTTTTACAAATTCAACCAACACCAACTCCGCCCCACCCCTTCAAAACTACCCCCTTTTCCCAAGAATCTCCGATCTTAACCGGAATTTCTCGGTTAGGATAGAGGAACTCTTGAAGAGAAGAAAACTGAATGTCCCTTTCCCCTCTCGCAAAACCGAGTGAGGGGGGGGGGGGCAAAAAGTTTTTATTTCTCTGATTTTGAGCGGATTTTTTGTGTTTGAGAGAGGAACGCGCGGGGAGAAAACTCGCATAATACCTTGCACAAATTCAACCAACCCGCACCCCACCTTACCCTTTCAAAACTACCCCCTTGGCGTTTTAGTGTTTTATTCAAGAGGAAACTCACGAAGATATAAAATCTTCTATAAACCTTTCACAAATTCCACCAACTCCCGCATCACCCCACTCCTTCAAACTACCCTCTTTTCTTAAGTACCTATCTCCGATCTGAACCGGCATTTTTCGGGTGGATAGAAGAATTTGCGGGGACAAGAAAATTCCATGACACTTTTCATCCCCTACATCCGTGAACAGGGGAAGGGGAAAGGGGCAAATTTTTTAACCTCTTCGATTTAGAGCAGCCTTTTTTTGTTTGATAGGGAAACTTGCGGAGAGAAAATCTCCTAAGTATATGCCTTGCACAAATTCCCCAGCAACCCCCACCTCACTCCACTCTTTCAAAAACCACCCCCTTTTTCCAAGTAGCTCCGATCTAAACCGGCATTTTTCGGTTGGATAAGAGAATTCGCGGGGACAAGAAAATTCCATGACACTTAATCCCTCACATCCTTGAAACCGGGGAAGAGGGGAGGGGCAAATTTTTAAACTCCTTGATTTAGAGAGGCCTTTTTATGTTTGATAGGGAATCTCGCGGAGATATAATATCTATCCTAATGCTAATATTAAACAATATGGTGTCGTATTTGAAAATCAAATGTTGATGGCTCTTCCGATTATTTCCGGAAGTGCAGTTCAGTCAAGGTTAGGTGCAAAAGATAGGAAAAGAACCTAGTCCTTGATATTTCATGAACATTTCAAAACTAAAGATGTAATTGGAAACGTCATAGGCTATGGGGTCTATAGTCTATAATAAAAAAAGTTACCTATCTATATTTATCTACTTCTACATAATATTATTGTATTGTATAGCAATATAAAAATGTAATGGAAAAAAAAACAATTCTGAACATGATAGTGTAATTTTGAGGCAAAAATAACAATAAAATAGAAATATTTTGCAAGAGTGAACATATTTGAACTAGATTGTTGAGGCACAACTTAGAACAAAATAGAAATACATTGGGCAAACAATCATAGTGAACGAGAACAGCTGCATTACTGATTGGCCTTTGAGGTAAAAATGAAAATAATATAGAATACACGCTTGGCAAACAACACATGTAACAGAGGGAAAATGCATGATGACTGAACAAGAACATAGTTATCGAGCTTGAATGTTGAGGCACAAATTAGAACAAAATAGAAATACATCGGGTAAACAATATATAAAAGAGAAAAAGTAGATGCAGACTGAGCATAATTCAGTTTGAATGTTAAGTAAAAAAAAATACATGAAGAGTGACCATAAAAGAGAGCCATATAGTAAGTTATCGATCGAATGGAAAGAAGTGTGTATAAGTATTACTCTATTTTTGTTTTAAATGGTAATAATTAAGTATTGTTGCTTTGGCTCAAATTCAAGTTTCTGTACTATCCCTTTCTTCCATGTAGGTACATACATACCTTTATAAACTGCTCAAAAGTGAATAGGGGTAATGAAAATTTCCGCATTTTGTAAAATGGGAATATCTCGAACAAAAATTCTCCGATTTCAAAAAAGAAGACAACGCCAGATAGGGCCTACTTCGGCTACGTGATGATGTAAGGGATAGTTTCATAATTGAAAATGTACATGATATACAGTGCGCCAAAAGGAAGAGGGTCAAAAGGGTAAATTGTCAACGTTGTGTCACTTTTCTAAAAAAAATTGTAGATTATTTATAATATCGTTTTTTGAAAGGTAGCAATAATATCCCGAAATGGTTTTTTAATTTTCAAATATTTCTTTCTTTTCAAAGGCTATGTGATTTTTTCAAAAATTAACATTTTTTTATTGCAATTCTCTTATTGGCCATATTATTGACGTAAATTTGGCAGATATGCATAAACTCACTTTAATACACCTTCCCACGAAAAAATTCACCCCAACGACCCCCAAGGGGGCTGCCACCCGGTGGACGCCAGCATTCGCTTTTGGAATGGGTTGAAATGAAGCATGCTGTGGCGGATACGATGCGTTTACCAATTCGGGGATCTTGACGTAACATCAGTAACTTCATGTCACATCGTAATTACCATGGTTACGATATCACCCCCCTTCTGGTCATTTTTGTACAGGGTTATTAATTCCGAAAGTTGAAAATCGATAATTCGAGAACGAATGCGCGTAGAGTTGAACTTTTTTTTAAATTTTATTGGAAATATTGGCGCATTTTTTGACATGTTGGAAATATTATTTAAGATATCCTCCTAAACTACGGGTAGGATAATTTGTCGTGTTTGATGTTTTACGTAAATGTTTCACCAATGTCATTGGCAACATAAGCATACACTCATGGCATACACTGTCATTTTCAAAATATTATTCAAAGTAAAAGGAGTCATTTGAGTTTCATACAATATTTTTTTATCAATAGCAGAGCATAAAACATAACCATGGACATATGGACACCCTGTGAAATTAACGTAATGGAGTATTATACTAGAATGTTTTTTTGTCGAAATGGAAACTACATCGAAAAATAATTGACCCGTATTTTTTTATTCGGTCGAAAATCGAATCGTTTGGGCGTAATCTATAAAAGAAGATCAACTACTTGTGACTGCCTTTGTAAATGACGTCAGAACTAGTAAGAATTTAAGAGTTTCGTTTATTTATTGCGGCCAAACGATTCGATTTCTGGCTAAACAAAAAAATATGGGTCAGTTATTTTTCAATGTAGTTTCTGTTCCCATCAAAAACAAAATATTTTTTTCAAAATATAATACTCTATTGTAAACTCGGCATTTCCTAATCACATTTTCACCAATTTCGTTGTGACGGTTTATTTAAATATAATTACTATACAGGTTGTGGGTTACATGTTTTGTACTCTGATATTGATAAAATATATTGTATGACGCTCAAAAATGACTCTTTTATTTTTAACCTAATTTTGAAAATGACAGTGTATGCTTATGTTGACACTGAGATTCACTAATCAGGCTTTATTTAAAATGTTTTAGATTTTTTCATGGGGTCCCCTTTGCCCTCTAAAATCTCGAGTCCTAAGGGAACATTTTTTAGGTGCTGCGGGTCAAAACTTTCTAATGGGTGTGGACAACAACTGTGCAAAATGGCTTGCTTGTATCATCAAATGCCACTTTTTTTTTGCGTACCGCAGGCACCTAATTCCAGTTGAAGTTTTAAAGTTGAGGTGGGTGAGGGCAAAAGGGGGGTAATAAGAAATATTCATAATATTTTCCTCAACAAAAAAGATAATAATTTTGTTCAATTTGATGTAAGTACCACAAAGTAATGCCCGTTCACGTTGCAAATTCAGCACAAGAAATTTTTTAATCAAAAATAAAGTGAAAAGCTGGAAAGGTATACGGCTGATGGGCCCTGATAGATTTGCGCCAAAACTTTGCAGGTCCCATCAGCCGTAGCCGTAGCCCTCTAACTTATCACTTTGTTTTTAATTCCAAAAGTTCTAGTGCTGAATTTGCAACGTGAAGAACAGCATATTATAGATGTTTCTACTTGAAATTGTAAAATAGAGGTCGGTGGGGGCAAAAGGGGAAAATTGAAAATTTTTAGAATATTTTTCTCAGTACAATTCTCTTCTGATGTATCACAAGGTAGGTGGTTTCATTTGAAATTTTAAAGTAAAAGGGTGGGTAGGGACCAAAGGGGATGATTGATAATTTTTATATTTTTCTTGGAAAAAGAATTCAATCCTCTCTAATCTGGTGAAACAAAAAGTACGTGTCAGTTATCATTTTTAGTTGGAACTTAAAAGAGTGGATAGAGCAAAAGGGGGGTTGATTAAAAAAAATTATAATATTTTTCTCACAAAGAAAATTTGATGTTTTCAATTTGATTTATCACAAAGTAAATTATCCTACATGAGTTTTTAAAGTAAGGGTGGGTGAAGACGAGAAGGGGTGATTAATATTTTTTATATTCTTCTCAGAAAGAGAATTCAATTCTCTTCAATCGGATGAACCGAGAAGTACGTGGTTTCATTTGAAAGCTAAGGGTGTTTGAATATTTTTTTCACAAAGAGAATTTGATGTTTTCAATTTGATGTACCACAAAGTAGATAAGCCTACATGAATTTTTTCAAGTGGGTGTGGGGGGGGGACAACAGGATGTGATAAATAAGTTTTATATTTTTCTCAGAAAGAGAATTGAATTCTCTTCAATCTGGTGAACCATGCAAAAGTACGTGGTTCCATTTGAAATTTGGAAATCAAGGGTGGGTGGGGCAAAAGAGGGGTTAATAGAAAAAAAATGTTTTTCTCACAAAGAGAATATGATTTTTTCTGATTGATGTATCACAAAGTTCATTATTCTACATGAAATATTAAAGTGGGTGGGTGGGGACGAAAGAGAGTAATTATAAATTCTTATATTTTCATCAGAAAAAGAACTCAATCCTTTTCAATCTAGTGAACCGAAAGTACGTGGTTCCATTTGAAATTTAGAAGTTGAGTGTGGGTGGGCCAAAAAGGGGGTTGATCAAAAAAATTCATGATATTTTTCCCACAAATAAAATTTGATGTCTTCAATTTGATGTATCACGAAGTAGATTACTCTACATGAAATTTTAAATTAAGGGTGGGTGGGGACAGAAGGGGGTTATTACTAATTTTTATAATTTTTTCAGAAAGAGAGTTCAACCTGGGGAACCAAAAAGCACGTGATACCATTTGATATTTAGAATGTAAGGGTAGATGGGGCAAAAGGGGGGTTGATCAAAAAAATTTATAATATTTTTCTCATAAAGAGAATTTGATGTTTTCAATTTGCAATTTTCAGTTTTTTTCAATATACATGAAGTTTTTTAAGTAGGGGTGGGTGGGGACGACAGGGGGTGATTGATAATTTTTATATTTTTCTCAGAAAGAGAATTCAAGACTTTTCAATCTGGTTAATCAGAAGTACGTGGTGCCATTTAAAATTTGGAAGTTAAGGGTGGGTGAGACAAAAAGGGGGTTGAACAAAAAAAATTATAATATATTTCTCACAAAAAGAATTTGATGTCTTCAATTTGATGTATCACGAAATAGATTATTCTACATGAAATTTTGAATTAGGGGGGGTGGGGGCAAAAGGGGGTTATTAATAATTTTTATAATTTTCTCAGAAAGAGAGTTCAACCTGGGAAACCAAAAAGCACGTGATACCATTAGATATTTTGAATGTAAGGGTAGATGGGGCAAAAGGGGGGTTGATCAAAAAAATTTATAATATTTTTCTCACAAGGAGAATTTGATGTTTTCAATTTGATGTATCACAAAGTAGTTCAATATACATGAAGTTTTTTAAGTAGGGGTGGGTGGGGACGACAGGGGGTGATTGATAATTTTTATATTTTTCTCAGAAAGGGAATTCAAGACTTTTCAATCTGGTTAATCAGAAGTACGTGGTGCCATTTAAAATTTGGAAGTTGAGGGTGGGTGAGACAAAAGGGGGGTTGAACAAAAAAAATTATAATATATTTCTCACAAAGAGAATTTGATGTCTTCAATTTGATGTATCACGAAATAGATTATTCTACATGAAATTTTGAATTAGGGGGGGTGGGGGCAAAAGGGGGTTATTAATAATTTTTATAATTTTCTCAGAAAGAGAGTTCAACCTGGGGAACCAAAAAGCACGTGATACCATTTGATATTTTGAATGTAAGGGTAGATGGGGCAAAAGGGGGGTTGATCAAAAAAATTTATAATATTTTTCTCACAAGGAGAATTTGATGTTTTCAATTTGATGTACTACAAAGTAGTTCAATATACATGAAGTTTTTTAAGTAGGGGTGGGTGGGGACGACAGGGGGTGATTGATAATTTTAATATTTTTCTCAGAAAGGGAATTCAAGACTTTTCAATCGGGTTAATCAAAAGTACGTGGTGCCATTTCAAATTTGGAAGTTAAGGGTGGGTGGGACAAAAGGGGGGTTGAACAAAAAAAATTATAATATTTTTCTCACAAAGAGAATTTGATGTCTTCAATTTGATGTATCACGAAATAGATTATTCTACATGAAATTTTAAATCAGGGGGGGCAAAAGGGGGTTATTACAAATTTTTATAATTTTCTCAGAAAGAGTGTTCAACCTGGGGAACCAAAAAGCACGTGATACCATTTGATATTTTGAATGTAAGGGTAGATGGGGCAAAAGGGGGGTTGATCAAAAAAATTTATAATATTTTTCTCACAAAGAGAATTTGATGTTTTCAATTTGATGTACCACAAAGTAGATTAATATACATGAAATTTTATAAGTAGGGGTAGGGTGGGGACGACAGGGGGTGATTGATGATTTTTATATTTTTCTCAGAAAGAGAATTCAAGACTCTTCAATCTGGTTAATCAGAAGTACGTGGTGCCATTTGAAATTTGGAACTTAAGGGTGGGTGGGGCAAAAGGGGGGTTGAACAAAAAAAAATTATAATATTTTTCTCACAAAGAGAATTTGATGTCTTCAATTTGACGTACTCAAAGCAGGTGATTATATTTGTCATTTTGAGAGGGGGTGAGTGGAGCCGAAGGGGGTGAGTGGGGACAAAGGGGGTACGTTTGGAAATATCTTTTTATGCTCAGGTTGGTGATTTTAAAAAATCTGAATTTTCTACGACTCTTTGCAGGTGGGTGCCACAAAAGTACACTGATGCATTATGTGTGTGTGCAGATTGCGAAAGAACAACCAACACCATTGAATATATTCTTGGTTTAGTACTAGTGTGTGAACTCAAGGGGGCGCTTCAGCACAGGAGGTCACAAATGGGTGTCATACCCAAACTTGCACAAAGCACTTCTAATTTCTTGTGGCAACCTGATGAATTCACTTATACACCACTAAGTTTTGAAGATCCGAGGATTTCCTTCATATGCAAAGTCAATATGCTTCTATAAAAGCTGTTCTATAAGTTCTAGCCTTAAGCGGTGATTATTTTTGAGACAGTGAAGGTTTTTGCTGTGGCAACCGTGTGTAAGACGCCACAACTAGAGCGGACGCCACAGCATAGGTCGTTGCACGCACAAGTCGCCACAGTTAATGGGGTACAAACACAGACAGACATCATTCTGAAAATGGTCTTAATCGTCTTGGAGGACCTCAAAACGGATATATCCGGTGAAATCTCGAAACTTTTTTTCTGCACGATTACAATACTTTCCCTCCGTGTTCGTGGGTGGGCCGGGAAAGTAAAATATGGAGAACCTGTATAAAATACGACATAAAGCGTATGATAGCTGGAGAGGAAATAGCTACAAAGAATAATGTTTCAAATCAGTCAATTTAAATTCTTCACGAGGTAGGACGCTTCGAGTCCTTTTTTGTTTTCTTTGTAGGTCAGTTCAATTGAAGGACACTATCTCCAATACGGGTTTAGTATGTAAGCCCGACAGCCTGAATCCCGACACCCCATAACGCCGACAGCGTTGGCTCCCCTCCAAAACGGTGGTAGTAGTGGGTCATAGTTTTTGCTGCCTACTCCATTACAATTTTTATTCTGAATTACACTTGATATTTTCTGAATTACATCTGACTCTTTCTGAATTCCAGTTGACCGATCTGAATTACATCTGACGCTTCCTAAATCACAATTGACTAATCTCAATTACTTCTGACTCTTTCTGAATTCCAGTTGACCGATCTGAATTACATCTGATGCTTTCCGAAAATCATTTGACCGATCTTAATTACATGTGACGCTTTCTGAAATCCAATTGATGTTTTCTGAGCTACAGTTGGAAGAAAAACTAAGTTTCCAAGTTACCCTCTTACTAGAATTGCTAGGTTCTTACGATTCATACAGGGTTTCTAAGTATTCCCAGAGGCATTTCTGAAGGGTTTCATGGGAATTTGAAGGATTCTTGAAGATTTCTACAAGATTGGTAGGAATTTCTAATAATTCCAAAGGATTTCTGAAAACTTATAGGGGGTTCTAGAGATCTTCACAGGGTTCTTGAAAATTTCCATGAAATTTCCAAGGACTTTGACTATTTCTACAAGATTTTTAGGAATCCTAGAAATTTTTGCTAGATTTCTGAGAATTTTCGAGAGTTTCTAGGGCTTTCTAAAGATTTTGTACGGGAATTCGAGGGATTTTCAAAGACTTTTACCAGAACTAGAGAGACTTATACAGATTTTTTCGGGCTTCCTGAAGATCTGTATGGAATATCTGAAAATTTCTAATGATTCCATAGAGTTTCTATAGATTCCCAATGATTTCCATGGGATTTCCAGAGATTTGCAAAAAATTTCACTGGATTCTGTATGGATTTCTAGAGATTTTTGGTATCAACAATTGGTTTCTGTCAAACAAATTTAGCACAAATGAAGACAAAAAGCAAGTGATGCACTTTTCCCTAGGACAAGCAACAACCACAAGTAAGCCTTTGAAGCTCCTCGGTACCATATTAGATCCGGTGATGTCCTGGGAGGACCATGTCAATGCAACTTCAAAAAAACTTTCCAAAAACATTTATCTCATTAGAAGTCTGAGAGACATGGTCTCTCTTCATACTTTGAAAACGGCGTACTTTGCATTTATACATAGCACCCTCTCGTTTCAAATCCTAGCATGGGGACATTCTCCGCATTCAAAAAAGCTGTTTTCACACCAGCGTAGATGCATTAGAGCCATGACTTTTATGGGGTTCAGAGATGATTGTAGAGAACAGTTCAAACGATTGCAAATCTTGACCTTACCATCTTTGTACATATTCAATTGCCTAATGTTTATGAAAAACAACATATTTGCTACAACACTCATGAACACAGTTACAACACCAGACACAGAGACTTTTTTAGACCTGAATTTCAAAGAGTAAACAAAACAAAGAATAGCTGGAGGTACTACTGCATTCAATTCTTCAATGTTCTACCATCAGATATAAAAAGTTTATCAAGTCGCGAATTTTCAAAATGTATCAGAACTATTTCTATGGATTTCTCATTATTTCAACGGAATTTCTAGAAATTGATGAAGACTTGCATGAGATTTCTGGGGATTACTTGAGATTTCTACAAGATCTTTGACAAAAGTTTCAGGGACTGAAGATTCTACGTGAATTAAAAAATATCCACGAGATTTGAGGAATCTTGTGAAAATTTCTTGGGACTTTTGAAGAATTCTACGGGCTCTCTACTAACTTCTGATGATTAGTTCGAAATTCCTAGAGATTTCTGAACACTTTCACTAAATTTTCAAATATTTTCACGAAATTTATAAGAATTTTTGAATATTATTACGGATTTTGTAGGAATTTTTCCAGATTTTGATAAAATTGTTTCAGATTTACAAAAAAAATTTCACGAGATTTCTGAAAATTCATAAGGCTCCGGAAAGACTTCAACGAGGTCCCTAGAGTTTTCTGGAAATTCACACAAGATAATTTCGATGGGATTTCTGCGGATCTCCAAGGATTTCTAGGAGTTTCCGAGAATCACTACGGGATCTCTAGCGGTTCCCAAAGATCTGTATGGAATTTGCAAGAATTTCTACGAATGTTCTAGGATTTTCCATAGCCCTCTGAAGTTTACCAATAATTTCTGAGTAATTTTTGATATTTCTACGGTTTATAGGGATTTCCAAAAGGCTCAGGATTTCTTATGGATTCCTAGGGATTAACAGAGATTTGTATAAGAGTTTCAGGGATTTCTGAAGATTTTCACGAGATTTTTGAAGAATTTCTGAGGATTTATTCGAGAATTTCTGAGTGTGTCTCAAGGCTCTCTAGGAATTTCAACGAGATCTCAAGGGATTCCTGAAGATGAGTAGGAGATGTCTTAAAAGTTCTGAGAATTTGTAAGAATTTCTATGGATTTTTTAAGATTTGTACGGAATTTCCAGGTGTTTTCAAAAATTTCTACGAGATTTGTGGGGATTCCTGTAGTTTTTCACAGGATCACTAAGGATTTTTTCAAGAGTCTATGGATTTTTGAAGATTTGTACGGAATTTCCAGGTATTTTCAAAAATTTCTACGAGATTTGTGGGGATTTCTGTAGTTTCTCACAGGATCACTAAGGATTTTTTCAAGAGTTCTGCGAAATTGCTGAATATTTTTAGGATCTGAATTACATGTGACGCTTTCTGAAATCCAATTGATGTTTTCTGAGTTACAGTTGGAAAAACCACTATTTTTCCAAGTTGGAAAAGGTGTAGTCACCCTCTCACCAGACTTTCTAGGTTCTAACGATTCATACAGGGTTTCTAAGCATTCCCAGAGATTTGTATGGAATTCTCAGGCATTTCTGAAAGGTGTCATGGGAATTTGAAGGGTTCTTGAAAATTTTTACCAGATTGGTAGGAATTTCTAATAATTCCCAAAGATTTCTGAAAACTTATAGAGGGTTTTAAGAGTCTTTACAGGGTTCTTGAAAATTTCCATGGAATTTCCAAGGACTTTGGCTATCTCTACAAGATTTTTAGAAATTCTAGAGATTTCTACTAGATTTCTGAGAATTTTTGAGAGTTTCTAGGGCTTCCTAAAGATTTTGTACGGGAATTCGAGGGATTTTCAAAGATTTTTACCAGAACTAGAGAGACTTATACGGATTTTCTCGGGCTTCCTGAAGATCTGTAAGGAATATCTGGGAATTTCTAATGATTCCATAGAGTTTCTATAGATTCCCAGAGATTTCCATGGGATTTCCAGAGATTTGCAAAAAAATTTACTGAATTCTGTATTGATTTCTAGAGATTTTTGGGGACTACCAAACATTTCTATGGATTTCTCATTATTTAAACGGAATTTCTAGAAATTGATGAAGACTTGCATGAGATTTCTGGGGATTACTTGAGATTTCTACGAGATCTTTGGAAAGGGACTGAAGATTCTACGTGATTCCAAAAATATCCACGAGATTTCTAAGAATTCTTGTGAGAATTTCATGGGACTTTTGAAGAATCCTACGGGATCTCCACTGACTTCCGATGATTCCTAGTTTGAAATTCCTAGAGATTTCTGGATATTTTCACGAAACTTCTGAATATTTTTCACGAAGTTTCTAAAGATTTTTGAATATTTCTACAGATTTTGTAGGAATTTCTCCAAATTTTAACAAAATTGTTTCATATTCAAAAAAAAATTTCACGAGATTTCTGAAAATTCAGAAGGCTCCCGAAAGACTTCAACGAGGTCCCTAGAGTTTTCTGGAAATTCAGATAAGATATTAATTTCGACGAGATTTCTGCGGATTTCCAAGGATTTCTAGGAGTTTCCGAGAATCACTACGGGATCTCTAGCGGTTCCCAAAGATCTGTATGGAATTTTCAAGAATTTCTACGACTGTTCTAGGATTTTCCGAAGACTTCTGAAGTTTACCAATAATTTCCAAGTGATTTTTGATATTTCTACGTTTTATAAGGATTTCCAAAAGGCTCAGGATTTCTTATAAATTTCTAGGGATTAACAAAGATTTGTTTAAGAGTTTCAGGGATTTCTGAAGATTTTCACAAGATTTTTGAAGAATTTCTGAGGATTTATTCGAGAATTTCTGGGTGTGTCTCAAGGCTCTTTAGGAATTTCTACGAGATCTCAAGGGATTCCTGAAGATGAGTATGAGATGTCTTGAAAGTTCTGAGAATTTGTAAGAATTTCTATGGATTTTTTAAGATTTGTACGGAATTTCCAGGTATTTTCAAAAATTTCTACGAGATTTGTGGGGATTTCTGTAGTTTCTCACAGGATCACTAAGGATTTTTTCAAGAGTTCTGCGAAATTGCTAAATATTTTTAGGAATTTCTGAGTCGTTTCAAAGATTTTTGTGGGATTTCTGAGAATTTGTTACTATTTCCAAAAGATTTTCAGGGATTTCCAGTGATTTTTTCGAGATCTCCAGGAATTTGCAAGCCAAGTTGACCGATGTGAATTAGGTACATCCGATGCTTCCTGATAATCATTTGACCGGATCTGAATTACATGTGACGCTTTCTGAAATCCAATTGATGTTTTCTGAGTTACAGTTGGAAAGGCCCCATTTTTCCAAGTTGGAAAAGTTGTAGTTACCCTCTCACCAGAATTTCTAGGTTCTTACGATTCATACAGGGTTTCTAAGCATTCCCAGAGATTTGTATGGAATTCTCAGGCATTTCTGAAAGATGTCATGGGAATTTGAAGGGTTCTTGAAAATTTTTACCAGATTGGTAGGAATTTCTAATAATTCCCAAAGATTTCTGAAAACTTATAGAGGGTTTTAGGAGTCTTTACAGGGTTCTTGAAAATTTCCATGAAGATTCTACGTGATTTCAAAAGTATCCACGAGATTTCTGAGAATTCTTGTGAGAATTTCATGGGACTTTTGAAGAATCCTACGGGATCTCCACTGACTTCTGAGTTTGAGTTTCCTAGAGATTTCTGGATATTTTCACGAAATTTCTGAATGTTTTTCACGAAGTTTCTGAAGATTTTTGAATATTTCTACGGATTTTGTAGGAATTTCTCCAGATTTTGACGAAATTGTTTCATATTCCAAAAAAAAATTTCACGGGATTTCTGGGAATTCAGAAGGCTCCCGAAAGACTTCAACGAGGTCCCCAGAGTTTTCTGGAAATTCACATAAGATATTAATTTCGACGAGATTTCTGCGGATTTCCAAGGATTTTTAGGAGTTTCCGAGAATCACTACGGGATCTCTAGCGGTTCCCAAAGATCTGTATGGAATTTGCAAAAATTTCTACGACTGTTCTAGGATTTTCCATAGCCCTCTGAAGTTTACCAATAATTTCTAAGTAATTTTTGATATTTCTACGGTTCATAAGGAATTTCCAAAAAGCTCAGGATTTCTTATGGATTTCTAGGGATTAACAGAGATTTGTATAAGAGTTTCAGGGATTTCTGAAGATTTTCACGAGATTTTTCAAGAATTTCTGAGGATTTATTCGAGAATTTCTGGGTGTGTCTCAAGGCTCTCTAGGAATTTCTACGAGATCTCAAGGGATTCCTGAAGATGAGTATGAGATGTCTTAAAAGTTCTGAGAATTTGTAAGAATTTCTATGGATTTTTTAGGATTTGTACGGAATTTCCAGGTGTTTTCAAAAATTTCTACGAGATTTGTGGGGATTTCTGTAGTTTCTCACAGGATTACTAAGGATTTTTTCAAGAGTTCTGCGAAATTGCTGAATATTTTTAGGAATTTCTGAGTCGTTTTAAAGATTTCTGTGGGATTTCTGAGAATTTGTTACTATTTCCAAAAGATTTTCAGGGATTTCCAGTGATTTTTTCGAGATCTCCAGGAATTTGCAAGCCAAGTTGACCGATGTGAATTAGGTACATCCGATGCTTCCTGATAATCATTTGACCGGATCTGAATTACATGTGACGCTTTCTGAAATCCAATTGATGTTTTCTGAGTTGCAGTTGGAAAGACTCCATTTTTCCAAGTTGGAAAAGGTGTAGTTACCCTCTCACCAGAATTTCTAGGTTCTTACGATTCATACAGGGTTTCTAAGCATTCCCAGAGATTTGTATGGAATTCTCAGGCATTTCTGAAAGGTGTCATGGGAATTTGAAGGGTTCTTGAAAATTTTTACCAGATTGGTAGGAATTTCTAATAATTCCCAAATATTTCTGAAAACTTATAGAGGGTTTTAAGAGTCTTTACAGGGTTCTTGAAAATTTCCATGAAATTTCCAAGGACTTTGGCTATCTCTACAAGATTTTTAGAAATTCTAGAGATTTCTACTAGATTTCTGAGAATTTTTGAGAGTTTCTAGGGCTTTCTAAAGATTTTGTACGGGAATTCAAGGGATTTCCAAAGATTTTCACCAGAACTAGAAAGCTTATACATATTTTCTCGGGGTTCCTGAAGATCTGTATGAAATATCTGAAAATTTCTAATGACTCCATAGAGTTTCTATAGATTCTCAGAGATTTCCATGAGATTTCCAGAGATTTGCAAAAAATTTCACTGAATTCTGCATGGATTCCTAGAGATTTTTGGGGACTACCAAACATTTCTATGGATTTCTCATTATTTCAACGGAATTTCTAGAAATTGATGAAGACTTGCATGAGATTTCTGGGGTTTACTTGAGTTTTCTACGAGATCTTTGGAAAAGTTTTAGGGACTGAAGATTCTACGTCATTTCAAAAGTATCCACGAGATTTCTGAGAATTCTTGTGAGAATTTCATGGGACTTTTGAAGAATCCTACGGGATCTCCACTGACTTCTGATGATAAGTTTGAAATTCCTAGAGATTTCTGGATATTTTCACGAAATTTCTGAATATTTTTCACGAAGTTTCTGAAGATTTTTGAATATTTCTACGGATTTTGTAGGAATTTCTCCAGATTTTGACGAAATTGTTTCATATTCCAAAAAAAATTTCCACGGGATTTCTGGAAATTCAGAAGGCTCCCGAATGACTTCAACAAGGTCCCCAGAGTTTTCTGGAAATTCACATAAGATATTAATTTCGACGAGATTTCTGCGGATTTCCAAGGATTTTTAGGAGTTTCCGAGAATCACTACGGGATCTCTAGCGGTTCCCAAAGATCTGTATGGAATTTGCAAGAATTTCTACGAATGTTCTAGGATTTTCCATAGCCCTCTGAAGTTTACCAATAATTTCTGAGTAATTTTTGATATTTCTACGGTTTATAGGGATTTCCAAAAAGCTCAGGATTTCTTATGGATTTCTAGGGATTAACAGAGATTTGTATAAGAGTTTCAGAGATTTCTGAAGATTTTCACGAGATTTTTGAAGAATTTCTGAGGATTTATTCGAGAATTTCTGGGTGTATCTCAAGGCTCTCTAGGAATTTCTACGAGATCTCAAGGTATTCCTGAAGATAAGTATGAGATGTCTTGGAAGTTCTGAGAATTTGTAAGAATTTCTATGAATTTTTGAACGGAATTTCCAGGTATTTTCAAAAATTTCTACGAGATTTGTGGGGATTTCTGTAGTTTCTCACAGGATTACTAAGGATTTTTTCAAGAGTTCTGCGAAGTTGCTGAATATTTTTAGGAATTTCTGAGTCGTTTTAAAGATTTCTGTGGGATTTCTGAGAATTTGTTACTATTTCCAAAAGATTTTCAGGGATTTCCAGTGATTTTTTCGAGATCTCCAGGAATTTGCAACCCAAGTTGACCGATGTGAATTAGGTACATCCGATGCTTCCTGAAAATCATTTGACCGGTACTGAATTACATGTGACGCTTTCTGAAAACCAATTGATGTTTTCTGAGTTACAGTTGGAAAGGCCCCATTTTTCCAAGTTGGAAAAGGTGTAGTTACCCTCTCACCAGAATTTCTAGGTTCTTACGATTCATACAGGGTTTCTAAGCATTCCCAGTGATTTGTATGGAATTCTCAGGCATTTCTGAAAGGTGTCATGGGAATTTGAAGGGTTCTTGAAATTTTTTACCAGATTGGTAGGAATTTCTAATAATTCCCAAAGATTTCTGAAAACTTATAGAGGGTTTTAGGAGTCTTTACAGGGTTCTTGAAAATTTCCATGAAGATTCTACGTGATTTCAAAAGTATCCACGAGATTTCTGAGAATTCTTGTGAGAATTTCATGGGACTTTTGAAGAATCCTACGGGATCTCCACTGACTTCTGAGTTTGAGTTTCCTAGAGATTTCTGGATATTTTCACGAAATTTCTGAATATTTTTCACGAAGTTTCTGAAGATTTTTGAATATTTCTACGGATTTTGTAGGAATTTCTCCAGATTTTGACGAAATTGTTTCATATTCTAAAAAAATTTTTCACGGGATTTCTGGAAATTCAGAAGGCTCCCGAAAGACTTCAACGAGGTCCCCAGAGTTTTCTGGAAATTCACATAAGATATTAATTTCGACGAGATTTCTGCGGATTTCCAAGGATTTTTAGGAGTTTCCGAGAATCACTACGGGATCTCTAGCGGTTCCCAAAGATCTGTATGGAATTTGCAAGAATTTCTACGAATGTTCTAGGATTTTCCATAGCCCTCTGAAGTTTACCAATAATTTCTGAGTAATTTTTGATATTTCTACGGTTTATAGGGATTTCCAAAAAGCTCAGGATTTCTTATGGATTTCTAGGGATTAACAGAGATTTGTATAAGAGTTTCAGGGATTTCTGAAGATTTTCACGAGATTTTTCAAGAATTTCTGAGGATTTATTCGAGAATTTCTGGGTGTATCTCAAGGCTCTCTAGGAATTTCTACGAGATTTCAAGTGATTCCTGAAGATGAGTATGAGATGTCTTGAAAGTTCTAAGAATTTGTAAGAATTTCTATGAATTTTTGAAGATTTGTACGGAATTTCCAGGTATTTTCAAAAATTTCTACGAGATTTGTGGGGATTTCTGTAGTTTCTCACAGGATTACTAAGGATTTTTTCAAGAGTTCTGCGAAATTGCTGAATATTTTTAGGAATTTCTGAGTCGTTTTAAAGATTTCTGTGGGATTTCTAAAAATTTGTTAATATTTCTACAAGGTTTTCATGATTTCCAGAGATTTTTCCGAGATCTCCAACAGTTTGCAAAGGTTTTTATGGATTACTACAGATTTGTATGAGATTTGTAGGGATCTCTATGGTAATTCTAATGAGAAGATTCCTGAAGATTACCAATAATAATATAAGAATTTCTTGAGTCTTGCAATGATTTTTACGAGAATTCAAGCGATTTACAAAAATCGCTACGGGACTTTCACGGACTCATCAATATTTCTACGGAATTTTCAAGGATTCCTGTAAATTTGTATAGAATTTCTAGGAATTTTTAAAAGGTTTTATGGAAATTTTCAGGATTTTCAAGGATTTCTGAATATTTCTCTACAAAATTTGAGCGACTCTAGAGATTTTTACGGGATTTCTTATTGCGATTCAATCAACAAGATGTTGCCATTGAGACTTTCACATTTTACGGGGTTTTCCAATAAAACCGCTGAAACGATTAGGTACTTATTATGTATTTTGTATTTTGAAATAAATACCTAGTTTGAAATTTCTTGGTTCTCCAAAATACGTATCTTGTATCTTGTATTCCAAAGACATTTCAACATGTAGTTTGTAATTTGTATTTCGACTATCTTGGATCAAATATTTTGTATTTCAATACATTTTCATGACAAGTATTTTGCCCAGCCCTGGTTACAATCGAGCCCGGAGTATAACCAGAAGTTCTCTTGTTTAGACAGCAAAACACATTACGATTCAACAGCTCATAGTGTTTAGCCTAATTCCACGAGCAGGTGTGCTAGCTTGCGTTTCGATTTTCGATTAGACTTTGACTAATTGAAATTGTGGATTTATTCCCATCAGTTCCGGAAGCTCTCTCTTGGAGCTTTCGCCATAATACCGGTAGGTATACTGCCTGTGGTATTTGTGTAATTGGCAAAAAGTTGAACAAGAACTGTAACGTCCAGGGACGAGTCCAGGGATTATAGAGAAGCTGCTGCAGTTTTGTGATCACGGGTGCGACGGGTACAAGAAGCGAAAGCTCGAACATGATGTAGAGCTTTGTGCCGCGTGTCCTTTCGCAAGTCTCTAATATGAGGAGCTTTAACAGCTTCGGCTTCATTTATTACAAGTTGACTGAACCAGAAGAGCATAAAGCCCTCGACTCTGCGGCCGTGGTGTATGATGTGTCTCTTGTAGCGCTCACACACATACAACGCGGATTACAGTTTACAGTAGCAGGATGCGGAGATACCGGAGAAGGAGGAGGCATTATTGTTGCGGTGATGGCAACACATTATGCTCCATGACCGTTTATCGACGGTCCATAAATTAAACTTCAACTAGGTACTACAATATCGATGATGGCGTGTTATCATACAATTCGAGAGTGGATTTTAGAGAGAGGATATTGATTTTGACAGGGTTATTACATCGTCGAAGGGCTTTGTATACGAGGATTCGACCATGTATGAGAAAATTGTATACCTGGTGAGGTTTAACTAAATTTGTCATCAAGCCAAGCGCCAGAATCGATCGTGAATTTTTGAAACTGCTTGAATCCCCCAAATTCCTAGAAACCGAGATGTAACAACCAAACCGCAAACCGGTAAAATGGTTAGAGCCGCTTAAAAATCGCGATAATTTTCAAAACTACCAGATAAGTGAGATCTCAGTCTATTGAAGTTTAATTCCTTGTTTTTCTTTTCCAGGTAAGAATCGCTTTTTCCGCCCCCTCTTCGCCAGAAATACCCTGGATTGGGAGCGACATTCTCAAGGTACCTATGACTTTTTTCTCAACATGGAACTGAAATTTTTCATTCATTATATCTGTTGAAAGTTTGACAAAAAACTTTCACGAAGTGGAACGTTGAAAAAAAAATTGCCCCACTAGCACCCTTGTTCTCTCAGCATGATTGTTCGCAAGATAATATGGCTTGCTTCGATCTAGTCATCTTTCAGCTCGGATTATCAAAGCTTTTGCCTAAATTGCCAAAGTTGGCTTATTTGCAGGTCTTTTAAAAGCTCAGATCAAACGTTGAGCCTGTTACACATCTCAATACGTGGTTCACTTGAGCTCATATCTGCAAGTCAGGTTGATTGACAAGCTCTAATTAGCTCAGTTCGAGTTCACCTGGCCTTCCAGCTTCAGCCCCAGTTTACATCACCTGACGCAGTTTTAGTGTATATCTACCTACTGCATCGATCCATCACGAGATCGAATTTTCACTGGCTGTTTAGTTCAGCCAAAAAATAATATTCAGACTAGCTCACTTCAGCTCAGGTTGCAGCTCTTGTGACTTTTGCTCAACTAGACTCCAGCTCGAGCTCCAGCTTGTACTATCTTGAAGAAGCTCAATTCAGCATAAGTTCTCAGTAAGCTTATTCTAGTGCTGCCTCAAATTTCTGGAACTAGCTGAATTCCAACTCGTATTAGCTCGGCTAAGTTTAATTCAGACAAAGCTGTTTTAGCTCAATATGCTCTCCCAAAATAGCTGTTTCATAGCTCAAACTCAGTTAAGCTCAATTTTACCCCATCAGCTAAGCTAGTGAAATTCAATCAAATTAGCTTAAATAACTTAAGTTAAAACCAGTCTTTCTATAGTAAAGCTAAGCTTATTATGTTACATGAAAAAAGCAAAAAAGTTTGGTTCAGCGCAGCTCTAGTCGGATTTAGATCAGATCAGCTTGATTTCAGCTCCATTCTGTTCGTCTTGTGCTTCTTCTTCTTCTTCTTCTTTCTATTTTTCTTCTTCTTCTTCTTCTTCTTCTTCTTCTTCTTCTTCTTCTTCTTCTTCTTCTTCTTCTTCTTCTTCTTCTTCTTCTTCTTCTTCTTCTTCTTCTTCTTCTTCTTCATCTTCTCCTCAATTCCAGCTTAAATCACCCAGTCGACCGTAGTTCCAGCTCAAATCAGCTCAGGTGGCTTCCATCCATCAAAACTTAAGTTCTGGTTACTTCAGTCTAGCTTAGCCCTAGCTTAATACTGTCTAATTATGCTAGCGACCATGTCAATAAGTCTCGAAATAGCTTCAGTCCCCAGCTTCAGCTCAGATTGGACAAGTTCTAGCTAAGTGGTCTGAGCTGGTTGAGTTCCAGTTTATATCAACTTGGGTATGGGTACTGGGTAGACTTAAATAAGTTCAAGACTGTATCTCGAGCTCTGCTTTGTTGATCTCCTCGGGCTTCATCTTTCTCAACTCGTTCAAGTTAACCTAACTCAAGCTCCAGCGCATATTATCTTAAGATAGCTCGATTCATTCCAGTTCTAGCTCAGATTGACTCGGTTCTAGCTCAGATTAGCGGAGCTCTAGCTCCAATAAGCTTGGTTCTATCTCCGCATAGCTTAGTTCTAGATCAGATGAACTCATTTTCATCTCAAATTAGCTCGCTTCTAGTTCACGTTACTCATATAAGCACAATCCTAGTTTACAGTAACACGGATTACTTTACATCAAGCTGGATTTTCGCCCTGGCTAGCTCATTCTAGCTCTCGTTCTAGCTCTAAGTATTTTTTTTCTCAAGATAGCTTAGTTCAGTAGGTACAACTCTAACTGTTCAGCTTAGCTTAGATTAGCCTTGATTTCAGCTTGAGTTGATCAAGCTCTGCCGCTTTATAGTTCTCTTAAAATAGTTTTTTTCACCAGTGAAAACTTAGTTTGACCTAAATGTATAGCTCACTTTTGCCCTTAGCTAAGTACTATATCCAAGATAGCTGAAGCACAGCTGATCTGTGACTCAAATGTGCTTAGGTCTGAGATAACTTCTGTTCAGATAACACTCCAGTTCAGGTCAGCTCATTTCAGCTCACCTGCTCAGCTAACTCTGCTTAGTTCAGCTGTAGGTTATTGTATCTTGAAACAGCTCAGTTGAGCACAGCTGTAGCTCGATTTGACTTTATTCTAACTTGGGTAAGTATCAGAATTGCTCAGCTTAGCACAGCACTGAATCGGCTTAGCTCAAAGTAGCTCAGTTCTAGCTCAGGTTGCCTGAATTGCCCAAAATAGCTTCAATTTCACCTCATTTCAAAGCGGGTCAAGATCCACTGGAGAAATCGTTTGTTGTCCATTGCTTACAAAGATGCTGACCAAAACAATATGTCGCTAGCTGAAAACAGAGCGAGCTGGCAACTAGCTGAAAAATTGCTATTGAAAAGCTAACGAGCTGACTTTTCAACAGCATCGACAATAAATGAAGAAGCAACCAGCTAATTTGAGAAATAAACAAGCCAACTAATGAGCTACCGAGGTAATAAGCCAACAAACTGACGATTCATCAAACTATCGACAATTCAACAAACACTAACGAGCTAATGAACTGACTAGCTGAATGAAACTTGAGAACTGAGTCTCGAACGAGCTAACGGACTGATGAACCAAGTAACGTCTTTGTAAATGTATTTTACATTTCAGTTCGTCAGTTCGTCCATGCATCATTTAGCTCTTTGCTCTATCAATTAGCTCGTTATTTGATTCTTCTACAAGCTCAACACGTAGTCAACTCATAGTTTGTTTGTTAAGATTCAAGTTTCGTCATTTAGTTAGCTCATCAGCCGTTAACTCGTTGATTCCTTGCTTTGTAGTTCAATGATTCGTTAGCTCGTTTGCTAGCTAACCAACTAAGCTGCTTAGTTAACTTATCAGTTTGTAGAAACGTAGCTCGTGAGCTCTCAAGTTCTCTGGTTAGCTCGTCAGCCACTAGATCGATAGCTTCTTAGTCCATTAGCTCGTCAGTTCGTCAGTTCGTTATTATGTTAGTTTGTTGATGCGTTAGTTCATCGATTTGCTAGCACCTTGGATCAGCTTTCAGCCTATGCACCGTTCAGTCAATATCGTTTCTTCTTAACTGGAATAAGGCTATTCAGTTCACTAGCTCGTTAGTTAGCTCTTTAGCTCGTAATCTCATCAGTCTGTTAGCATTCAGCTCATTAGGTCATCAGCTACTCCGCTCATTGGTTCAGTGGACCATTTACAAAGACGTTACCTAGTTCATCAGTTCGTTAGCTCGTTCGAAACTTAATTCCCAAGTTTCATTCAGCTAGTCAGTTCAATTAGCTCGTTAGTTTGTTTGCTTGTTCACGGACGGTGTAAATCAAGTAAAATCAAGTAGGTGAAATGATAAGAACTGCATGAATCAAGTAGGTTTTTCAAGTTGAGTTCGATAGCAATTTTAGTTCGCTACATAGCTCGTTTAGCTCATAAGCTCAATAGTTCGTAATTAGTCAACTTTTTGGCAAAAATCCACTAGTCACGTCATCATTTTGCAAGCTTACGAGTTAGAGAGTTAGTTCGACAGCTAGTTAGTTTGGTAGTTCGGTAGATCGTTACTTTGAAAGCTCATTTTTGGACTCGCTAGCACGTTTGTTACTTTTC
This sequence comes from Anaspis maculata, assembly GCA_949128115.1. Taxonomy (NCBI): domain Eukaryota; kingdom Metazoa; phylum Arthropoda; class Insecta; order Coleoptera; family Scraptiidae; genus Anaspis; species Anaspis maculata. Next base: position 3,304,607 of record OX421964.1, read on the forward strand.
AAGTTCCGTCAGGTTCATCATTTTATCAGCTTGTTGGTTTGTTGAACATTTGCTTCATGATTCAATAGATCGCTAACTTATTCTTCAATTATTATTCTTTAGAATTGCTTGGTTTGTTTGTTAATTTTGTGAAAATTTGGCTTGTTAGCTTTTAAATTGTTAGATTGATAGGTTGATCGATCGTTGGCTGATTTAGTTTGTACCTTATTCAGTTCACGAATTATTCAATTGTTTAACTTACTGGTTCCTCCGTAGGCTATTGCCGCAGATACTTATCAAGCTAGTTTGTCGGCTTGGTAGTTCGTTAGCTATTCAGTTGATCAGCTTGGTAGTTCTATTGCTTGTTAGTTCCTCAGCTTTTTGTGATTAGTTTATTAGCCCCTTCGGTGTTTCGCCAGCTCACTTTCTTTTAAGCTGGTAACATCTTTGGTTTGTCACCTCGTTATCTCAGTAGATGATCAGGCCGTTAGCTAATCAAATAACTTGTTGAACTTGCTGTCGTTAGAAACCCTTATAGATCTTCAAAAATTCTAAGAAATCTTCAAAACTAGAAACCTTCAGAAATCTTCAGAAATCTATAAAAATTATCGTGAAACCGAAGAAATACCCTATATAAATGTTTAGCAATCTTCAAGAAATGGAAATTTCCCTGAAATATTGAGGTGAAATCCTGAACAATCTTTAGAAATCTTCAGAAAACCTATGGAAAAAACCCTGTGAAATTATCAGATATTTCCAGAATAGTTCACAGGCATTTCTAGTTTTTTTTTCAAAACCTTTACGAATCCTGCGAAATATTCAGAAATTTTTAGAAATATCTATGGATCTTTACAGAACTCTGTAAATCTTTAGAAATTTATTCTGACTGAGAAAAATATTGTCATGAGTTTTCAGGAATTTCGCGATTTTTCAGAATCTCTTTAAAATTTCCAAGCGTTTTTGGGAATCTTAAGAAATCTTTATAAATCATAAGGACTCTTCTCAGGATTTTTTAGAGAGCCTTGGGAATGGTAAGGAATCTATAGGATTTGTAGGTACCTAAAAATTTTTGAAATTTCTATAATCTTCAAAAAGCTTCAAGAATTTCAGGAATTCCCAAAAAAAGCTTCAGGAATCGTCAAAAATCTTTGTGGAAATCTTCAGAAATCTTTAGAAATGTTTAGCAGTCTGAGTTCAGAAATTTTTAGAAATCTAGAGGTGATTCTTTGAAGATCTTTCGAAATTTCCAGAAACCTTACAATATTCCAGGATCCTTTATAGGCATTTCTAGGAATTCTAAAAAACCTCTACGAATCTTAAGAAATGTTTACGGCATTTGAAAACTGTTGTAGGAAATCTTGAGAAATTTTTAGGGATCTTGAAGTGTTTCAAGGATTTTTCAGAAATTTTCATAGAAATCATTATAAATCCTCAAATTTTTCCAAAAATTTTTCTAGGAATTTTAGAAATCCTGAAATGTTGAGCAATCGTGTAGAGCTCAAAAATTCTCAGAAACCTTGGGGTGATTCTTGTAAACTTTTTAGAAATCATCCGAAACCCTATGAAATCTTCGGAAATTTATTCGGATTTCTAAGATTCTTCTTCTAAATCTCCAAAACTTTTGTAGGAATCTTGAGAAATTCTCAGGGATCTTCAGAGTTTCAATGAATTTTCAGGAATTTTCTTAGGAATCATTTTAAACCTTTATGAAATTTTCAGATTGTTCCGAAAGCTTTAGGAATATACAGAAATATTCAGGAACTCACAAGAATCTTCGTAGAAATCTTTGAAAATCTTTAGAAATATTTAAGCAGTCTTGAAGAACTCAAAACCTTTTTAGAAATCTTGAGAAATTTTCGAAAACTCTGTGATATTTTTGGAATCCTTTCCAGGCATTTCTGAGAATCTTGAGAAACCTCTACAAATCTTGAGAGATATCAACGAATCTTTCGAATTGTCTATGAATCTTCGAGCAGCTCAATTATTCATGAGCTCCGTAGTTTAGTTTTTTCACACAAGCTAATTACTTGACTCATCAGTTCATCAGCTCGTTAGCTTTTCAATAGTCATTCTTTACCCAGTTATTTCGTTAGTTCGGCAGTGTTTTAGCTCATTAGTTCATCACTTTGTCCGTTCATTCCATCTTCAGCTAGCACCATACTCTTTTCGTCAGCTCATTAGCTCATTAGCTCGGTAGCTCATCAGTTTGAGTGGAATTACCAGTTTTAAAGTGGAATTTCCAGTGGAAAAGTGGAAATTTCAACGGCCTTTCAACGCCGTCGTACTAAACTAAGGTAATGTGAGCTAGATGTGAGCTGCATGCAGCGAGAGAGTTTTATTTATAATTGCTTAGGGTTTTAGCTAAACTCCGAATAACTGGGCTGAAACTTGACTAATTTCAGCTATATCTTAGCTAGAGTGGATTTGAGTTGTGTTAGCTATTATGATATTTCATAGCTCAGCTAAACTGAGCTAGCCGAAGCTAGAGATGAACTCAAATAAGCTAGCAATAAGCCAAATTAAGCGATCTTGAAACAGTTTTGAACTGATTTTTGGCTGGACTAAAGAGCTGGAGCTGGAGCTGAACTAAAAGTGAGCAAGTTTTGAATCATGGCTTTGGGTAGGCCTGTATGTATACAGGTTGATTCAAAAGTGTCCAGCCACCTTGTAGCTGCGTAATATGGAGATGTAGTAGAGTGCTGGACTGCTGGAAAGTTGTTGAAAAAAGTCTCGTTCAATTTTGAAGTTATGAAGGGACAAAGTTGCTCCTTCGATCGTTTCTATTTTCGTTATTTTAAAAGATTTTATTCAACTGTTTCGCACTTGCTTCTACCAGCTACTACCTTCGGAGGAAGGGGTGGCGTCAACCCCTACTTGTGCCATTTCCTCCTCCCTTGAAATGTCGACCCGGCATTTGAAGGGCTGTCATCGCTCAAACATTTTCAGAAAAATGTCGCTTTGGCGTCACTTCTTTTTACAACAGAACCAAGTGATACTTCGGAAAATAATAAAGCAATATAACTGTAACTACTATTGGATCTATGTGCGCAAAATTCGTGCCAAACTGTCATCGAAACAAGGTCAATAACAATTATTATCGCACTGAATTTTAATTCATGACGACCGCGGCCGTTTAATTGGAAATCCGAGGGCCATCATCACTCATACTACCCTGCGTTTCAAAGGGTACTTGTGGAAAAGGCGGGGGGGGGCGTCGATTTTAATGAAAACCAGTCGGGTGGCTGTACGTCCGCGTTGGCCATCATTGTTTCACCAGCCGAAGTGATTTATAAATAAAAGGCCAACTCCTGGGGACTAGACGCCCGTGATTAATTAATCGAAACAAGCCGAAATCGGTGCGGAAAATGGACAATTATTGCGAAATCTGCGTGAGTATAGCGGAGAAGAAACACAATATACAATCATACAAAATTTATTAATAAAGCGCCCTTGATAATTCCAACGACGGCACAATTTTGAAAGCCGAAAAGGCAAATATGGTGGCGGCGGAAAGAACATCGCGCGATCTTAAGTGCGTTGTTTGCGGGGAACAAACAATAACACGAGTGAAAACAAAGATCTGACGCAAATTCAAACAAATAACGCAATATGGAAAGTATGAGCATTTTTGCTTTTGTTTGTTGTTTGTTCGAATTTGAAAATTTGCGTCTGGAAAATTGCTTTCGAGACAGAGAGTTGCACATTTTTGTATTCCATTCGGCTTGCTTCTATATTATGTGTGTACAATAAATCTGATTGTATAAAATAAATATTGTCACGGGATTAAAACAAAGTGTTGTAATATTTTTTATCGAACGTTCACATAACGTTTATTTGTGTATAATCGGATGGAATGTGGACTAAATTTCAAACAGAATTGTTGATGTTTTTTTTTCTACTGTTTCCATAATGAATTAGGATCAATTTAAAAGCGATTGAAGGGATTTGGCCGATGATCGTTCTCAAAACTCGACTCCTGAGTAGATTAAGTATGTTTATTGTTCATGTCAAAGTTGGAGAGGCTTTTTATTTTTTTTAAATTATTTCCAATTTGTATTTCAAAGAAAAGTAAAATGGTAGGTAGGTAATTGGAAATAGAAATAAGAATTGAAATCAATTCAAATTTGAAAACGCTTTCAAATCAGTGACTTTACATTATGCATATCTTGAATTTTGACAAGGAATGTTGCTAGTCCTTATTAGCTAGGTTGAAAAAAAAAAACAATTTTGAAAAAAACTTTGAGGGGCCGTAACTCGATCAGTAGGGCACCTCTTGCAATTCGTTCTCATCGCAAACTCCATTATCTTAAAAAACTGAACCCGTATATATAGCTATTTATTTCTGAAACGCCGTGTATGTTTCCAGGACCGGATTTAGACGAATGAAAAGTTGATGCAACGACTCAAGTATGAAGCTCGAAAACAGATCCAAGACGCTTATAGCAAACCGGCCGCAATGAAAAAACCTTTGGTCATAAAACATTTCTGCGGTATTTCTTCGGTGATGATTTATTTTGTGTTATGCGCATGCAAAACTCGGCGTAACACATATATCGAAAACGTATAAGAAATGGCGAGTTTGTCTTTTAAATTGCAGCTTGGAAAGGATATGCTCCAGTTCCCATGCGTTCCATATTTTCCAGATCTCATATTTATCTGTTCTTGAAGGCAACGGAGCTTATAAAGGTTGGTGGGTATACAGCAGTAAAACTTCTTTATTACACGAGCAGATAAGATTGAAACTTCAATGGGTATATATATCTCGGTGGGTGAGAACTTGTCGTTTTATGGAAAGCTGTAATTGTTTCGAACAAACAATGATGCGAGATGTAGTTTAAATAGTCTCGCTGACTGTGTCAGCATAAAGAGTTGAACTCCTATTCATAACAGGTAGGAGTAGGTGAGTATAAGTAAACTGATAATAGAACTTTCACTTGAATTATTGGTAGGTTATCATGAAATAACAGCAATAACGCTCTGTCTATCTCTGTCTGATGATCATCAACCCTTGATTCAATTAGAAGCCGCTAAAAATATAGTGATTCTTTTTCCAAATCGCATTTTAATCCAATTTTTCAGTCAAGCTTGTGTGACTTCGTTCGTCCATATACAACTTGGGAAATATAGGCTGCATCTCTCACTTCAGTGCAAGAAAAAAGCTCGGATGAGCATTTTGAAGTATACCTCGCGGTGAACTCAGACAGTGACGGCCGGTGCGTATTCCCGATTTCAATCCTATTGAGCATCTTTGGAGCACGGTTTTCGCTCCCTCATTTCCTCAGCTAATACGCTGAAGGTTTCAGCTGTGATTGACCAAAACAGAAGTCCCTCAACCATAGATTACTCACTTATCTTTTAGGAAATCTAGTGGAAGACTGCTTGAGCGCACAACTATCAAAGCAAAGGCAACCGGAAAGCTGTGGTGATTTTTTTAAACTATCTAAGTAGAACTAGACTGACGTCTTGATGGCTTGAAAGACCATCAGCGTAAACGTTCATATCGATCCGGCCAGACCGCGCTGTTTTGTTGCGTTTTTTGCTTTTTAAACCTCTGAGGGTGCTCTAGCAAACTTTCTCGATATTTTTTCTTCAAACTGCATCAGCATAATATGACGTACTTATAAGTACCGCGAGATGATCCATTTCTTAACCAGCCGACGACGACGGAAGGCTCCAGAGCCCCAGCAGCCGGAAGTTTTCAAGCTAACTTCGTTTTATTAACCCCGAGCTATGGCTGCTGCTCCTTTTTTATTAAGCACGTTAAAGCTTCTAAATATTAATCTTTATGATGGCAAGCAGCTAGTGGAGTGCGGCGCGTATAATGTTTACAATATTTCAGTCGCATTAATGTGTGATTTATGGAGTCACGTGTTGGCCGCCGGCTTATTATTTTATCACCTCTTCCCCGATGCTTCATTTCCACCTTTTATTTTTATATACCCACCTATCCAGCAGGAGATGATTTGGATTTATTTGTATTCCTGTTTTTTAGACCGCATCATATCCTGTGGGACCGAAAGTTCAACTAGCAAAATAAAGTGCTCAACAATGAAAGTGTTACAAAGCAAAAATTCACCCAATTTTGAACCGCTGTAACTTTTGATTGGCACAAACGATTCTGATTTTGTTTTAAGTACTGAAAAGCCCAATATGAAATTATGAAATATGAAATCCATAGAGCCCCTCATGAAATTTCTACAGGGTGATGAACAGAGCAATGCAACATTGATGAAAGTTCAACATACCCCCGTTTTCGTTAAAAAATTTTTTCGGGAGTATCAACACCAAATTCATGAAGAATGATGTGTTCCCTCGAAACGGTTTTTGAATTTTCGGGATTCCAGTCGAAACAGCCAAAATGTGATTTTTTATTGTGAATACTGTATATTATTCCTGTAGCCACGCGAAAACAGTTAAACTTTTCATATCAAGATGACGCCACTTGGTAGGCTTGTTCACTGAACAATTCTGAGCAATTTGACTTGCAACACGTTCCTATTGTCTAGTGTAGGGGTGAAGAAAAGCCCAATTGGCAGTGTACTTCTTGGTACTACTCCTAAAATTCGAGTTTTTAGCATTAAAAAAGGTTAGTTTTTACTCTCTTTAGTCAACATGGGACAACGTCATCAGAATTGGAATCACAACATTTCCGCCATTTTGAAATTTTTTGCTTTTACCTAAAATTTCAAAACATAGGCATGTTTGGCTTCATTTCTTGAAATGTTGGTCCCCTGAATGGGATTCTGTCAATAAGATCTGTCTATCTGTTTGTTTATCTGTCTATCTCTTTCCGAAAAAGATTTATAGAATTTTTAACCCCACCCCTTTTCTTCCTGAGATTCTCTGAGTGTCCAATTTGATATTCTTGACCTCTCAACTCTTTTCAATGCAGTCAACGTCATCCTGCATAGCATCGGAAGAGATTATTTTCTGAGGAAAAAATGCCACCCAAATTTCACCCTTTCGCTCCCCCCACCTCATCTCAAAAATCTAAAATGGCAATACCTACTTTGTGATACATCAAATTGAAGGAAGTTAAATTCTCTCCATGAACATAATTTTTTCAAACTTTTTAAAACCCACATTTTCCTCACAAAACACCCCAAATGTCTAATTTATTAGGAGAGGGGTTGAAAATTCCAAAAAAAACTGTTTTCGGAAGGAAAATTCAATTCCCTTAAATTTGATGTATCACAAAGTAGGTAGTGCTTCGTAAAATTTTGAAGCTGAGGTGAAGGAGACCAAAAAGGTCAATTTGGGGAGCACTTTTTCCACCAAAAATTCTTTTCTTAGATGTTTTCTATGATGACACTGACTGAATTAAAAACAATTGAGAGGTCCAGAATTGAAAATAAGACAGTCAGAAAATTTTCAGGGCGAAGGAAGGTAGAGTTGATATTTTGGTAAATATTTTTTTCAGAAAGAAAACTAAAATCTCTTCAATTTGATGTATCGCAAGGTAGGTCATGTCGTTTGAAATTTCAAAGTTGGGGTGAGTGGGGGCGAGGGGGCTCAAAATAGAAATTTGCCAATTTATGTTTTAGATGTCCCCTTTGATATGAAAATCGACCTGTTTTTGCTCTAAGAAATATTCACTAGGAATCGGGAGTTATTGCAGGTGGATAGTTTTCAAATGGTCACCCGGTGCAGTATTTACAATGAAAAATCACATTTTGGCTGTTCCGACTGGAATCCCGAAAATTCAAAAACCGTTTCGAAAGAAAACATCATTCTTCATAAATTTGGTGTTAATACTCCCAAAAAATTTTTTTTGCGAAAACGGGGGTATGATGAACTTTCATCAATTTTGCACTGCTTTGTTCATCACCCTGTAGAAAATTTATGAAAAGCTCTATGCATTTTATATTGACGAGAAAGATGGTCAAAAGATTGGGCTATTCAGTACTTGAAACAAAATCAGAATCATATGTGCCAATCAAAAGTTATAGCGGTTCGAAATTGGGTGAATTTTGGCTTTGTAACACTTTCATTGTTGAGCAGTTTATGTCAAAATAGGTATATCTTGAAAAAAAGCAATAAACAAGAAAATACTGTACAAATAATATTTTTGAGCTTCATACCTACTGGAGGGAATCTGAAGTTGTAGTCTAAATTTTCAAAGTAAAAGTTGGTGCAAAATTCCGAACTTAAGTCGAAATTCCCGGGTCAAACTCAGAATTTCCAAATGTGTGAAGTTCCATATTTAAAGTAGACGGACATTCTGACATTTTTCAAATTCAGACTCAAAATTCCATTATTCTGATGAGTTAATGAGAGAGACGGACTGATGAGACAAAATTGAATTTAGACTTTTTTTTTTATTTAAATATTAAGGTGCCTCAACTGCCATGGTTATTGGCACCAGTCTATATACATATTTACAATTTTTCATACAGGTTTATGTTTCTTAAGGCCGCTCTATGAAATTACGCAACGCAGCCGCAGCCGCAACGCAGGTTTCTGATTGGCTCGCAAGCCTTTCGCGTCGTTGCGATGGCTTTGCGGATACCTTGCGAGCCAATCAGAGACCTGCGTTGCGGCTGCGGCTGCGTTGCGGTTGCGTTGCGAATTTTCATAGAGCGGGCATTAGGTATTCAATAATTTGTGGAAGATCTTCAATATTTAGAATTTCATTTAGGTTCGTTGGTAAACAGCATTTTTTTCTTTGTTCTTCAAAGATTTGACATTCAATTAAAATGTGTTTTACGGTGAGGGCCTCGTTACAGTGCTCGCAAGTTGGTGGTGCTTCTTTTTTCAGTCGGTATTGGTGTGTCAACTTTGTGTGGCCTATTCTCAATCTTCGTATCACAACCTGTTCTTGGCGATTCAGGTGATCCAGCTTCCTTGGAGGGATGATTGTGTCGTTTCCGGTATTCGTCAGTTGTTGCAGTTTTTCTTGTACGAACTGCTTGATTTTCTGCTTGAAGTTGATCGGGTCTGGTTCTGTCGTCTGACTAGCTGAGTCTTCATCATTTATCCAGGGAGGTGCTTGTGGAATGTAAGGTCTTTGCGTGTTTGGGAAAGAGATGTGGCTCATTATTTGGATATGTTTGAGTTTGAGGTGGACTGGTGTTGGCAAATGTGGCTTGTTTTCGTAGAGAGCGTTAAATGAGGACTTAGGGAAAAGAACATCATGTGCAGGGTTGTGTTGGTGGATTGCTATCTTTGATGCGTACTGTAGGAGGAGCCGTTCTCTTCTTAGTCATAGTGGAGGTTCATCGGCTTCTTTTTGTATACATAAGATTGGGCTAGTTCTGTAGGCTCCAATAGCTAACCTGATTGCGCTGTTTTGGGTATTGTTTAGAGCTTTTAGGACGGACTTGCTTGCTGTGGAAAAGACGATTGATCCGTAGTCCAGTTTTGACCTGATGGTGGCTTTGTACGTGGTGAGGAGGACACGTTCTTTGGCACCCCACTGATGATGTGAAAGAACTTTGAGTATGTTCAACCGCCTTACACAGTCTGCCTTTACTTGTTTGATGTGGAGCATCCATTTCATTTTTCTATCAAAGATCAGTCCTAAAAATCTGTGATTCGGGACAACTTCTAGGTTGGTGTTTTTTAATCTCAATGTTGTCATATCTTCTGGCAGGTTTTTTCTTGAGAATCTAACAACTTTAGTTTTGGTGGTAGAGAATTTAAATCCCACCTCTTCTGACCAGTTTACTACATCATCTATAGTTGTCTGTAGTATGTTTGTAGTTGTGTTGATGTTCTTTCCACGACAAAAAAACTACTAGATCGTCCGCGTATAGTGAAGCACGCACCGGGGCTCTTATTCTTGAGTGTAGTTCGTTGATCGCTATTATAAAAAGTGTTGTACTTAGAACTGAACCCTGGGGTACTCCATTCTCTAGTGGGTAAGTTTCTGACGTTAGCCCATTTACTCTTACTTTGAATGTGCGGTCTTTCAAGAAGTTCTCGATGAATTTGAAGATATTACCTCCTACACACCATCGGGCCAGACTTATTAGTATCTTATGTTTCCACGTTGTGTCAAAGGCCTTTTCAACATCAAAAAATACAGCTACAAGTTCTTGGTTGTTTGCGTAGGCCTGTATTATTTCTTTTTGGAAGATTAGTAAACTATCCAATGTAGATCGTCCTGGTCTGAATCCATCTTGGATTTCAGATAGAAGATTATTTTTTTCTAAATACCATAAAAGCCTCCTATTCACTATTTTTTCGAATAACTTGCACATCGTACAGGTTAATGAGATAGGACGGTAGCTGGCTGGATCGGTTTTCAGTTTTCCTGCTTTATATATGGGGATGATAACTGATTCTCTCCATGAACTTGGGAAGACTTAAGTTATCCATATCTTGTTGTAGAGTTCCACCAGTTTTTCCATCGCCTTCTTTGGCAGATTTTTCAAAAATATAAATGGTATGCTATCTGGTCCTGGTGCAGTGTTTCGACATTTTTGTAAGGCCTTGTCCAGCTCTGTTATGGTAATGGGAAGATTCAGTTGACTGCTTCTTGGTGTTTCGGTGCTTTTTATTGGTGTTTCTTCTTGCTTCTTTTTCATAGTTAGAAAGGAAGGTTCATAGTTTGAGTCACTGGAGTGTCTGTAGAATGATTTTGCCAGGATATTTGCGATGCTCTGACTGGATGTTTTTAGGTTTCCATCTTCGTTTTCAAGACGTGTGATGTTAAATGACGCCGTAGTTGTTCCTTTTATTCGTCTTATTTTGTCCCAGATTTGATTTGTAGGTGTTTGTATATTGATGGAGGAAACAAAGTCTTTCCAGGAGTTTTCCTTACTTTGTTTTATGACTCGTCTTGTTTTAGCTCTCAGCTTTTTGTATTCAATAAAATTTTCTAGTGTATTGTGCTTCCTCCAGCGGTTTAAGGCTTTTTTGCTATCTTTTATGGCTGTTTTGCATTCTTCATTCCACCATATATGGTACGCAGCGCTTTGAAAAATTTGATCTTGTTCTTCCTATGTGTTTGTTTGCGGCCTCAATCAAAATGTTGGTGTATTTTTGTGTAAATTCGTTCACACTTTGACTATCTAGCAACGTGTTCATGTTCTTTTCGACTTCTAGTTTGTAGTTTTCCCAATTTCCATTTTTCACGTTCCACCTTGCCGCATAGTTACTTGCGCACTTTGTTTCGTGCATTGTGTCATTATGTCTGAGTGAAATATTTATAGGAAAGTGATCGCTGTCACTCAAGTCTTCATATACTTCCCAATCTAGTAGTGGCGCTGTTCTTGGGTCCGCTAAACTCAAGTCTATACTGGAGAGAGTTCCGATGGCAATATTGCAGTGTGTGGATGAGCCTGTACTCAATAAAACCAAAGGACCCCGCACGATTCTTATGGAAAATGGCTCCCGGTTAAATTCTCTGAATTTTTGATATTTTGTAGCTCATGAGATACTAATTGAATACTGTGAACCCCAAACCGAAATAATGGACAGTTTTTTACCCACAGGGGGTTGAAGTTGGAGGTTTTGACGGCTTAAAAATTATATTCTGACGAAAATATAAGCTTTCTATTTGGTTTCTCTTCAAGTTGTGTTTCATGTTAAATGTATTCATTTGACAGAAAAATATCAACCCCCTCCTCCACCTCCATCCCCTATCTACCATCACAAAATTCGAGATTACTCTCAAAAGCCATGCAGATGACTTCTGTGATTTAAATTATGAATTTTGACATGAAAATTATTTTCCACCCCTAATGTTGGGGTGCCGATTTTCCAATTTTCCTCGGTTAATTTGGCTGAATTTTTGGTATTGTGTACTTTTAATCTTGCTGAACAAAAAGTTCTCATGCCAAAACTTATTCCTATGGACAGTTTTTGTTCTACAGGGGACTGAAGTTAAAGATTTGAGAGCATAAATATTGAACTTCAGTCCCCTGCAGAACAAAAACTGTTCATAGGAATAAGTTTTGGTATGGGAACTCTTTGTTCAGCAGAAATAGAAGTACACAATACCAAAAATTAAGCCAAATTAACCGAGGAAAATTGAAAAATCGGCACCCCAACATTAGGGGTGGAGAATAATTTTTATGTCAAAATTCATAATTTAAATCACAGAAGCCATCCGCATGGCTTTTGGGAGTAATCTCGAATTTTGTGATGGTTGATAGGGGATGGAGGTGGAGGAGGGGGTTGATATTTTTCTATCAAATAAATACAATTAGCATGAAACACAACTTGAAGAGAAACCAAATAAAAAGCTTTTATTAACGCCATAATATCATTTTGAAGCCGTCAAAACCTCCAACTTCAACCCCCTGTGGGTAAAAAACTGTCCATTATTTTAGTTTGGGGTTTACGGTATTTGATAAGTATCTCATGAGCTACAACATATAAAAAATTCAGAGAATTTAACCGGGAGCCATTTTCCATAAGAATCGTGCGGGGTCCTTTGATGAATTCAGGATGTCTTCTATAATTTTTCCGGTGTTGTTTTCTTTTGCTGACCCCCATATCTGGTTATGTGCATTAAAATCTCCCAGGAGGATGAAGGGTAAAGGAATCTGTTCGATTAAGTCGTTTAGTTCGCGTCTTGCTAGAAGATAGTCTGGAGGTAAATATATTTTATGTTGCAGATCGTTAGTTGTTCTGGCTTCCAAATGGTGACTGCTACTGCTTCTATATCGGTGTTGAGCTGAACTTCTTGGTAATGGAATTTATCTCGAAAATCGCCACGCCTCCACTCGCCCTATTTCTGTTGTCTCTATTTTTGCAGGAAAGGTTGTATCCTTCTAGTTTGGGTGTATGAGTGCTCTTGAAATTTGTTTCTTGGATACACAGTACATCAGAAGAAAATTTATTCAACAACAGTTTTATTCTTTCTAATCGCGGAAAAAATCCGCAGGTGTTCCATTGTGTTATAAAAAAACATTTTTTAGTACATTTCTTGGTCTGATTGTGTGTTATCAAGTTCATCATCTGTTGTGTTTGAAGCAAAGCTAGCTATACTTGATACCTCTTCTTGCTCAGCTCTCATTTGGTTTCTGATTTTTTTGCTTAAACGTGTAAATCTTGATTTCATAGGTCTTGACTGCAGAAGTGGGTAGATATCGTACATCATCTTGAGAAGAGAATGTACATCTTTTGTGTATTGTCTCGCTTCTCCATAGGGATCTTTATTTCTTTTCGTATTTTCTAGGAAACTTTTTAGATTTTCATATGTTACGGGATACTTCTTGGTTGTTTTCCGATCCTCTTCGATTTTCTTTCGTACTGGTTCAAGTTCTAGGTCCAGGTTTATGTTTTCAATGGAGACTGATTTTTTATATTTTTTTGTGTCGGGTTTGATGAAAGGTGATTTTTCTTCTTTACTTGTGCTTGAGAATGGATCTTGTGTTGCTGCTAGTTCTTCTGCCGGGGGCGAGTCCAGACTTTCGGGTAATGGTCGTTTGTTTTTATTATTCGAAGTTGTTTCTTCTGCGTCATCTGACTGTGGTGTACTGGTGTTTTGTGTTGTACAATTTGAGGAAATATGTCCTATCCGGCCACATAAAAAACAGGAAATTTCGTCTAAGGATACGAAAATTCTGTAGTCTGAATTATCATGACGTATAACCAAGGAAGATGGCAACACGAAATTATCTTCTGCTGGTGGGGCCATGTAGACTTGTCTTCTAAAACTGAATATGTGGTTGTACTCTTCTTCTTGTATTCCAGCTTTCAGAAAAGTCACAGGTGACACTGGTATGATTCCTGAAGCCTTCAGTGCAATTTCTATCTCATCGTGTGGAATAGAAGGGCATACATTAGAAATAATTATTCGCTTTGCCGGTGTGATCAATCTCCTAATTCCAATTTCAATATTGTTCATTTTTATTGCTGTGTGCTTGGTCAAAAGGTCGTCAACAATTTTAGTGCTTGATAGATAAACACAGAATCTGTTGTTAGATATTCTAGAAGCGAACAGAATATTTTTCGGTCCTACAATTTTTCCAAGGGACAAAACGTAGTCGTTTCGTTTTAATTCATCGTGTACATTCATGATGATGGCTTGCTCTTTGGTTGGGAAACTTATTTGTGGTCTGTTTTTGGCTGCGTTTGCATAGGTAACTGTTGTTTTTTCCAAGTTTGGTTCCTGTTCGGTAGTCATTTTTGCATCGACACTCCTGTAGTCAGGAGTAGTCATTGTGTGTTTATTTTTCTCGTGATATTTCCTGAACAAATGGATTACCCATTTATTCAGGAATAAGCGAAAAACGCTCTTATCTGTGGTTTCTTCAATCTACGGCAAAAAGAAGATAACGATGATCAAAGGAATTTCGCCCTTACGATATTGGAAAGTTTGCGGTTTCCCTCGGAGTTTTCTAATTTCCTTGAGTGGTACTTCTATTTTCCTTCCATCGAACAAAATGGGCTTTTCTTCATAGGTGTATCGCTGTTTGTCGTAGATCTCAGCTTGGGCGGGACTCGTTATTAGATACTTCTTTGGATCACTGTGCTGTACGTCTTGCTAGCGCCGGTGACCAAACGTCTCTCTCAAATTTAGACTTCATTTCAGAAAACTGGACTTGACTGCGAAATCTAGACCTAACCTCAAAATATTCTTCCACATCAGACTCAGAGCTACAGATTTTATCTGGAAAATTGGAACTGAAACTCAGAAGTTCCGAGTCCATTTTGGCAATTCCGACTCTGTTTCGGAATCTATCGGGTTTACCAAAGAAATTGAGACTTGAACACGAAATTTTCTTCTATATCAAACTCAAATTTATTGATCTTAGAAATTCAGTCTTGAACTCGAAAATTTTGAGTTTATCTCGGGAGTTTCGACTTTATTCTGAAATTTACCACTTCTATCTCGACAATTCTGACTCTAATTCGGATGCTCGGATACAGAAAACTCAACAATTCTGAGTCATTTCCGGAGTTCAGAATATATCTCAGAAAATCCGGCTTAGTCTCTGAATTGAACCTTGAAACTTGAAAATTCAGATGAACTCAGAGTTCCGCACCATCATATTAATTTCAGAATTCTTGATTTTTGTCGGAATAACAGACTCAACTCGGAAATTATTCCATCTCGAAAATTCCGACTTTGTTCAATTTACCACTTCTGCTTCGGAAATTCAGTCTTTATTTCAGATCTTTTGAGACCGTTTTCAGACTCCAAGGTTTATTTTTAAAAAATCTAACTTCATTTCGGAATTCAGCAGACTTGAAAGTCGAAAATTCAGATTTCAACTTGAAATTTTCCATCGTATCAAACTCACAATTCCTATCTTCAATGGGAATTTCGAACTCAGATTAGGGAATTCTGAATTTAAATTGATGGAATTGAAATTTATTTCTATTCATAACTACCGGTTCCAAAAAGCTAAGAGCTTTTCATCATGGTGTTCACAGTGGAAGAAGAGGAAGGACTTTTAGTTTATTGTTGAACAAACACCTCTTCCAATGGATCAGTTCATTTTTTCAATTCTGAGTTCAAGTTGAGAATTACGACTTCATTTCGGAATTTACTTACTTTGACACTTTGAGACCTGGAAACTCTGACGAGCTGGAAATTTCCGACTGTTTCGTTTCGAGGTAGGTATTTCCGACTTGAGGAACTGA
Organism: Anaspis maculata; assembly: GCA_949128115.1. Taxonomy (NCBI): domain Eukaryota; kingdom Metazoa; phylum Arthropoda; class Insecta; order Coleoptera; family Scraptiidae; genus Anaspis; species Anaspis maculata. Next base: position 3,320,129 of record OX421964.1, read on the forward strand.
GACTTATATTCAAAAATATAACTTCTTAAACTGAGATTTGAGCTCAAGAATACTGATGTTACTTCGTAATCTCCGATTATTTCGAAGTGCAAACATTATTTCAGAACTTCTGACTTCACCGCATGACTAAACGGCTTGAAAAACCAGAATTTCCTAGTATGAGCCTGGATTTCTTCGATCAAGTGGCAAATAATTCGGGATTTGTTACAGGAGGAGATGGCGAGTTCAAGTTTGAATTTGCGGAATTTAGACTGAGTTATTTTAGAAAATCCAAATTGATCTCGGAATTCAGACTTGAGACTTGAGACTCGAAAATTCACACTAACTCGGATATTTGCCTCATATTAAGTTTAGAGATGGAGCCGGATCTGGACCCGGTTCCGGTTATCCGGCAAATCCGGCCGTTCTTAGAAATCTTATCTTGAACACGAAAATCAGTTTTCAAACCGTAAAAACTTGGAATTTCCGGCTAATTCTCGAAATTCTACTCCAAATCTTGGAAATTCTTGAGTTAATAATTATATTGGGGACTCTCCATTTTATTTTGGAATCGATTTAATCTTCAAAATCGTCAAGAATCGTACTTGGATATTCTGGATTAATCTTCGAAATTCAATTTATCCCAGAATATCGGACTTCGTCTCGGAATTGAGACAATTAATTCGAAATTCAGATCTAAACTCAGAATTTTCGATTTCCTCTCACAAAACTAAAATTCGTATATTCTGAACGGATCTCCGAAATCCAGATTTAATCTTGGAAAATAAGACTTTATCTCGGAACTCTAACTTGAAACTCAGAAATTCAGACTGAACTCGCAATTTATTCCTGCCGTAACAAATTCCGAACTTGCCTTGGCGTATGCAAAGGGTGACAACTTACAATCAAATAAAAATTCCATTCTCCCCTTTATAAGTTCGTCCGCTTCAATTATGAAACTCTTAGGTTTCCATAATGGTGTGGTTCTCATTATGTAAGTTAATTTTGGAATGGCAAAAAAATTCCACAACAAATAATAGGCAACATGTTGTTTATCAAGCTGCTATAGTCTGTTGAACATCAACTTCGTCTGTTCCAGTTTATCTTGGAGAATTTGGTCGCGAGATCCCTAGGTGATTGGTGCTCCTATAGTAACTCTACGTCATCAACAATTTTGATTCCAGGAGAAAGTTTTTGAAATTGTCCAAGAACCAGATGATCCACCTCACCACAAATGTGTTCGCATTTCGAAGAATTGATCAACAATCCGATCTTCTTGAAATGTTCCACGATGACCTCGAAATCAGAGAGAACTTTGTCTGGTTCATCGGGGATGGTTCCGTCATCCAAATAAAAAGTGATCAATTCGGAGGACAGCAGCTCAATGATGGGGTGAATCGATAAACAAAATAATACGGGTCCTGCCGGGTCTCCCTGTTAGCAACCAGAAGACGAAGGGATAGTCCAATCACTGTAGAACAGAAGTGAAAATTCGGAATAAGGTTGCCAGAAGAATGGATAAAGAAGTTGAGTGCATTCTTTTTACGCAGTGCAACATAGCGTCCCTGTGAACTGTATTGAATGCATTGACGAAATCAATTTTTGAAAGAACTTTTCCTGAACTATGATTATGATTCAAATATGTTCTTGTAGCATGAACTGCAGCTTCACATCCACCGCTTGTTGCAAAACTTAGTTGTTTCGGTCGAAGCATATTTCCAATAGTATCTTTGACTGAGTAACATCCCAACTTAGCAGTTAGACCAAGAGCTAGCAATGTTTTATTTACCTCATAAGCAAAATGCGGTTTGACTTCAGGGGCATGTAGAGGATATGATGGGCTTCCATAAAATCTTTGTCTTATGAAAAACACCCCTTGCTTTCTCACAAGACAAGCAAAGAAATGTGCCATTTGACAGCAGTATTCAACAGCGGATTTTCTGGAGTTCTACAAGATTCTTTCAGTCGGCAGGTCTGTTTCAGGTTGTAGGTTTTTAAAGGAACTAGCTTTTTGCTCGTCGGATGATTCCTGCAGAACGGCTTTCGAGTTCGATATCCAGTTACACATGTTAAATCCGCCTGATCTGTGGATCTCTATAATTTCTCTTACACGACGACAAGCTTCTTCCTCGCTGTCTGTTGAATCCAGTAGATCATCCATGTATTCTTTGTTCATGATGGAGTTGCTGGCTTCTGGGTATCTCGATGCGAACTTTTTGGCATTCTCATTGACGACATACAAAGCAGTGGCAGGAGAACATGTCGGGCCAAAGGTCATCGCTTGCATGACGTAGACGTCGGGCTTTCGGCTCGCGTCTCCGTTCCGCCATAAAAATCGCTGGGAATCTTGGTCTTCTTGACGTATTCGGATTTGATGGAACATTTCCCGAATATCGCCGACAATTGCGTTTTTTCTTTGTCTAAATTTCAGCAGGATGGCGGGTAGAGAAGTCAAGAAGTCTGGTCCGTTCAGTAAACCATCGTTGAATGAGATGTCATGTTTTCCTTCAGCTGCAGCGTCGAATACCAGACGTAATTCAGCTGGTTTCTTGGGGTTTACTACGCCAAAGTGCGGTAGGTAATAGGTGCGATCTCGAACCTTTCTTGCTTCATCGTCAGTTAGTTTCGCAGCATTACCTTTTATGATGTATTCGTCGATTTTATTTTGGTGGTAGGTTGACTTGAATTACAGGTCCTTCTCCATCTTTCTTTTCATTCCCAGACGTCTGCTTAGCGCGTTTTCAAAGCTGTCGGGATACGAGAAATAATCCGACTTCCATCGCAACCCCGACTCGTACCTGTCACCAATCTTCTTTGTTGTTGTCTTCAGTATCTCTGAAGCTCGTTCATCATCCTTGGATTTGGGCTTGTCCATTCTTGTCCATGTCCATGATGTCCACTCTTCTTGTCCATTATGCAGTTTATTTTATTGTGCATATCTACTGTGTTGACACAGTACTCTATCTTGTTGACTTGTGTAAGCAATTATTGTATTGTGTTAAGCATGAATAAAATTTGATTTGATTTGTTGTAGCTCCGAAGGTGTCCGTTTCAATCACCTCGTTGACGAGATCGTGGATTTGGTTTGCGTCATAACAAGTGAGAACGAATTCGTCGTCGAGTCTTCCGCGAAACTCTTTATTGCTACCATGCAGAGGCCAGCCAAGTCTTATTGTACTTGTACATATCAAGACGGGCGAGCTTGGTGGGCCTTCCACAATCCTCCGGGGTAGAATCAACTCGCTTGTTATCTTGTCCAATCAATAACATCGGCTTGTCTCGGGCTACAGGTAGTGGTTGGTGAAAATTATCTAGGTGTGTCCATTTCTTCTTCAGTCGGTCGCTATCCACATTTTGTCTAGGTAAGTCGAGGTTCTTCATAGTACGGGCGTTATTAACTTCGTATATTTCGTCTTCAAATAATCCTCCTCCAGCATGTTGAGAATGGTGCGACTTCGCCTTTCAGTCCTAGTCGGCTGGCGATGTTTTCGTCTAAAAGCGCCACGGTGGATCCGTCGTCCAGCATCGCGTATGTGTCAATATGCACGTTCGAGCTTCGTCTTGCAGCTGGCCTTGTTTCTTTGTCGGACATATTAAGGTTTCGGCCACGATGTTTCGGCCGAGGTTTCGGCACCAATGTTAAAAATCTGTCTGTTTTCGTTTATATTTTATTTCTGTCAAATCCAAGTCCAAAATTAACAATGTAAATAATAATAACAAAGTCTAATCGTCGATTGTCCGTAACAGCCTTGGATTTTGGAAATTCAGATAAACTCAGAGTTTCGCCACGTATCAATTTCAAAATTCTTGATTTTTTTGGTCGGAATATACATATATCAGACACAACTCGAAAATTATCAATTTATCTCTTAAATTCCGACTTTGTTTCGAAATTTACCACTTCTGCTTTGGTAATTCAGACTTCATTTCGTATATTTTGAGGCTGTTCCCAGACTCCAACGTTTATCTTTAAAAATCATTTCGGAATTTAGCAGATTTGAAACTCGAAAATTAAGATTTCAACTCGAAACTTTCTACTTTATTCTACTGTATCAAACTCGGATATCCCGATTTTCTCTTGGAAATTCGAACCCAAACTAAGAAACTCTGAATTCAAATTGATGAAACTGGAAGTCGTAAGAACAATCTAGATGTAATTACTATACCCCATTCTCATTCTTGCTCTCTTGATGTTGCCTGTTTTTTCAACTACAGCACAAAAAAACATGTTCTTCCTCTCAAAACAAAAAGGCGCAAGGTTCATGCTTTCTTTCTATTGACAAGAAAATTTGGTTAGCTTGATCTTTTTTGAAAAAACCCGACCGGTACCTATGTCAGATTCAGATTATGATTCTCAGAATCAGATTTATTCTCAACTAAATAATTAGGTTTTCTGTAATAGTAGTTCTAGCTGGGATATCCTAGGGCACGCCCGAGGACCTAGAGCCCAGTAAAATTATGATCCGTATCTAGGTTTTCAAGTATCATAGGTACTCTACAAGAATGAAGAACCCAGAAACTGTCGAGAAATCTGCCGGTTTGAATAATCATAACATAGCATTTCTATAATGAATTTGAATTCTTAGTTTAGAACCGTGCTGAGCCATGCATTTCTGTACAGATTCCGGGCAGGTTCTGAGCTTAAATCAGGAAGGACGTGTTTATGCATTTTGTAATTTCATTTACGGCCGCCCTGAGGCTCTCGCGTGCGCCGCAAATTTCGTTAAAATCTTACGAGTGTGCGCTCTCCGCTCGATTAAGGTAAAAGCAATTACCGGGCATACTTCTGGATTTAAAAAGTAAATATTTGCACGGATCCATGTTTGCACAACGGCTCGTTAGCACTATTAAGTTCGAGATGAAGGCGATATGAACGGCCGACGAGAGAGATATAAGTTTTAAAAATAAATCTCCAAATTTTGCACGTTGTCGCTGGGATCAATTTTCCATTTTTCAAATTTGAGTCCGGGCATTTCGTTTTGAATTGAGCACACGGAGCTGTCTCTGTCGAACACACAGCGCACATAAATTCATTAATAGTCGTATATAAGTAATAAAAAACGAAGGATGCGACGTTAATAATTGGCGGTGATCGTGCTGCGAGATGGCGATGACTCAACAAGTCGTCGTAGTAAGAATTGACGATAAACGCCGTCGTCGTAATTAGCCACATCCACATCCGAAATTTGAGGACGCTTCAATAGGTAGTTTGGTAGTTGTCTAGTGTTGGTTTTAATTGAATTGAGCTTTCTTTTGTTCGTATTGTTTCGTAAAGAACTGTTGGTATACCCAGTGAGCACAGCATCGTTAATGAAACGTTTGAAACAGGTAGAAAACCAAACGTCGCAACTTTTAAAAAATAACGGTGAATATACAGCCGGATATTGCTCGTTTATACATTTTTGTCAACTTATTAAACGTTTATAAAACGCTTCAACTTCAACGTTTTCAAAACGTCTTTGAAACGCCGCCAAACCAATGGTGTTCGAAGAACCTTGAACGTTTCTGCGGCATCAAATCAACGTCTCCGAAACGTGGGATCAAACTTTTGGGGACGCCGGAGTAAATACGGAAATTCAACTTTCAAACCATGATGTTTATTCAACGTATTATATTGGTTGCCAGTCCAACCTGGAAAAAACGTTGAAATGCAAACTTCAAACGTTTATACAGGGTGGCCCAACGAAAACACAACAGAGGGGTTATCGGGCATTTCACCACATTTTTTGAAAAAAGATCGAACAGTTCGATTTTTACATCAAGGGGGACATCTAAAACATGCATTGGCGAATTTCCGTCTTCAGCCACCTCACCCCCATCCACTCCAACTTCGAAGTTTCAAATGACACCACCCACCTTGCGATACATCAAATTGACGAGAATTGAATTCTCTTTCTTATGAGATCTGGCTCGTCTTTTATTGTAACCTTTTTACAGCATCTTTGGGGCTCTGCTCCACAGCTCTTTGAAAGAGCGATTCAATATTCTTCAGAATAAAATCTTTTAGACCGTCTAGAATATCGCTTATTCTATCTACAACCTTTGGCAACCTCGACCTCGAATCGTATGAGATCTTACGTTGTTTGGCAATATTGCGATATTATTTTCCAAGCTATCCTTATACGATAATTTGTGATGTAGCTGCAAAATGATTTGGATGTAGTATCTCTTTTCTGGCAGCTGGTGGTAGCTCTCCTCTAACTACGACAGTATAGAGATCTTCTCGAATGTTTCTTCCTTCTACCTACGACTTTTGGTGATCTTGCTCCACTAATCTTGTGAATTCTCCTCTGATATTGTAATCTCCCAACCCACCCGTTGGGTCGTTTGGCCGATCGTGTTTGTCTAGTATTGTTTGTTAGAACTTTCGTTATGTTGTAGTGACTTAAGGTAGTACAGGTAAGTGAAGGCTTGGAAATAAAACGCAGAGACTTCAAAATCAACAAAAAACAATTTTATTCCAAAGACAAATATATCGACTCATGTGCAATCATGCAATATCAATTCAATTACCCCACCCTCCCACTATTTGAAATGCAGTGTGTAAGCCACTGATGCAGAGAGAACAAGAGAAAGACGAGAGAGAGTATCGCTCTCGCTAGAACAGATCATATTAGTTCCAGTAACCTAGATTGTTGAGGAACCTGTATAGCGGAAACTAAACGGCAGAACCAAAGTGTGAGCATCGCCTATACATCACTTGGCGCGAAGGGCAAGAAGAGGGAGACAAACGTTCATTAGTAAGTTCTGCGGTGACCTAAATTGACGAGGGATCTAAAGAGGGAATAGAGGCGAGTTTGGCTAAGCACAGGTTCTCTTGAACAGGCTCCTGCTGCCGAAAGAAGAAAAGAGAACAGTGTTGCATATGCGGATGTCTTTCAATGGTACCATAATAAAACATGACAATAAAATATCAAGAATAAACCCAATAAACATGGTCAATGAAATCATCATCAATTATTTATCATAATAAATACCACAACATGACTCGATGTAAATCAACAATATCAAAAACCAGGTCTCAACAGTTGAAGACGTATATTATTTCATCAGATAACAAAGTAAGGAAAGATATTTTCTTTCACAAGATAACCTTCTCTTACAAGACACGACAGCAAGTAAAAATATCCGTTGTGCCAGATATCTTTGTCTCACAGGACTCAGGCATGAATATAGAAGACAGTCGATCAGTGCAATATGTATCATAGTAAACAAAAGTATGAAGGAATCATTAAAGCGATTCAACTCGACTGAGAAGAATACCACAACCATGCCCATCAAGTATGACAGCATACCTCGTAGCTCTCAAAACCACGTCACCCGTTCTACAGGTCAAGGCTTTGTTGTCTCGCCAGACCCTGGGTCTCGGAGTAGTTCGGCCGCAGGTCATCTGGAAATCTTGTGGCGACATCGTTCTACTCTTTCGTCTCTCTCAAGCTCCCAATAACAGTGACCCAAAAGCTACGTGTATTCCCTTTACTCCCCTGAATGTGATTATCCCGTTGATTGTTACAATTAATAATGTCTAGCTGACAGGAAACAAAACAACTGAATCACTTATCTTCGAGCATTCTGAAGGCACGGCAGCTATACTCGGGAAGTCGCCAACATCGGAAGAGACTTGAATCTTCTCTTTTCTATGATCTAGAGCAGGAAATTCAGTTTTTCTTGTGTTTTTCTCTTAGACATCTGCCGTCATTTTCTACACTTTTTCCACTTCCCTTACTTGACGACGGCATCTCCCTTTTCAGGTGTATCACCAAAGCTCACAATGTTTTACGTTTACCCTTTATAGGCTGAAGAGCCGGTCGATTTCAATATTTCTTGTAACTATTGTTGTGGTATCTTCGGCACCCCTTGCTTCACGATGGCCCAAAATATCGCATCAAGATCTTCCAGAAAATTGCCACGTTCAGCTCAGTACCTCTAGTAACCTTGCTTCACGAATTCCATGAGAACTTGCTCAACGTTTTTTAGAAGTATCGGTGTGAATTCTTTGAGATCATTGCTGTGCAAGTCTTTAGTACTCCTTATTATCGTTTCAAGGTCTTCCTCAAGTATAGTTCCATTCTACGTATGTCTTCTGAATTCCATTGTATTAATCCTCTGAAATCTTGCTTGACTTCCTTCAGGAATTTCGCTGTGATAACCTTTGAGGCTATTGCTGGATAATCCTTCTCATATTGCTCCAAAATCTTTCACGATTACGCTTCGTTCTTACTGATACTTGAGCAGTTTTACTGTGGTCATTCTTCATGAAGTCTGTATAATCCCACTCTTTGTAAATTTAACAGGGGTGGTGCGCCTTTCGGCTTATTAATACGAGTGACTTCGAGACGACGTTTATTTTTGTTCTTTAGGATCGTACATGAAATTGTTATTATTTTTCTTGATGTTCAATTGTTCTTCCTTTTGTTCCGCCTGCCTTGACGACACAGGTGAACAATCTACGGTGACGCGACAAGTGAGCTATAGTTTACTGTTCAGGGCCTGCCCATCCATTTCTCCACCCCGGTGTAAATTCTGGTAATTTGCACCTCTCTTTGCTTTATACTTGTAACGTTCTTCTTCACCATCCATCTGATTTCGCTCCACCCCGTCTCGACTTCCACAAGTAATGAATGATAAATTCAACAAGAACTTGATAATTGTTGATTTCCAACTTATATGTCTAATTTCGCCAGCTTAGATACAGATCTTCTGTACGTTCCGGAAGAGGTCTTCACGTCTGCCACCCGAACTATACCATCAGCTCGTCCTGGATAGACTGCCACCACTCTTCCTTTGATCCACCTGTTTCTTGCCAGCTCCGAATCCACTATGATTACAATATCTTCTATCTTGATCTCTCGCTCCTCTCTCCGCTCGAACCATCTGGTTTTTCTGGTCAACGTTGGCAAGTACTCTCTCACCCATCTTTTCCAGAAACTGTCCACTAACTCCTTTCCTAGTTTCTATCTCCTCCCTTTGATGATGTCTTCCTCGCTTATTACGTTGCGGGGTTGTAAAATTCCAATTCTCCCTAATATAAAATGGTTCGGTGTAACTCGATTTGTGGCGCTGACTTCTTCGTAATACCCATGAAAAGAGGCCAAATCCTGGAGACCAAAATCCAAGTGCTAGATGTAGACAAATATAAACTTGTCATCGACGACCTGACAAACAGAGAAAAAAAGTTCTACACCTATCAGCTGAAGAGCCAACGTCCATACACCGTTATACTGAAGGGAATCGACGCATGGGTGACCACCGAGGATGTAGCCCACGCGCTGAAGGAAAAAAAATTTGCAGTACGAAATGTAGTCAACGTCTTAAATCGGATGAAAGAACCACAACCAATATTCAGGATTGATCTAGAACCAACGTCCAAAAAAGCAGGCGAGAAACACCCCATATTTGATCTGCAATATCTGATGTACAGAAAAGTCAATGTAGAGGAGCCCTACAAAAGAAAGGAACCAACACAATGCTTCAACTGTCAAGAATACGGTCACACAAAAAAATACTGTTCCCTTATCACCATTTGTGTAATCTGTGGTGATGTACATCAAGCGGCAGATTGTAAAATACCAAAAGAAGACACAGCATCCAAACTCTGCAGCAACTGCGGCGGCAACCACACTGCAAATTACAGGGGTTGCCCGGTGTACGTGGCTCAGAAGAGGAGTATGAATCCACATCCGAAACCTCACACCGGATATGCGAATAACCAGCAAGAACGAAAACCGATTCCACCAGAACGTTTTGCAAATATCCAGCCAGGAATCAGCTACGCCAAGAAAACGCAAGAAAACATCAGCCCCACAGTAACACCAATACCAAGCTCAACTTTAGGTAAACAGGTTGACATAAACGAAATGTTTTTTAATATGATGAGTGTGGGGGTTCAACCATCCGGTTCGGGTTAATCAAACCCTTCGATTGGTATAGTAACAACTGAATAAGAATTTATTAGCAGAAGGGCACATCTTGCCTGGTGAGTGGTTATCTTTCGTCTGCGGTGCACAGCACACACAAAACATTGCGAATACAATAAGATCCCGTGAGGGGTTCGCCCAAGCTACCTGGAAGGGCAGTGGGGGTGCTCAGCTCATATTATACAATCTACTTAGATAAGGACATATGCACTTAACATGCTCCCACCTTTGACGGAATGTCAATATTGAACTTAAAATACTTATGTAGGTATAAATAACACTTCGGTAATCAATTATTGTAAATGCAACAGAGTATATCTTAGTATTATTTAGAAACAGGGGAAAATATCGAAAGTAGTAATAAATCAAACAGTTACAGTGATATGGTAATTAAATATGAACAAGAATAAAGGTAATCATATCAAAAATATAATAAACGAAAATATTTGTGAATCTTCAGTTTAGAAAAGCGCGGATTAAGTTTTACACTTTAGCACTTTGATACTTTGTCAGTCCTTTGTCACCACTTGATCACGGTAGCACTCAATTAGTCCCTTGATTCTTCGATGGGAAGTACGCAAATCTTGCGGGTACTTCTTTTGATGGTACCGCCGCTGGCTGTTTGAATTGTAGCCACGCGAGCGACTTTATCGGCGCCCAAATGTAGGGTGACAACACGGCCCAATTTCCACATCAATGGAGGAATGCCATCTTCGGCAATCAGCACCATGGCCCCTGGACGAACTTGGTCCGCTGGAGAATTACGCCACTTAGCGCGCGTCTGCATTTGTGAAAGGACTTCACGGTGCCAGCGGCGCCAGAAATGCTGCCTCAGCTGCTCGATCCGTTGCCAGCGGTCCAAACGATTCTCAGGAATCTCCAGGTGGTCAGGCTCGACTGGTGCAGTGAGGGACTCAAATACGAGGAAGTGGCCGGGTGTGAGAACTTGGAAATCGTGGGCGTCATCGGACAATGGAGTTAGAGGACGGGAATTAAGGATGCTCTCTATACGACACAGCAAGGTACTCATCTCCTCAAAAGTCAGCTGTGAGTTCCCTAAAACCCTCTTAATGTGAATCTTGACTGCTCTAATCAAACGTTCCCACAAACCGCCAAAATTCGGGGAACGGGGCGGAATGAACTTGAATTCCGTGTTCTCAAAATGACGTTGAAATTCTTCGCGAAATTTCGAAATTTTAACAATACTGGCGGCTTCTCTGAGATCTTTGTCGCCTCGTGCAAAATTCGTGGCATTATCGCAGAAAATTTTCGCGACGTTTCCTCTTCGGGAAATGAATCTACGAAACGCGTTCAAAAAGGAAGCCGAAGAAAGGTCGCCAACTAATTCTAAATGAACGGCCTTTGTTGCCATGCATACGAACAACGCCCCGTACGCTTTCACCAGTTTGGCAGAGCGGTAGCTACCCTGTTTAACGAACAAAGGGCCGAAGTAATCGAGGCCCGTGTTCGCAAAAGCTCTACCTGCGGGTTGGATCCTTGCTTTGGGTAGATCGCCCATTTTGGGGTTTATTGTTCGAGGTGTTACTCGAAAACACCTCACGCAATTGCGTGTTATTTTCCTTACGGAACTTCTACCTGAAAGCGGCCAATATTTTGCTCTCAATGAAGATAGAGTTGATTGTGCCCCAGCGTGCAAATTTGACACGTGTTCCTTTCGGATTAAAAGTTCCGTTACATGATGTTTCGGAAGTATTATCGGGAATTTTCTATCGTACGATATATCAGCGTGCCTGATTCTACCGCCAACTCTCAAGATTCCGTCATCTCCTATGAACGGATCTAAGGAAGTCAATTTGCTTCCTCTGGCTAAATTGCGAGCTTGGTTCAAATTAGCAAGGTCTGAATGGAATTCGCGATTTTGAATGTGTTTTATTATGCGATCATGGGCATTTTTTAGTTCTTTGACGGTCAAGTGTCCCACAATTCTGGAATCGGACTTAGTTCTTGCGTTGTTTATGAACCTCAAACAATGTGCGATTACACGTTGTAGTTTATCAAAGGAAGAGAATCTCTCTAAAACTTCAAATGTTGGAGGGACCGTCACGGCAAGAACTGTCTTGCGTTTTTCCGCGAGTTCCTCAGGTACATCGCGGCAACTCATTTGAGTTAGCGGGGTGGAATTCCATTCTTCCGTGTTCTTGGAAAGCCACTTTGGCCCATTGAACCAGAGCGCGTTTCCATCTAATTGATGGGCTTCTAAACCGCGGCTCACATAATCGGCCGGGTTTTCACGGGTGTTTACGTGATGCCATTGATCTTTATTCGTGTTTCTTTGGATCTCGCCGACACGATTTGACACATATGTTTGCCAAACGTTGGCTGGCGATGCAATCCAATGCAAAACAATGGTGGAATCAGAAAACAAGTACCGGTTCGCTATCGGGATTCTCAAGGAGTTTTGCACTGTCAGCATTAGCTGTACAGATAAAAGAGCACCGCATAGCTCTAATCGTGGTAAGGAAATTACCTTTACTGGAGCGACTCGTGATTTTGACGACAATAATCTGGACTGGAAATTTCCGAGGGAATCACTTGCTCTGAGATAAATGCAAGCGCCAAAGGCCTTTATGGAAGCATCCGCAAAGGAACAAATATCAATCGCAATCGGATTTGATATTACAGCGTGACGTGGTATAGAAAGATCATTCAAACAATGCAAACTTTCTGCAAATTGCTTCCAGGAATCTCGTATACCTGCCGAAACCTCGTCATCCCAGCCCAAATTCTTATCAGCCCATAAAAGTTGCATCAATAGCTTGGCCTTGAGTACAACGGGTGCTATCAGACCCATCGGGTCATATAAAGCGGCAATGCGACTGAGAATTTTTCTCTTTGTTATTGAACCGGAAGTGTCTATCGGGGTTGTCTTGAATAATAAACTGTCAGAGTTTCGGTCCCAAAACACACCTAATGTTTTGGATATGCCGCTCTTGTTCAAATTTACAACGCTAGCACCAACATCGTCTGGTGCGGCATTTGCCAAAAGGACTGGGTGATTAGAAGACCACTTGGCCAGTTCAAAACCTCCTTGGGCAAATATTTCTTTTATTGCATTTTGCAAATTTACAGCTTCCTGTAAATTACTACTGGCGACGATTATATCGTCCACGTAGGCGTCTCTTTGTATTACAAGACTGGCGTCGGGATACTTATCCTCAACGTCTCGGGCCAATTGTTGAATGCATCTAACAGCCAAATAGCTCGAAGAGCTTAAACCGAAGGTGACCCTATTCAGCCGATAAATTTTTATCGGTTCATCTTCATGGAACCTCCAAAATATTCTTTGGAAATCGGTGTCTCTTTGATCGACAAGAATTTGTCGGTACATGTGCTTAATATCAGCAGTAAATACATATTCACGCGAGCGGAATCTCAGCAGTATTGACAACAAATCATCCTGTATCACAGGGCCTACCATCAGGTTTTTATTGAGGGAAAGGTAATCGCTGTTACCTCCCGCGGTTCCGTCAAATACCACTCGCGTTTTTACAGAATTTTCGGACAGAGATTTGAAAACAGCGTGGTGTGGGAGATAGTACGACCGTTCATTATTGATTTCGACTTCTGGTACTAATTCCATATGCCCCAAATCTAAATACTCCTGTATTACAGCGGAATACTGAGATTTCAATTGGTGGTTTCTGGAAAAGCGTTTTTCCAGCAAATAAAATCGGCGCAAAGCTAATTCCGAGGAATTGCTCCAAATCGTTTGTTCGTTTTTAAACGGAAGTCGCACGACAAATCTTCCTTCGTCATTTCGCCGGTAGTTTTTTACAAAATGTTCTTCGCACGCGATTTCTTCAGCTGTCCAAATGTTTTGCTTATGAGGAATTTCCTCTTGCTCCCAAAACCTTGTCAGGGTGGTATTTAATTGCTCATCTTGCAGCGACGTGACTGCGTGATTGCAGGTCGCGACCGCCGACTTCGTGCTTCCCTTCAGGCTTGTCGCACCCCCAACTACCCAACCCACTCGAGTATGGGTCAAGAATAGCGACGGGTCGCCGATCTTTATCCTTTTATCAAGAAGTAGCTGCCAAAATAACTCCGCGCCGATCAATAAATCTATGGCGCTTGTCTCGAAGAATGTTGGATCAGCCAAGGGAAGTTCGGGCGAGATTTCGCCAACGTTCCCGAGCGGGACGCGCGGTAGGTTTTGTGTTATCTTCTCGACAACACAGCAACTCATCATGGCCTCGAATTCTTCGACTCGTGACCTGAACTTGACGCGTGTCATACGGTTTGCCTCGCTGTTTACGCCACTGATTCCCGAAATTCTGAGGTTTGCTGCCGCGGTCTTGAGTTCGAGTTTTCTAATGAACGCAGCGCTTGCAAAATTCATTTGTGATCCAGGATCGAGCAGGGCTCTACCCGAAATCCATTGACCTTTATTGTTGGCTACTAGGACCACGGCAGTTGACAATACGGTTTCATTGGCGTCGGCAAAACAATGAGTAGCGACATTCTCGCTAGATTCACTTGTCGCGGAGACACTGGTGTTTTTATGGGCTTCATGAAGCAAATAATTGTGACCAGATTCATTGCACTCGGAGCACTTTGCTCGAGACCGGCAGTCGGTCGTTGCGTGGTTTTTACGCAAGCAATTCTTGCACAATAGCATCGAATTTGCCTTTTTAACCCGGTCGCCAATGCTTAATCGAAGAAACTCTGGGCAAAAATCTATTGAATGTGGTTTTTTACACAAGTAACATTGAAACTTGTTACGTTGCGCGGTAGCCACATGACTCGATTTGAACTTTGAAAAATTACTATTGTTAGCAATCTTAGGGTGGTGTGTGTTTGGCGCGAAAGGCGGTATACCTTTGGGAGTAGAATTCGCGTCACTTAACGCTTCTAAAAATCTACACCTTTTTTCTAGGAAGGCCACGAGGGCGTCCTGCGTAGGAACTTCGTCATCCAGCGTGTTTTCCCACTGCCTCAACGTTTCGTAATCGAATTTTCTCGACATTATAGGTACGATGATCGCGTTCCATTCATCAACAGGAATGTTGAATGATTTTAAACCCTCACGGTGGCATTTTAGATCGTTTAACAGTGCGTATAGCGCGGTGGCTGAGGCTTTGCGCACCTCCGCGATATTCAAAATTGATCGAACATGATCGTTGACAATTAATCTTTTGTTTTGGAATCTCCTTTTCAGAAGATTCCACGCAACAATATAATTTGCATCCGAAATCTCTATCGCTTCTATGGCCTTAAGGGCATCGCCTTTAAGAGCCGATTTCAAATAATGGAACTTTGAACAGCTGCTCAAATTTGAATTTTCATGAATCAGACTGTTAAAGGAATTATGGAACGGGAGCCACTTGGCATAAACCCCGCTGAACTCCACCAAATTTATTTCAGGGAGTTTGACGTTATAGTGCTGATTGTTCGCATTGGTTGGTGGCACGGATTGAATTACTCTAATTCGTGAACCTTTCCGTTCATTCAGAGCGGCTTTGACCTTGTACCAGTCATTCTCAAACACTTCATGCAACCGTTCATGTTCTGCGATTACCGCGGCTTCTGTTACTTCATCCGTGCTCAGGATGGAATTTTGCGTGTCTTCGTATTGTTTGAGAATGACTGGCAACATGGCTAGCCTTTCCTCGATCTCCTCAAGTGGTGTGTTTGCATCACACCTTTCATTGAATGACATGATCCGCGTCAACTTTCCGCGAATAGTACCACGACTTTGCACTAACTGTCTGAGGGACATGATGTATGATTTTGATCAAATATACGAAAATGTTTGCTACAAACAAACTGTACAATTTGTACTTACAAATTGAATAATTAATCAGGTGAAATAGAGAATCACAACTAACTTAAGCGGTGATTATGTACCTGCTGGCCGCAATTAGAGGTCAGGGAAATTGTGAACGAAAGGATAAGTATTTGAGCCCACTCACCTTCTGCTGTAATTTCGGCAACGTCGAAGGACCACTCCGGGACTGGCACTCGCTGGTCTCGAAGAAACTGGCTCGAATTACTTAATTCGTATTGTTCTTAGGTGGATCACTTAATCACACTCTGCTTGAATTGATGTAGGTACTCCGGGACTGGCACTCGCTGGTCTCGAAGAAACTTTGTCTTTGAATCACTTGATTCAGTGATCAGAATCACTAATCACACTCGCGAACTGCTTTACTCTGCCGCTGGTTCAACCATCCGGTTCGATGGGACCAGAAAATGTGGGGGTTCAACCATCCGGTTCGGGTTAATCAAACTCTTCGATTGGTATAGTAACAACTGAATAAGAATTTATTAGCAGAAGGGCACATCTTGCCTGGTGAGTGGTTATCTTTCGTCTGCGGTGCACAGCACACACAAAACATTGCGAATACAATAAGATCCCGTGAGGGGTTCGCCCAAGCTACCTGGAAGGGCAGTGGGGGTGCTCAGCTCATATTATACAATCTACTTAGATAAGGACATATGCACTTAACAATGAGCATGATGCAACAAATGATGCAAAGCATGAATTCCATCATGCAAATGTTAATTAGTAAAAACGATTCACCTGTATCCAATCTCGTACTGTCATCAGCATAGCAAATAACTGATATAATCTTTTGGAACATCAACGGATATAAAAATTTACATGATTTTGTACTAGACTGTGATGTAGAATTTGATTTTTTATGTTTGTCTGAGACGTGGTTAGAAAAAGAACCATCAACCTCTAACATTCTGCCTAACTTCAGATTTGTTTTTACAACTGCTGTTAGGAGTCATTCACGCGGGCGTGCCAGTGGCGGTCTGTTAATTTTTTATAGGAACAAATATGTAGTCAAAGTCATAGATGTTTCGCCCTCATGGCAAATTTGTATATTTAGCTGCGACAGCCACAGTTTGATCATTTGTTCTGTTTATTTTGTACCTGAAATTGTAGTAGATGACTACCTAGATACACTTCAATCGATAATTAATGAACTTCGAGAAACGTACACAAACACTCCTATCATTATTGGGGGGGATTTTAACGCTAGGGTGGGGAATCTTGGCCAGGTCCCGATTGAATTGATACAGGAGACAATTCTCTACGATAAACGAGCTAGTTGTGATTTAATAGTCAACAAACGTGGACATCTTGTACTTGACTTAATGAACTGTAACCTGTTTACTCTGATTAATGGCCGAACTTTCAATGATCGTCCTGGGAAGTTCCCCTTCAGTGGTACGGCGGGAGAAAGTGCTCCTGATCTGCTCTGGATTGATAATGATTCACTTGGAAAAATTCGTGATTTTTTTGTTTGCACTCATAATACTCAATCAGATCATTTTCCCCTAAAGTGCTCATTACAACTGGAAACCATTCCCACTACGCATAACTCTGAGGACGCTCCTGTTACTTCGTCTGCCGTGCTGAGGTGGGATGATTCTTTTAACAGTCCGTATGATATTGCCATGGAAAACTCTCCCGGTGTTTCATTTTTGGGGTCCGCCAGTGAATCCTTTCAAAATCTCACAAATGCAATCTTTGAGGTGGCTGATTCTCTGGGTATGGTTAAAACTGCGAGACGTGGAGGATCGACGTGTAAAAACAAGCCATGGTTCGATGCCGACTGTAAATATATGAAAAAAAATTTGAAAGAGACGCTCAAAATTTGCATGAAACATAATTTTGCCTATGCATATAAAACCCTTTACCACCAAGCCAAACAACAGCACAAAACTCTAATTAAAAAGAAAAAAATACAATATGAAAAGAACATCTCCGAAAAGCTTAGTAACGTCAAGAATCAAAGTCAATTTTGGAGAACAATTAAATTATTCAAAGAATCCGCCACCCGAGTTTCACTTCCCACCGAAACATGGGAACATTTTTATGAAACTGTTTTTCCTAATCGTTTGATTTCAGAACTCTCTCTACCAATCACCACTAATCCAAGTTTAGATGCTCCCATAACTCTCGATGAGCTGTTAATCGTATTAAATAACTGCAAAAACTTGAAATCGCCAGGTAAAGATAGGATTTCTTATGAATTTTATAAGAATCTGCCCCAAAATTGGCTTCTGTATATTGTCACTTTGTTCAATAAAATCATGGACGAAGAACGAGTTCCGAATGTTTGGAGTGAGGTAATAATAACAATGTTGCATAAAAAGGGACCTACGGAAAACCCTGCAAATTACAGAGGAATTGCTTTAATTAACTGTGCCGCCAAAATTTTCACTTCGGTTCTTCTCAATCGACTCGTTGATTGGGCGGAGTTGAACACCATTCTTCCTGAATCCCAGGCTGGCTTCCGCAAGGGTAGAGGGTGCATTGATAATATTTTTGTTTTGAACTCCGTTATACAAATCCATCTTCGACTAAAGCGCCGAAAGGTATACGCGGCATTTGTAGATTTCCGTAGGGCTTTTGATACTATTGACCATTCACTCCTTTGGAAAAAAATACATCATCTAGGGGTCAGCACAAAAATCATCAACATAATTAAAAGTCTCTACGACAATGCCACTATACAAATCAAAGCCAACGGTATGTTTACAAAAAAGTTTGACGTGTCATCTGGGGTGCTTCAGGGTGAATCTTTGAGTCCTCTGTTGTTTGCGTTGTTTGTTGCTGATGTTGAAAGCTATATGAGAGCACAGGGTGTGGTGGGAATCGATATTGACGGCCTTAATGACTTATTGTTACTTTTATATGCGGACGATCTAGTGATTGTTGCCGATTCTCCTATTGACCTCCAGCGAAAACTAAAGGCACTTGAACAGTAGACATTACTTAACAAACTTACAGTCAACACGGATAAGACGAAGGTAATCTGTTTTAACAGAGGTGGACGTGTTAGCGACTTTCAGTTTTATTACAACAGCGAAAAACTGGAAATGGTCACAAAGTATACTTACCTAGGGGTTCTTTTTACTTCGTCTGCACTACACTTAGAAATGACTCGGTCAGCTGTCGTCAGGGCTAAGCAATGCGTGGGTGCTGTAATGTCACTGATGGCCCGTTCGAAGATTCAGTCCTGGGACGCAAGACTAAAACTTTTTGAATCAATTGTTCAAGCATCATTTTCACATTGTATGCCTGTGTGGGGCTTTGCTTATTCTGAACTGTTAGAATCCGTGCAACTTAATTTTTTCAAGCGGCTCCTTACTATTGCGGTCAATACGCCTAATTACATGGTTCGGCTAGAGACAGGTTCGTTGAAGCTTTCTTATTGTGTTTTCGCATCGGGGTTATCCTGGCTAGAAAAGGTTTTTGGGATGGATCCATCACGTCTCCCAAGAAAATGTTTTAATCGTCTTTTGATTCTTGGCCACCGTTTCCCTGACAATATCAAGTATAATTGGGTTAATCAGGTGAAAACGTTTTTTAAATTTGCCGATAGAGACAACTTATGGAGCGACCTTGACCAGTGGACCCTCAAAGCACGAAAGAACGATATTTTGGATTCGTATAGGTGGAAACTGTACAACCAAGATCTGAACCGTTTAAGTTTAACCTCATACCCACTGATGTACGGCTGGTTCAACCCTTGCAAAGGAAGACAGCGTTACCTTGATTTTTCCAAACCGATTTATGTTACGAGAATTATTTCCCAGCTCCGCATGTGTAGTAAGTCACGAACCAAATTCACATATAAAGGCCGTTCATACAGAATCAATTCCGAAGAGTTATGTACAGTTTGCAACCACTTGGTACCAGAAAATATTGAGCATATATTTTTCCGCTGTCCTATGTATGTGAACATCAGAAATCAGTTTTTGGGCGAGATTGAGAACTTTGGCCAATTGATCGGTGCACTTGATCAGCTCACGCCGGCTTTGGCTGTCAAGATTTCTCAGTTTGTTGTGAATTTTATTAATATCAGAGATGTTGGAATGGGTTATTTCTTTTGAACTTTTATTTTACGTTTTATTATGAGGTTGAGAATTTTCTAATATGTTTATATTGTCTTTGATTGTTGTTTTTGTTTCACTTCCACTGAAATGACAAATTACTAAAGTTATTATGAATTTGTATTATTTTGTTACTTTGTAATAGGAATGTAAATTCTTTAAATACAATAAACTTATTATTATATTATTATTATTATATTAATATAGCTGAATTGTTTCTACGAATCCATTGTATCTATAAATTCTGGAATATCGCTGCAAAATCTTCTAAAATATTGCTTCAAGATCTTCTGCAATATCGCTTTGCTAGTCGTTTTGCTAATTCGCTACTAAGAGATAATTGGAAGCATTGAAATTGAAGCTGATGGATTTCTGGAATTTGGGTTTTCCGGGTCAAGTTTTCCGTGAGTTTTCTCGAGATGCGTATAGACAATACAAATAGAAAAGACCATATGTTGTCACGGATTTTTACGGTTGCGTAGGAACCAGGCAAGTCCATCATTCAAAAAAAGGTTGGCTGATTTTTGATGCTCCAATATCCATGACGACGGTGGTGATAACATAATTATGGTCTTCTCTATTTGTATTACTATACATAAGTTCACGGCCTCCCCGCCTCCTTGATGTACAGAATTATGATAAGTGGCACAAATACATCTATATGTCTCACCATTACTTATAATAAGTGTAGTAAAATAATACCTACCTAAATAGAAGCCGAATATCGCATCGCATCTCTAAATTTAGAACACAATGAAACAAGCGCCGCTTAATGAACGCAAATGAATAATTCTACACCGCCATCAGTCATGAGAGGGTCGTTATGTGTTTCAATGTTATGTTATACCTGCCTTTTATTGCCTAATTAAAATCCCGCATGGAGAAACGAATATACCTGAACGAGAGCTCGGTGGTGTTAGACACAACACATTCCCCAATTAGAGCTTCAGAACAATTTTCTACTTTAATCAATAATGTTGCTTTGACTAGACATGACACCTAAACATTGGAATAAATTCTAAAGCTAACATCTTCAAAATAAGACGGTTGCTGTTTATTTTACATAGATTCAGTTTTTTTTTGACGAGGTTGAAGGATTTTTTCTTAGATATATTTTCTTGAATTTTTTGCTTGAATTATTGCACCTTTGAAGCTCTTTCGAATTTAGAGCATCAGATAGATGAGTACGTGATTAAAAGTTCACATGGGTTTCCGAAAATTTGCATTTTAATCGAATTCGATATAATATAAGCCGGCACTCTTGCGGGACGCCTTTGAATAATGGCGCATCACCAAGAAGCAATTTGTAATAAGAATAAGGCTGTAAACTTGAAATTCAGCTTTCTGTTTTTCTTCTCTCATTTCAAGCTCTCTAAGATAAATTCACCTGAATTACCTTATATCCTCCTCGCAACGAAATAGGTAGCAGCAGCAGTCCCTTTGAAAGTGATCCATTTTAATGAAATAATGGAGACAGCCGCATTTTTGATGAACAAAAAATATCTGCTTGTACATAGGAAATTATTAAAATATGCGACATCCAAGCTATAAATAACTATCATTATCTTCGAGACTCCGAGGAAGTAAAAATATGTGAAGCATCAGGTAATATAGTATGGGTAATAAAATACCACGACTTTATGAAAAGGCGACAATAAAGCAATAAAAGGCAAAAATTCGAGAAAAAAAAACAACTTTGAAGAACAGTGTTTCGCTTCTGATGAGAAATTTCTCGATCAAACGCGACGCCCACACGGCTCCTGCTTTTCCTCATTTCATACCTGGTGCATAATGAGCGCGTGTCACCTGAACGGAACGGTAAAAAACGTCGCGTGATTGATTTATCACCGAATAGATTGTTTAATAGACTAAGTAAATCCAGCATCGTTATAATTTCCATAATTGTGGAATATGGCCGGTTATTATATTGGCTCGGTGTAGGTATATCGCAATAATAAATCGATTTAATGGCCATAGTAAATACACGAACCGTCAACTCAATTCTGACATGCCACAAACTTATTGTTTCCTATTTTATGCGGTCAAGTTGGTAGTGTTTCAATAACGTTAATAGACTTCATGATAGGTCATAGCGCTGTCCGGATTAGTAGTCCAATTGAATTATTACAGTAGTTATGCCGCCTGAGTAGTAGTTGTTGGGAGCTTAATTAATTAAATCTGGCTTGAAAACTTTGGGTTTGCTAGCTCCAACAAGCAGACATTCCAAGCGATTTGTGATATAACTATAATCAATTTCACGGCTCTCTGCATTAGAGCAAGCTATTGAAAAAATCGGTTGCGTTGGTACGAATGGCACGTTGTGGACTTGTTGGCGGCTAGCTGTCTTCATGTGCAATTTTCAATGTGACATTGTCACCGACTCGGGGAGTCATGTACGCGAAAATGAAAGTTTTCGAGAATATGCGAGGAATCGTTAGTTTCTTTTGAGTGATTTGCAGTGTGGACGATAAGGTACATTGTCTCAACGGGTTGGTGGGTCTTCGCCAAGGCTATTAGATTTTTGCCGGCCACTGAAGAAATTAGGCCGAGAGTCAGTGATGCCGTGAAGAAATGGTATGTAAAAAGGAAAAACCCACTGCCCAAGAGGAAACTTATTCTTTAGATGGACAATATGGATAGTTGGACAATAATTTATGGAGTTGAACTAGATGGAGACGAGACAATTTGGGTGTGAGTAGGTAGGTAATCAGGTATGTACACTGTGTTGTCTGTCAGCATGTGTCTTCATACCTCGCTTGCTGTCGCAGCAGGTACAATAGGTAGAGCTAGAATAAGTACCTAGTACTCACTACTCCAGTGATGTGCATCAGAAGATGTAGCGAGTGGTATCCTGCCGATCTTAGACAGCATTCATTAGTAGCCGCCAAAAACCCAACAACCTCAGCGGAGACCCACAAACCAGTAAAGACAATGTCCCTCATCGCCAATCTTCGTCTTTGACGTCGAAATCTTCCACTTCTTTTCTCTCAATCGTGAGGTGAGCGGTTCAGTAATCGCAAAGCTTTTCATAAATTCACGATAATATCCAATCAGCCCTAAAAATCCTTCCAGTAGTAGTCTTTTGGTTGTTGGAATCGAGAAATTTTCTATGGCCTAAATTATGGTCTGCATTGAGCCTGATCCCTTGGAGGGTGACAACATTTCCTAGGTATAGAATTTTCCTTCTGAGAAACTCCGATTTGTCAAGCTGGATTTTCGAATGGACTCTTCTGAGTCTTTCGGATACTTCGCGAAGTTTGATGCCATGTTCTTGAACGGCAGTAAAGAAAACTATGATTTCATTCAGGTATACTCACCTTCGCCGCACAAACTATTCTTTTCGTCCTTAGGAACATACAAGGGCCCTCCAGGATGCCATTTTTAAAGTCTTGGAAGAATAACACAATAAAACTTTTTTGAGCAAACTGTCGCGATTGTTGATAAGGGCAAATGTAATTTACCTATTCAGTTCAATCATTTTGTCAAATTCCAGAATTCAAAAACGCCGAAAATGGTAGAATTTGTTGAACTTTATAAAAATTTAACACTACAATAAAACATGGTCGCATGAAATATTCAATATTTTTGGACATACCACAATGGAAGTGAAAAAGCTAATGAGCTGTCAAGTTTCAAGATCTATTAAACAAATAATACTATCTTTAATCATTATTTGAAAAACTCGAAGAGTCAAAATGGCAGATTCTCGTTTTGACCACTTTGAATCCTCATAGAAACCAAAATAAGAACATCTAAAACTGATAATTGCGACAGTAGACGTGTAAATGTGCAAACTAGATTAACATGAGGGAAAATGGACCAAAATGCAACCATTGAAATTTTATGGAAGCAAGGAAAATTGCCGAAGTCTTCCAGGACCCCAGTAGGCCAGTCAAATTAGAACAAATTTTTCCGTTTGAGGGAGAAAACTGTTGGAGTTTTTGAAATTTGACAGTAATATCCGGTAAGGTGTACTATTGAACATACTAAAAGTCCCCAACTCCACCTATTGAGTTCGAGCCGCCATCTTGGAAAAATGGTCCTTCGATCCAATTTTCTGCTTATATTCCGCTAATCATCGGAGATATTCAATTAAGTTTAATAAAAATCAAGGCTATAAAATTGTCTACAAGAATTGTTCCATACCGAGTCTTTTCTCGTATCTGTTGATATTAATAAAATTAAATGACCAAAAAAAATATCAAAAAATAAGCGATTTTTTGCCTATGGCTAGAGATATAGTCTTCAAAATTTGTGAAGATGATGGCAGTCTACATCAAAGCTAAACGTGACAGTTGAGATAGAAACAAAAATTGTGAAAATATTTTTTTATTCTTTTCTTAATTAGGCAAAAATTTGGTTTTCGAGTTTGACATTTCCAACAGGGCGGAGTGAAGGTTTCAATCGAACATCAATCAGTTTTGATATTTACATATTGTGAGACAAGATTTCATCAGTATTGTGCCTTCACGAGCTTCTGGAATGCTCGATATGAATTAAACTAAAAGAATAATAGGTAAGTCCAAAAAGTGTTGTCGATTGGTTCTGAAGGAAACATTTCGAAACAAAAGACATCAGCAAAGGATATACAGGAGGTCCAAAGGTTATTCAACTGTATATGAGCCCCATATTGATGTGCCTTATCCAAAATAGTACAAAAGAATCAATCAAAATGTTGAAATCCGCAAAAAGTAACTATACAAAATGGAAGTAGTGAAGCATACCTGGTGCCAAAAATACAGCCTTTACAGTGCTGAGGAGAAGAACAAAATCAATTGATTTATTTGAAAGTTATTAGTCCTCAAACTTGACTTTACAAATTTCAGCCAGTCAAATAAGGAAAAGTGGAGAGAAGTAACTGTCGGAGTTTCAGAAATTTGACAGGGATGTTCGCTAAGGTATACTTATAAACATACTAAAAGTCCTCGCTTCTACCTGTTGTGCTCGAGCCGCCATCTTGGAAAAATGGTAATAAACTTGATCAAAGGACCATTTTTTCAAGATGGCGACTCGAGCTCCATAGGTAGAGTTGGGGGACTTTTAGTATGTTCAACAGTACATCTTACCGGACATTACCGTCGAATTTCCAAAACTCCAACAGTTTTTCCCCTCCTTTATTCCCTTAAGCTTTCCTTATTTGACTGGCCTACAGTGTAATGCACGAACGAAAGCTAAGCAGGTGTCGTTTTGGATACCTCTTAAAATGTTGTCCATCACGTGCTGAGAAGTTGAGGGCGCGCTCTTCAGACCGAAGGGCGTTCTTTTGAAATGATACTGTCCATTGTCTACACAAAAAGCAGTTTTTTCGACGTTGCTAGGTTCCATCTCAATCTGGTGGGAACCACTAGTGAGATCAAGACACGTAAATATCGACTTCTGCTCAATTTGTCGAGTATTTCGGAGATGTTTGGTGAAATATAGATATAGATCATTTATATTCTAAGTAGTATTTTCGTTTGGTTCTTAGTAAATAGTTTACGACTAAACGCCATTTGCGTTTGTTTGCTACATAAAATTTTTTGGGTAACGACCCAAATTGGTGCATTGAAGGAGAAACTTGAGTGTTCAATGATTTCCTAGTCAGGCATGTCTGAAATTAATTTGTCGACTCCTACTTATGCACGTGAGGATAACGAGAACTCTTCGTGTATATGCGCTTTATCGTCTTATGTTCCATCCATCTTATGGTTGGCGGAATTTGTAAAAGATGGTTCTTGGTCTGGAAAATGGAAAATGAGAATCGCCATTCTAATTCAAAAACAGGTTAATGATGATGTACTTCACAGCTAGTAGTAAAAAAATGTTTATTGATATACCCTATTGTAATTTGCAGGTGAGTGGATCTTTCACGACTGGGTTCGCAATGTGAGCAGAAGCCCAAATCCATGCCTCTCCACCCTAAAGAAAACCATGTAGGTAAATACCTATTTCTCAAAATTACAGAAGTTGCATCAGCGTATTTCACAATTCTATTCTGGAACAGAAAAAAGAAACGCCTTTTCCGGACGCTTTGGCATCTGTCCGTCTGTCTGTTCGAGTTGTCATCTAACTTTTTTTTTTTGTTGTTTTTGGCTACGAGCAGAGCTCACTCAGCCACGTCATCTAACTTCTCTTTTACTAGAAGTGTCTTTCGTTTAAGTAGCATTCACTTGGTAAACAATATTAAAACATACAAAAAACGTCACAACGCATGGTGAGCGGCAAATTTGCTGTTTTACGCACTTTGCTAGGTACTCAGAATGTCTAGGTAGGAACGAAATATAACTTCTGTAGGAAACAAATTACAGGATGTTTGTGTCGGGCCGGAATTTCGCGGATATTGTGACTAAGAAGATGGGAGCTAAAAGAGGACTGGAGATTTATTAAAAAACTTCATAAAAGTGTCGTAAAAAATAATGTCGTTGGAGTCGAGTGGATTTTTACACGCCAGTCTGGTGACAAAGCGTTCTTGTACATAATCTTTTTATATCTGATGTGGTGGTATCTCGCTTATTTTTGTCCTTTCATGATGTGTCCTTGATGTTTGTTGCATGTTCCCCACCTGTGTGTATGATAACTGAAATTTGGCAAAAAAATTATAGTTTTCCTGATGCTTGGTGCTGAATACCAAAAGTGAATTGGGAAAGTCGCCAGCTCCATCGAGCAAGTCTACCACCAGCTTCTCGTCTTTGAAAAACGATCCTGATTGCAGGCTAAATACAGTGGAAACCCCGTAGAACCTGCCAGACAATACCAAACATACTTGCCAAATGTATTTTCGCAGCACCTTTGAGGTGAAAGACGAATTTTGAAATTCAAAAATACGGCTCAAATCTCAATTGCAAGAGAAATTTTCATTCGGGAACTACTAACGCCATGTGATGGTTCGCAAGTAACAATGCTTTGCTTCAAAATCATGCAAAATCATGAAGTTGAACTCTCAACTTCACCTCTTCATAACTCGAAGGATATATGAGCCAATTTTTTTCTACTATTTTGTCCGTGTTCCGTCAACGTCTTCCACAACGTATATATCCCATACACTTTCTATTTCCAGTTGAATGATTTTTTGGAGCAATAAAGTGACAAGCTGGAGCACTGGGAGAATATCTACGGCCGATGACCGCTGATAGTTTAGGTCCAAAACTTTGCAGGTGCCATCAGCCGTAGCCGTAGCTCTCCAGCTTGTCACTTTATTTCTGCTCCAAAAAGTCATTCTACCGAAAATAGAAAGTGTATGGGGTATAGATACGGGAGGAAATCCGCCATTTTTGAATAACCTGTATGTGAGTTTTGTGCTTGTAGCCCAGGCGCCAGGGAGCAAAAATCAGCTCAGTAAGGAAATAATTGTTTACTGGCTGGAAACTAGCTCAAAATGATCTCTGTGGCTTAGGTTTTGACATACTAATTTTCCCATTTTCGGAAATGTCGGCGTCATGTCGCCATCATCAACAAGAAGTGCACCATCGTGGTTTTTGCCGAATATCTTGATTTTGGGTCATCTGACAGCAAAAGATGTGAGGAGTCATTTTGAAACCAATGAAATTCCCCACAAAACAGTTTTTGAAATAACTTTCTGTCTTTGAGATAGAGCTTCTGGAAGCGAGAGGCATTGTCGTGAAAGCTCCATGGTCACTTGACTGGAAAAACTAAAATGTCGATGTGACAAAAAAATTTCAAAATGAGATTTCTCGAGAATACTTCATGCTATAGTTGCGGTGAGGGTCTTAAACTCTCCCTCTTGAACCGTAGATTACGAATATAGAAAAGTTAAAAAACGTCACATTGTACATATACAGGGTGTACTGAGGGAATCAAATCAGATCAGAGAAATTTTACATATTTCTTCGATTTAGCCTATATGCGACACTCTAAGCACCTATCACGAGTCCAATATCAATATGGATTTGCTCTGTAAGCTTCACTTGATACACTAAAGAAGTGGTCAGCTCACAGCTTTACTGTAAAATGTTTTAAAGGCCCTCTGAAATCATCAAAATTTACAGTAGCAAGAAATGTATGTAACAGTATATTATATACCAAGGGACCAAAGTGAATTTTTAATTTGAGGATTTGGACCCAAAGGGCCCTTGAGCAACAAACTTCACCCAAGGGATCAAAAAGTCACTTTGGTTCCTTGGTATATAATATACTGTTACATACATTTCTTGCTACTGTAAATTTTGATGATTTCAGAGGGCTTTTAAAACATTTTACAGTGAAGCTGTGAGTTGACCACTTCTTCAGTGTATTAAGTGAAGCTTACAGAGCAAATCCATATTGATATTGGACTCGTGATAGGTGCTTAGAGTGTCACATATAGGCTAAATCGAAGAAATATGTCAAACTTCTCTGATCTGATTTTTTTCTCTCAGTACACCCTGTATAATTATGTACGATGTGACGTTTTCGACTTTCCAGTATTCGTAATCTACGGTTCAAGAAGAAGAGTTTAAGACCATCACCGCAACTATAGCATGAAGGATTCTCGAGTAATCTCATTTTGAAATTTTTTTGTCACATCGACATATTAGTTTTGCAAGTCAAGTGGCCATGGAGCTCTAACGACAATGACTCTCGCTTCCATAAGCTCTATCTTGAAGACCATGGGCCGCAAAAAGTTGATTTAAAAACCAAACTGTTGGGAATTTCATAGGCTTCAAAATGACTTCTTACATTTTTTGCTGTCAGATGACCCAAAATTAAGATATTCGGCAAAATCCACGCTGGTGCACTTCTTGTTGATGGTGGCGACATGACGCCGACATTTCCGAAAGGGGGGAAACTAGTATGTCAAAACCTAAGCTACACAGATCGTTTTAAGCTAGTTTTCACCAGTAAACAATCATTTCCTTATTGTTTTCCCTGGCGCCTGGGCTATTGGGGATGTCACGCAATCACAATTCAAGGCTTCTTCTATCGAACTCGAAGAAACAGATGACAGCAAAACTAATGAGTCTCATTACTAATTTTTTGATGGGCCAGAGCTTATGAGATGAACACCAAGTGGGCACGATAAACTGTGTTGCGGACCAAAAACTACAGGTTCATTTTATTAGAATTTTATTCTTGTTGAACACAAAAACTCTCTAGTCAACAGTAGTGACGACAAAAGCATCATCGGTGATGATTTCGGTACGCACGACGCCAACGTCAACGTCAACTCGGGCGAGGCCCTTGCGACGGAAGGATCTAAACCCAGGGACGATGACGATAACGAAATGAAAAACTCGACGGGAGGTTCGGGCGGCATCACGGCCCTTCCGCACAGCCCTCTGTATGCGGGCTCTTGCCCGGCGGGCATGTTCGGAGCACATCGCGAAGCCGCCGGGCCCGTGGTGAAGACCCGTTCTCCCGGTATGTTGCCCGACAGAAGGTAGTTGCAGGTGACGAAAAACTCTTTTTCCTTCTGGTCCGTCGCAACCCCGCACCCGACCTCTGTAGTCAAGGCCCAGAGCAGCGTTATCACGTGTCCGATCATTTTTTGTTTTCTTTTTGGCTGGAATACGCCGAAGAGGGCCTCGTCAGTGATGTCCTTGAATTCTTGGTACCTGTGAATGAAATGAGATTCGGTTAGAGAGCATCGACGACGCGACGTGTTGTTGGTCGGAAGGAAATCGTCAGTATTTCTCGAGGGACAAACCGCTGGGGAAGTCTGGTGTACATGCCGGAAGGAAGTCCAGGGGAAGTCCGGGGGAAGTCCGGGGGGAGTCCGGGGGAAGTCCGAGGAAGTCCGAAGAAGTCCGAAGGAAGTCCGAAGGAACCCGGATTTCCTTCCGAGGACTTCCTTCCTTCCCCGAAATCCTTACGAGGGGGAAGTCTGGTGTACAGAATTTGACCAGCGGTTTGCCCTTCGGTATTTCTGTTTGGTGTCATTCGTCATTGTTGGCAACACTTCGAGGCAATGCGACTTTAGACGTCACTTTCACATAAGACTGTGAAGTGAAGTATAAATAGTACCCTCAGGGCTGGGCGAAACTCCGTATTGTGAGCAATTACCTTAGAAGTGCAAATTCCAAATTAAGGCAAAATTGGTCAAAAATGCTGAAGTTATTGCCAAAAACATTCTTCCAAAATTCCACTTTGAAGGGCTGTATTTTCGTTTATACACATTTGCCGATTTTTTTTTTTTTGGATCGAGGACTATGCACCTCCTGATGCTTTGTCAGTACTCTAACTAACGGGCCTTGAATCAAAAAATGGCCGAATACACCCTCCGTCCCCCACAAGGTAAACGTGCACTGGTCGCGTTTGGCAACCTTCACTTTTTTATGCTTCCAGACCTTCTGAACACGAATCTGAAAAAAACGCGTTACACTATTTTTGCATACTCAAGCTTTGTTGACTAGAGCTCCGTCTAAGATCTTTGAAGAAGTTTTAGGGAATTCTGAAAATTCTACGTGATTTCAAAAATATTCACGAGATTTCTGAGGATCGTGTGAGAATTCCTTGGGATTTTTGAAAAACTCTACGGGATCTTCCAATCTCTAGGATCTCTACGGGTTCCTGAAGATCCGTTTGAAATGCCTAGGAATTTTTGAATATTTTCACGAAATTTATGGAGATTTTTGAATGTTTTCACGGATTTTGTAGGAATTTCCACACATTTCGACAAGATTGTTCCAGATTTCCAAAGATTTTTTTAAAGAAATTTCTGAAAACTCATGACGCTTCCAGAAGACTTCAACAAGGTCCTTAGAGATTTCTGGAAATTCTCACAGGATTTTTCCGACGAGATTTTCGCAGATTTCCAAGTATTTCTAGGGATTCCCAAAGTTCTGTATGGAATTTTCAAGAATTTCTACAACTGTTCTAGGATTTTCCAAAGACCCCTGGAGTTTACCGATAATTTCCAAGTATTTTTTGATATTTCTACGGTTTCTAGGGATTTCCAAAAGGCTCAGGATTTCCATGGGATTACTAGGGATCTACAGAGATTCGTTGATTCGTATGAATTTTTAGGGATTTCTGAAGATGTGTACGGGGTTTCTACTCTTATGTCAACGAGACTTCTGAAGGTTCCTGTGAGAATTTCTAGGTATTTCCGAAGATTTCTACGGGATTACTAGAGATTCCTGAAGATTTGTTTGGGATCTCTAGAAATAAAATTGTGAAATCTCCATTATTATCTTACACATTTAATACAGGGTGTTGCATGAGGAAACCGACATAGCTCAAGGGTAGGCTCAGTTTTTCTAGGCGAATTAAGATCAGGCTTTGAAATTTTTCTATCGCTTTTTGTTTCGGAATTACAGGGTGAATCATGTATTTTGTCAAAAATTTTTATGAGCTATATCTTTCGAATAGCTTGATGGATTCGGATAAAATTCAATAGGTAAATTCTCCTGATGATAGTTGATACATCGCAGTCATCGCACTATGGAGTAGTTCGGAAGTTCAGGGTCGGACTAATTTTTTTGATTTACAAAGTTTTTCTCAAAAAAGTCATATTTTCAAATGTTTTTTTTGAAAAACCAATATCAGATTCAGAAACTACAGAAAAAATGCTACAAGGAACGTTATTTAATTTGTTCGGCACACCTGAAGCCTGCAAAAAAAATCTTATGAGATTTGGATCGGCTGCGATCTAGTAAAAACTAGTCTAGCACTTATTCTTCCACGGATCTTTGATATGTTCATCCTCTAGTTTAATACTGTCATGGTTTTCCCCCATTTTTCTACATTAGTCTCACTTGGTGCGGCAAAAAAGTCAAAAATCCAGGACCGGATTCAAGTCTAGTAAACATTTATAAAAATTCGAATTTTCAGTATTTAGTTCGAAAATTATAGCATTAAATTAAAGTGAAGTGAATGGAAAATGTCCTCTTGTCTGCATGTGGAACCATAGGTCACTTTAGAAAGCAGCTCAATCAATTTTTTCTTTTTGTTGGTTGTCGGAATACAAAAAAAGTCTCGACAGTCTTCTAGTTCACTGAGGAGCACTAGAAATTCTCCTCAGCAACAACTAGAGAACAGGGCAGGACCAAAATCAGGTTATTTTTTTATTTTCTTTACGTTGTTTATCAACAAGTGTGCCTTTCAATACGTGATTAATTTAAGGAAGAAAACATTTGTGGCGATGGCGGAAGAGAACCCAAAAATTAGCACCAGGAGATTGAGGACCTGTGGGCGGTGGGCGTTTCTCATTGTAAAGTTTAGAGAATCTTGAATAAAGACATTCTACATCCCTACCATATTCAAAAGATACAGCGGCTTGAACCCGTCTTGAACC
The DNA here is from genome assembly GCA_949128115.1 of Anaspis maculata. NCBI lineage: Eukaryota > Metazoa > Arthropoda > Insecta > Coleoptera > Scraptiidae > Anaspis > Anaspis maculata. The sequence goes on from OX421964.1 coordinate 3,352,112, forward strand.
CATCTTGAACCTCAAGATCACTCTCTCCAAATGCGTTTTGTCGGTGAATTCTCCAAAATCCAAGAAACCTCCTCCAGATACTGTTCACCGATGAAGTGCAATTCACCAGAGATGGTGTGACTAGAAACTCGCACTTGTGGTCCGCACACCAAAAAGCAAACTCACTCTCAACACAAGCTTTCTCTGGACGTTTGGTGTGAACTGGTCGACAGTATGTTAAAAGGACCCCATTTTTTTGAAGGGCATTGACTGGGATGGTCTATGATGATTTTCTTCAAAATGTACTGCCGGCATGAATGAAATGTACGACACTACTTGGATGATTTTTCCCCCGGTAGATGGACTGATCGAGGCTCGAGGCGGTCCCCATACGTGGCCAGCCAGGTCCCCGGATCTTACTCTCCTAGACTATTTTTTATGAGGCCACATGAAGCCCATGGTCTACCAAGACGAAATAACACGGTTGTAGAACTGAGGCAGAAAATCGCGGCGGCTAATGAGATCAGACATAACAATAACATGATAAATTCAGAAAGGCGGCCATTTCGAAAATCATTTACAATAATAAGGTCTCTTTCTTCTTGTTCCCTAGTGTTAAGTTTACTGATTTTTCCATTTTTAACACATAAAAACCACGTTTCTGGATTATCATTTCTGTTCTTTTTTATTTTGTCCGCGAAAAAATTTCGGGAATAATTTTTTGTATCCTTGAAATCAACAAAAAGAAAATATTGTTTAGCTGGTTTCTAAAGTGACCTAAGGTGCCACATGCAGACAAGAGAGCATTTTCCAGCCACTTCACCATAACTTTATGCTGTAATTTTCCAGCTAAATACTAAAAAATCGGATTTTTAAAAATAATGTTCACTAGACCTGAATCCGGCCCTAGACTTTTCTCTTTTTTGCCGTACCAAATGATACCAATGAATGAAAGTGGAAAAAATCGTGACAACATTGAATCATAGATTGAACATCTCAATGATCCGTGAAAGAATGAGTGCTTGACTAGTTTTCACAAGATCGCAGCCGAACCAAATCTCAAAAGATACTTTTTTCTGGACAAACTTTGAGTGTGCCGAAGAAATTGAATGAGGTTCCTTGTAGCATTTTTTTTGTAGTTTCTGAATCTGATATTGGTTTTCCAGAAAAACATTCAAAAAGATGACTTTTCTAACAAAAACTTTGGAAAAAAAAAGTCTGGCCCTGAAACTTCCGAGCTGCTTCATAATGCAATGTATCGGCTATCATCGGGAGAATATACCTATAAAACTTAATTCGAATCTATTGAGCCATTCGATAGATATAGCTCATCAAAAACTTCGACAAAATACATTATTCAGCCTGTAACATCAAAATGAAAAGCGATAGAAAAATTTTAAAGCGAGATCCTAATTCGTCTATCTGTCGGTTTCCTCATGCAACACCCTGTATTGTTTGAGATTTTTTTGATAGTGATACATTGGGAGAATGATTTGTGCCCTTCTTTAGCTTATGAAAATTCGGTAGGTATGACTGATTGTGTCGGGTTTGATAGTTGTGGACATCACAATGTCTGACAAGACTACGCTCATGGGTTTTTACGTATGAAAGACAAGACACTCGTAAATCTACAGACAAGGTAATGTGAGAATCCCACACTCTTTTAATGCCTCGCGACTATCATCTTGGTAGCCCAATCCAGAGACAATCCTGATAGGTAGCTCTTCGTTGCAGGCGGACTACTCTCACCGCAGACGCCACATGACATCAAACCGGAAGAGCATAGCTCATAAGTGATTGACAGGATCGAATATTTTGTATTTCAATACATTTTCGAGGTATTCTGCCCAGCCCTGAGTACCCTTCCACCTTGACATACGCCTTTCTCGTAAAGTGGAGCGTTCTGCATGCATCTGAACTAATTAACTATTTGCGAGCTGTAATAAAGTGAAGAGATAACACTACCCACCAATCTTGAATCGCAGAGTACAACAGAATTTCCCATGTGGTCATCGTGTTTTCGTCGCAACCCGCCAGGGTCCCATTGCGTGTTTTGCAGGTCGTATGGCTTGTCTTGTACAAATTTTGACCTAGAAGGGAACATCAGGTGAACACTAAATCAGTGGTGGAACCACGAGCACTCGACAGTTGTCGATCTCGACAATTTCCCCTTTCCTAAAAGGTAGGGGGTGCAGAGGGGAGAGTGGAAATTAAGGTGAAGGGTGTAGAAGGGAAAGGGGACATTGTCGATATCGACAACTGTCGAGTGCTCGTGGTTCCACTACAGTTCTGACCGCAATCAGGGAACCTGTGGTGCAACCACGAATAACACTCGCCAGTTCGATGGCCCCTAATAAGACTAGGGTAACTCGTGAGACACGGTTAGAACTAGCGTATCTCTGCGCTTACCAAATGAACTAGCGTATCTCTGCGTTTACCAAATGAACTAGCGTATCTCTGCGTTTACCAAATGAACTAGCGTCCCTCCCATTGGATTTACACAGGCTATACGCTAGTTCATTTGGAGAACGCAGAGATACGCTAGTTCATTTGGTAAACGCAGAGATACGCTAGTTCATTTGGTAAACGCAGAGATACGCTAGTTCTAACCGTGTCTCACGAGTTACGCTAGTCTTATTAGGGGCCATCGAGTTGTTCATCTCGACAATTTCCTCTTTCTTCTCTCCACCCTTTACCCTAAAGCTCGAACAAGCGATAGGGTCAAAGGTGTAGAGGGGAAAGGGGTAATTGTCGAGTTCGACAACTGTCGAGTGTCGAGTGTTCGTGGCTCCACCACTGAACGTTCAATTGGTAGACAACCGGAAACCGTTGCTCAAATCCTCAATGATAACAGGACGAGCTCAATTTTCTCCGATTCGACACTCACTTGCCAAATCGAGATACTGTGGCGTTGCGTGACACTCGTCAGGCTGAAGCGTTTCGACGCACTTTTTCGCGTTACACCTTGCCGCGTCTTCCACTGCGTAGTTCCAACTCAGTGCGTTCATGTCCGCCGCCTGGGGAATCGGTCCGCCGTATCCCGCATTTTCGGTCTCTTCTTGCATTGCGATCCTGTTTCTCAGCTTGTTGTGCCAGTGCAGAGCGAACTGACGGGATCGGGTCTCGTTCGAGGACACAAAGTGGCATTTGTACTGGAGACAGTTGCAAAATATGTGCTGATGGTTCGCACCCGAATCGTGACATCGGTAAGGTTCCCCCAGGTCCTCGCAGTAGTCCGGTCCTTTCGGACTTCTCGCCGGGTGCAAAGCTAGGTTCACAGATAGCAGGGCTTGGATCAGTACGGCTTTCAACAGGTTTTCTCCAATTCGCATGTTGCAAAATTCAGGGCCAATCACTCAGGCTCGGGAATAACACAAAATGGGCACTGTTCATAGAACTGACTGATGTCACTATGACTGACTCCGTCACAACCATGTCAGTTGTTGATTGATGTCATATTAAATGATTGACTGCTACTGGATTCAGGGCTGGTATCCCGGCAGTAGGTTTGCTCCAAGGAGGTTGATGGGCTCCCTCTCTGGCTTCAAACCTAGAGGTCCGGTTTTCCAAGGAGGTGATGATGTTTCCAGGATGGTGACTGAAACCATGTTATTGTTCGATGAAAGTCAATTTGGTTTTGGAGGCGGTGTAATCTTTCATTAATGGGAGGTAGGTACAATGTTTACGTTCAAGTTGAGAAGTCTTCTAAGTCTGTTTGAAAAGACCAAGGGGTAGTTGAAGCTTTTTGGATTTGATGATATATTTACGCAGTACATAGTTGAGTGTGATTATTTGACTCGGTGCTCAAGGGGAAGCTCGTTCGCCAAGACAAGAAGGCTCTCTACTGGAGTGGTACGAAATGCACCCATTGCTATTCTCACCGCAGTCGACTGTATAGCCTTTGCTGTTTGAAGTAAGTCTTCTTGTTGGTGGAGTAGGCCATGATTCCATAGTCGAGTCAAGACCTGATCAAGCTTCGATAGATCGACATCAGTCTTTGAGTGTCTGCACCCCAAAACTCGATGGAACTCTCATCAGATTCAACCCCTCATTGCCCAAGAACCTTGCCGAATCCACAAACTTCAAACTTTTTCCATGAAGTTGTAGGAGAGGAGAGAGATCTGTTTCTGCTCTCTTCCACAAACTCCAAACTTTTTCCATGAAGTTGTAGAAGAGGAGAGAGATCTGTTTCTGCTGAAACTCACACAATTTGTCTTTTCTATAGAGAAATTGTAACCAGACTCTTTACTCCATTTTTCAAGGCTATTTGGGAGTCGGACAACTCGTCGACACCCCCAACTCATCGACAGGACAATTTGCCGACACCCAACTCATCGACAAGACAACTCGCCGACAGGAGAACTCATCGACAAGACAACTCTTCGACAGGACAACTCACCGACCAGAAAACTCACCGACGGGAAAACTCGGCGACAAGACAATTAATTAAAGGTGCTAGGACAATTCTTCGCGCGGACAATTCTTCACACCGGGGGGCCATATAGGGCTCTTAGAAGCCTGATAAGGCACAAAAGAGCTTTCTATAAGATTCCAGAAACTTTGTGAAATCAAAAGGGAGCACCTGGTCTGCGCCAACGATGATTGAAGACACAAGGGGACTCAATAGGGCTCCAAACGATACTTTAAGATACAAGGGGGCTCAGTATGGCTTGAAACGCTTCAATGTAAACACAAGAGAGGAGAGGCCTGGTGGGGCTCACTGGGGCTCCTAATGAGACTTGAGGACACGAGAGGTCCCCGCAGAACTTTGACCAACACATAAAGACTAACAGGAGATAACAAGAGTTTGGAAAACTAACACATTAAAAAAAGGGGCTCAGCAGGGCTACAAATGAAACATTAAGACACAGGGGGGCCACATAGAGCTCTGAAAAATCTAATAAGGCACAAAGCAGCTTTCTGAGACTCCAGAAACATCAAGAAGTCAAAAGGGAGTAACCTGGTCTGCAAACGATAATTGAAAACACATGGGGGCTCAGTAGGGCTCCAAGCGATACATGAAGATACAAGGAAGCTCAGTAGGGCTTGAAACGCTTCAATGTAGACACAAGAGAGGAGAGGCCTCTAAAAATCAAACAAAGGCCTGGCGGGGCTCACTGGGGCTCCAATTGACCCTTAGGGACACGAGGGGGGGCCCCGTAGAACTTTCACCAACACATTGAAACTAACAGGAGCTAACTAGAGCTTGGAAAACTAACACATTGTAAAATGAGGCTCAGAAGGGCTACAAATGAAACATAAAGACAAAGGAGGCCACATAGGCTTCTGAAAAACTTAATAAAGACACAAAGGAGGTATGTAAGATTTCAGGAACTTCAAGAAATTAGAAGTGGGTCACCTGGTCTGCAACGATAATTGAAGACACAAGGAGGCTCAATAGGGCTCCAAACGATACTTGAAGATACAAGGGGCCTCATAAGGGCTTGAAATGCTTCATTGTAGACACAAGAGAGGAGAGGCGTCTGAAAATCGGACGAACGCCTGGCGGGGCTCACTGGGACTCCAAATGACACTTGAGGACACAAAGGGGCGCCCCGTAGAACTTTGACCAACACATAAAGATCAGCAGGAGCTAACTAGAGCTTAAAAACTAACACATTGTAGAAATGGGCTCAGCAGGGCTACAAATACAACACCAGGGGGCCACATAGGGCTCTGAGGAACCTGAGAAGGTACAAAGGGGGTTTCTAAGATTCCAGAAATATCAAAAAATCAGAAGGAGGGCACTTGGGCCGCAAACGATAATTGAAGACACAAGAGGCTCAGTAGGGCTCCAAACGATACTTGAAGATAAAAGGGGGCTTAGCAGGGCTTGAAGTGCTTTGATGTAGACACAAAGGAGGATATGGCTCTGAAAATTGCAAGAAGGCCTAACGGGCCTCACTAGGGATCTTAGTGATATCTAAAGACAAAAAGGGGACCCTGTAGGGCTTCAACCAACACATAGTGACTCACAGGAGCTAACTAGAGCTTTGAAAACTGAAGCAATGCAAAAAGGGCCCAGCAGGGCTACAAATAAAACATGAGGACACAAAGGAGGGGGCACAAAAGGCTCCGAGAAACCTAAGAAGACACAAGGGAGCTTTCAAAAATTCCAGAAACTTCAGAGAAATCAGAAGAGGGTCACCCAGCATGCCAACGATAATGATTGACGACACAAGTGGGCTCATTAGAACTCCAAACGATATTTGAACATAGAAAGGGGGCTTTACAGGACTTGAAAGGCTTCAATATAGACTTAAAGTAGGATAGAGCTTTGAAAATCGCAAAAGGCCTGTCTGGCCCACTAGGGTTCCAAACGACACTTGAAGACACAAGGGGGAGGGGGGTGCAGTAGGATTTCGACCAATACAAGAAGACACACAGGAGCCAACTATAGAGCTTTGAAAACTGATGCAAGGTACAAGGGAGCTCAACAGGGCTACAAATGCGACATGAGAACAAAGGGGCCTGATAGGGCTCTGAGGAACCGTCCAAGGCACAAGGGCGAAGCAAATCTCCAGAAAATCTTAAGATACCCAAGGGGGTTCATCAAGACCCCAAACGATACTTGTAGAGACAGGGGTTCAGCAAGGCTTGAAACGCTACGTGAAAACTCAGTGGGGAAAAGGGCTCTGAATTTCACACTCACACTGAGCCTCATCAGAGCTCCAAAGTTTCCGGCAAAGAGTTGTCCGCGCGAAGAATTGTCGGCGAGTTGGGTGTCGGCAAGTTACCCTGTCGATGAGTTTTCCTGTCGAAAATTAAGGAGCTCAAAACGAACGTCAGCCTTCCTCAAGACCCCCTTCGCCACGTCGAACCCGCAGAAATCCGAAAGTACATCAGCTACTAAAAAAGAAAAAAGCCCCAGGCCCAGATACTATCAACAACCTGACTCTTCAAAAACTTCAACCGAAGACAATCGCCAATTCCCAACAGCCTGGAAAACTGCAGAAGTAGTGATGATTCCTGAGCCCGGTGAACCCCAACTAGACCCGACCTCTTATCGTCCGATAAGTCTGCTCTCTTAGCTTAGGTCATCGAAAAATGCATACTAGCGAGACTCAACGATGAAACCACAGCGCTCAACGTACTGCCGGACGAACAATTCGGCTTCAGGAACCATCATTCAACAGTACACCAGGTCACCAGAGTCGTCGACCGCGTGCTGGAGGGATCCAACAGACATCGAAAAACCGGCTCTCTCTTACTTGACTTACCCAAAGCCTTCGACAAGGTCTGGCATCAAGGCCTCATCCTCAAGATGCTCCAGCGAGGATACTCCATAAACCTGATTTAACTCGTCAAGTCTTACCTAACCGGCCGACACTTCTTCATCAGCATCGGAGAAACTTCGTCAAATTTGCAAAAAATCCGCGCAGGAGTTCCCCAGGGATCTGTAATGGGGCCGCTCCTGTTTAACATCTACGCATCGGACTTGCCCAAACTTCCTCACATCAAAGTGGCAGCAGCAGTCAGCTCACTGTCCAGCTGACACTGAGCAGTTGCCAGCTCAGTGTCAGACTCAGCCCTGCCAGTGTGTTCGATTGTGTCGACATGTGGTGATTTTGGAACGCTCGCCGTGTCAAGCTCTAACACTTGTCGAAATGTGTCCTTAGGCGCTTTCGTTTTGCCGGTAGGAGCTACTCAGGGTAGATCACTAAACAAAGAAAGTAGATCCAGCTGGGCCGTGATTGGCGTATGTATCTACTTTCTTAATCTAGTGATCTACCCGGAGCAGCTCCTGGCGAAAAACGAAAGCGGCTCTTATTGGAAAGCACCCCTATTATCGTCAGTCAGACTGACATCTTTCAGTTTTTTTTTCAACGCTGCTATTTTTTTGTCGGCTCCCCGAGCCTGAGTGATTTGCCAATCGCCCTGAATCGACATGCCAACTGCAAATATGTGGAAAGCCGTACTGATCCAGACCCTGCTGTCCGTGAACATGGCTGCGGACAGTCCGGAACGTTTGGACTATTGCAACGTGAAAGGGACTCCCTATGAATGCCGGCAGCCGGCCATAAACAACCAGCACATCTTTTGCAAGTGTGACGAGTACAAAGGACACGCCGTGCCTTTGAACATGACCCGATTTCGTCAGTTCACTTTGCACTGGCACAACAAGTTCAGGAGCATGATCGCAATGAAAGAAGAGACGGAAAATGCGGGATACGGCGGACCGCTTCCCCAGGCAGCGAACATGAACGCGTTGCGTTGGAACTACGCAATGGAAGACGCGGCAAGATGCAACGCGAAAAAGGACGTCGGATTCATCCAGCATGACGAGTGCAACGCAACGCCGGAGTATCCCCTATCGGCAGGTGAGTGTCGAATCGAGTGAAGTCGAGCTCGTCCTGTTATTATTGAGGGTTCGAGAAAGAGCTTCCGGTTCCAACCAGGTGAGCGTCTCGATTCTGAAACCTGGTTGCGACCAAAACTTATTGAGTGTTCATTCGATGTTCCCTTTTAGGTCAAAATTTGGCTATGGCAGCCCATGCGACCTGCCAAAGACTACATGGGCCCGTGAAGGGTTGCGATGAAAACACAATGAGCAAATGGGAAATTCAGATATACTCTGCGATTCGGCAGTGGTAAGTACAGTGTACCGATCCCTTCACTTTATTGCCATTCGGAAGGTTTCTAGGGGTTCCTGGACATTTTTCGAGATTTCTGAAAAATTTCGAGGGATTTCTTAAGATGGCTATACCAGTTTCCCAAATATACCAACGAGATTTTTGATGATCCTTGCGAGAATTTATAGAGATCTCTCAAGATTTCTACGCAATCATCCTGAGGATTCGTTTGAGATTTCTAGGGATCTCTTGATTTTTATGCGGGGTATCCAGGGATTTTTCAAATTTATAGGGAGTTCTGGAATTAAACATGATTCTCTATGTGATTTCTGTTGTTTTGAGAATTTCTACCGGCTGAGATTGATAATTAGTATGAGGTTTCTACGGCTTTGAAGATTTCTACAGAATTTCAAAGATTTCCGATAATTTCTGGGAACTCACGATTCATACAGGATTTCTAAGGATTCCCAGAGATTTGTATGGCATTTTTTCACATTGCTGAAGGGTTTCATGAGAATTTGAAGGGTTCTTGAAGATTTCTACAAGGTTGGTAGGAATTTCTAATAATTCTTGAAGATTTCTGAAAACTTCTAGGGAGTTCTAGAGATCTTCACAGGATTCTTGTGAATTTCAGTAAAATTTCCAAGGACTTTGGCTATTTCCACAAGTTTTTCAGGGATTCTAGAGATTTCTTATCGATTTCTGAGACTTCGAGAGTTTCTAGGGCTTCCTAAAGATTTTGTACGGGAATTCGAGGGATTTCCAAAGATTTTCACCAGAACAGATTTTCACGGGCTTCTTGGAGATTCATATGGAATTTCTGAAAATTTCTAATGATTCTTTGAACTTTGTCTAGATTTTCGGAGATTTTCACGGCATTTCCAGAGATATGCAAGAAGTGTTACTAGATTCTGTAGGGATTCCTAAAGATTTCTGGGGACTACCAAACATTTCTATGGATTCCTCATTATTTCAACGGAATTTCTAGGAATCAATGGAGACTTGTATGAGATTTCTAGGGATTACTTGAGATTACAAGATCTTTGAAGAAGTTTCAGGAACTTCTGAAGATTCTACGTGATTTCAAAAATATTCACGGAACTTTTGAGGATTCTTGTGAGAATTTCTTGGAATTTTTGATGAATCCTACGGGATCTTTGGGGGTTTCTGGAGAATCGTTTGAAATTCTTGGGGATTTTTGAATATTGTCACGAGAATTTCTAAGGATTTCTTAATATTTCTACGAATTTTGTAGGCATTTCCACAGATTTCGACAAGATTTTCTCAGATTACTGAAGATTCTTGGAAATTCATAAGGCTCCCGAAAGACTTCAACAAGGTCCCTAGAGATTTCTGGGAGTTCTTACAGGATTATTTCGACGCGATTTCTGCGGATTTCTAAGGATTTCTAGTAATTTCTGAGAATCACTACAGGATTTCTGGGGATTCCCAAAGATCTGTATGGAATTTTCAAGAATTTCTACGACTGTTCTAAGATTTTCTGAAGTTCACTGAAGTTTATCAGATTTTTCCAAGTATTTTTTGATATTTCTACGATTTCTGAAGATTTTCAAAAGGCTCAGGATTTCCGAGGGATTTCTAGGGATTTACAGAGATTTGTATGGAATTCTCAGAGATTTTTGAAGAATTTCTGAGGATTTCTGAAGATGTCCACGTGGTTTCTAATCTCATGTCAACGAGATTTCTGAAGGCTCCTGTGAGAATTTCTAGGGATTTCTTGAGATTTTTACGGGATCACTAGAGACTCCTGAAGATTTGTTTGGGATTTCTGAAAATTGAACTGGAATTCACCGACGCCGGTGATTACTTTCCTCCACTATACCGGAAATTTCGCCGAACCCCTGTGTTCCAACACGGGGTAGGGATTTTCAACAACCAACAAGATCGCATGGGGTTGGCACCAGTATTCATATTTTACGTTCCAAGCGACACACTTGCATAGCAAGCATTACAACTAAATCAAGGAGCCTGTTTTTGAGACAAAAATCCGACCGACACAGTGGGAATCGAACTCACCTTGAGCTATTCACCACGCAAGATTCATCTAAGCTACACTAACCGGATCTTTTTTCACAGGTATGACGAATTCAAGAACGTTCCTGACCAAAACATCTTTCGAAAATTTCGGATGATTTCAGGAAAATCGGTTGGGTACATGACGACGCTGCTTTGGGCCAAAACTACGGACGTCGGGTGCGGGTATGCGGCGCACGCAAATGGACAAATGCACTTCATCACCTGCAACTACTACCCGCCGGGCAACGTCTGGGGAACAGCAGTTTTCATGACAGGCCCGGGGGCTTCTCGATGTCCTCCGGACAGGCCTGCCGGGCAGACACCCGTATACAAAGGACTGTGCGGGAGTGTCGAACTGCCGCCCGAACCTCCAAAGGACTTTTTCATTTCGCCCCTGCCGTCAGATTCAAATGATTCGGGGAACTTGCCGGAAATGAGACAAGGATGGATCAAGGAAGAGGTACAAGAAACAGGAACAGGGACGAAACAAGAAACAGGAACAGGGACGGAACAAGGAACAGGGACGGAACAAGGAACAGGAGCAAGAATGGAACAAGGAAAAATGTCAAGTACGGAAGCAGGGAAACAAACGGCGGCGGCAGAAGGAGCGTCAACGCAGAAGTCGTTCTCGCCAAGGACATCACCGATGGCATTTCTGTCGCCATTTTTGATTGGAATTTGTATATTGCTCCGTTTTTTCTGGTGAATAAACCGTCAATTTCAGATATTGTCACTTTGGTTGATGGTGGCGTCTCACTTGTTCCTTGGCAATTTTTCGTTTCTTCCCTTTCCAGCTGAGATGACGCAAAGTGAAATACCGGTAAAAGAAAAGCGACGAGTGGGGCTCGCATGGAGTATACTGATTTGTTGTTCCGGTGACAAGAACGCCAGAACTCTTGAAATCGGTATCTATTCTTTGTCAGAAATACTCTGTCAGATTTTTATTGAAATTGACGGTACCGCCATTCTTTCGAAAGCTTATTTCGAGATCAAACTCAAACGTTTTGATCCATGCAGACCAGAGTGAGTTCATTCCGTGCAATGACCGCATTTACGCCCTTAGTGTGAGGTACCTAGTAATTCATAAGTGAACGAAACAAGTGCATGGTACAACTCGTGTATTTTACAAACGGAAAAAAAATGAATTTGGACACAATTTACAACAACGCCTGCTGGGCAAGGTACATGATACGGAAGGGAAGCTTCCTGTTCCAAAACGCAAACAATACTGGCATAAGGCCTTTCACAAACTAGCCTGGAGAGAGTAGACGACCCTCTCAGTTTGAGACGCGGCATAAGGCCACCGCAAGGTGAACAATTGATCATAAACGCCGGATCTACTGGTTCCTAGCTCTCCAGTGAGTAGAATAAATTGGAAATGACTTCTCTGTGGCCGACGCGTAATGCCGAAGATCCTGGCGTCTCCGCTTCTGTTGCTCCACCAAGTCGTCGGCACGTGGACCCCTGAGGAGGGCTAGATCAGCAGGAGGATGGTCGGTGTATCATTCACGGGCGCCAAGCCCTGACGAAGCTTCTGCCGACGCCGAGAGCAGAGGCCCGTGGGGGAATTGCCATACGCCAGAGAGCACAGCGCACATGGCGGCAGACGACAGAATTGGTAATGAAAGTATGAGGTCTATCTTTATACATTTGGTGTTGAAATTCACGAAAAAAATCTTTCTTCAAACATGGCATGGTTAAAAGCATGGCATCATACCACACACCATTCCATCCTGTATGAACTTCACTTGTAGACTCCTGAGATTCATATCTGTAGGATGGTTTGCCAAAAGACAAGGCTAACGGACAGCGCAAATCAAAATAAAATCGGCCGTGGCCAAAAAAAGGTATTTTGTTTTGGAAAAGGGCAAAGTTTCTGAGTGTGACAGTGCTGCGCAGTTTAGGTCACTTTTCATCATTTCCAAAAGTATTTCGAGTCTACCAAATAAAACCTTTTATGGTAAAGCATGGGAAGGTATGTCGCTACAAAGGAATATGAGCGAAGTGAGGAAGCGAAACAAAAGGGAAGGGTGTTTATTATGAAAGCTTCAAAAATATAATACAGATTGATAGTGTTTATCATATTTATATTCTGTAAAAAATAGCATTCCATAGACGCTCTGTTATGTTAAAATTCATGTCGGCCATTGGCTGTTGCCTAAGTAATAACAGCGTAACAGAGCCTTTATGGAATGTAATTTTTTGAAGAATCGCACCATTATTCAAGTTATGAGAATGATTTTGAAATAATTCTCGTAAGGGCCCTCCATGAAGCCTTCATCATATTGCGTCTTCCGATCTTACGTTTTGGCATTACGAAGCGGCCCATCTGGCCCCATTAATTAGTAAGGTTGTCTTTTCTACTTCTCACTGAAAATATTTGGAGTTCTCAGCAAAGTTGATAATTTCAATGGAAGTGGATCAAACCGTTTATTGACAATTGATGAACGATTCCGAGGCAATCGGGCTGATCAAGGAGACAGATTTGTAATTGCAGAACGCAGTAATACAGGGCGTTACACTTTTTTTTTTCGGTATTTTAGAAGACGGTAGAGCATCAAACATAAGTGAATTTCTTGGAAAAAAATAATCGAGAACACATTATAACGGAGATGGAGGCTTTCAAAGTTGAGTTTTAACATTTTTTTTCAATGATTATTCCAAATTTAATTAATAGATTCTGGCTAAATTTGGCACACAAAAAAAAGTTGATGCATACCTCGAAGCTGGTCACATTGACTTTTGTCACGTTGACAGGAAAAATTATTTTCCATCTTTCATTGTTGATTTTTTCAATTTTCATTCTATTTTTCATTGGCGAAAGTACTTATCTTTTGATGCTCGCTCATTTCCTGGAATATTGGAAAAATACGTGAAACACCCTGTGTATGTGGAACTTATCGAGAGAAAAAAAAAGCGAGAAATCGCTAAGGAACGAGTGAGACACCACTATCAACTGAAGAAACTGAAATATATCGCTATCTTATCTGTTTAGTTTTTTATGGTAAAATGGTTGTACATACTAAAAAGTAGAATGAAACACTTTTAGTTCGAACTTGTTACGATCAATACCTTCTCTCAGTATGTCCCAATGAAGAGGGATAGAATAAAGTATGAAAATATAACAAATTGGCGACGAAGATGGGATGCAAACCATGTTCATCAATCATGAGCCCTGAGTAAGAAACTTTATCTTTCAAAAAATCACATTTGTCCAAAGCCACTTCAAGTCCGGCATCTGCCAAAATACTGAGTACTTCATCCAACCTTTCCCAATGCTGTGCTTATTTCTACCACTGATCAAAATATAGTCCACAAAAACATACACACCCTTCTATTCCTTGCAACAATGACGACATTATCTTTTGAAATTTGCCACAAGCTGGCGAAACTCCGTGAGGGAGTCTTTGGTATCTGAAAAGACCCTTATGAGTTGATATTGTTACCAGTTCTTTTGACTTTTCATCGAGAGGAAATTGTGCGTATGCTTGAGATGAATCAATTTTCGAAAATACCGTTCCGCCTAGGTTCCGCCCTGTATTCAGCAAAAAGGTCATCGATTTTAGGTAATGGAAATTGATCTATCTCGAGCAAGGGGTGGATTGTAACTTTGAAGTCACCGCAAATCCTGACTTGACCTGACTTTTTTACACGATTTGTGCCCAATTTGTCTACAGTTCTTAGACCCATGCATGAGTTACTGAAAAAATATGTAAAATGGTTTTGGTCTTACGAATGTAATGAAGCTTTCAACCAAGTTAAAGAATTGTTAATGTCTGCAAAAATTTTGGCCCATACAACCCAAATTACGAATTGCGTTCAACAACTGATGCTAGTCCATACGGCATGGGCGCTGTAATTTCCCATATTTTTTCCGATGGACATGAACGCCCAATTTCATTTGTTTCACAAAGCTTTTCGGCAGCTAAATTTTTTTTTGACAGATAGAACGCGAAGGGCTTTGGATCATCTTTGGTCTTTGCAAATTCAACCAATACCTTTATGGGCAGCAGTTCACCTTGGTCACTGATAATAAGCCTCTTGTTGCAATTTTCAACCCGAAAAAAGGTATTTTGCAATTTTTCGCGAACTGTTCGAGACGATGGCGATGGGCAGTAATTGAATCTAATTACAGATGTAAAATTGAATACATTCCTTCTGAGAGAAATTCTGCGGATTTTTTGTCACGTCTACCGACCGAAAATAAAGAAGGTGAAGTCTGGTAAGACGTGGACATAAATTATGTTCACTACTTTGCAAATTCGGAAATCACAGTCAATTTTGAAGGGATTCAAGAAAATACGAAAATTGACAAATGTTTGAGTGCTGTAATGAGTTTTGTAAGAAAGAGTTGGCCAAGTACAGCCAAAAAGAACGGCGCTTTCAAGGAGTATCACAAAATTCGTAATCAGTTATCAATCGAAAATGATGTTTTATTGTGGAACCACCGCATCATGATTCCTAAAACGTTGGGAGAGAAAGTGTTTCTCAATTACACCTTTCACACTTCGGTATTGTTAAAATGAAAGCACTTGCAAGATGTCACTTTTCCTGGCCTGGTATCAATCAAAATATTGAGAAACTGGCAAATGCTTGCGAACAATGTTGTGTAAATAAGACAAATCCCCCTAAAACGAAATTGCATGTTTGGGAATGGCCTCAAGAACCATTTTCGCGGATACATATCGATTATATTGACCCATTTCTAAACAAATTTTTTCTAGTAGTTTTGGATGCACATTCAAAATAGATTGAACTATTTCCTACTATACTACTATTACAAGTTCTTTCACCATCAAAGCTTTGCATGCTAGTTTTGCTAGGTTCGGAATGCCTAAAACATTGGTCTCAGATAACGCACGGAGTTTTACTAGTGCTGAATTTCAAAATTTTATGAAAAAAATTGATATTGAACATCTCACATCTGCTCCTTTCAATCCACAGTCGAACGGTGCTGTAGAAAATGCAGTTAAACTGTGGAGTATGCAATTAAAAATTGTTTGGGTAGAAGTGAAAAAAGTGTTGATTTGAACGAAATCATGAATAATTTTCGATTCGATTACCGATCAGCTCCACATTCCACTACCGGTGTTCCTCCATTTCAATTGATGTTTCAACGCGAAGTTCGTACCAGATTTGACGTGATGAAATATAGTCAAGTTGCTGAAAATGTCGAAAGGTCTCAAGAGAGACAAAGGAGAAATTTTTGGGGAAAGGAGCGGAGTTTTTCGGTGGGGGAGGAAGTGTTTGTGACAGATTACAGAAACGTATAAATGTTCGTAGTTGGATTGAGGGGATAATTGAAGAACTAATTGGTTGGTGTACTTATATGGTCAAAATACCTGAACTGAACAAAACGTGGAAACGTCATACAAATCGAATCAATTCTTTCAAGCATAAAGCACTTTCAATTCCAACATTACCCTAAAACGACGAAACTGATAATTTAGATATACCCTATTGTGACAAACCTGATAGCGACAGCAATATCTCAAAGGATAATCATATTCAAAATGAATTAATTGTTAGACCTAAGAGGGTAGCGAAAAAACCTGATAGACTTGTATATAATTGAAAATGTACTGTCAGTAATGTATAAATAGTTGAGCTATGTATAAATTTATATATTTATATACCGGGTGGGCTATAAAAAACCGTACTGTTTTATTTTCCTTGCCAATTTTTTGTTTCTTTACCGATTTTGACAAGCTCAGTATCATTGTGTAGCTAATTGAAAAGGCTACCAGGACCATATACAAAAGATTCCTAAATGTTAAAATTCAAAATGGCGAAAACGATTGAAAATAGACCTTCTTTCGCAGTTGTTTTTTTTATATAAAATTTGACAGAATAACCAAACTTAAGACGATTTCTGAAAGAATGAACTATTTTCTACATTTTGAGACCATAATTAGCTCAACTAGTTCATTCGTTGGGGAGATGTGGCAAATTGAAAAAAAGCTTATTTGCCATTGTTTCAATCCAAAATGAATAATGAAAAATATTGTTTTGCCTGTCAAATTTTTTCTTCTGGAGCGATTTTGACAGATTTAGCATCATTGTGCAAATAATTAAATAGGCTTCAAGTGTCATCCACTAATATGATCGAAATGTCAAAATTCAAAATGGCGGACACAACTGAAAATTAGTCTTCTTTCGCAGTCGTTTTTTTGAATTGAGATTTGACAGAATGACAGAACTAGAAGCGTTTTTTGAGAGAACGAACTGTTTTTCACATTTTGACACCACAACTAGCCTAATTGGTTCATCCGTTGAGGAGATATGGCAAATTGAAATAAATCTCATTTGCCATTGTTTCAACCCAAAATGAATAATAAAAAAATATTGTTTTGTCTGTAAAATTTTTGTTTCTGAAGCCATTATGATAGGTTTGATGTCATTGTGTGCCAATTAAGTAGGCTACAAGTGTCATATACGAATATGATTGAAATGTCAAAATTCAAAATAGCGGACACAACTGAAAACAACCCTCCTTTTGCAGTTTTTTTTTTCATTGAAATTTGACAGAATTACAGAATTGAAGGGGTTTTTTGAAAAAAATGATGTGCAAATGTTGAAGAAAAAACTATTAGATTTTTTTTCTACCATCAATAAAATTTAAACCTATCTTACATGTCTATTTTAAGGCTAACAATGGATTCAGGTAACCAACAACAACTTTGACCAACACAAATACAAAAAATAGGATAGTCCTCAAATGTTTGCATCCAGAGAGTCTGCGTCCATAGATAGGAACGTACCTAGTGAACACCCTGTGGAATAATTTTCAATTCTATTTTGAAAAATGGTGATCATATCTCAGGCACCCACCCCTTGAATATTTCACAGACAAAATAAGTGATATTTTTTATTATTCGTTTTGGATTGAAGCAATGGCGGATAAGCTTTTTTTCAATTTGCCACATCTTCTCAACGAATAAACCAATTCAAAATCACCACAGTCAAAACCACAGTCAAAATGTGGAAAAAAATTCGTTCTTTCAAAAAACGCTTCTAGCTCTGTCATTCTGTCAAATTTCAATTTGAAAAAACGACTGCGAGAGAAAGCTCATTTTCACTTGTGTCCGCCATTTTGAATTTTGACATTTCGATCATATTCGTATGTGACACTTGAAGCCTATTCAATTTGTCACATAATGATACTAAACCTGTCAAAATTGCTTCAGAAACAAAAATTTGGCAGGGGAAACAATATTTGTTATCATTTATTTTGGATTGAAACAATGGAAAATGAGCTTTTTTTCAATTTGCCACATCTCCCCAACGAATTAACCAATTGAGCTAGCTAAGGTCTCAAAATGTAGAAAATAGTTCATTCTTTCAGAAAACGTCTTTAATTCGGTTATTCTGTCAAATTTTAATTTTAAAAAACGACTGCAAAAGCAAGCCTATTTTCAGTTGTTTCCGCCATTTTGAATTTTGACACTTAGGAATCATTTGTTCATGGGTCTGGTAGCCTCTTCAGTTAGCTACACAATGATACCAAGCTTGTCAAAATCGGTCAAGAAACAAAAAATCGGCGAGGAAAATAAAACAGTACGGTTTTTTATGGCCCACCCGGTATATATAGCTCGTATGAATTTGAATTATGTAAATGATAATGATTCACCCCAAATCATTTTATTTAAAGGAGGAAGGGTGTAATGTATCGCTATCTTATCTGTTCAGTTTTTCATGGTTAAAAAGTACATAGAAAAAGGTAGAATAAAACACTTTTAGTTCAAACATGTAACGATCAATAACTTCTTTCAGTGTGTCCCAATGAAGAGGGATAGAATAAAGTATGAAGATATAACTTGAACAATATTCAAAGTTGACGGTTCATTCACCAGAAAAAAACAAAGAAATTTGACACACAAATTTCAATAAAAAATGACGACCGAATTGCCATCAGAGAAGTCTTTGGCGCGGACGACTTTTGCTGCTCACGCTCCCGCTGCCGCCGCCGCCTTTCCCTCAGCCGTCTCCGTCGTTTCCGCCGCTGCTTCATCTCCTCTTTCCATCCCTGTACCTGTGTCCTGTTCCATCCCTGTCCCTGTTCATTGTTGTGTTCAGATCTCTGTTGAATGTTCCATCCCTGTCCCTGTTCCTTATTCAATCCTTGTCCTTGTTCTTTGTTCAATCCTTGTCCCTGTTCCTTGTCCAGTCCTTGTCCCTGTTCTTTGTTCAATCTTTGTCTTTGCTCCTTGTTTAATCCTTGTCCTTGTTCCTTGTTCAGTCCTTGTCCCTGTTCTTTGTTCAATCCTTGTCCCTGTTCCCTGTTCGATCCTTGTTCTTGTTCCTTGTTCGATCCCTGTTCCTTGTTCGAACCTTGTCCCGATCCCTTGTTCGATCCTTGTTCTTGTTCCTGGTTCGATTCTGGTCCCTGTTTCTTGTTCGATCCTTGTCCTTGTTCCTTGTTCGATCCCTGTTCCTTGCTCGAACCTTGTCCTGATCCCTTGTTCGATCCATGTTCTTGTTCCTGGCTCGATTCTTGTCCCTGTTTCTTGTTCGTTCCTTGTCCTTGTTCCTTGTTTGATCCATGCCCCAGTTCCTTGTTCAGTACTTGTCCCGGTTCCTTGTTCGTTCCTTGACCTTGTTCCTTGTTTGATCCATGCCCCTGTTCCTTGTTCAATCCTTGTCCCGGTTCCTTGTTCGTTCCTTGATCTTGTTTCTTATTTGATCCATGCCCCTGTTCCTTGTTCGTTCCTTGATCTTGTTTCTTATTTGATCCATGCCCCTGTTCCTTGTTCGTTCCTTGATCTTGTTTCTTATTTGATCCATGCCCCTGTTTCTTGTTCGTTCCTTGTCCCGGTTTCTTGTCCAATCCTTGACCCTGTTTCTTGTTCGCTTGTCCCCGTTCCGGCGAGCCTACCGAACCGCTCGAGTCTGACGACGGTTGCGAAATGAAAAAGTCATTGGGAGGTTCGGGCGGCAGCTCGGCGCTCCCGCACAGCCCTTTGTATCCGGGTGCCTTCCCGGCGGGCCTGTCCGGATGACATCGAGAAGCTCCCGGGCCTCTTGTGAAAACTGGTTGCTTCCCGTAGTTGCCCGGCGGGTGGTAGCTGCAGCTGATGAAGAACTTTGTTTCTTCCTTGTCCGCCGCATACCCGCACCCGACGTCCGTGGTTTTGGCCCAGACCAACGCCGTCATGTGCCCGATCGGTTTTCCCGAACCTTTCTCGTATTTTCCGAAGACGGCCTCGTCTTGAACGTCCCTGAATTCGTCGTACCTGTGAAAACAAATCCGGTCAGTGTAGCTCGGATGAACCTCGCGTGGGATTATTCCTAATAGCCCAGGCATATTGGGTTTTAACCCGCAACAAATTCTCACAACGCTGAAATTTGGTATACAGGCCTTGTAAGACCTAAGGAATAACATATCAAAATACTCGGTGGCACACCCTTGTGCGTCATTGATTGTGGGGGAGGGGGCTAAATATTGCCATTTTAAATGCGTAAATGACACCCTGTAGCTTATATAAATGAAAAAAAAATCATATTTAGATGCCTCAAGGCTTCGCAATATTTGCTTGAAGTTTGAATTGTTGATAATATGTTAGGGTTGTCTGGGAAAAAAAAGAAGATCGGCAAAATTTATTTTGTTTTTCTCTCAAAAACCTCGGATTGATATCGGCAAGTGTGGTATCGTTTCCAACTAAATCTTGGCCTCTGATATCAAATATGGTATCTAAAATTGAATTGAAACACGATCAAACAAGTTTTACTGAAAAAACGACGATTTTTGCCTTCTGAAATTGTCGTTTTGTAATTTCGGTTTTCGTATGGTCAGAATCATCTCAATTAAGTATTTCCAACAGAACTCATTGTTCTCAACCATTTTATACCTGAAAACGATAAAAACAATGTGTCTGTATTCATTACAAGATCAGAAAATTGATCTGTTGTGAGAATGATTATATGCCCAATTTTCTCTCGAAAATGCATACAACTTTTGCATTTCTTTTTTTTTACTGATGAATGATGGAGCGGTTCCACTGTTTTTGTGTGTAATACTAAGTGAAGTTCTTCCTCTATCAGAAAATACCAAAAGCTATTGTATCTATCGGGCAATAGAAACATAAAATATTTTTTTCTGTAGCCGTTATTCCATTTTCAGAAAAAAAAATAGGTGTAAAACTTGTTTAATAAAAAATTGATGCTCTGACTTTATAATATAAATAGGCGTGAGCAATTGATGTTGTTTTTATCCAAGATAAACATAAATATAGGATATGTCGGTAATTTTTATTTTTGACAGCTTCAGACAATGATGCCCCTAAATGAAGAAACCACAATTTTTTTGTAGAGAATTCATTATTTACGGGATAAGCACTGTGAATATCAACTGTTCACTCATCAGTCTCAATACTTGGCTTTGTTTCGAAGATGGAAAGAAGAACCTATTAACAATGCTCAGCTTTATTGGCCATCACAAAATATTCTTACATGTTTCTCATTTAAAGATCCAGGAGAGAAATTCCACCTTGCGCGTACTATTCACGCCACTATCAAGAATAGAATAGAATAGAATTTATTTTTTGTGCAAGAGGCAGTAATGCCCATTATACACGTCAAGGAATTAATACTATATGAACAGCATTATAAAAAACTATATACAGAATCCTGTCTTAAAGTACATATGAACAATCACATTACATGTTAAAAAAAAAACAACACAACAAGTGACACATTTAAAACAAGGTTCAACAAGAGGTCATGAACTCCTCCTCCGTGTAGAACGCCCGACCGACCAGGTAATTGAAAACCCTTCTCTTGAAAACATTGGTGTTGGGGTGATAATCAACAACAGTTTTTATTTTATTGAAAAATATAGCTCCTTTGTGGCTCGGGGAGTTCTGGGCGACGGAAAGTCTCGAAAAGGGATGGTGTAAATTGCCCTTTGTTGGCAAGCAGAAATGTTTCATGGCTACCGGAGTCCACTTCATAGGCAACAACATACCGTGTTTCCTTTGAGACCCACCTTATATTGTTAAAATGATTGGTTCGTCCACAGGTACAGTTTTAGAGAAAAAAGTCTGGGTGAATTTTTTGACTAGATATTCAAAGCCCCAAGATCGTAAGAGGCACAGAGGTGTAAGTCCAAATATTTTGATATGTTCTTCCTTGGGGATCATACCAGTTATATATCAATATTCAACTTTGTGCGACATTGCTTGAGGCTTTAAATTCTCACATGGTTTTTCCTGAAATATCCGGGCGACAAATTAACACTCAACCGCCTTTCCCGCAGAACTCACCAATCGGAAGAGTTACAATGGCTCCCTAACACATTTGAGCACTGACGACAAATCTGTCTCGTTCATTTGGAACATATCTTATATCGATCGGATACTCCGTTCACTTGCAGGAACAGCTTGGAGATAGGTATCCCTCTAATTCTTAGAACTTGACCTTTGAGGATGAAAATCAAAAGACGCACGAGGGTGTGTAAGTCCGAGTATTTTGATATGTTGTTCCGTAGGTCCAATAGAACATATATACCAAAATTCAGCTTTGCGGGAATTTGTTACGGGTTACCACGATTTTTCGACTAAAATGCCTGGGCTATAAGCTGGACTGATGGAACGTCGACGTGTTTCTGGTCGAGAGAAGATTATTTCTCTCCAGTATCATTGCTGGCGACACTTAGAGTCTCTGTTAGAATACTTAAGGCGTCATTATCACATAAGACTGTGAACTACAAGCAGGGCTGGGCGGTATTTCAAATAAAGTACTCACTCAACAAAATAAGTGTCAACCTTGCAAAATTTGACCTAACTTTGAACCTAGACCACTAAATGCTAGCGATTGAGAGCTATTCAATCAATTATCAGACCGTTCGCTAGCTCAGTCCTTTAGCTATTGGGCGCTCGGCATCTCAATCATTAACTATTTGCGACCGGTACTGAGTGAATAAATCAGTGCAATATACTCACCATTGCCGAATCGAACAGTATACCTGCATTTCCCATATGCTCATTGTGTTTTCATCGCAACCCTTTATGGGTCCTCCTGGTCTTCGGCAGTGCTTATTTTCTGTCCAAGCCAAATTTTGACCTGAAAGGGCTCATCACATGAACACTACATCAGTTTTGGTCGCAATCAGGTTTCAGAAATAGGACGAGCTCAACTTGAACTCGACACGACACTCACCTCCCCCTTCGGGATACTGTGGCGATGCGCTGCACTTGTCATGCGCAAATTTTTTGACGCACTTTTTTGCGCTACACTGTGCCACATCTTCCATCACGTAGTTCCAGCTTAATGCGTTCATGTCCGCTGCCTGGGGAATCGGCCCGCCGTACGCAGCATTTTCTGTCTCTTCTTTCATTGCGACCATGCTTCTGAACTTGTTGTGCCAGTTCAAAGCAAACTGACGGAACCGGGTCATGTTGTTCAAGACCACGATGTGGCCTGTGTTCTCGTTGCACTTGCAATAGATGTGCTGCTTGTTTTCGGCGGGCTTCCGACAGTGATAACGAGTCCCTTCCACGTTGCAATAGTCCGGACCTTTCGGACTGCCCGGCGGTGTCGCAGCCATGCTCACGGACAACAGGGTTAGGATCAGTGGGGCTCTCCACATATTTGCAGTTGGCAAGCTGAACCGTTTGGGGCGGATCACTCGGGATCGGTGAAGATCCATGATGCCATCAATCAGCCGCCAAAAATCAGCATTGTACGTAAAAACTAAATGATGCGAGTATGACTGACTCCATCACGACAGCACTTGTCAGTTTCATGTCGGAATGACTTCAAATGTGTCATAGTCCGGATGCTAGTAAATGGAATGAACCTTGCATTTTTTGATGAGAATATGCTACTTGGTAAAAATGTTCTTTGCATCATACTCTTCCGATCCAGAAAGGTAGCCATCAGCGCCATCCATGCCGGTGGCGTATACAGGGTGAAACAGAAAAAAAGAGTTTGAAAATTATATTTAAATAACCGAAGCATGTGGAGACGTGTAATTATTCTCTAAAAAATTACATTCCATAAAGGCTCTGTTACGTTGTTATTATCTAGGCAACAGCCAATGGCCGACACGGATTTTTACATAACAGAGCGTTGATGGAATGCTATTTTTTACAGAATAGCACCAGAAGTCACAGCAAACCGTTCTGGATTTCCTTGAACAAACCACCGTGCACTTACTCTGCGAGTGCGAAGCACTGGCACAGAAAAGACTTACGCTGCTGGGAGGTGTGAAACTGACACCCGCAGATATCAGAGGTAACTCTCCCAAGAAAATCATCCAATTTGGTGAGGAGGTGGATTTCCTGGGACATTAAATAGGAGCATGGTCACGCACAAAAGATCTTATAGGTCGCAGTGCAGAAAGGATCCTCCGAGACCAAACGACCACCTCTAATCTACAACCTACAATCTACAATCAGGATGTGAATACGCTACCGGGATGATAACATATCAATGGTAATAGAACCGCTCGATTCTTCCGTTTTGTAGTTTGGTGTTCACGAAAACTCGCGATTTTCGCACACGGTGTTTGTTTGACGGCTGGGTGCTGGTGGCCCTGTTCGCGGGAGCTCCCACTGCTTGGTCTCTGTGCAGTGTGTGTGGAATAACCTGGACTTGACGTTGTTTTGAGATTTTTTACCGAGAGCCTTATCTCATGAAACAAATATTATTAACCGGTACGCATTAACGCATTCTCTACCACACTATGGATGCAGCGCCTGCCGTTCCCGCTCCAGCAGAGACCACAGAGGTCTCTGCGTCCAGGGATGGCGTTGGCGCAGGCGACGAACAGCTGATTCTCGGATCGATGGAAGAAATGATTGAAACACCAACTAAAAGCTCGACGAAAAGGAAGATAAAACGTCAAAGAACCAATTCCAGTCCTGAAGTGGGAAGTAATACTGGTAGAACCACGCATGCCTTGCAAGAAAGCCCAGCCACGTCATTGATCAACGGCATACTGGTAGCTCTAAACAACATAAAAGACGCACCATCTACTGAAAAGATCCGCTCATCGCTATGCTATGAAACCACCAAAATCTACGACAGTATTGTTCGCTTAAACGGAATCTACGCTTCGACTGAAAAATGGAACATAGAACTGAGTTGTAGAGTACAGTATCTCGAAGAAATGTTGAAACAAGCACGATACTTCGCTGAGCAACAGCCACGAGAACGGCAGCAGCAGCAACAACAACAACAACAGCAGCAGCAACATCAAGAACAACAAGAACAAGAGCAACAACAGCAGCATCAGAGACAGCAACATCAACAACAACAACAACAACAACAACAGCGCCAGTCACATGAGGTGCAAATACAACCGCAGCAACAGCACCTGTACCAGCAGCAACAACTCATCCCCACAAAACAACTGTCCTATGCACAAGTAGCAGAGAAATCATACGGAGAGTTTCCAAAAAAGACCACAACTGAAAATTCGAAAGAGGAGTGGACAACACCTGAGAGAAAAACACCAAAGAACAACGAATTATTTTTAACAACTAAAAACGAGATAGAAATGGACAGCAAATGGAGTAGTTTGCGGAAATCAATCACTTCGAAGGATATAGATGGCGGCGTCAAGAATATTGTGAGAATTAGCAAGCACAAGATCCTGATCCAAACAGAAAACGAAGTACAGAAGAAAAAGCTAACTGACATTCTGTCAAAAGACGAAGATATCGTAATGAAAGAAGACAACATCAACTACCCAACTATTCAAATAAGTGGCGTGCTCGGAAAAATCGACGAAGCAGAGTTCAAGGAGCAACTCATTAACGAAAACGAAGACTTCGCCGAAAAATTTACCGCTGAAGCAATACGGAACGGGATCAAACTAGTGACAAAAAAACAATGCAGGAACGAGATGAAGCACAATTTGATCCTGCAAGTGAAGCCTGAGATGGCAAGATTTTTGTTGAGGAAAGAAAAAAATCAACATTTTTTTGGTCAAACATTATGTGACAGAGTATACAGATGTCGCTATGTGCTTCTGGTGCTGCGGATATGGACATGTACAAAAATACTGCAATGAAAAAGATGAAACCTGTCATAAGTGCGGACGAAAACACGACAGCCGAAGATGCCATCAAAACCTAAACTGCATAAATTGCCAAAAAAATGGGAATTCAAATTCGATCACACTCGGCGCGAGACCAAAAATGCCCCTGCAGAATCAAGAAAAATGAAGACCGGAAGAAAAACACCACCTACCACGAACAAGAATCAGTCTCAAAAAACCAATAGAAGAAACCGTCACCAACGACAGAAGAGATGCAGTACAAAGGCCTGACTTCTTTTTGACGAAAGCAACAGACGAAAAACGTGAAGTGAACTCTGAGAGTGAGTGTGACAAGACCCGAATTATGTTTTGGAATATGCAGGGATACTCGAATATATTTCAGTTAAGTCAAAACGAACAAGAAATTTTGCTGAAATGTACTGTAATATGTATGAATGTGACATGGATGAATGGGGACAACTTTGACATACCTTCTTTTCTGACAAACTATAAATGTGTCACTAGCAGAGCGACAAGAAATCACTGTGTAGGAAGAGCGAGTGGAGGACTACTCGTTTTAATCAACAACAATTTCAATTTCACTCTAATAGAAACAAATCCAATGTGGATCATAATCAGAATAGAGATTATGAAGATTATTTCTATAATAATAAATGTGTACCTTAAACCTTCTGTAGAATCAAGAGTGTGTGTTGATATGTTTGAGAGCTGTTTGCAGGATGTTCTATTTAGATTCCCGCAGGACGTATTTATTTATAATTGGGGGTGACTTTAACGGGAGAATCGGTTCGGGTGATCAGATCGGGGAAGAATTTGTGTTGGGCTTACCCCAAATCAGGGAGACTCGGGTGTCATTGGACGGCACAGTTAATGAGAAAGGCTCAAAGTTGTTGGAATTGATGGAAAGTAATTCTTTTGTGGTATTAAACGGGAGATGCCTGGGAGATATACCAGGACAGTTCACTTTCGCAAATAAAAATGGGAAGAGTGGGGTGGACTTGGTTTGGGCGCAGTGTGATGAGCTGTACTTAGTCAGTGATTTTCAAGTAATTGATGACATTTTGGTATCTGATCACTTTCCTTGCGTTTTTACTTTACTGACTGTTACGGAGGAACCTGCGCACAGACGGGATCAGACTCCTGTTTCCACAGAAAAATTAGATTGGAAAGAGCATAAAAAAGAGGCCTATAAAAATATATTGAAACTATCAGGGAGAATAGATCTTACTTATACCGACACCAACGCAGCTCATGAAAATTTTTGCTCAGCAATTCTAGAAACGGGTAAATTTCTAGGGCTATACAGGACAGTAAGGGTAAAGAATAGACCAACTAAAAATAAACCGTGGTACGACGGTGAATGTTGCTTGCTGAAACGTCTGGTTAGAAAACACCTGAAAAGGTGTAGAAGAGTAAATTTCAAAGAAGAAGCATTTCGGGACTATCTCAATGTTAAGAGCGACTATAAAAACATTCTAAAAGAAAAACGTGCAATTCATAAAAATAAAATTAAGGAAAAACTTATCAATGTAAATAATATGACGGAGTTTTGGCGGACACTATCTGCCTCCAAACCTAGAAACAGAGCAACAATTAATATCGAACCAGCTGTTATCGTTTTGCACTATCAAAACTTCTATGGGGCGAAACTGTCGGTACCGTCTTTTGAGGGCATTGACGTTCGTCATCCATACTTGGACGGATCATTTACACGATTAGAATTGTTTGCAGCGCTGAGTAGATTGAAGAACGGCGAAGCCCCAGGCCATGACCTAGTCACTAATGAGTTCCTGAAAAATTTACCTTTGGACTGGTTCAACTATCTGTTAAATATGTTCAACAATATTTTGGATGCAGAGAAAATACCTAGTCAATGGACAAAAGTCAAGAATATTCACATTTTCAAGTCTGGTGATAGAAACGATCTAAACAACTATCGATGCATAGCCTTGCTGAATCACACATTAAAGCTATTTACTCAACTTTTAAGTAATAGATTGTATAAATTTTGCGAAAGCAACGAGATTTTGCCTGAATGCCAGGCTGGCTTTCGCCAAGGCAGAGGGTGCGAGGAAAATGTGTTTATTCTGAATTCAATCATAGGAAGACACATCAGACTTGACAGGAGAAAGATATAGGTACGCAGCTTTTATCGACTACAAACAAGCTTTTGATTGTGTGAACCATAATATTTTGTGGAATAAGCTTTTTCACCTGGGTATTAGTACGAAAATCATTAGACTTCTCAAAAACCTGTACGATAACGTAGTTATGACCTTACATGGCGAAAACGGTGAATTCACAAATATACCCATTACAAAGGGAGTCTTGCAGGGGGAAACTCTTAGTCCATTACTTTTTTGTCTATTTATAGCGGATATGGAAAGCTACTTTACCACCAGCAATGCCAGGGGAATCCCCATCGATAATTTAACTGACGTAATAACGCTTCTTTATGCCGATGACCTGATTTTATTTGCGGACTCTCCAGTCAATTTACAACGGAACTTGGACCTACTACACAGATACAACGAAATAAACAAACTCGAGCTCGACACAACTAAGAGTAAAATAATCATCTTCCGGGAGCACCCTAATCCGCCAAGAGTTGAATTTTATTACAACAGAAACATCTTAAGTGTTGTAAATTCTTTCAAGTATCTCGGGATCGACTCCAAATTCAACGGGCTGTTTGCAGAAGCATGCAAGCAGAGAATTAAAAAAGCTAAGCAGTCAACAGGATTCATCAGAAGCACTCTTCTAAAGAACAAAGTCAACAGTTGGGAGAGTTACTTGAAACTGTTTTATGCCGTTGTTTTGCCCACACTTAATTACTGTGTGAGTGTATGGGGATTAAGGTACCTAAGTAATTTGAATACGGTGCAAGGTTTTTTCCTCAAAGGTTGTAACTTTTTGCAGAGAACTACAGCAAATTACCTACTTCGCCTAGAATTCAACGTACCAAAACTAGCTCTTTTTGCCATCAGGGACTCACTCAACATCTTATTGAAAATCGAAAAAATGAAACACAACAGATTGCCCCTTAAAGCTCTAAACCGCTTAAGACATCTAGACACCAGCAACACCAACAAAGCAAAATACAATTGGTACACACAATTGAAGCAGGTTTTAAAGGAGAATGGGATTGAACAGAACGCTATCTTAGATCTCGATGCTGAAAAAATTAATGTAATTCTGAAGACTATCGAGACAAAACAGAGAATAGATGACGAAAATAACATGCTGCCATCAGTCAATTTCACAGACTACAAACACCTTTCAAACTTGGGCGTCAATTTCATATACAGTTTTCCACATTATCTCAGAATTTTTGTACTTCAATTAAGAACAGCTAAAACAGACTCCTGTACTTTGTACGTAAATCGAATTTCAAACAAAATTATGTCAAGTGACGAGTGCCCAAGCTGCTGTATGAAAAGTAAAGAAACACTCTCCCATATTATTTACGAATGTCCTATCTACTCCGAATTCAGGGACAACCGGCAACTGAGTCTCTCTCAGGATATTCACCAGCTGATTTCTCGAACCGATTTGCGTCTGTGGAAATACTTATATAACTTCATGGGGAATGTTTTTAGGATCAGGGCAATAATTAACGAAATATGAGTATTTTAATTTTTATTCCAACTCCATTGCTGAATTCGTTCTGTATAAAATTGTGTCTTATTTACTATTTGTCGTCAATATGTATTTGGTTTAATTTTCTTTTTCTGGTAACCACCACACTTTGGATTTTCTTTTTGTGTGTAACCTTGTTATTGGACGTCAAGTCCATAAAAACAATAAATCTATTTATTTATTTATTTATTTATTTATTTAATCTACAATCTATAATCTACCTTGAACCGTCTTTAAAATGTAGGGGAAGAACAGAAAAAAATTAAAACTTTTTTTTTCATAAATAAGTGATTCTCAGAGATATTGACACAATACTTGGTATTTCTACAAAAAGTGATGTTAGAAATGATATGAGCTGGGTATCCAATTCTTAAGCCAACTATTTCCAGAAATACGATTGTCAACTTCTTTTCCTCTTGAGCACCATCTCGAATCTGCCCTGTGAGGCATCGTTGAAAAAGTGATTGGTTATCATGATAATGGTAATAATAATATGTACTCGTTGCATCGTGAAAACAACCTCCTCACCATAATTTAGTGACCTCTTCGGCGGGAAAGAATTGCCATTCACGTATTTTCTGGTTCTTCAAAGCTTAAGTCAGACAGCTTTCAGTCTAGCTCTGGACTACTTTTTTTCTCGACTGTAATTAATTCATGTCTTTTTTTACTGCATGAACTTCTTTGTCGCTCTCTGTCTGGAATTTGAACGCAACTGTGCAATTTTTGACAACTAAACATTGAAGAGCACTTCCCACTGGACCATTATCATAAAAATTCGGAGACTTTCGGTTTCAGGCTAACCTCAGTGTTGGAAAATCTCTGTCTGATTTTGTTTATATTTTATTTCTGTCGAATCTAAGTCCAAATTTTCAACAATGTAAATAATAATAACAAAGTCTAATCGTCGATTGTCCGTAACATTCTTCCGCCCTCTACGAAATGACGACCACTTTCGTCAGCGGTCTTCTAAACGTCCCTTTCGTAGTGGTGACGTCTACCACTCGCACTTGGTTGTCCTTTCCTTTGTAGAATGCAGTGATCCGTCCAAGCGGCCAGGTGTTTCGGGGTTGATCCTCGTCCACTATGATCGCCAAGTCATCGATTTTCGGTGGTTCCATCTTCTCGTGCCACTTACTTCTTTTTGTCAGTTATGGTAGGTACCTACTCTTTTATCCATCTCCGCCAAAAAGAATTTGTCATGTCTGTGATTTTTTTCGATTGCTTTTTTGTCAAGGCATCGTCGTCAATCTTTCTACTGAACGATTCTAACAGGAAGTCGTTCGGTGTTAACGGGCGTGGATCCGTGGGATCGACGGACAGGTGAGTTAAGGGTCGACTGTTTATCACGAACTCAATAGACCATTTCCACTGACGTCACGCAGCTCTGTCTTGAACAGCTGATTCGGGGCAACATAAGTCAAATGTGCGTTATCTGTCACGGGGCACGTGGGCTACGTCAGTCATGTGCGTCAGTCAGATTCATGGATGTAGGAATGGCTGGATAGAGCATAAAGCCAAAAACAATTGAATTTTTGGTACCCGATTTTGAGCTGAGGGGCGGGGCTTAAAGCGGAAGCGAGGCCTCCAAGGTGAACTTGATTTTTGAAATATAATCAACACGCTGTTCGAAACCGTCAACTGGCTGTCACGGAAATCGCGTCAGTCCAAATAAGTGGAATTGAGTGCATCAAAATTTGTAATTCTGAGTAAGTAATGTCTGATCTATCATAACAGCAACGAGAATAATGTTTTTTTCTACCAGTTCCAGTACAGTTCGTTTGTAATCCGATTCATTTTGCAGAGTTGTCCACGATGGTGTCCTGTAAATTGTGCGGGCTGTTGCGGACCACAACCTCAAGTTCAGAGGGCATTGCGCTTCATCGGTAAGTCAAGTTTGATGAATTGCTGGCCGTAATATTCATGTTAATTCATTTTTTCCCCGAAAAAAGCTCCATTCCACCACCCTACATAACCTCACTTATGCGATTTGACAGCACCTTCAGTGGCGTTACATCCATCAGGCATCTTAGAAAAAAGGGCTAAATCGCCCAACAAATTGCAATCTTTATTAAACCTACCCTCGGTTGCAGCATAAGAATTTAATCATGAAATAGCTAATTGAGGATTTTCTTTGGTCTGCCAGTTGACTGACCACAGGCGATGCATCTGAGCTGTTGAGAAATGAACATTTTCCCATATTTTTTTTGTAAAACTGCATTTTTCATCAGGTACTACGCTAAAATTCAGCAAAAAAAGCTCGATTTACTATTTCATGATCAAATTTTTGGTGCAAACGGGGGCTACATGATTATTTTTTAATGAGGTTCTGATTTCTTGCAGAAAATAGTGAAAACTCGGCAACTCCCAAGTCAACACTTCAAATAAAATTAGAAGTTTGAATGCTCGTTTGAATGATGGAGATGAAGATGAAGATGCTCGGGAATATACGTTGAATGGATTGGTTTTAGATGAAGAATTCCGTTCTTCGGCTTCGTTTTCGGACATATTTCCAAGCTAATAATACTTGCCTGAAAGAAAATTTGCTGACTGATACAAGACTTCACCAAGTGCAATGTGGAATGGCAAAAACTCTCGAAAAAAACTAGTTAGGATACTGCGTTTTGGCTGCTATCTACTGCCGTTCTCAAATGGAGAAAGACTAGGCTCACTTGTGCTGTCATCGAAGCTGCCATGCTGCCGAAACATCTTGTTCTGTTGGAAGTTTTATAATGCAACAAAAGCTTATGCTTTCACAAACGCTTTACCTTTCCTAGTAACTGTGTTGGAATTTGTTGCAAAAACAGTTGTAAAAATAAGTACCTTAGGTACAACAATGCTATAACCTACCTAACTTTGAAAAACTTTGGCCAAGTTCT
Organism: Anaspis maculata; assembly: GCA_949128115.1. NCBI lineage: Eukaryota > Metazoa > Arthropoda > Insecta > Coleoptera > Scraptiidae > Anaspis > Anaspis maculata. The sequence goes on from OX421964.1 coordinate 3,384,220, forward strand.
TTCAAAATGTTTTCCACTCAGTTCACCAGTTTGAATGTTAGCACTTGAAGTTCCTTTTGAATTGAGGTCTCCAATTTTCCGTTGTCTCTCTTTACTGTGACGTCATGCGTATAAGATACGGTTAATCGAGGTCATTGGGCGCTTCCCAATAAGGCGTATAAGGACACAATTGGACACATATGGACACAATTCGACACAGCTAGCGTTCTAATAGCAGTAATAGCACCACATGTCGACACAATCGAAACATTGGCGAGGCTGAGTTTAGAATTGAGCTGGCAAGTGCACTTTGACATTGTGTATCCGTCTTGTCGCAGTTATTGGAAAGCGCCCTATGTTTCTTGAGATATGACATTTCGTTTCTGACAATGGGAAATTTTTCGAATGTGACAAGCGCTCTGTCGTGTATTTATTTGATTTCAGCATGGATTTCATGATTTCACTTGTTCTTACCCTCGTTCTTACCAATAAGTGTGTTATATGTAGTGGAAAACTGAGAAGATACAGAAATGGTTCAAGGGTGTTGTGTCGCTCTATGCGAGTCGAGAATAAGACGAATACACCCAGCATAACCATGCACCGGTTCACGAAAGACCCAAACTTGATGGAAGTGTGGCTGCACCAGCACCAGCACCAGCAGGAATCACGCTGCACCAGACACGTGCATCTTACTACGAAAAAACTCTATTACTTCGTCCATTAAAAACTCCCTTATGGGCTCTAGTGACTATCCCCACATGATAATGGGAACAGTATAGCTATCCGATTCAAAATTCCCGCAAAAGTCAGAAACGAAACGTCCAAACGTCAAATGTCAAAGGTGACCTCGAAAATCCATGTATTTTCTATCTCCTAAAATTGGAAAGGTCAATTGGTACCAGTGTGGACAAAAAAGGAGGACACAGTCATTCAGTACTCAACCGGTTTTTTTCAACAATTTGGCCCAAACGACCTCCAATTTGGACATGTTGGTTGCATCTAACAGCCAAGATATGGACATATCCTAATTGAGGAGCATTTGGAGTCCAAATTGTTGCAAAAACCGTGAAATAATGAATGACAGTGGTCTGTTTTTTTGTTGTCACTGGTACTACAATTAAGTATGTTAAAGTTGAGATATCAGTGATTGAGTCCTCGGTTATCAATATACCAAGTACTCAATACTCAGTAGTTATATCTTGCAAGTATTAACCTTTTGCATTAAGCTCAGACTGAGATTCTCACACTTTATTGTAGGTAATCATGATTCTTAAGGTCAAGAAATTCCTGTGAAATTGTTGCTCACTTTGGTGTCGATACCACTGTCTACTGTTCCAGAAGTCAGAAGTGATTTCTTCATTATGATTGATATTAAAAACATGTTCGTAGATAGCAATTATAATTATTTGTCTTTTACTAACTATAGTATAAGCGCCTATGTACTTGATATTTGAAATAAATTGCCTGTTTCATCCAGATATCCAATCAAACCTTACACTACACTTGTACGAGTAAACATAATTTTATTCAGTACTGAAACAAGCTCAAAATTGGAAAATTTTGATTTGGAGTTTTGAGGAGTTTGAAGTGGAGGCCAGTCACTTTTGCAGGTCAAATAGATCAGTTCTTGTAGGTTAGCCCATATAAGCAGACTCCTTTAATTTTCTACGAGCAGCTTCAGGCCACAATCACAAGTTGCTCCACTCCAAGTCCTTCCAATGGCTGCTTCTCAACGACATTGCTAAACTAGTCCAGGGTGGTTTTTCAATCAGAGGGGTTCAATTTCGGATTTTCACCTCCTTGGTGTATGAATAAAAGGTCACATTTATAAGCACCAAGTTCCCAAAGCGTTGCTACTGGCGGCGACAGGGCACAAAATTCTTGCAGCCTTGCCTGGCCGGATAACTGTATAAGGTCTCTTGCTGATCTGCTATAATATTGGCTGACCTGCATTTTCGTAAGACCCAACTGAACAACAACGCGATTTAGTCACTACCTCGGCCGCATTTTTCTTTATTATCTTCAAATTTTCCCAATGTACGTGATGGCATTGGCGATTTACGTTTTGTGACAGCTAAAATGCCAAACCCTTGAAAAAAATAATTGTGCGCCACTGTTACCCGACTAAATCAAGTTCACTTTGGAGGCCTTTTCTGACATTTCCGGTTTGGGAACCGCATTTTTGACGTAATAGGTTTGTTCGCGTCGCATGAACCTTCTGCACTTTTCTGCCCCAAGTGCACTTTACCGTTCGCGTCGCAGAAAAAGTACAGTTCGGTGGTGTTCGCGTCGCCGAAAAAGTTCTCAGTGCCAGAAAAAAGTGCTGCACCTTCTACACCCAGTCGGAGGGTGGTGCCAAAAGTGCAGAACCCAGAAAGTTTGCCATTTATGACATTTGGATGATTTAGCGCCTGATTTGACGTTAGCTTCTGTCTGTACGATGGACTTGTGGAAAGTTTCTGAAGAAGGAGACCTCGTATATTTTGGCGATCAAAGAAGAAAGATCCACCAGGAAGTGGAGAGACTTGTTCTACATAATTTTTACTTGCCTTCTTCATGGTGTTGAAATATTAAATTGAAAATGTCCGTTTCTCTGTCATCGTCCTCGTCGGAAGAAGCTATGCGTGCTTTCCACCTAGCCCAAAGTTCGGTACACCTGCCATTTACGCATGTGCGGGTGCCAAACGGTGCTTTCCATCTTCGTGTTCCTACTCGGTTCTGCGCCGTTCATTGGATCACTTGAAATTTTGTGCCAGCCACACCATGGAACATGTGCCGTCTGGTGGTATTTGTACCGTCTAGGTGGAAAGCACCCTATGTTGTGTGTAATCAGTCCAAACATCATCATAAGAGCGTTTTGGTTCTGCTTGGCGATTGCTTTGCTCTTGGCACAGCTCTTGGCTTTGCTCGACATTTTACAAATGAATTCTGAAGCTATCACTCAGAATTCGGAAAGTGTCAACACTGTCAGCTATCAACTATCAAATCTGGCGCTACAAGATTTATTGCACTAAACCGTTCGCGTCGATTTGGTGTTTTAATCTGCACCAACTACACCTCGTACATGTACTTCAAGGTTCATATGAACTTTTGGGTGCCAAAGGTTCATGCGACGCGAACAAACCTAATGCTCCATCCAGCCATTCCTACATCCATGGTCAGATTGGTAGTATGTCAATCTGTCAGTCGGTGTCGGTGTGTGAAAGTCACAGGTGTCACAAAGTTTTGTCAAACTGGCACGTACAGTTGTCATCATGTTGACGTTGTTCCGAATCAGGCGTTCGACACGTGCTTGTGACGTCATGTGGAAATCGTCTTTTCTCGTCAGAAAGGTCAGAAGTTCTTCGTATTTCGGATGTTGTGTGTGTAACACTGTCTTCAGCGCGCGTTTAACTGAGGGGATTTGGCGCTCCCAACAGCCTCCCATATGAGGACCTTGTGGAGGAATGAATCGCCATTTGTTTCCGTGTTGAATTGAGTTCAGTTTTCTTTGGATGGTGACATGATCCAGGCTTTTCACTGCGTTTCGTAACTCCTCAACGCCCACCAGATTCGTGTCATTATCCGGAAAAATCTCTGTCGGACAGGGTCGTCTACTCGTGAACCTTTGAATGGCTATCACACAGCTTTCTGCAGTCAGGGAATGAGCAACCTCCAGGGAATGGCTCGTGTAGATAGGCACGTGAACAGCACGCCCCATCGCTTCTCGTGTCTTCTTCCAACGGCAACTTCTATTGGACCGAAGTGATCCATACCCGTGAAATAGAAAGCATGCGGCGGTCTTGCCACTCTCATCGGTGGAAGAGGGGCCATTTGCGGTGGAATCGGCTTGTTAAATTTTTGTTTACACCACGAACATTCCGTTTTCACCTTCTTGACTGCAGATCTAAGACTCAGCACCCACCAGCGAGCTCGCACTTCGGACATAACAGTCTCTAATCCTTGGTGAAAACAAGCTTCGTGATAGTGCTTGACGATCAGTCTTGCTACAGGATCTCTTCCGTCCAATATAATGGCATGTTTCTCTTCTATATCCATTTCAGGTGAATTCCTTGTTCGTCCAGCAAGTCGAATCAGACCATAAACATCAATTGTCGGGGATAGACAGTGCAAGCGGCTTGATTTATGCACAGTCTTCTGTTTGTCAAGCAACGCTTTTTCTGGTTGAAAGCATCGATGCTGGGAGATTTTTGCGATATGAAATTCAGCTTTGCTCATTTCATTTGGCGTCAATTCGCGAATCTGCCTCACGTTCGGTTGTTTCACAAAGAGTGTCGTTTTAGCTTCGGCACAGGCTCGTTCTTTCAGTAAATAGACGTATCGGAGAGTCCAAGCTACTGTTCTCGTCAACATCTTCCACGATGAAAATTTGCTCGAAACAAAAACGTCATCATTTCTGAATTCAAATTGAGCACAGACAAAGTTCTTCCTCTTCTCATTTTTGTCGTCAATGCAAAGCGTTGCTGGTTGTTCAGGCCAATGACAACTATCGCCGCGTAGAAATGCCGGACCATAGAGCCATGTCTCAAATGCCGGAGGGCTGAACTTGTTTCCGCTTCTGGTAGCGATGTCAGCAACGTTCAGTTTGGTCGGTAACCAGTTCCAATCTTTTAGGTCGGAGAGTTCTTTTATTTGGCTTACACGATTCGAAACAAATTGCTTGTAGACGCTGGTGTCTGCCTTCACCCAATGCAACACAGTTTGGGAATCGGACCCAAGTGTAGCGTAGCGTAGCGTTTCTGTACTAAGACTTCTAGCTCTTCTGCAACAGTTTGTGCCAGTCTGCAGCCCAACAGCGCTGCTTGAAGTTCCATTCGATGAATACTGACTCTTTTAATTGGCGCCACTCGTGCTCTAGCCAGAACAAGAGCGCAATCGTAACTCTCCCCATAACTATCGACATCGGAGGTAGGTGGCGGCGGCAAACGCTTCTTCACTTGCATCAACAAAGCTGTGAAGTTCGTTGCAAGGGCAGTGAGTCAAATCTGGCATGTAATATCGAGGGACTCGAAAATGTTTCAGATCACGAAGCTCTTCAATCCAGTCGATCCACTTCAAGTTAACTTCTTGAGGTACGACTTCGTCCCATTCTGTCCTTGTACACCAAAGTTTCTGGACCAGTATTCTTCCTTTGATGCTGAAGGGAGTCACAAGTCCCAGAGGGCCAATGATAGACATGGCTGCCCTTAAAATTTCGCGTTCAGTTGGGAATTCTCGCTCTTTGGAAACTTCGCCCAGGCTTCGGTGAAACACAAAATTGTCTGTATTTGCGTCCCACCACATACCCAAGATTCTTTCAGTCGGCAGGTTGGTCTCAGGTTGTAGGTTTTTAAAGAAACTAGCTTTTTGCTCGTCGGGTAATTCCTGCAGAACGGCTTTCGAGTTCGATATCCAGTTACACATGTTAAATCCGCCTGATCTGTGGATCTATAATTTCTCTTACACGGCGACAAGCTTCTTCCTCGCTGTCTGTTGAATCCAGTAGATCATCCATGTATTCTTTGTTCATGATGGAGTTGCTGGCTTCTGGGTATCTCGATGCGAACTTTTTGGCGTTCTCATTGACGACATACAGAGCAGTGGCAGGTGAACATGTCGAGCCAAAGATCATCGCTTGCATGATGTAGACGTCGGGCTTTCGGCTTGCGTCTCCGTTCCGTCATGAAAATCGCTGGGAATCTTGATCTTCTTGACGTTTTCGGACTTGATGAAACATTTCCTGAATATCGCCGACAATTGCGATTTTTCTTTGTCTAAATTTCAGCAGGATGGCGGGTAGAGAAGTCAAGAAATCTGGTCCGTTTAGTAAACCATCGTTGAATGAGATGTCATGTTTTCCTATAGCTGCAGCGTCGAATACCAGACGTAATTTTGCTGGTTTCTTGGGGTTTACTACGCTAAAGTGCGGTAGGTAATAGGTGCGATCTCGAACCTTCCTTGCTTCATCGTCAGTTAGTTTCGCAGCATAACCTTTTTTGATGTATTCGTCGGTTTTATTCTGGTAGGTTGACTTGAATAACGGGTCCTTCTCCATCTTTCTTTCCTTTCCCCGAAGTCTGTTTAGAGCGTTTTCAAAGCTGTCGGGATACGAGAAATCATCCGACTTCCATAGCAACCCGGACTCGTACCTGTCACCAATCTTCTTTGTTGTTGTCTTCAATATCTCTAATGCCCGCTCTATGAAAATTCGCAACGCAACCGCAACGCAGCCGCAGCCGCAACGCAGGTTTCTGATTGGCTCGCAAGGTATTCGCAAAGCCATCGCAACGACGCGAAAGGCTTGCGAGCCAATCAGAAACCTGCGTTGCGGCTGCGGCTGCGTTGCGTAATTTCATAGAGCGGCCTTAAAGCTTGTTCGTCATTCTTGGATTTGGGCTTGTCCATTCTTGTTGTAGCTCCGAAGTTGTCCGTTTCAATTACCTCTTTGACGATATCGTGGATTTGGTTTGCGTCATAACAAGTGAGAACGAATTCGTCGTCAACTCTCCCGTGAGATTCTTTATTGCTACCGTGTAGAGTCCAACCAAGTCTTGTTCATGTCAGGGAGGGCGAGTTTGGTGGGCCTTCCACAATCTTCCAGGGTAGAATCAACTCGCAGTTATCTTGTCCAATTAGTAACATCGGCTTGTCTCGAGCCACAGGTAGTGGTTGGTCGAGGGTATCTAGGTGTGTCCATTTCTTCTTCAGTCGTGCGCTATCCACATTTTGTCTGGGTAAGTCGAGGTTCTTCGTAGTACGGACGTTCTTAACTTCGTATACTTCGTCTTCAAATAATCCTCGGTTTTGTCGAAGTAAGCGTCGTGTTGTGTAGTAGGCGACTATGCATTTTCTGACACCCGTCGATACCACAGGCTTTTTTTGTTTTGCAGAATCGCAACTGGTGTGGTTGAGAACATAAGAAACACAGTTTCTTTTCAACGACCATTTGCCATCTCTTATCGACCTCAGCTTTCCTTAGCTTAAAACACTTCTCGGGCTTGTGCTTGTCATTGCAGAAGATGCATTTGACGATTTTGTCTTCAACATGTGTCAAGATCTGTTTTGGTTGACGATATTTTTTCATCAATTCATCAACTGGTGGTCAAAGAAAATACTCATGAGCGAAGCTTCTTTCTCGACCCATGTAGAGAAGTGTTCCAGCGTGGGGACTTTAAGTTGATTCCTATCAACGTATTTTGCCCAATGGGATGTTTTCCTGACAGGTTCTCAATAGATGTCCCTGGTAGTTCGTAAGGGGCTGAGAAACATTCAATTATCATAAATTGGCGACACTGATGCAGTTTGGCTGCCATGATATTTCAGCGGGATTTTTGAATGTGACGGTTCTGCAACAGGTTGCGGTCGTTGCCATAGTATCGTTGCCAAATATGCCGAATGCTAAATCGTCTATGTGGCAGCTGTTGTCAGTTCCAGATTTCCCATTCCCGTATCATCACGCACGGCCTTTGTACGGAAGCTCCTTGGTGCTGAACAGCTTGGTATAAATGAAGATACAATAATAGAAATCGATTGAACATCGAACACAATTTTCTTATTGCTGGGTGATGTGACGAAATTGCGGCATAAATTTCTGTTCACACAAAGAAGAGAGAAGCACGCACCCTGTGGAAGGCGCGGCTACAAATGGTTCTGTGGATAACTTTGTAGCTTGAGAGCCTGAAGAGACTAGAAGGTGTAGTGCAGACTGCAGACTACAACCAGAGAGTAGCCACAACCACTGAATTGAACGTAAACTTTAGCGCGCTATGCGAGGAGGTCGAGTGAAAGCCATGCAAATTATTTTAGGAACGTTTTTAATAAACAAGATTATGTAAAAACTACCAGGTTTTATCAATGATTCTAACTCGTATTCTCATGTCGCCTTTTCTTTCACACAAAGCAGGAAGCAGGAGGAGACCAGAACCATAACACCCAAACTAAACTCTGTTGAGCATCTTCAGACGAGCACTTCGGCGAAGTGTTGAATTCAAAATTAAGTAGCGTCAGTTGCACTTTCTTATTCCTTGACCTTACAGGCATGGTTTTGCTGCAGTTTACGTTCGTTGTTATTGTTCAACGAACAAAGAATGGCCAGCGAAACTCAACACTTCAGACTTTGACACTTTTGATAAACGTCGCTCAATTTTTTGGGCTACATTTCAATTCTGAACGACAACAAGCAGTCGGTTGAGCTGTCAACATACAAAACACAAATGTTCCCAAGCCCCTTACGAACCACTAGGGACATCTAGCAGAGTTTCTTCAACTACGCTGGAAACATCCCATTGTACTTGAAACTGGATGGGAGTTTATCAGTGAGTTCGCCCATCAGTTGGGGGTTGATCATGTATGGTTCCATGTCTAGTGATCTGGCCGTCGCTGTGAAGTTTTGAACGACAGTTGACAAAATTATCAAGCTGATGGGATCGTCGTCGTTTACTGTTGGCGTTTTACGAATTTTGGTCAGCATTGTTTCCATGATAAGCTCTGGACGGCCGAATCGCATTTGCAGTGTCTTCAGTACTGCGTCAACATTCTTTGATGAAATGAACAGTGCTTGAACCGTCTTGAAAGCGTCTCCTTCGAGGGAATTTTGTAGTCTTATCTTGTTTTCGTCATCGCTGTATTTCCTGGTGCTGTTGCTTCTCCGGTAAGCCGAAATAAACGTTGGCCATTCCTCAACCTTGCCAGAGAAGTGAGGGAGCTTTACAGCGTTGGACTGATTGCGAGAACCAACAGTGAGTGTCTTCAGCGTGTTAGTGAGGGATTTCATTGCGGTTGTCACAGTGGCTGTCATGTCTTGAGGCTGGATGTTGTCGTCTCTTCCGTCCTCATTCAACCACCTCTGTACCTTGTCCACTGATCCCATCTCTGACTGCTCCACGTCCAATCCCTGACTCGATTCCCTATCTTGACTATTGATCGATGCTGCCTCGAATGCTGCTACTGTCTCGATCAAGCGTTGTCGGCGTTCCAATTCTTTTTTCTCCGCTTCCCGTTGTCTTTCTGATCTCCCCTTTTCTAGTTCACGCTCTCGTGTCTGTCGTTCCAATTCAAGCTTTCGTGTCTGTCGTTCCAGTTCAAGCTCTTGCTGTTCAAGCTGCTTTTGTCTTTCCAATTCCTTTTCCTCGTGTTCTTCCATTAGTCTGTTGAGTTCCTTTCGCTTTTCGATCTCAATCGCTAATCTTCTCCGCTTCACTGAACTTTTTTCTGACATCTGGATTGACACCGTCATCGCCTTGTCTTCCTCTGGAGTCTTACGTGCGTCTTCCTGATTTGTACGTCCGCCAGGAGCGTCACGTGTAGATCTTGCAGCTGGTTTCAGTCTTGATCTTCGTCTTGTAGCTGGCTTTTTTTGTTTGTCGGGCATATTTAGGTTTCGGCACCAGTTAGAAAATCTCGGTCTGATTTCGTTTATATTTTATTTCTGTCAAATCTAAGTCCAAATTTTAACAATGTAAATAATAATAACAAAGTCTAATCGTCGATTGTCCGTAACAGGCCCCTTCGCATTCGTCTGGTACGCCACTGGTGCATTAATCTTTCTGGAAACTCATTTCATCGGGTTCCTCGACCTGGAAAATATTAGGTCCAATGAAAAAAGTATGAAAAAAGGAACGATTTCAAAAATTGTGACTTCTTGTACCTTTGACCTCCAACAGAAAAAAATGCCAAGCCTCGGACAGATAACGACTTTTAGTATGTTGTTCCCCATCAAATTCTGAAGAAATCCTCAAATTTTCAGATTTTCCCTAATTTATTCCGGGTTAAAACCTGTTTTGCCTGGGCTATAATTTGACTCGTTTGTTGTACTGCTTCCTGTCAAATTTGGTGCCAATCTATCTGATAGATTTTGAATAATAAAATGGTGGTTTTGAACTTTGACATTTTTTTATTATTGGACAGATGACAGATAGAACAATACCTTCAACTGTTCTGATATAAATACAGTTTTTTATCATCCCTGCTTATTCAATATTGGACAATAGATATACGTTACATAAAAAAACTGATGGGTTTATTCAGTTGAAAAAAAACAAAAAATTCAACAGATAACTTCCAATCAAAAATGAGGACGAAATTGCCGTCAGCGACGTTTTTGGCGCAGACGACTTCTCCCGCCGCCGCTGTCGCCGCCGCCGTTGCTGCAGCCGCCGCCGCTTTTGCCGCTTCCGTTTCCGCTTTCGCTTCCGCTCCCAATCCTGCTCCTGCTGCTTTTGTCCCTGCTGCTCTTGCCCCTGCTGCTCTTGCCCCTGCTGCGGCTGCCACTGCCCCTGCTGCGGCTGCCACTGCCCCTGCTGTTGCTGCCATGGCCCTGGCTGTGGCCCTGGCTGTGGCCCTGGCTGTGGCCCTGGCTGTGGCCCTGGCTGTGGCCCTGGCTGTGGCCCTGGCTGTGGCTGCTGCTGCTGCTGTTGCTGTTCCTGTTGCTGCTGTTGCTGTTCCTGTTGCTGCTGTTGCTGTTCCTGTTGCTGCTGTTGCTGTTGCTGTTCCTGTTGCTGCTGACCCTTCTGTATAGTCTGACCGTTATGTGGCTGATTCTTATTTGACTGTCCTTTTTCCCCCTTGTTCGATTGTCTTTTCTCTAGCCGGTGGTCCTGCTGCTGCTGCCGCCGCCAACTTTTCCTCAGCCGCTGCCGCTTCTGCTCTCGCTGCTGCTGCCCTGTAGCACCCGAAGCTGAATAATTCGAGACTTGCGTTGAGGACGAAACGGAAACATCACCGGGAGGTTCAAGCGGCAGCACGGCGCTCCCGCACAGTCCTTTGTATTCGGGTGCCATCCCGGCCGGTCTGTCCGAGGGACACCTGGATGCCGCCGGACCTGACGTGAAAACCGGCTGCTCCATAGAGTTGCCCGGCGGGTGGTAGCTGCAGGTGACGTGAAAGTTGTTTTCGTTCTCGTCCGCCGCAACTCCGCACCCGATGTCTGTGGTTTTGGCCCAAAGCACCGCCGCCATGTTCCCGATCGTTTTGCCGGGGATGGCCTGATATTTTTCAAAGATGGCCACGTCAGAAACGTCCTTGAATTCCTCGTACCTGTGGAAAAGATCGGAAGTGAAGCGCGCTCTGCATCCTGGCTAGCGGTAATAAAGTTAAGAGATCGGTGTAATACTCACCATACCCGAATCGCAGAATACACCAGAATTTCCCACTTGCTCATTACGTTTTCGTCGCAACCTTTCAAGGTCCCACTGCTTGATTGGCAGGTCGCATGGCTTGCCGTATAGGAATTTTGACCTAGAGGGAAGTGATATTATGAATATAGTTTTGGTCGCAATCAAGTTCCAGCAGAGGAACGTTCAACTGGTCGAGAAAAGTGTCCAAGCCACGAGTCCAAGCCCTTGATAGTGACGGGACGAGCTCAACTTTTCTCGGCTCAACACTCACCTGCCGATTTGGGATGCAGCGGCGATGCGTTACAGTCGTCGTGCTGCAGCCTTCCGCTGCACTTTTTCGCGTTACACTTCGCCAAATCTTCCATTGCATAGTCCCAGCTCACTGCGTTCATGTCCGCTGCCTGGGGAATCGGCCCTCCGTATCCCGCATTTTGCGCCTCTTCTTTCATTGCGATCGTGTTTCTGAGCTTGTTGTGCCAGTTCAAAGCCAACTGACGAGATCGGGTCATGTTCGAGGACACTAAGTGGCATCGGTGCTGATTGCTTGGCTGCTCACATTTATCGGTAGTCCCTTGCACGTTGCAATGGACCGGACTGCCCGGTATGGCGGCTTCGTTCACGTACAACAAGGCTTGGATCAGTAGGGCCTTCCACAGATTTGCAATCGACATGTTGCACCATCAGGGATGAATCACTCGGGATCGGGAACGACACATGAAGACACCAATCAGCCGGCAAAAATTGATGTAACGAATAACCGAATGATGTGCGTGTGACTGATTTCGCGACGACAATACTATTTTGTCAGTTTGATGTCACATAAAATAATTTATTGCCACTAGATCCAGGATGACTGTTAGTCATCCATGGTTAGTTGTTTGAAGAATACAGTGCGGTCAATAAGAAATCATCCACGGTTGGCTTTAGGAACAAAATATTCATCTGATGATGGACTGGTTTGGGTGGGGTTTTTGCAATCTCAATGGTTTTGCCTCTTGCTTTCGGATAGTAATTCTCAAACTTGGTCTACTGTTCTATCCACGGTTTTCTGTTTCTTCACGACCTAGCTTTCATCATCTTGGCAGTCTCTTCTCCTCCGTCTTCACCACCTGGCCGAAACATTTCAGTTGCTTCCTCTCCGTTTTTGAAACTAATGATTCTAATTTAGTCCGGACGTTAAGGGAAAAAAATTAGGGGTACCTTGCACTTTTATAGCAAGCATTGTCACTTTGCATGCCTGTTGCTGAGACCACCCTGGACCAATCTGGATGTGGGGACATCCGCACAAATCGTGCAGAGACTTTATACAGGGTGAAGTTGAAAAAAAATTGTTGAAAATTCGTAAATCTTGAACCATAACCGATGGACGTATGTTGATCAGGATATTGATGACGGATTTGATGCTCATGAAGATGCTGCAGACAGTTTTAAAATATCTCAAGGCGTTTCCGAAATACGCTGGAAGAAGTTGAACTTCTTTATTTTTTTTTATTTCCCAATAAATCAGTTGTTTTTGAAGATATCGAGCTACAATGATATTCCGCCAAATGATCATGTTTTCGATGAAACGCGATGTGGGGACATCGATAAAGCCTGTTAGATTCGAAACTAAGATCCTCAACTTTTTTTTCCATCGTGAGCGTCATCTTCAAGTTGTCCTTCGTGGAATTGTTGGAAAAACAACAGGTTACGACTTTGTTGGACACACACGATTGTTTTATAATGAAAAACCAGGTCCTGAATTGCGCCAATGACCTCTTCGTCCAAGAAACGTTATCAAGTTCATTTTTTCTGGTTACTTTTCACTTACGTAACAGTCATGACCAAATGGAACTTTGGATCGATGACACGTTTGTGATATTACAATCCACATTATTTTGTGACGCCAGTCACTGAATTTCATCATCATCAGCAAAGTGCTGTTCTTTTGGCAAACAGTTGAACAAAAAGTTTGCTTCGATTTTTGTGAAAAATGCAAAAACGGCAGGGTCACGTCCTCCTCTCAAACCCGATTGAAGAATATCTGTTACCAAAAACGGTTCCAATTAATACTGAAAGGGTTCGGAAGAATGTGTTCTCTATAGTTTGAAGCTAAACCAAAATGGATTGTTCCATCCTAGTTCTGCAGGAGAGACGTCAAAAATGTTGCTACAGCTTATCTTTGAAGCGTTTCTGGCCATATTCAACAAAAAATGTTTAAAAGATAAGCTGTAGCGACATTTTTGGCGTCCCTCCTGCAAAACTAGGATGGAACTATCCGTTTCGGTTTAGCTTCAAACTACAAAACACATTTCTCCGAACTCTATTAGTATCAGTTGGAAGCATTTTTGGTAACAGATTTCCTTCAATCGGGTTTGAGAGGAGAACGTGACCCTGCCGTTTTTGCCTTTTTCACAAAAATCGAAGCAAATTATCCTTCGACTGTTTGCCAAAAGAACACCATTAGGCTGATCATGATGAAATTTGGTGACTGGCTGGTCCAGGGCTGGGCAAAATATGTACTTCGAAATTGTATCGAAATACAAATTACAAACTACTCGTTGAAATGTCTTTGAAATACAAAATACAAGATACGTATTTTGGAAAACCGAGGAATTCCAAAATACAAACTAGGTATCTATTTCAAAATACAAAATAACGGGTGATCGAATAAATGTCGCCTTTGATTCCTGAAAACCTGTCGGAAAAAGATGGCTAGCGAGGAGATCAAGGCCTACCTTGAGGAGAAATTTATTCGATCACTCCGTAGGTACATACCTAATTATTTCAGCGATTTCATTGGAAAAACCCTTAAAATGTGAAGGTTTTAGTGGAAACATCTTGTTGATCAAACCGCAATAGGAAATATCGTGAAAATCTGTAGAAGTCGCTGAAGATCTTGTACTCAGAAAAATATTAAGAAATTCCTGGAAATCCCATGCAAATTTTTAGAAATTCCGAAGGACTCTATGGAACTCCCTAGAAGTTCTCAGAAATCCTTGGAAATCTTCGGGACTCTCGACTAATCTTGCAGAAATCTTTGAAAATCCTGAAAATTCTCATGAAAACTTTCAAAAATTCCTAAAAATCCCTTACAAATCTTCAGGAATCCTCAAAAATCCCGTAGAAATTTCCAAGAGTTCGTAAAAGTCCCGTGAAGATTTTTGGGAATCGCTCGAATTCTTGTGAAAATCATTGAGAGTCGCGGGAAATTCTTATAGTTATTGGTGATCTTCAGTAATCTTCTCTTTAGGATTACCGTAGACATCGCTACAAGTCACAAATCTTATACAAACCTCTGGTTATCGCTAAAATCTCTCACAAATTGTTGAAGATCTCGAAGAAATCTTTGAAAATTCCTGAAAATCTTGTAGGAATATTAACAAATTCCTAGGAATCCTACAGAAATCTTTAGAACGCCCCAGAAATTCTCAAAATTATTTAGCAATTCGCAGGACTCTCAAAAAATCCTTAGTAGTTCTGTGAAGAACTCTAGAAATCCCCACAAATGTCTAGACATTTTTTGGAAGTATCTGAAAATTTTGTAAAAGTCTCCAAAAATCCATAAAAATTCTCACAAATTCTCAGAACTTTTTAGACATCTATCACATCTTCGTACACTCGGGTACGAAAGACTCTGCGTACTACCGCCCGAACCTCCCAATGACTTTTTCATTTCTGTAAACTCTTCTAGAACTCTCAAGTTTCCAGAAATCTTTAGGAATTATCAGAAATTCCTGCCAATGTTGTAGAAAAATTTCAAAAATCTTCTGAATTCTCATAAAACCATTCAGAAATGCCTTGAAATTCCATGCAAATCTCTGGGAATCCTTAGAAATCCTGCATGAACCGTAAGAACCTAGAAATTCTCAGAAATCTCTGAAATTCTGTAGAAATCTTCAAAGCTGTTAGTATGAGGCCATAGGTCGTGCCGTGTGCAGCTTCGTGAAGATATGTAGAGTTATGTCTTAATCAATTCCTGGGGGATCAAGGACCATGAAAAATTATGGTGGAACATTGGCATCCACTGCAGGCAAATATGGTGGAGGCGCCAAAATGGGCTTTATCTGGTAATAAGAAACTGGCTGTAGCTCGTTTGTTTTTCAACGGATTTCAACATTTGGAACGTCATTTTGTAGACGAAAAATTTTCTTCTTATTTCATATCTAAATTTCCAACGTCATTTCGGGAAACTGTCAAAATGGCCCTTATAAGATATGCTTAATTCTGGCGTTTTTTGAAGATTATCCGATATTTTTGAAACTTGGCAGTATTGTAGATCTTGAAGTGCCCTTTCCGAATTTCCAGTTTTCCATTTTGTATCTTTGCCGTTTTGGCCGCCATATTGGAAAGATGCGTTTCACATCTCTTTGTTTGAAGTCTAATTTACCTAAAATCAGAAAAACTCGGATTTACTGCCCGAGAAGTGCTTTTTAACGGCCTACATTAGGTTTTTTCTATGTCACGGTTGGAATTATTCACAATGTCGTGAAAAACATCCGTTGTTTTAGTTGTGACAAAAATGTCACTTTTATTTACATATTTCGACACCAATTGGTAGGTAATTTATGTAACAAGTACGCAATATAAATCCTTAGCGGATAAATTCGCATGTTTAGGGACGAGGCGGTAGCCGAGTATTCTTGGAAGCGGATGAGCCGCTGAAGCATTTTGAGTATACTTACTTGTCGCATACAAAAGTTTTTAGCATAGGCTCTCCAAACACCAATTTGTGTCCTCTATATCGGTTATAGTGACGTTGCCTATTCTGTAACAATGCAACTACACAGCTCAACTGCTCAATGAACAATGCAAACACCTTGACAGCATCTACAGTTCGCAAAATTCGTGTTTTGCGGACTCAAAACAGTCGGTAAAATGACTATTTTAGCGAGACAATACTAAAAAATTAATAATTCTATTCATTACATAAGAAAAATGTTTTCGGCCTATTTTGCCTATTTCAGCTCGTTACAGCCTATGAAGCGTCCTAAAATAGAGGTTTTATATGCCTAAACATGTGTCCTAATTTTCATTCTTCAACGGCCTGAAATCCGGTCTCTAGTGATGGTGATTGTGTAATTACAGGGTGAACTGTGAAGGCAAACTGACTTTAGAAAGGAATAAAGGTAATATATAGCATTTGGAGGATATCAGATACATTCAAAACTCGATATTATAATGAAATTCGAGGTCATCATTCAGAATATCTACTTTTCCACTTCGTATCTTTGCCGTTCTGGCCAAAATTTTGAAAAAATTACACCCAAAAAACCATGATAAAATCGAAAAATTTTTGGAAAATATGTCATAAAATTTTGAAATTTATATCAAAGTAAAGGTCTATGAAATTCTATAAAATTTGACATACGAATCATCTATGTGCGACCTACGGTTCTCAAGCTATACCTTTTCAGAGTCAATTTGCTTTTACATTTCACCCTGTAGTTGCATAACAACCATTACCATGATTGATTTTCTGGATATCAATGGTCTGTGGTTGACAACCAATCATTATTTATGGTTAATTTGACTGCCACGTGAAGCTGAGATCAACTTAACATGCTGATTGAATGACAAAAATTGATGCTTCAGGGAATTCTAGAAGCTGTGGCGGCTTTCATATGAGTATGTGGCGGAGGAACTGTTGTCTCCCCCGATAGCTTAGTGGTCCGAGTATCCATCCGGCAAATGGAAGACCCGGGTTCGAGTTCCGGTCAGGGCAAACACTTTTTCTCCGTCACATCGCGTCATAAATGGATTTATGGGTTCATCCATTTGCGGGTCTTCCATTTGCCGGATGGATACTCTGATCACTAAGCTATCGGGGGAGACAACAGTTCCTCTGCCACATGCCCATATGAGAGCCGCCACAAAGCCATAACCCAAGAACCGGAAGAAGCACGTACACGAGTTAAGTGTCAAATTGTAGAGAATTGAATAAGCTTCCATTCGCATATAAACGCTATAAACACAAAAAACTGTTTTTTGGGTGCCATCTTTCCAATATGGCGGCCAAAACGGCAAAGATACAAAGTGGAAAAGTGGAAATTCGGAAAGGGCACCTCAAGATCTACAATACTGACAAATTGAAAAAATATCGGATAGCTTTCAAAAAAGGCCGGAATTTAGCATATCTTATACACTAGACAATTTTGACAGTTTTTCGAAATGACGCTTGTAAATTCAGATATGAAATAGGTAGCGAACTCTTTTGTCTACAAAATGACGTTCCAGATGTTGAAATCCGTTGAAAAAGAAACGAGCTACAGTCAGTTTCTTATTACCAGATGGAGCCCATTTTGGCGCCTCCACCATATTTGCCTGCAGCAGATGTCAATATTCCACCATAATTTTTCATGGTCCTTGATCGCCCAGGAGTCGATTGGGACATAACTCTATATATCTTCACAAAGTTGCACACGGCCAAGCCTTTTTAACCCTATGCCTCCGGACTATGAGAGATCTCTAGATCTTGTTATATGAGTATATCCAGAAAACTCGTAGAAATCTCCAGAAATCTCTCGAGATTCTTCAAAAAATCGCGAAAAATGTCCAGGAACCCCCAGGAATCTTACACAAATTTCTATAAATCCCTATTTTTTTTCTTTACAAATCTTGAACCTTTCAGGAATCCCTAGAAACCCTAGAAATAGTAGGTCCGATTTCGAGAACTGGTCCTCTGAAAATTTATTCAATCTTTTCTCCAACTTCCATTCCGAGCATGTCTGCACCTGAAAAGAATATTTCGTGAGGCTCACCGCATTCGAAGTTTGCACTACAGTTTTTTCAAATTCAAAATTCACAGAATGTGCTAATTTCATAAAAAAAAATACCGTCGGAAAACCGGAACCGTGTCGATTTTGAAAATGGGTCCACACTACGCCCAATCCAATCTAGTTTCAAGATCAGTTGAAATTTCCTTCTAAAAGTCGACACTTGAGCAGGAATGAATTTTTGTGTGGAGTCCCGCATCAAAAGCGAGTCGTCCTGGTCAAAACACGGGCGAGAGGCCTTCTCGGGTTGCAACGGCTGGAAGAAATTTTGAAAATTTCTCTGAAAAACGCCCGACTGAAAAATGGTGGAAAACTGCAACTGCAGACCCAATTAGACTCTTCTGTTGTCTTGCTTCCTGTCAATTTTGGTTCCAATCCATCGTATAGATTTTGAACAATTAATATTAATAACGTTTTGAATACTGACATTTTTTATCATGAAAGTGAAAAGGAAACAAAAAAAGGTAACAACCTTACAGCTGTGTAGCCGCTTTTCACGCATGCATGCTTTGTATTTAGTACAAAAACTATGCCGGGAACAATTCTAATGGAATCCCGATATCCAAGCCGTCAGTCAGTCTCGGAGCTTCCACGGAACGGAGATAAATGGCGCGGAAAATGATTTGATGTTTATGAATTTTCCGCCGGTAAACCGATACTACCTGCCCCGCTCCCTCTGGTTATACGACAGAAAAACCTCAAGTTTGTGTACACGGCGAAACCCGACGCACCTTCAAAATTTCCACCGCCGACTTGGGCGCTGGGAAATTCACGCCTGATAAAACTCTGAAGTTCAGTGCCCAAACGCGAAAATAATGAACATCACCCATCCAATATAATATAATAAACAAGCGCAGGGCACGATATCATCGAGGAAAAGCTCTCTCGGATGCGAAACACGCGCGGAAATGAGCAATGTTGTAATGAACCAGTCTCGTTACACAAGCTTCGGAACATCATCCAGTGGGCCTCTTCTCGCGGACAATTTATTTGTTCGGAAACAATGCCCAGGCGACGACGAGCGAGCTTTTGCTTTCGTAATGAAGACCGCGTTAGGGGAGGCGGCGCGGCGGTGAAAATTTCCCCATTTTTCGCCCCGGCAACCGGGTGTTATTATTAGCAACGCGCGTAAACTGCCCCCGGGCTTGGGATGTGAAATTTTGCGTTTGCCCAACAACATCATCATCATCATCCATCGAGTATGAAGGGGTTGAGGGTTGAGGGTTGTAGTTCTATCCCGACAGGAACAATTTCGGTTTTATCGAGGGGATGTTGGAGCGCTCGGTAAGTACTCACCTACTTATATTGTGTATTTATAAAATTGCGAGCGCCGTGTAAGATGGAGATGAGAAAACTTTAGAGGAGAAAAAGAAAACGCGCGAAGCTGTTAGCTGCAGGCAACACACTTGCACCGGGGCGAAATTGTCGAGTCGGTGGTGGATGAGGCATGAAACAACGCAGAAAGCAGTAAATTACGAAGAAGAGATGATCCACAAAGAAGAATGTAAAATACTGCAAGAATGCTGGAAAGAACAGAAGAGCTGATGGAAAAACATGGGAAGACGGAGAGAAATACTATACAGAAGAAACGGATACGCGAGTGAAATGGTAGAAAGAATGCGGAAGGAAGGATGAATAATTGAAGGAGGAGCCGCGGAAATGGAAGACAGGGACGTTGAGCTGCACGAAAGAATCGAATGAATGAAAGAATCAAGATACAATAAGAACTAGGAGAAGCTGATAAAAAAAAAGAGAGCAACATAACCTCCAATTGTGTTGACGATCACCTTCTGGAGTAGTCCATCGATCTCCTGGAGCTCCTGGATGTGTAGACAACTCATTAAACTTTTGTTGGGTTTAACGCCACTTTCGAGGAGCTGATTCCCCCGGAATTCAGTGTACATTTCATTTCGGAATTCCCGGAATTCTTTCGGAAATCACCGGAAATCCCGGAAGCCATTCAGAAATCACCGGAATTCTCTCGGAAATCACAGCACCGGAATTCCCGGAAGTCTTTCGAAAATTACCGGAATTCCAGGAAATCTCTCGGAAATCACCGGAATTCCCGGAGGCGCTCCGGAAATAAAAGGAGTTCCCAGAAGTCTTTCAGAAATTACCGGGATTCCCGAGAATCTTTTGGTAATCACAGAAAGGAGGTAAAAGATGCTAAATGTGACTTAAAAGTGGGATATGAATACGGGCCTTGGTTGATATTCTCCAAGATATTCTCCAAAGTAGTAGGTAGTCACGATTGTGTCATTTCCGGAGAGTGATTTAAGACCTTGACTGGAAGGAGGACTAAAGCTTGATTTACTCCACGAAGGCGCAGTCATGTGTCGTCTTGGGCGTTTACCTTTGCAACGTTTGGTAGAAGGAGAAGAAATTAAGCTTGATTTATACCTACCTACTCTTTAAATGCATAGTCATGGTTTCGTCTTCAACGATCGATTGCCCTTAAAACGTTGGCTGAAAAGGAAAAGGACTGAAGCTTGATTTAAAAAACGAAAATGTTGTCTGGCTAAAAGATAAAAGAACTGAGGCTTGATTCAGGTACTCTAGGAAGGCCGTAGTCATGGAGTCGCCTTCGCCGATTGTCTTTGAAACTTTGACTAGAAAAAAAAAGACTAAAGGTTGATTTACTCTACAAAAGCGTAGTTATGAAAAGAATGAAGCTTGGTTTAGATAAATTTTCTAAAGGCATAGTCATGGTGCCGCCTTCAGCAAGTACAATTGAAATCTCGGCTGGAAGGAGGACTAAAAGCTTGATTTACATTACGAAAGCTAAGCGATTGTCAATGACTGGCTCCAATTTTTATACTAAGACTCCTACAAACAAACATCGCCTTCAGTTCGACAGTTTTTGACTCACTTATTCCTTATTAATGAAGCCGCGTTTTCACGTCGTCCTACCCTAGAATCACCTTCAGCCATTGCCAATAACTGGCTCTAAACTGAATGTGAACCAAGCTTTCTACTATGCCTCCTCCTTTGGCTTGACGAATTCACTGTTAGCTCGCTTGTTCATTATAAATAAAACAGCGTTTCCACGTAGTCCTATAACCTAGGATCACTTTTGGCAATGGCCAATAACTGGCCCCAAATCGAATGTAAACCAAGCTTCAAACTATGCTTCCAATAAACAAGCCTCGCCTTCGGCCCGGCGAGTTTCTTTTCAGCTTGCATGTTTCTTATGAAAAAAGCAGCGTTTCCACGTAGTCCAAGCCTAAAATCACCTTCAGCGTTTGCCAATAACTGGTATCTGGCTCAAAATCGAATGTGAACCAAGCTTAATACTATGCCCCCAAAATAACAAGCCTCGGTTTCGACTTGGCAAAGTCTTCATTGGCTCGCTTATTCCTTATAAATGAAGCGGCGCTTCCACGTGGCCTTAACTTGGAATAACCTATATCGATTGCCGATAACTGGCTCCAAATCAATGTGAACCAAGCTTTACACTATGCCCCCAAAAAACAAGCCTTGCCTTCGGCACGGCGAACTCTTTTTATTTCGCTTTTCCCTCAGAAATATGGCAGTGTTTCCACGTAGTCCAAGTCTAGAACCTATAACGATTACCG
The DNA here is from genome assembly GCA_949128115.1 of Anaspis maculata. Classification (NCBI taxonomy): domain Eukaryota; kingdom Metazoa; phylum Arthropoda; class Insecta; order Coleoptera; family Scraptiidae; genus Anaspis; species Anaspis maculata. Next base: position 3,405,622 of record OX421964.1, read on the forward strand.
ATAATTGGCTACAAATCAGTGTGAACCTAGCTTTACGCTATGTCCCCTGAAAAACAAGACTCGCCTTCGGCTCGGCGAATTCTTCGTTTTATCGCTTGTTCCTTGTGAATAAAGCAGCGCTTCCACGTAGTCCTTACTTTGAATCACTTTCAGCAATTGCCAATAAATGGCTGCACCCAACAAACAAGCGTAGCCTTCGACTCGGCAAAGTCGTCTCCGCTCGATAATTTTTAATAAATAAAGCAACGTTTCCACGTAGTCCTTACCTAGAATCACCTCCAACGATTGCCAGTAACTGGGTCCAAATTGAATGTAAACCAAGCTTCATACTATGCCTGCAACAAACAAGTCTCGCCTCCGGCTCGGTGGATTCCTCATTGGATTGCTTGTTCTTTAAAAATGAAGCAGCGCTTCCACGTAGTCCTAACCTAGAATGACCTATATTACGATTGCCAATAACTGGCTCCAAACTCCAAATCAGTGTGAACAAAGCTTCAGAGTATGCCTTCAAAAAAACAAGCCTGGCCTTCGGCTCAGCGAATAATTCTTCATTCGCTCGCTTGTTCCTTGTAGATAAAGCAGCGCTTCCACGTAGCCCTTACCTAAAAAAACCTATAGCGATTGCCAATAACTGGCTCCAAATGGAATGTGAACCAAGCTCAACACTATGCCCGCAAAAAACAGGCCTTGCCTTGGCTTTGACAAACTCTTTTTAGCTCGCTTTGTTCCTAAAAAAATCAAGCAGCGTTTCCACATAGTCCAAGCCTAGAATCACCTTTAGCGATTGCCAATAACAGGTTCCAAATCGAATGTGAACCAAGCTTTTAACTATGCTTCCAATAAACAAGCCTCGCCTTAGGCTCGGCGAGTTCCTTTTCAACTTGTTTGTTTCTTATAAATAGGGCAGCGTTTCCACGTAGTCCAAGCCTAAAATCACCTTCAGCGATTGCCAATAACTGGTAACTGGCTCAAAATCGAATGTGAACCAAGCTTTACCCTATGCCCCCAAAAAACAAGACTTGCCTTCGTTTTGGCAAACTCTTTTTAGCTCGCCTTGTTCCTAAAAAATTAAGCAGCGTTTTCACATAGTCCAAGCCTAAAATCACCTTTAGCGATTGCCAATAACTGGTTCCAAATCGAATGTGAACCAAGCTTTATACTATGCCTCCAAAAAAAACAAGCCTTGCCTCCGACTCGGCGAATTCTCCGTTGACTCGTATGCTCTTTATAAATAAAGCTGCGCTTCCACGATTACCCTTGGCGATTTCGAAGAACTGGCTCTAAACTGAATGTGAACTAAGCTTTCTACTATGCCTCCGATAAACATAGCCTCGCCTTTGGCTTTGCGAATTCTCTGTTAGCTCGATTGTTCATTATAAATAAAACAGCGTTTCCACGTAGTCCTATAACCTAGAATTACCTTTAGCAATAGCCAATAACTGGCCCCAAATCGAATGTAAACCAAGCTTTAACTATGCTTCCAATAAACAAGCTTCGCCTTCGGCTCGGCGAGTCCCTTTTCAACTTGCTTGTTTCTTATGAATAGAACAGCGTTTCCACGTAGTTCAAGCCTACAATCACCTTCAACGATTGCCAATAACTAGTTACTGGCTCAAAATCGAATGTAAACCAAGCTTCATACTATGCCTCCAAAAGAAACAAGCCTCTGCTTCGACTTGGCGAATTCTTTATTGGCTTGCTTATTCCTTATAAATAAAGCAGCGCTTCCACGTAGCCCTAATCTAGAATCACCTTAAGCGATTGCCAATAAATGGCTCCAAACTGGATGTGAACCAAGCTTTTTACTATGCCTTCGATAAACAAAGCCTCGCCTTTGGCTTGGCGAATTCTTTGTTAGCTGGCTTGTGCATTATAGATAAAACAGCGTTTCCACGTAGTCCTATAACCTAGATTCACCTTTAGCATTTAGTACTAGCGGTAAGCAGCTAACTAGTGAAGAATACTGCATTTTATGATACAAGCAACAGATTTGGTACACGTAACCTCTGAAGAATTCTAAGCGATTTGACCCGTAGTTCTTGAAAATCCCTTCGGGGGGAGCCGAGATAGAGGGGGGGGAGAGGGGTTAATTTCTCTTATTTAGAAAAAATCTATATGGACCAAACTGGCATGAAAAATGTCTAATTCAAGTGATTTGAACATGCTGAATACACTGGTAAATCCTAATTCCATAAAAAATGCAAATAGTGGCCTTTTTTTCAAAATGGCCGCCAATGAATGACAAAAAATCATGCATGAATAAGTTATTCGAGTAAGGTATCAATTTATATGTTTTCGAGGACGCTGAACTCATTTCTTTTATCGAAATCACCATATCGAACAAAATTATCTCTTTTGGGTCAGGGCAAATGAACCACCCCCAATACTTGAAGTGACGCTTTCAAGATTTGAAGTGAATATCGAAAGAACTATGTGGAGTTACATCTGAATATATTTTTTTATGATAAATGAAAATTACCCATGTAACTAACTACACCTCTAAAGTCACCATAACCATCTCTGGAATCCCCAACCACCCTTAATGGGAGGATCTTGTATATAACCTAACTTTTCTTGTATCGCAGGAAAGCGCTTCAAAAATGAGTTTGAATGGTATAAAATAGTATAATAATACCTATTTGATGATATTTTACGTAGGTACTGTAGTTACGAATAGATATGTAGGTATATATCCCGTTCACTTATTATTTCCAGTAAAACTTTGACTTTGACTTTTTGGAATAAAAATAAAGTGACAAACTGGAGCGCTAGGAGGATACGGCTTATGGTCGATCGCTGATAGTTTCGCTCCAAAACTTTGCAGGTGCCATCAGCCATTGCTGTAGCCCCCCAGCTTTTCACTGTATTTTTGCTCCAAAAGTAATTCTACTGAAAATAAAAAGTGAATGAGATATACCTACGTATAAAAGCTGTATTACACTACACAATTTCTTGTACAATTTCTTGAACAATCTGCCAAAATAGTGTCAAAAAACAATGAACATGATTGTTTAACTGACAGATTGTACAAGAAATTGTGTTGTGTAATACAGTTATAGCTGAATAATACGGATAAATTTCCACCCAAGTTTGAAGTCAAATTATTAAAGAACAATTGATCCGATTTGGATGTTTTTCCTCTGAATTATGGGATGATTCTTCGGGGATCTGACTGGAAAACCAATTTTCGGATCAATGCTGGCTACGACGTGCCGGGTGGGACATTGGTGTGATGTTTTTTAAAACACCGGCAATAGCAGAAAATTCCAGTTTATAACCAGCTGTTCCCCTAACTTCCCTTAACGTGCTATTTTTGTTTTAAATTTTATCCTCATTTTTAGGAGAGATGGTTTTCCCAAATTAAATATTTTCTTTTTGAAAGTTAGGCATCCTTCTATAGAGAAGGAAGGTCTCTAGACCTTTGCTATCCTCAAGAAGGTGTGTCGTATGATCCATCTGTAACAGACTCGACCCCCTTAGATAACTTTCTTTGTTGTGATGATTTTTGTATTCTTTCGATCATTATCCTAGATATTCTCATAATTTCTTTGACGTTAAAATCGTCTGGAAAATTATTTCAGCCGATTAGTTTGAACCCACGACCTCCTGAAGGCTGTATTGAAGGTACAGTTGCATACTTCGGGTTTAATTTTAAACCCCATGAACATGTTTACAAGTGGTGAGGAATCTCAACTAAAAACTGTAACAATACATGAAAATATATTAAGTAAGTAGGTATCATACTATTTTACACCATTTAGTGGTTATTGACATAATAAGGCAGGAAAGTGAATCTTTACAGGGCTAGTAGGCATATTTAAGGACGAGCGTAAGCGAGGCCTGGGAGCCTACGTGCCCTGTAAAGACACTAACTTTCCTGGCGTATTATGTATAACGTTTTACCCGAAACTACCTCAATAAACCACAAACTAAAGAAATAAATTGGTATGTACCAGAATTCTGAAATATCATTCTGACACAATTTGGCAAATATCACGTTGCTGGGTCTGGTTTTCAACAGTTTTCAGCAAATTTTAAGCAAACAAAACGTCTCTTGAGGCAGAAAAGTAAGATTTCCCTGCCTATAGGCAGGTTAGGTCTTTACCTGTCCAGGCAGGGAAATCTTACTTTCCTGCGTCAAAAGACGCTTGTAATGGACACTTTACCTGCCAGTTTAGGGTAAGAACATTTTTAAAGCACTTTCCTATGACACAAGGAAATCTAGGTTATACAAGACCCTCCCATCAAGGGTGGTTGGAGCTTCCAGGGATGGTTGTGACTTTAAATATGTAGTTACATCGGTAATTTTAATTTTTCAATCAAAAACGTATTATTTATATGCAGCTCTATATTAGTCTTTCCATTAATCACTTCAAATCTTGAAAGTTTCACTTCAGGTGTGGGGAGTGGCTCGTTCACCCTGACCCAAAATGGATAATTATGTTATATATGGTGATTTCAATAAGAGGGATGAGTCCAGCGACCTCGAAAACATCTAAATTGATACCTTACTCGAACACCTTATTCATACATGTTTTTTTGGCTTTATTGGCGGCCATTTTGAAAAAAGGCTACTATTTGCATTTTTTAAGAAATTATGATTGACTAGTGTATTCAGCATGTTCAATTCACTTGAATTCGATATTTTCCATGCCATTTTGGCGCATATAGATTTTTTCTAAAAACGAGAAATCAACCCCTCCCCCCCCCCCATATCTCGGCTCCCCCCGAAGGGATTTTCAAGAACTACGGGTCAAATCGCTTAGAATTCTTCAAAGATCACGTGTACCAAATCTGTTGCTTGTATCATAAAATGCAGTTTTATTTTGCTTACCGCTAGTACTAATTAGCCAATAACTGGCTTCAAATAGAATGTATACCAAGCTTGAAACTATGCTTCCAATAAACAAGCCTCGCCTTCGGCTCGGCGGGTTTCTTTTCAGCTTGCTTGTTTCTTATGAGAAGAGCAGCGTTTCCACGTAGTCCAAGCCTAAAATCACCTTCAGCGATTGCCAATAACTGGTAACTGGCTCAAAATCGAATGTGAACCAAGCTTTATATTATGCCTAAAAAAGAAACAAGCCTCGCCTTCGACTTGGCCAATTTTTCATTGACTTGCTTATTCCTTAATAAATAAAGCGGCGCTTCCACGTAGCCCTAACCTAGAATAACCTATACCGATTGCCGATAACTGGCTTCAAATCAATGTGAACCAAGCTTCACACTGTGTCGCCTTGAAAAAACAGGCCTCGCCTTCGGCTCGGCGAACTCTTTTTGTTTCGCTTCCTCAGAAATATAGCAGCGTTTCCACGTAGATAGTCCAAATCTAGAACCTATAGCGATTGCCGATAACTGGCTCCAAATCAATGTGAACCAAGTTTAACACTATCTCCCCAAAAAAACAAGACTCGCCTTTGGCTCGGCGAATTTTTCGTTCACTCGCTTGTTCCGTGTAAATAAAGCAGCGCTTCCACGTAGTCCTTACCTAGAATCACCTTTAGCGATTGCCAATAAATGGCTGCACCCAACAAACAAGCATAGCCTTCGACTCGGCGAATTTGTTTTTGCTCGATAATTTGTGATAAACAAAGCAACGCTTCCCTGTAGTACTCACCAAGAATCACCTTCAACGATTGCCAGTAACTGGCTCTAAATTGAATGTGAACCAAGCTTTATACTACGCCCCCAACAAACACGCCTTGCCTCCGGCTCGGTGGATTCTTCATTGGATTGCTTGTTCTTTAAAAATAAAGCAGCGTTTCCAAGTAGTCCTAACCTAGAATGACCTATATAACTATTGCCAATAACTGGCTCCAAGCTCCAAATCAGTGTGAACAAAGCTTCAGACTATGCCGCCCAAAAAACAAGCCTCGCCTTCGGCTCGGCGAATAATTCTTCATTGACTTGCTTGTTCCTTATAAATAAAGCAACGCTCCCACGTAGCCCTAACCTAGAATAACCTATAGCGATTGCCAATAACTGGTTCCAAATCGAATGTAAATCAAGCTTTATACTGTGCCTCAAAAAAAAAAGCCAAGCTTTAAACTATGCTCCAATAAACAAGCCTCGCCTTATGTGAACCAAGCTTTACACTATGCCCCCAAAAAACAAGCCTTGCCTTCGGCTTGGCAATTTCTTTTTAGCTCGCCTTGTTCCTAAAAAAAAAGCAGCGTTTCCACATAGTCCAAGCCTAGAATCACCTTCAGCGATTGCCAATAACTGGTTCCAAATCGAATGTGAACCAAGCTTTATACTATGCCTCCAAAAAAACAAGCCTTGCCTTCGACTCGGCGAATTTTTCGTTGACTTGCTTGTTCTTTATATAAATAAAGCAGCGCTTCCACGATCACCTTTAGCGATTTCCAAGAACTGGCTCTAAACTGAATGTGAACCAAGCTTTCTACTATGCCTCCGATGGACATAGCCTCGCGTTCGCCTTGGCGAATTCTCTGTTGGCTCGCTTGTTCATTATAAATATAACAGCGTTTTCACGTAGTCCTATAACCTAAAATCACCTTCAGCAATAGCCAATAACTGGCCCCAAATCTAATGTAAACCAAGCTTTGAACTATGCTTCCAATAAACAAGCCTCGCCTTCGGCTCAGCACGTAGTCCAAGCCTTAAATCGATTGCCAATAACTGGTAATTGGCTCAAAATCGAATGTGAACCAAGCTTTTATACTATGCCTCCAAAAGAAACATGCCTTGGTTACGACTTGGCGAATTCTTCATTAGCTCGCTTATTCCTAATAAATAAAGCAGCGCTTCCACGTAGCCCTAACCTAGAATAACCTATACCGATTGCCGATAACTGGCTCCAAATCAATGTGAACCAAGCTCTACACTATGCCTCCAAAAAACAATGCAGTGTTTCCACGTAGTCAAGTCCAGAATCTCTAGCGAGTGCCGATAACTGGCTCCAAATCGATGTAAACCAAGTTTCACACTATGTCCCCTGAAAAACAAGACTCGCCTTCGGCTCGGCGAATTCTTCGTTTACTCGCTTGTTCCTTGTAAATGAAGCAGCGCTTCCACGTAGTCCATACTTGGAATCACCTTCAGCAATTGCCAATAAATAGCTGCACCCAACAAACAAGCCTAGCCTCCGACTCGGTGGATTCTTCATTGGATTGCTTGTTCTTAAGAAATAAAGCAGCGCTTCCACGTAGACCTAACCTGGAATGACCTATATTACGATTGCCAATAACTGGCTCCAAATAGAATGTGAACCAAGCTTTACACTATGCCCCCAAAAATCAAGCTTTGCCTTGGCCTTGGCAAACCCTTCTTAGCTCGCTTTGTTCCTAAAAAATAAAGCAGCGTTTCCACATAGTCCAAGCCTAGAATCACTTTCAGCGATTGCCAATAACTGGTTCCAAGTCGAATGTGAACCAAGCTTTATACTATGCCTCCAAAAAAACAAGCCTTGCCTTCGATTCGGCGAATTCTTCATTGACTCGCTTATTCCTTAGAAATAAAGCAGCGCTTCCACGTAGCCCTCCCCTAGAATAATCTAGCGATGGCCCGAGGGGTTGATCTCCCCGGAATTCAGTGTACATTTCATTTCGGAATTCCCGGAATTCTTTCGGAAATCACCGGATATCCAGGAAGTCTTTCGGAAATCACCGGAATTCCTGGAAGCCGTTCGGAAACCACCGGAATTCCTGGAAGCCGTTCGGAAACCACCGGAATCCCCTCGGAAATCACCGAAATTCCCGGAAGTCTTTCGGGAATCACTGGAATTCCCGGATTATTGCGAAAATCACCGGAATTCCAGGAAGTCTTTCGGAAGTCACCGGAATTCTTTTGGAAATCACCGGAATTCCCGGAAGTCACCGTAAATCCTCGGAATTCCGGAAGTCAGAGTTCTTGTGTAGGTACACTTTTTTTTGGGGAAATCAACCCCTCGGCCACATTCTAATTTCTGGAACCGCATGGCCGCTTGTCTAGCGTCAGAATGCCATCTTGTCTCTGCCTCTTGTCGGATGATGAAGCCCTCGAAGGTAATAAGAAAGCTGAAAATGACCTAGGAATTCGGAGCTCCCAGTGAAATTCTATCCTTTTCTATTTGAACTCTATGGCACATACCTATAGCAAACACAATAAAATTGATCAATGCGGTATTTGTCCAATATTTCCCACTCACCATATTGCAGAATTCCCTTGGAAATTATCACACTTTGTGTTGTACCCTGCTGTACACAAAGCAAATACAAATCGGCATGCTATGCTAGTTCAAACAAGCGCGAAACATCAATTTTAAACAATCGACGTGCTTCGGTCACACCAATCACAATAAATTTTGCATTCATACGTGTCGGTATAATTTCCAAAGTAAATTACGCGAGGCTCTTTCCAACAGGAAAAGATATTAATCTTCACTGTCTTGTAGTTTTGTCTAGAACAAAAAAACTTTCAGCGGAGAGAAGGTTGTGTAACGAGCAAATACGTACAATGAGAAATAAGGTCTTCCATGTAAACTTTGTATAGTAAAGTAAATACCACAGCAACTGCTACTAGATAGGTATATGGATACCTACTTATACATAATACGCAAATACGAAATGTTAATGTGTTGGGAGAGAACAAGTGGAATGTTTGGTAGGTATGTGTGTGTATCGGTCGTAAAAATGTTTGATATTAATGTGTCCAATAAAAACGGTTGTGGAAATGAATGTTTTGATTAAAATTATAGGTACACAAGCTTGTTTAGTGTAGATAGTATAAGCGTGTTAGTGTCGCGGCTTTTGTAAAGAAGTATCTGTGCCTCCAGTTGAAGCAGCTAAAATATTGCTTTGCTAAATATTGGAGCAATATTTAGCTGTGACGTTATGAATAATATTGCCCCAACATCAAGCCAATATTGCGGCAGTTATTCACAAACCTTGTGGATAGGTCATGAAAAAAACCTGACTCCTGCGAATGTGAAAGGGAAAAATAAGGTGAGTAACGAGAGACCGCATAATCTTCTGTAAACTTGCTAGCTTTTTTGTTGAAGAAGCATCTTATATTAGGCTTTGAATACAGGGGCGGTATTGGAGGTACTTTTGATTTGAGTACAGAGGTAATTCACCAAAAGCTACTCAAAATAGGTACTCATTTACATATTTTCTTGTTTAATTTCTTCTGTGAACTTGACACTTGACTTCTTATAAGATTGAATTGTTCTAATGCATTTTTTATTCCGGGATATTTCTTCAAAAAAATTGAAACCTGAAAGCCCCGAGGCAAGCTGTTGCGGTCGAATTAATAACGATTATTCAATCCATTATTACCAGGGCTGGGCAAAATACTTCGAAAATGTATTGAAATACAAAATACTCGATCCAAGATAGTCGAGATACAAATTACAAACTACTTGTTGGAATGTCTTTGTAATACAAAATACAAGATACGTATTTTGGAAAACCAAGGAATTCCAAAATACAAACTATTTATTTCAAAATACAAAATATATATCTAATAATTTCAGCGATTTAACTGGAAAAACCCGTAAAATGTAGAGGTTTAATTGGAAGAATCTCTGTTGATTGAATCGCAATAAGAATAAGAAATCTCGTGAAAATCTCTGGAAGTCGTTGAAAATTTTGTGGAGAAATATTCAGAAATCCCTGGAAATCTCATGCAAATTCATAGAAATTCTGTAGGAACCTTTGGAACTCCCTAGAAGTTCTCATAAATTCTTAGAAATTTTCAGAACTCCCGACTAATCTTGTGGAAATCTTTGAAAATCCTGAAAATTCCCAAGAAACTTCCAAAACTTCCTAGGAATTCCATACAAATCTTTAGGAATCCTTACAAAACCCCTAGAAATCATGAGGAGTTCGTAAAAGTTCCGTAGAGATGAATCGCTCGAAGTCTTGTAAAAATGATTGAAATTCTCAAAAAATTCTTATAATTATTGGTAGTATTTAGAAATCCTCTCTTTAGAATTACCGTAGAGATCCCTAGAAATCACAAATCTCTTACAAATCTCTAGTAATCCCTAAAATTCTCGCAAATTGTCCGAAGATCTCAAATAAATCTCTGGAAATCCCTGAAAATCTTGTACAAATATCAACAAACTCCTATGAATTTTTAGAACGACCCAGAAATTTAAAAAAATATTCAGCAATTTCGCAGGACTCTTTCTTCAGAGATCTTCAGAAACATGAAACAATATTGTCAAAATCTGTGGGAATTCCTACAAAATCCGTAAAAATATCCAAAAATCTTGAACGATTCGTTTGAAGATTCTTCAGAAACCCCTAGAGATCCCGTAGGATTCTTCAAATATCCCAAGAAATTCTCACAAGAATCTTCAGAAATCTCATGAATATTTTTGAATTCACGTCGTCAGAAGTCCCTAAAACTTCTTCGAAGATCTCGTAGAAATCTCAAGTAATCTCCAGGAATTCTATACAATCCTTTATTAATACCTAGAAATTCCGTTGAAACAATGAGAAATCCATAGAAAGGTTTGGTAGTGCTAGAAAATCTTCAGAAATCCCTACAGAATCTAGTATAAATTCTTGCAAATCTCTGTAAATCCCGTGGAAATCTCTGAAAATCTATAGAAACTCTAAGGAATCATTAGAAATCTTCAGAAATCTAATGAGAATCTTCAGGAAGCCCGTGAAAATCTGTACAAGTCTCTCTAGTTCTGATGAAAATCTTTGAAAATCCCTCGAATTCCCGTACAAAATCTTTAGGAAGCCCTGGAAACTCTCGAAAATCCTCAAAAATCTAGTAGAAATCTCTAGAATCCCTGAAAATTTTTGTAGAAAGAGCCAAAGTCTTTAGGAATTTTATGTAAATTTCCAAGAATCCTGTAAAGATCTCTAGAACTCCCTAGAAGTTTTCAGAAATCTATAGGAATTATTAGAAATTCCTACCAATCTCGTAGAAATCTTCAAAAATCCTTCCAATTCCCATGAAACCCTTCAGAAATGCCTAAAAATTCCATACAAATCTCTGGGAATTCTTAAAAATCCTGAATGAATCGTGAGAATTTGGTAATTCTCAGGAGTCTTCATAATCCTGTAGAAATCTTCGGAGCCGTAGAAACCCCATACTAATCATCAATCTCAGCCCATAGAAATCCTTAAAACAATAGAAATCACATATAGGCCAGTCAAATAAGGAAAGCTGGGGGGAAAAAACTGTTGGAGTTTTGGAAATTTGACAGTAATGTCCGGTAAAGTGTACTGTTAAACATACTAAAAGTCCCAAACTCCTGCCCCTACCTATTGAGCTCGAGCCGCCATCTTGAAAATAAATGGTAAATAAAAAAATAAATAAATAAATGAGTAAATGAATAAATAAATAAATAAATAAATAATAGATAAATAAGTACACTTCTGAGCAAAAGTTAAGGGCCACTTTTTCAAAGGTGAATAACTCACAAACGCTTCTTTTGATTTTGACGAATTTTCGCACAGAGGTGGTCTTATGTGTTGTAAAGACAAGTGTGAAGTGGCGCACTCACCAATCCATAGGTTTGTGGTGAAGAGGTCTTCGGCTGTTGCTTTGCAGAAATGCGCGATTTTTAATGAAATCAAAGCATTGGATTTTGGACAAAATGGAGGTTCATTCAATAAAAAACGTCTAGTTTGCTTTGTTACAATGTTCTTGAGCAAGTACCATGCTAAGTTTGTTCATTGACATCTTCCATCTTCAAATTTTGACCATCAATCTCTTCATATGGCTTAAACAATGTGTGAGGCACTACTTTGCGTGACTTTGGTTGCATACAGTTCAGTCGTGTATTTCTTGTGATTTTGCGTCAACGTTTTGTGATTTTGGCCACTCTTGAGCCTCAAAAACAATAAATCCTTTATGCAGGCTGTTACTAAAGAACGAAATCAAGAGAAAAAGGTCACAAAAATGTCAAAATCTTGAGCATTGACAAGAAATAAGTTATAATTTTTCATCACATGCCGATAAAACACCTCTACAGTGACCAAAGAAGAAATGGTGAATTTCTTCAGTTCTTTTGGGGAAAAGACATTTACGGGCTGTCGCCAAGAGGCCAAGCGCAAAAACGATGGGAAACAACCTTGACTTATCATTTTTCATCAATATTCAAGAATTTAAATCACTCTAACGCCATCAGGCTCTCTCGAATGCGAAGAAGTTGAAAAACTAACTTCAAGTTTGTTGCGCTGCACTGAGTGAACCCAGGAACGGGAATGGATGATGGCCATACTCAGAAATATGCATAAGCCTTGTGTTTTAGTGTAGAAACCACCAAGAGTATCTGACGACGCAAACATTTGAAAATCGGCATTTGTTTGAACCTCTGCAGTGTGAAAAACAGCTAAAATCGAATAAGTTCTCAATCGGGATTGTTCGTTTTTCGTAATTGTACAGGGACTGGTCAAAAACGACAAAGGTAAAACACGTATCTCCCTGACAGGAAACGACTGGCGGGGTCGTGTATGATGTCGTCGTGGACAGCGGTTCCATGCAGATTGCATTTCACTCAGGATTCCGTTTAGGGGTGGTTCCATCATGGTGTGGGCAGGAATCTTTTTGATCAGTTCCTGTACGATTACGAAAGACGACAGTTCCGATTGAGAACCTCATTCGATTTGAGCTGTTTTCCACACTGCAGAGGTTCAAACAAACTCGGATTATGATTTTTTTGCGTCGTCAGATCCTCTTGGTGGTTTCTACACTCAAACACAAAGCTTATGCATATCTCTGAGTATGGCCATCATCCATATTCGTCCGTGGGTTCACTCAGTGCAGAGCAACAAACTTGAAGTTGATTTTTCAACAAATTCGCATTCGAAAGGGCCTGATGGCGTTAAAGTGATTAAAACTCTTGAATATTGATGGCAAATGATCAATCAAGGTTGTCACTCATCGTTTTTGCGCTTGGCCTCTTGGCGACACCCCGTAAAATGTCTTTTCCCCAAAAGAACTTAAGAAATTCACCATTTCTTCTTTGGTCACTGTAGAGGTGTTTTATCGGCATGTGATGGAAATTATGACTCATTTCTTGTCAATGCTCAAGATTTTGACATTTTTGTGAGCTTTTTTCTCTTGTTTTTGTTCTTTAGTAACAGTCTGCATGAAGGATTTATTCATTTTGAGGCTCAAGAGTGGCCAAAATCACAAAACGTTGACGCGAAATCACAAGAAATACACGACTGAACTGTATGCAACCAAAATCACGCAAAGTAGTGCCTCACACATTGTTTAAGCTATATAAAGAGATTGATGGTCAAAATTTGAAGATGGAAGATGTCAATGAACAAACTTAGCATGGTACTTGCTTAAGAACATTGTAACAAAGCAAACTAGACGTTTTTTATTGGATGAACCTCCATTTTGTCCAAAATCCAATGCTTTGATTTCACTAAAAATTACGCATTTCTGCAAAGCAACAGTCGAAGACCTCTCTACCACAAACCTATGGATTGGTGAGTGCGCCACTTCACACTTGTCTTTACAACACATAAGACCACCTCTGTGCGAAAATTCGTCAAAATCAAAAAAAGCGTTTGTGAGTTATTTACATTTGAAAAAGTGGCCCTTAACTTTTGCTCAGAAGTGTAAATAAAGAAATTTAAATGGTCCTTCGATCCAGTTTTCTGTTTATATTCCGCTAATCATCAGAGATATTCAATTTAGTTTGAATATAAAATCAAGGCTATAAAAATGTCTACAAAAATTGTTTAATGCCGATTTTTTCTCGAATCTGTTGAAATTAATTATATTGAATTAACAAAAAAAAATTAAAAAAATAAGCGATTTTTGCCTATGGCTAGAGATATTGTCTTCAAAATTTGTGAAGATGTTGGCAGTCTACATCAAAGCTAAATGTGACAGTTGAGATAAAAAAAAAATTGCAAAAATATTTTTTTATTTTTTTTTAAATTAAGCAAAAATTTGGTTTTCGAGTTTCACATTTCCAACAGGGCGGAGTAAAGGTTTCAATCGAACATCGATCAGTTTTGATATTTACATATTGAAGGACAAGATTTCATCAGTATTGTGCCTTCACGAACTTCTGGAATGCTCGATATGAATTAAACTGAAAGAATAATAGCTGAGTCCAAAAAGTGTTGTCGATTGGTTCTGAAGGAAATATTTCGAAACAAAAGACATCAGCAAAGGATATACAGAAGGTCCAAAGGTTATTCAACTGTATATGAGCCCCATATTGATGTGCCTTATCCAAAATAGTACAAAAGAATTAATCAAAATGTGAAAATCCACCCTGTATAACAAAAAGTAACGATACAAAATGAAAGTAGTAGATCATACGTGGTGCCAAAAATACAGCTTTCACATTGCTGAAAAAAAGAACAAAATTATTTGATTTATTTGGAAGTTATTAGTCCTCAAACTTGACTTCACAAATTTCAGCCAGTCAAATAGGGAAAAGTAGAGAGAAGTAACGGTCGGAGTTTCAGAAATTCGACAGGATTGTTCGCTAAGGTATACTTATAAACATACTAAATGTCCCCGCCTCTACTTATTGCGCTTGAGCCGCCATCTTGGAAAAATGGTCCTTCGATCAAGTTTATTACCATTTTTCCAAGATGGCGGCTCGAGCACAACAGGTAGAGGCGGGGACTTTTAGTATGTTTATGAGTATACCTTAGCAAACATCCCTGTCAAATTTCTGAAACTCCGACAGTTACTTCTCTCTACTTTTCCCCATTTGACTGGCTGAAATTTGTAAAGTCAAGTTTGAGGACTAATAACTTTTAAATAAATCACTCAATTTTGTTCTTTTTTTCAGAAATGTAGAGGCTGTATTTTTGGCACCAGGTATGATCTACTACTTCCATTTTGTATCGTTACTTTTTGTTATACAGGGTGGATTTTAACATTTTGATTGATTCTTTTGTACTATTTTGGACAAGGCACATAAATATGGGGGCCTATATACAGTTAAGTAACCTTCGGACCTCCTGTATATCCTTTGCTGATGTCTTTTGTTTTGAAATGTTACCTTCAGAACCAATCGACAACACTTTTTGGACATAGCTATTATTCTTTCAGTTTAATTCATATCGAGCATTCCAGAAGCTCGTGAAGGCACAATAGTGATGAAATCTTGTCTTGCAATATCTATATATCAAAACTGATTGATGTTCGATTGAAACCTTTACTCCGCCGTGTTGGAAATGTCAAACTCAAAAACCAAATTTTTGCTCAATTAAAAAAAATAAAAAAATATTTTCGCAATTCTTTTTTCTATCTCAACTGTCACGTTCAGCTTTGATGTAGACTGCCAACATCTTCACAAATTTTGAAGACAATATCTTTAGCCATAAGCAAAAAATCGCTTATTTCTTGATTTTTTTTTTAATTTAATTTAATTAATTTCAACAGATACGAGAAAAAATCGGCATGAAACAATTTTTGTGGACAATTTTATAGCCTTGATTTTTCATCAAACTTAATTGAATATCTCTGATGATTAGCGGAATATGAGCAGAAAACTGGATCGAAGGACCATTTTTCCAAGATGGCGGCTCGAGCTCAATAGGTAGAGTTGGGGACTTTTAGTATGTTCAACAGTACACCTTATCGGACATTACTGTCAAATTTCCAAAACTCCAACAGTTTTTTTCCCTCAAACGGAAAAATTTGTTCTAATTTGACTGGGCCTAATACACAATCATGTTCAATTCCAGAACTCCCTAGACATTCTCAAAAATCCTTGGAAATACTGGATACCCCGCAAAAAAATTCAGAAATCCCTAGAAATCTCGAACGAATCCTTAGGATGATTCCGTAGTAATCTTGAGACTATAATACCGTCCAGCCCTGCTTATTACACCTATCCTATCCGCAGTTGTTATTCTATTCATAGACAAACGCACGCTTTTCCATTAACAGTCCGTCCTGAAGCTATTTTTAAATATAATGTAGGCACCTACCTATTACCGAAGGCCTATCACAATTTACGTACACCTATCCTCAGCCATAATCCACTTATGATAATGAATGGATTGCGTAGAAAAAAACGCCGGCGGAGCACCTGACCTTGACTTTGGTACTAAATAACTCCAGGAAAACGTCGTCCACACATGAAACACAATGGAGCATTATGGCAATCATATGTCATTTTCACACGCAAATTACCCTTCTTGTTACCTTCATTTCATATTTAAATCGGCACCGCACCTGCGAGCTGCATACCGACTGATGCGCCATTGCCGGGGAGTTTGTTCCGAAACATCTCCGAGCAAATTGAATCTCCATCAAAATGCATATGCAGTCTCTGCATTTATGTAACATTTATGAATATTCCTGAATTATTACGATGGTATATTCCAAGACGGATTCGCGTACGGCTTATAATTAATTAACAAAGTTTATAATAACGCTTGTCTAAGTTTGTATGATTCCAGAATTTGATAATAACAATACTTAGGTAGGCGGGATTAGCTCGATTCCAAGCTGACAAAGTGTTTGTACAAGGTGTCTCAAAGTTTAATGATAAAAAGTAAAACTGAGCGATACCGAGCTCCGGTGCTGTCTACGTTTTGCAATTTGGTTCGACTTGTTTCACAACTTTCCCTATTCTTGAACTCCGGAGCTACAGCTTGGGTCTTGTTGAAATCCCACTGATTGGTAGAAGTAATGATTCAAAAAAACATGGCTCTGACAGACTCTAGTCTAATAATAACCAATCTTATCAGTTTCACCTTCAGTTGTAATAGACTGAACGTCAATATAATACTCATTGACAGTATAATCCAACGTTGCCGCATTGCAATCATTGCTCCTTCGAGCGCTTTCGCGCGAACGGAGCTTCGCTCGAACGTCTTGCACCTCTAGCTAAGCATCTATTATTCGTGATTTCAATGGTGACGCGATCAACGATATTTATGAACATCCAGCAATAATTATTAGCAAACAGGCGAGCGTTTGTCTTGGAACGCAGGGTAATTCCCACAATAATAAATAATTTCCAAACTGCGCGCACATATTTTATAATTCACATCAGAGTGCCGTGATAATGAACGCAACGTCAGTCCGGTGCATATAAATTCATATTATTATGTACGTATGAATGCTCCCGCGTGCTCCAGTGGCATTTTGACCAAATTTGGAGCACATATACATACACATACGAGACTAATGCGTTTTACGAGTAAAAGTTATTACTGTCGGGAAATTATTTACCGGCGCTCGGACAATGAGTTAATGATGAGGTAGAGGTCGCCCATAGCTGTGGTGCAGTGAAAGCATTTTAGCAATATCGAAAAATTCTGGTCGGAAAACCGTTTATTCACTAAGGAAACAAAGCTCAGCGATTTCAGTTTTGTACGCTTGCAATTATTGTTACAGTTATAACTCTAGTTTTTCAGAAGATTTCGAATGATTCAACACACGACGAATTCAGTACAATACAAGCAGGGAAATTAGACTTTTCGCCGTTCTGTTGTAGTAGCCGAGGTAGTAGCAGTGATACTTCTGATTGACAGACTCGTATTTCTCACTCGACACGGTCCCGAATATATTGAGCAATTTGAGCGTCGGGAAATGATCGAAAAGCGCGTCGGGTACTACGTTAAGCTTGCCATCTTGCTAGCTGAGCCAGTTTAAAAGAGGGTCCTCAAAAAGGGGGTGCGAGGGGTCGATTTCCCGAGAAAAAAGTGTACACAAGAATTCTGACTTCCGGAATTCCGAAGATTTACGGTGACTTCCGGGAATTCCGGTGATTTCCAAAAGAATTCCGGTGACTTCCGAAAGACTTCCGGGAATTTAGGTGATTTCCGAAAGATTTCCTGGAATTCCGGTGATTTTCGCAAGAATTCCGGGAATTCCAGTGATTCCCGAAAGACTTCCGGGAATTGCGGTGCTGTGATTTCCGGAAGAATTCCGGGAATTTCGTTGATTTCCGAGGGAATTCCGGTGGTTTCCGAACGGCTTCCAGGAATTCCGGTGATTTCCGAAAGACTTCCCGGATCTCCGGTGATTTTCGAAAGAATTCCGGGAATTCCGAAATGAAATGTACACTGAATTCCGGGGAAATCAACACTTCGGGCAATCGCTAGATTATTCTATGGTAGGGCTACGTAGAAGCGCTGATTTATTTATAAGGAATAAGCGAGTCAATGAAGAATTCGCCGAGTCGAAGCCAAGGCTTGTTTTTTTGGAGGCATAGTATAAAGCTTGATTCACATTCGATTTGGAACCAGTTATTGGCAATCGCTAAAGGTGATTCTAGGCTTGGACTATGTGGAAACGCTGCTTTATTTTTCAGGAACAAAGCGAGCTAAAAAGAGTTTGCCAAGGCCAAGGCAAGGCTTGTTTTTTGGGGGCATAGTGTAAAGCTTGGTTCACATTCTATTTGGAGCCAGTTATTGGCAATCGCTATAGGTTATTCCAGATTAGGGCGACGTGGAAGCGCTGCTTTGTTTACAAGGAACAAGCGAACCAATAAAGAATTATTCGCCGAGCCGAAGGCGAGGCTTGTTTTTTTTTGGGGCATAGTTTAAAGCTTGGTTCACACTGATTTGGAGTTTGGAGCCAGTTATTGGCAATCGCTATAGGTCATTCTAGGTTAGGACTACGTGGAAGCGCTGCTTTATTTTTAAAGAACAAGCAATCTAATGAAGAATCCACCGAGCCGGAGGCGAGACTTGTTTGTTGGAGGCATAGTATAAAGCTTGGTTCACATTCAATTTGGAATCAGTTACTGGCAATCGTTGAAGGTGATTCTAGGTAAGGACCATGTGGAAACGTTGCTTCATTTATCAAAAATTATCCCAGAAACAAGTGGAGTAAGACACAATATCACCATAAACGCGGTTTTCTGACAAAATTGAGCCACTGTCGGTGAAACCAAAACCTTTAAGCACTTATCCGATTATTTTGATCCGATTTGGAGCTTGATTTGATCAGATTAGCCACAAATTTCTAGAAAATTCTAAAATTTTGATTGAAAAGAACTGAACTGAACTGAGCTGATCTGAGCTGGACTGAACTGAACTAGAATCATTACTAGTCTAAAAGCTGGAATGCATGAATACCCGAGACTTATCTAAGCCGTGCTTTGGCCTCATTCTTCTTAGATAAGCTCAAAAGCCGGGTTGAGCATGACCAACCGAAATCACCCAGCGATCTGGGAAAGTGAGCTGCAATGGAAATTGAGGGTTTTTCATTATACCTTTGTCAAAACTCCACTGATGGTTGGTAAAAGGAGATGTCACTCGGAGAGCTATGCCAGAAAAATGCATAATACGTACTGTAAGCAACAGTCAGCGGTGAGCTGTGGACTCCTTCGATGCGTCCTTTTTTTTACAAGCTGGACTCATTTCCAGTTTCGCGGGAATCTAGAGGCACTCATAAGTTTCTGATCTTTCGTCGCCGACTGTCTAGCTGCTCTAGGACCTGGAGCACCTTCACTCCGATTCAAAGGTGCCCCTACGAAAGTACCGAGGCTGTACACAGTGTACAATTGGCAGGTCCCCGACCTTTTCCCGTCAAAAGCGTCTGTTCCCGAGACGAGGGGCATTTTGAATCTTGACTAGAAAGTTCTTCAAGATGATCGAAAGTGTAGAAATGAGTCGACCTGACGTGACTGGACAATCCCGTATAAAATCTTCAGCAAACCAATTATTTTATCATTTTCTTTTGTGAAACCGGAATTCCTATTGTTAATCCGCGAGAACTGGCTATAAGAAAATCACAGCAATTCTCGTATTATCTTAGTTCAGCGTTGGTGGAGCCCACGGTTAAGAGTGGCGTACTCTACTTTGGCGAGTAGACTGCATCTTAGATATGCTCAGTGATGCTGAATTTCTATCTATCGACCTCCGAAGTGCCTTCCGACAAATCAAGTTGGACACATCTTCCTGGAGAAAGGCGATTTTTACACTGCTGGCAAAGGCCTATTCCAGTATATCGTCCTTCCATTGGGTCTGGTTACAGCCGCGCAGTAGCGTCTCGTCAATAGAATATTTGAATCGGAGTCGAAACTCAATATTTTCGTCTACCTGGACGACATAATTATCACGTCTTCTACCATCGACGAGTAGAGTACTCGGAATATCGCAGGAACCTGTGGGCGGAGCCTAACTGCTGGAACTAAGTGTATCCAGTGACGCAACTAGATTTGCTGTGAAATTTTGGGTTCACCCGTGATCTGGTAATGGTCCAGCACTCCTGCTGACGGTGTTGCTTTCCCTATTCCAACACATGGACTCGTTCGAAACAATTTTGGTTTTTCTGTTTAGCCTCCAACAGGTCCCTCTGGTGTGCCGTCGACTCTACTATTACGTCGCCTTTCTACCTGGAGTGGCAAAAAAGTGTAGGGATACGAGCTTGACAGTCAACATCGGAAGACGTAAACTGTCCAAGGCATCGGCGAGTTATCTAGGATCTGTTGTTAACCTGCGCAAGTCAAGTACCGTTCTTGGTACTGTAACATCCTGGTCATGATGACCAACTGTAACGATCCGAGGTCATTGGACACTAACTGTAAATTTCTGGTCACCGAGCACCATTTGTAAGATTCTGGTCATCATGACAACTATTTTGTAACATCCCAACCTCACGATAACATTTTGTGATAAACCTCGTCACCGGCCCCAATTTTGTGATATCCCCTCCTTCCCTACATTAAATTAATTAAGCTGTGATGCGTCTAATTACCCTAAGTCGTATTTCGTTGTGCCGTAGATTTTATTTTACCTTTACCTAAGTTATTTAACCCGATTACACCTACCTCAGCTTCACGTCGTGCTAATACCTCAAGCCTACTCTAGTAGTAACCTCACGTTCTTCTTAAAGGGAATGAATTGAATAAATATTGAAAGAATAAACAAAGTCATTTAACCACACCTCAATTTTATTACAAATCAATCAATCATCGCCAACTTAATTAAATTACCCTTAATTATTCATTTCATAATTTCCTGACGTGCTGGCATTCAGCTAGCGTTAGGAATTGGATTAGTTTACATCGAGATTTACATTCGGTTTCTGAAAGAAAAGTACATCCTAATACCGTGTGCAATCCTACGACGAATTTGTTCAACCCTTGCAAATTAATTCCGTTCTCATTCTTCCTAATTTTCAGAATTATGGGTGAATCCATTTCCTAGTACACTTGAGTTTAATTCCCTGCCTAATTCATTTATCCTTTTTCCAGTTTTCGTTTCAACCCTTTCTCCCCTTTCTCCCATTCACCCTGGTACGAAAAGAAATCTTTCCTGTTTAATTGTACTTAGAGAGAGATTGTTGTTCACTGAGTCTTGTCTTGATCTTTCGAATTTATAGCCATTATTTTAATTTAATTGATCAAATAATTTACATAAAATTTGAGTGTTGACATTCCATAGATTTTATATCCAGCTGGTGCTATAGTCTATAATTCAAAGACTTATCAGCTGATCTGTTTCATGCTAGGTTCGATATCATTACACAAATTTACAATACGGAATACAAGTCATCGCAATGAGCCTCTAATTAATTAGCCTGCAAAATTTTGTGTCTCGTTCATTTCTTATCTTGAAATGTTTCGGAACGACACTGAATTTTCTTAGCATTACTCAAGGGGTTTCTCTTTGGAAACTCGGCCTCATGCCTTTAAATTCTTTGTCGCGCGAAAGGGTTACATGTCTTTTTCTATAGGGAAAATAACGCGTAATCAAGATTTTGCCCAGGTTTGATTTGCATAAATACTGCTAGTGCTTGTCTCAGCTAATAGAGTCTACAAAATCATGCTCTGTCGGAAGCCAAATCTCTTGAAAGGGTTGCTGAGGTTTCACCCTTTTTCTTGCATCTGGAAGGTAGTTATCTGAAAACTAGGGGCCGCATTTTAAAAGCTCAGAGCAATTACAAAGAATTCAAATCGGCTTGACGCTTATCATGGCTGTTCAAAAGATCAAACAAAACCTACTATCATTTTTTTAAACCAAACCAATTACTTCAACCTTATTTAAACCATTCGCATTCGATTACAATAGAAATCAGACTTGCCTTACGGTTTTCCTTTCACGTCACTGATTTACTACAGATCTATCACAGTGTTTTAGCACTTTTCTTAATTTATTCTTCTTCAAAAATATTAGTTATCTTCCCGCAAAATACACCCGTCGTGCTCGACTCTTACCACTCGAATCCTATCTCCCCGCTCCTGTTCTTGGACCTCTCTTATTTCCCCACACCCCGTCTCCCGTCACAACCCTCTGGCCTACAAACGTCGATGCCTTTTGCCTGCATCCGGTTCCGATGCTGGCCGGCAAAAATCGATATATTTCGCATTCCTCAACCCAATTTCTTTCCTTTCCTATATCGCCCGTAAATCTAATTTTATTCCCAAATATTTCATTCCCCTTTATTTTATCATTCTAAGCCGTTCTGCCACAGAGGCCCCCCTGAACTTTTAGTCTAGAGCTATCTAACTAAAAGTTCACTCGCGTCCCTTATTCTAGGCTACTTCATTAAATTAAATTGAACAGCTTAAAATACAAATTTTCAGATTATAGTTATAAACAAGAACAGCCTTTTGCTTTGGCCTGCAGAGTAAAACCCCAGTTACTTAAGTGGGAAACCCCTGCAGAGAGGAAAGTCTATAAGACATAAAACCCCTAGGCAATAAATTTAAACTTCGCGAATTTTCCTTGAGTCTTCATTTCCGCAGGGTCTTCGATCCTCTAGGCGAAATTCTTCTCAGTTGTCCACGTTGATCTGAGTTGTCCCGAGTCTCACTAGTCCCCAGGATTTATCTGAAATTCAACGACGCTAAGTTCCATTGTCTAATAAAATTTAATTAACATAACTTTACGTGAATTGGATCTGGTGTCCTCGATCCTTAGGCCACTTTCAGTTAGATCCTCGCGAGAGTCCGTCCACGTCGTCGACGTCGCTTCCTAGATGGTTCTGAAGAAATAGACTCCTCCGGACTATCGAAGTTCGTTGGCTCCCTCTGGTGTTCAACTTCCGATGTTATGACATCTCTTGAATGTTGCACAGCATCTTCTAACTTCTGTAGTAAGGCTCCAGTTTTCGATATGGATTCGCATCCGCTCACAATCCATAGCTGTTGGATGTTTACTGGGAAGTGATATCTCAATTCCTTCACGAGCGACTTTTCCGGAATTGACGTCGTCAGAAAACTTGCTAGTTCAACCATTTTTGCAAAATAGTCGAAAAGATTATTGCCATTTTTGGAATCATATACGCCATCTCGAATCTGCTTTCGAATTCCTCGTTGCTTGCTTTCCGGCCAATAACGAGAAATAAACTGGCTACGGAAGTCGCTGTACGTTTTCCACTCGTGGAAAAATATGTTCGCCCATCGTCTCGGTGCTCCCTGCATCGCTTCGAGAGAGATTTTCAGTTTTCTATCGTCTTCTTTGATACCTTGGTTTTCAAAATATCGCTCCAGTTTTGAGAGAAAAACCAGTGGAATTTGACGGTCGTCCGCGTGAAATTTGGGGAAATTTTGGTGGTTGATTTGTGTGCGCTGCCCGTCGTAACAGTTCCAAAAGAATCGCAACAATTTCACTCGAATCCGCCGCCGTTGTACTGACTCCGTCCCTGTCGTCAACCCCTTTCCCTCCTGTCGTCGGATCTGCATTGTTATACTGCAGGCCCGGCTCAAGTGGTGCATCCTCCGTAGGTAGTTTCTGGGACATCCTTTGTTCGATTTCGGCTCGCCGAATTAATTTCGTTTCGAAAGAAAACAAATAGTGATTAGTTTTTTTTTTGTTGTTGAACTAATTACCGTTTTGTTGCAGCTACAATTACACTTTGTTTAATTAATAACTCATTAATTTAAAATCTCTCAAGTCAACATTTCTCTTTAAGTACAATATGCTTTCCCGCATCATCTCTCTAGTTTATTGTGGAATCAATTTATCGCTGCCCCCCAGATTAAAAAAATCATTTAACCCTTTTAATCCGACTTCGCATTTTAAATTTTTAGGTCGCTTTTCGCTCGCCAAGTTTGTTTCGCTGCGTTTTAGTTTAAATCCTCAGGTTTCAAAAGTCACATGTGTGTGGCGAATGGAATGTGCCGTCCGCTCTAGTTTACGTTTCCCATTAGGTCACCCCTCAACAGGCAACAGGCCTGCTACCTACCGCCCTTCACGCTTTTAGATTATCCTTAATTTGTGTCCCGAAATTATTTATCATCTACACTATTTGCCATAAACTTCCTGATTTTTCTTGTCAATTACTTGCAGTACCTCTCACACATTACGATTGTGTGTTTAGGCTTCGGTTTGAACGATAGATTTTCTAACATTTTTTTACCAATTTCTTGGGGTGTTTCCTCAAACTTTACTTCTTCGATTGTTTCCTTTCACTCGGTTTGTCTCTTTAATTTTCTTCAGCTCTCATAATTTGATCAGCTACTCTGTATTTTTATTTTACGAATACATCTGCTACGCTTCAATTTTTCCTACCCCTATTTATTCCCTGATTTGTAAAATTTCAGCACCGTGGTCCATCATATTTAAATGGCTTATTTAGTTTGAAAATTCACCCTATGCTAATTATAGTCGTAGTTTAAAGTGAGCTTTTGTCACTCCGTTGTGTATTTTTCGACCCACATCTTGCTACCTGCTACCGGAACGACCCTTACCACATCTGTTCGCCTACGCCCAGTACTATTATAAACACCCTTGGCGAAATTCCACCTACTCTCGGTCCTTTTCTATTTATGCGCGTGTTTTGATTTTTCTAGCCTATTTACCTTTGTTCATTTCCCAATTATTTATCCAATCATTGCTTCTAATTACCTCTAATCCTGCGTCACGGAACACCAACTGTAAATATCCCTGATCACTGCACCACTGTAAATTATCCTAAAGTCATGGCACCAACTGTAAATTTCTGGTCACCGAGCACCATTTGTAAGATTCTGGTCATCATGACAACTATTTTGTAACATCCTAACTTCACGGTAACATTTTGTAATAATCCTCGTCACCGGCCCCTTTTTTGTGATACCCCCCCCTTCTCTACATTAAATTAATTAAGCTGTGATGCGTCTAATTACCCTAAGTCGTATTTCGTTGTGCCGTAGATTTTATTTTACCTTTACCTAAGTTATTTAACCCGATTACACCTACCTCAGCTTCACGTCGTGCTAATACCTCAAGCCTACTCTAGTAGTAACCTCACGTTCTTCTTAAAGGGAATGAATTGAATAAATATTGAAAGAATAAACAAAGTCATTTAACCACACCTCAATTTTATTACAAATCAATCAATCATCGCCAACTTAATTAAATTACCCTTAATTATTCATTTCATAATTTCCTGACGTGCTGGCATTCAGCTAGCGTTAGGAATTGGATTAGTTTACATCGAGATTTACATTCGGTTTCTGAAAGAAAAGTACATCCTAATACCGTGTGCAATCCTACGACGAATTTGTTCAACCCTTGCAAATTAATTCCGTTCTCATTCTTCCTAATTTTCAGAATTATGGGTGAATCCATTTCCTAGTACACTTGAGTTTAATTCCCTGCCTAATTCATTTATCCTTTTTCCAGTTTTCGTTTCAACCCTTTCTCCCCTTTCTCCCATTCACCCTGGTACGAAAAGAAATCTTTCCTGTTTAATTGTACTTAGAGAGAGATTGTTGTTCACTGAGTCTTGTCTTGATCTTTCGAATTTATAGCCATTATTTTAATTTAATTGATCAAATAATTTACATAAAATTTGAGTGTTGACATTCCATAGATTTTATATCCAGCTGGTGCTATAGTCTATAATTCAAAGACTTATCAGCTGATCTGTTTCATGCTAGGTTCGATATCATTACACAAATTTACAATACGGAATACAAGTCATCGCAATGAGCCTCTAATTAATTAGCCTGCAAAATTTTGTGTCTCGTTCATTTCTTATCTTGAAATGTTTCGGAACGACACTGAATTTTCTTAGCATTACTCAAGGGGTTTCTCTTTGGAAACTCGGCCTCATGCCTTTAAATTCTTTGTCGCGCGAAAGGGTTACATGTCTTTTTCTATAGGGAAAATAACGCGTAATCAAGATTTTGCCCAGGTTTGATTTGCATAAATACTGCTAGTGCTTGTCTCAGCTAATAGAGTCTACAAAATCATGCTCTGTCGGAAGCCAAATCTCTTGAAAGGGTTGCTGAGGTTTCACCCTTTTTCTTGCATCTGGAAGGTAGTTATCTGAAAACTAGGGGCCGCATTTTAAAAGCTCAGAGCAATTACAAAGAATTCAAATCGGCTTGACGCTTATCATGGCTGTTCAAAAGATCAAACAAAACCTACTATCATTTTTTTAAACCAAACCAATTACTTCAACCTTATTTAAACCATTCGCATTCGATTACAATAGAAATCAGACTTGCCTTACGGTTTTCCTTTCACGTCACTGATTTACTACAGATCTATCACAGTGTTTTAGCACTTTTCTTAATTTATTCTTCTTCAAAAATATTAGTTATCTTCCCGCAAAATACACCCGTCGTGCTCGACTCTTACCACTCGAATCCTATCTCCCCGCTCCTGTTCTTGGACCTCTCTTATTTCCCCACACCCCGTCTCCCGTCACAACCCTCTGGCCTACAAACGTCGATGCCTTTTGCCTGCATCCGGTTCCGATGCTGGCCGGCAAAAATCGATATATTTCGCATTCCTCAACCCAATTTCTTTCCTTTCCTATATCGCCCGTAAATCTAATTTTATTCCCAAATATTTCATTCCCCTTTATTTTATCATTCTAAGCCGTTCTGCCACAGTACCAACTCAGAGAAGGTAAAAGCGGTGATGAAGTAGCCAAGACTCAGGAACGAAGTTCAATAGTTTCAAGGACTTTGTTCCCGGTACAGGGAATTTATTTGGAATTTCTTCACCTTGATTCCATCCATCAACGAACCACGCATCAAATACTGGCTTAGATGCCGTATTGGCCAAGAGATCTCAGGCGCCGGTAGTGGGAACGTGATAGCCAACGCCAGTCGTACGCTTTTGGAGCCTCAGCGGAATTTGCAGTAGAAGAATTCCGTCAATTTGTCGAGAGAGCTTAACTAAAGTCGGTGCCGACCAATGCTTTTTTGCTTTGGCTACCAAGAGTGAAAAACCAGTCTTTTACTTCACTGATGAAGCATAATGAGACTGTCTAAATTCGACATGGTGCTGGAACATCTTGTTACGTTCAGAAATAACTTCCCTTGTGTCACGCCACTGGCAATTACCTTTTTTCGTATGCGCATTACGAAGCTGCTGGCTGGGAACTCTTGGACTTCCAACAGGAAATTTTGTGTTCCGCGTTACCACTAGCACCACGGCCAGAAAAAGATATTATTTAGTTTTTGTTCCCGGAGAAAAAAGTGGTAGACTATAAAACCGGCCGGGGACGTTTGCTTTTTTCTTTTCTTCCGTCAAAACTGTTAGCCCAAGATGGCTGAGTGGAACCACCAAAGGTCTGCGCTTTGCGGCCTCTTGGGTAGGTTATCTTCTTACGTTTTTGGTGGTCCAAATTCAACATGTCTGTCTTCACCTCCAAAAATGGATTTCAATCCCACTACCAAGTTTTGTGACGCTGTCGCTCCCCCTCGAGGGGTTGATTTCCCGGGAATTCAGTGTACATTTCATTCCGGAAATCCCGGAAATCTTTCGGAAATCACCGGAAATCCCGGAAGTCTTTCGAAAATCACCGGAAATCCCGGAACTCTTTCGAAAATCAGCGGAATTCCCGAAAGCCGTTCGGAAATCAGCGGAATTCCCTCGGAAATCACCGAAATTCCCAAATTTCTTGGAAATGACAGCACCGGAGTTCCCGGAAGTCTTTTGGAAGTCACTGGAATTCCCGGAAATCTTTCGGAAGTCATCGGAATTTCCAGAATTCTTTCGAAAATAACCGGAATTCCAGAAAATCTTACGGAAATCACCGGAATCTCCGAAAGCCTTCCGAAAATCACCGGAATTCCCAGAAGTCTTTCAGAAATCACCGAGAGTCCCGAAAATCTTTCGGTAATCACCGAAAGGACGTAAAAGATGTTGAATGTGGCTTAAAAGTGGGATATGAGTACGGGCCTTGGTTAATATTCTCCGAGATATTCCCCAAAGGCGTAGGTAGTCACGATTGTGTCATCTCCGGCGAGTGATTCAAGACCTCGACTGGAAGGAGGACTAAAGCTTGATTTACTCTACGAAGGCGCAGTCGTATGTCGTCTTGGGCGATTACCTTTGCAACGTTTGGTAGAAGAAGAAGAAATTAAGCTTGATTTATATCTACCTACTCTTCAAATGCATAGGCATGGTTTCGTCTTCAACGATCGATTGCCGTTGAAACGTTGGCTAAAAAGGAAAAGGACTGAAGCTTGATTTAAACAATGGAAACGTTATCTGGCTAGAAGAGAAAAGAGCTTAAGCTTGATTCAGGTACTCCAAGAAGACCGTAGTCATGGAGTCGCCTTCGTTGATTGTCTTTGAAACTTTGACTAGAAGAAAAAAGACTAAAGCTTGATTTACTCTACAAAAGCGTAGTTATGGAAGGAATGAGCTTGGTTCAGATAAACCTTCTAAAGGCATCGTCATGGTGCCGCCTTCAGCGAGTACAATTGAAACCTCGGCTGAAAGGAGGACTAAAAGCTTGATTTACATAACGAAAGCTAAACGATTGTCAATGACTGGCTCCAATTTTTATACTAAGACTCCAACAAACAAACATCGCCTTCAGATCGACAAGTTCTTTTTTGACTTACTTATTCCTTATAAGTGGCTGGGTCCTTATACTGGCTCCAAATCAATGTGAACCAAGCTTTACACTATGTCCCCTGAAAACAAGACTCGCCTTCGGCTCGGCGAATTCTTCGTTTACTCGCTTGTTCCGTGTAAATAAAGCAGCGCTTTCACGTAGTCTTTACCTAGAATCACCTTTAGCAATTGCCAATGAATGGCTGCATCCAACAAACAAGCCTAGCCTTCGACTCGGCGAATTCGTTTTCGCTCGATAATTTTTGATAAATAAAGCAACGTTTCCACGTAGTCCTTACCTAGAATCACCTTCAACGATTGCCAGTAACTGGGTCCAAATTGAATGTGAACCAAGCTTTATACTATGCCTCCAACAAACAAGCCTCGCCACCGGCTCGGTGGATTCTTCATTGGATTGCTTGTTCTTTGAAAATAAAGCAGCGCTTCCACGTACTTCTAACCTAGAATGACCTATATTACGATTGCCAATAACTGGCTCCAATCTCCAAATCAGTGTGAACCAAGCTTTAAACTATGCCCTCAAAAAACAAGCCTCGCCTTCGGTTCGGCGAATATTCCTTCATTGACTCGCTTGTTCCTTATGAATGAAGCAGTGCTTCCACGTAGCCCTAACCTAAAATAACCTTTAGCGATTTCCAAGAACTGGTTGCAAATCGCATGTGATTCAAGCTTCATACTATGCCTCCAAAAAAACAAGCCTTGCCTTCGACTCGGCGAATTCTTTGTTGACTCGCTTGCTCCTTATAAATAAAAGTTTTTCTAATTTTTGGTCAACGGGAATTATTATAATGTACCTTCGACGGGCACTCTTCTTGAATTTATGGCAAAGGCCGTTGAAAGAACCTTGGATTCTCATTCAAGTACATTCCCAAGTTTCAAAAAATTTGGTTGCATCCAGATTTATTTATTTGTTTCTTAAGGATCGTCCAAAAATACGATGATCCCAAATCACGAATTGAATAAATCATAGCTTTTACCTAATTTTTTCTTGTCCCTGGCCCGAAAAAAGGAAAATTCTGCTTCATTCTGCTAAAAACAAAATTAAGTGAACAGTCATATCACCTTATAGTCCGGACGTTAAGGTCAAAATTTAGGGGGTACCGTTCACTTTTATAACAAGCAATGCCACTTGGCATACCTATTGCCGAGACCATGTTTGACCGATTAAGATCAGGAGCCAAAGTCGTAAGTGATGCAGGCGCCGTATACAGGGTGTCGTATAGAAAAAAAGTCAAAAATTCGTATATCATTAACCGAACCAGATGGATTCACGTGAGTAGGCACATATATCCACAATATATTACCCATCAAGGAAGAGTCAACGGTTTTGGAAAACCTTGAGCGGTTCCCGAAATATTCAGGAAAAACTGAATTTTCTTCTGAATATTTTATTTCTCGGTAAATCAGTGAATTTTCAAGATATCGAAGTGCAACTTGGTAAGTTTACGGCGAGTATTGTCATGAATGAAAAACGATCAGAAGCCAAATGCAGGGCCTGCTATTTACAGAAGTATGACAGCCAACTTTTTTTTTCTTCGTGACCGCCATCTTGAATCTCCGTTTTACTCAACAGTTGGAAAAGTGACAGTCGAATATAAGAATGTTGACATCCAGTCACCCTATTATGAAAAAGATGGCCTTGAAGCAAGGTGAGGGTGTCTTCATCGAGAAAACATTGTCACCCAAGGTTTTCATGGTAATACGCATTTGCAGCGCCTGTGATGGCTGATGAGAAATTTGAAAGAGCAGAGTTATTTCTTTGTCA
Source organism: Anaspis maculata (assembly GCA_949128115.1). Classification (NCBI taxonomy): domain Eukaryota; kingdom Metazoa; phylum Arthropoda; class Insecta; order Coleoptera; family Scraptiidae; genus Anaspis; species Anaspis maculata. The sequence goes on from OX421964.1 coordinate 3,436,057, forward strand.
CAATCCTACATTCATTTTGAGCTGAATTTCCAAAATTCGTGATGATCGGTCCAAAGGTAAACTCTTGATGGCTTGCTGAACAAAAGAGGTGGCGCTTTTTAGTGAGAAATGCAAAAAAAAATCAGGCTATCATTATCATGTTATCCCTCACGAAGAGAAGGCTGTTGCAAAAACTGAAACAAATCAACGCTGGAATGTTTCGTGAGATTGAAGTCTATATTCTTGAGGCAATAAATGTTGGACACATGCGTCCAGTTACCAGAGAGAAGACATGGAAGGCGTGCATGCAACAACAAAAAAATCAAAATTCTTATTCACATATTTCATTCAGACACCCACCAAAAGTTGATGACTAACAATATTACATCCATTTTGAGATCTGATACCAAAATTCATCATCATCGATCCAGAGACACAATTTTGATAGCTTTCTGAAAATAATACGTGGCTCAGAACTTGGAAAAAACTTTCTGCATGCAAGTCTCTCATGTCTTCTCTCTAACAAAGGGACACATGTGTCTATCATTTTATGGCTCAAGATTATAGGGTTGACTCTCCCAAAACATTTCAGCGTTGATTAGTTTCAGTTTTTGCAATAGCCTTCTCTTAGTGAGGGATGACATAATGATGATTGCTCGTTTTTTTTTGCATTTTCCACCAAAAAGCGCCTCATATTTGGTTCAGCAAGCCACCAAAAATTTACCTTTGGACCGATCATCATGAATTTTGGTAATTTAGCTCATAATGAATGTGGGATTGTGACAAAGGGCTCGCTCTGCTCTTTTAAATCTTTGATGAGCCATCACAGGCGCTGCAAGTGCGTATTACCATGAAAACCTTGGGTAACACTGTTTTCTCGATGAAGAGACCCTAACCTTGCTTCGAGGCTATTTTGTTCATAATAGGGTGATTGGATGTCAACTATCTCACATTCGGTTGTCACTTTTTCAACTGTTGAGTAAAACGGAGATGGCGGTCGCGAAGAAAAAAAAAGTTCACTGTCTTATTTCTAAAAATGGCAGGCCTTGCATTTGGCTCCTGATCGTTTTTGATTCATGACCATACTGGCCATAGAACTACCAAGTTGCACTTCGATATCTTAAAAATTCACTGATTTACCGAGAAATAAAATATTCAGAAGAAAATTCAGTTTTTCAGAAATATTTCCGGAACCGATCAAGATTTTCCAAAACCGCCGACTCTTCCTTGATGGGTAATATATTGTGAATTTATTTGCCCATTCACGTGAATCCATCTGGTTTGGCTGATGATATACAAATTTTTTACTTTTTTTCTATACGACACCCTGTATACGACGCCTGCATTGCTTGCGACTTTGGCTCCTGATCTTAATCGGTCAAACATGGTCTCGGCAACAGGTATGCCAAGTGGCATTGCTTGTTTTAAAAGTGAAGGGTATTATACCTTAACATCCGGACTATTAGGGCGTTTGCTCTGCCAAACAAGGCCACGTTCAAATCGATTTAAACCTCAAGGTTGACCTCAGTCTGTTATTGAGTCGATTGCGAACCTGGTTCAATCAGCTTGGCCAAGAATCTCACAGAAATCATAGAATTTGGATTGAACTTGAAATTAATGAAAATACCGCATGAGTCCAAAAACCGCGATGTATGAGAACTTAGACCATGTACAACACGTGTTTTGGCATCATCTATTTCCAGATGACCTCAAAGACCTGGTTAAACACAGCCCACCGAAATCACTCAAGAGAAAAGTGAGCTCAAATCGAGGCTTAAATAGAAATAGGGGTTTCTTCACGTGTATTTGCCAAAACACCGTTGATGGGTGATATGGGAAATATGTCCCTCAGAAGCTATGCCAGAAAATTGAAAAAATATACGACTTTGCCAAAAGACTGGGATAAGCTGCAATACAACAGCAAGGCGCCTTTTCCCACAAACTGAGCTCATTTTCAGTTCGACGGGAGCCTTAAGACACTACTCGGATTGTTCTTGATCCGATTTCCATCTCAAACTGATCAGTTTCTCAGAAATAAGCGCTCCGTTATTGGTTGTTTTTTTTTCTGAGGCGTTTCCAAATTTATTCATGTCGAAATTATATTATTGACCTAGCAATAATTGCTTGAGTTTCCGCAGAATTATCAGAGCTTGAATTAGGACTGCGGCACGTCAAGAACCAAGAAGCTCCCCAAGTTACCGCACGTCTGCAATGTCACGTTGCTTATCTTCATCGACAACAAAGAATCCCCCGCGATGCATAGCTCCACCAGCCAGTTCTCATTCGGCACAAATCTCGGCATGACGTTTCATTATGCACCTGGAAACCGCAGGCGCTGAATGGATAACACTCGGTGCATACACAACATGCATATGGGATATGTTTCCGGGATATCCGAAGCACCGCACAGAGAACATTCCTCTCCAGTCCCGGGTGCTCCATAACGCTCCTGCTATGTCGTGCATCGGAGACTTTACTTTGAAATTACGTCCTTGCGGCTTTGCAATCAAATTAGCAGAGATTTTGAGAAAGTGGCCACCAACCGCTTGCTTGCGCTGAAATGCACGAAGCCAACGTGTTTCTCTTTTCGTTTAATTGAATCGTTTCGGGCGAAAACGAGAAACCGGAGGACACGTTTTTCTTATTGTTGTGTTGCTCGAAACGCAGGTATATGCCTTGATGAGATATCTTTTGATGTCACAAACACTTCTTTTCCAGAATGAATTCGCAGAGCGGTTAATATGCTGCGCCTTTGTTGTGCCGCTGCTTGTTGAGATGCGTCAAAGTCGATTTTGGGGTTTGTGCCCCTCGGTTGTCGATAGTCCAGTCTTTTATTTGGCGATATAACTTTATACACCGGCATTTTCCCTGCCAATTCGACGTGTGATTATTGCGTGATAGACCCAGATCGTTGTGAAGTACGGATGCCGCCCAAAATCCCGACACCACTGAATCCCTACAGTCCAAATCCCGACACAACCTTAGCCCGACAGACTTCAAATTCCGACAAGTTCGGAAGACCGACATCTGATATTCCCGACAGCCTGAATCCCGACAGCCTTTTTCCCGACATCCCTGATCTCGACAGCCCAGAATCTCGACAGTCTTTATCCTGACACCTTATAATCGCGACAGGCTCAAAATCTTGACATTCTTTATCCCGACAACTTATGATCCCGACAGACTCGAAATCTCTACAGTTCAAATCCCGACAATTTGAATCCTGACATCTCTCGTGAACCCGACACCCTGAATCTCGACAGCTTGAAAATTCACACACCAAGAGCACGACACGCTAAATCTCACGAGTCTAAATCTCCTTCAAGTGTAATTTGAAGCCCTAATGTGTTACACGGCTCTCAAAATTCCAGTAAGCCCTCTTATATCATTTTATGTCATCCCCCTTATTGTGATTCCAGTATGATTTGTGATCCTGCCGAGTCCCCTTACATTTCCTTTTAATTTCTGAGCGTAGTGAGCATCCTTGTGCCGTCATGTCATTTGGAGCCCTATCGAGCCCCATTAAATCCTCAAATGTAGTTCCCTGATGAGCCCATTCGTGGTTTTTCATATGACTTCCAGAGTACCAGAGACCAGATTGCCCAGAAAGGGCTTCTTTTATCTTCTATTATTATACATATAGAGCTCCACTGAGCACCTTTGTGTCGTCAATTGTTTGAAGCCTTTCTCACCTTTTTGCATTTTTCGTTGACCAGCTCTACCGGACCCCTTTGTGCCCCCATGTGTCGTTGGAGCCCCGATGAGCTCCCATATAGCTTCCAGAGTTGTTTTACCAAGCCCCCTCGTACCTTCTTGTGTTGTTGGAAGCCCTAGTGACCCAGGGGCCACTTTTTCTTCCAATGTCGTTTGAAGTCCTGCTCAGCTCTCTTGCATTTTCCGTAATTCTTGAAGAATTAATAAGCACTTACGACTTCTTATGTTATCCATAAGTCCAGAAATTCATTGGGCCCCCTTTTTTCCTGCAACGTTTTTAAAGCCCTGCTGAGCCCCTTACATTTTCCCGTGACTTTCGGAGTACAAGTAGTAGGCACCCTCGTTTCGTCATATTATATTTGGAGTCCTGTCGGACCCCCTTAAGCCCTTGAATGTAGTTGAGGTCTTGATGAGCTCCCTTTTGATTCTTTTTTCATGATTTTCAGAGTACCAGTAAACCTTCTTTTGTTATACAGCGCTCCATCGGGCCCCCTTGTGACTTCAATATTGTTTAAATGCCTGCTAGCTCCCTTGCATTCTTTGTGACTTTCGGAGCTCTATAAGGCCCTCTTGTGCCCTCCTGTGTCGTTTGGTGCTCTGATGAGCCCTTTTGTATAGTTCGTGCTTTCAGAGTTCCAGCAAGCCCCCCTGTTCCTTCCTGCGTTGTTGTGAGCCCTTGTGGTTCTCGAGGGCCCCCTTGTTTCTATAACGGCTTTTAAAGCCCTGCTGAGCCCCCTCACATTTTTCTATGGCTTTTGGAGAATAAGTAAGCACATTGTGTCATCATGTGATATGCGTAGCACTTTTGGGCCCCTTGTGCTCTCAAGTGTAGTTCGGAGACCTGATCACTGAGTAATAAGCCTCCTTGTGTTTTTCGTGGGCTTGAGGATTCCAGTAAGTCCTCTTGTACCTTCTTGCGTTGTTGGAAGCCCTGTCAGCCATCCGAGGGCCCCCTTGTTTTTGAAGCCCTGCTGAGCTCCCTTACATTTTTCCGTGGCTTTCAGAGCGTTAGAAAGCATCCTGTTCTTTCATGTTATATTCGGAGCCCTATCGGGCTCCCATGTGCCGTTCGTGAGATTTTGCATTTGGAACGAATGAAGCCCAACTTCCCTTCCAGAAGGCCTATCGACCTGGAACTTTCTCTAAATTGAAAACAAATCTTTTGTTATTACAATAAAGTTTTCAGTTTTGTGAAATCCCCGCCCGTTCGTGGGAATTTGCGTTCGAAACAAATGAAGCCCAACTTCCTTCCCAGTAGGCCTATCGACCTGGAACTTTCTTCCAATTGGAGCCAAATCTTTTGTTATTACAATGAAGTTTCTTGTTTTGTGATATCCTCGCTTGTTCGTGAGATTTTGCGCCTGACACGAATGAAGCCCAACTTCCCTCCCAGTGAGCCTATCGACCTGGAATTTTCTCTAGATTGAAGCCAAATCTTTTGTTATTACAATGAAGTTTTCAGTTTTGTGATATCTCCGCCCGTTCGTGAGATTTTGCGTTTGAAACGAATGAAGCCCAACTTCCTTCCCAGTAGGCCTATCGACCTGAAACTTCCTCTAGATTGAAGCCAAATCTTTTGTTATTACAATGAAGTTTTCAGTTTTGTGATATCCCCGCCCGTTTGTGAGATTTTGTGTTTGAAACGAATAAAGCTCAGCTTCCATTTCTAGCAAGCCCATCGACCTCAAACTTCCTCTTTATTGAAGCCAAATCTTTTGTTCTTACAATGAAGTTTTCAGTTTTGTGATATCTCCGCCCGTTCGTTGGATTTTGTGTTTGAAACGAATGAAGCTCAGCTTTCTTCCTAGCAAGCCCATCGACCTCAAACTTCCTCTTTATTGAAGCCAAATCTTTTGTTATTACAATGAAGTTTTCAGTTTTGTGATATCTCCGCCCGTTCGTGAGATTTTGCGTTTGAAACGAATGAAGCCCAACTTCCTTCCCAGTAGGCCTATCGACCTGAAACTTTCTCTATATTGAAGCCAAATCTTTTGTTATTACAATAAAGTTTTCAGTTTTGTGATATCCCCGCCCGTTCGTGAGATTTTGCGTTTGAAACGATTCAAGCCCAACTTCCTCCCCAGTAGGCCTATCGACCTGAAACTTTCTCTAGATTGAAGCCAAATATTTTGTTATTACAATTAAGTTTTCAGTTTTGTGATATCCCCGCCCGTTCGTTGGATTTTGTGTTTGAAACAAATGAGGCTCAGCTTTCTTCCTAGCAAGCCCATCGACCTCAAACTTCCTCTTTATTGAAGCCAAATCTTTTGTTATTACAATGAAGTTTTCAGTTTTGTGATATCTCCGCCCGTTCGTGAGATTTTGAGTTTGAAACGAATGAAGCCCAACTTCCTTCCCAGTAGGCCTATCGACCTGAAACTTTCTCTATATTGAAGCCAAATCTTTTGTTATTACAATAAAGTTTTCAGTTTTGTGATATCCCCGCCTGTCCGTGAGATTTTGTGTTTGAAACGAATGAAGCTCAGCTTCCTTCCTAGCAAGCCCATCGACCTCAAACTTCCTCTTTCTTGAAGCCAAATCTTTTGTTATTACAATGAAGTTTTCAGTTTTGTGATATCTCCGCCTGTCCGTGAGATTTTGTGTTTGAAACGAATGAAGCTCAGCTTCCTTCCTAGCAAGCCCATCGACCTTAAACTTCCTCTTTATTGAAGCCAAATCTTTTGTTATTACAATGAAGTTTTCAGCTTTGTGATATCTCCGCCCGTTCGTGAGATTTTGCGTTTGAAACGATTCAAGCCCAACTTCCTCCCCAGTAGGCCTATCGACCTGAAACTTTCTCTAGATTGAAGCCAAATATTTTGTTATTACAATTAAGTTTTCAGTTTTGTGATATCCCCGCCCGTTCGTTGGATTTTGTGTTTGAAACAAATGAGGCTCAGCTTTCTTCCTAGCAAGCCCATCGACCTCAAACTTCCTCTTTATTGAAGCCAAATCTTTTGTTATTACAATGAAGTTTTCAGTTTTGTGATATCTCCGCCCGTTCGTGAGATTTTGAGTTTGAAACGAATGAAGCCCAACTTCCTTCCCAGTAGGCCTATCGACCTGAAACTTTCTCTATATTGAAGCCAAATCTTTTGTTATTACAATAAAGTTTTCAGTTTTGTGATATCCCCGCCTGTCCGTGAGATTTTGTGTTTGAAACGAATGAAGCTCAGCTTCCTTCCTAGCAAGCCCATCGACCTCAAACTTCCTCTTTCTTGAAGCCAAATCTTTTGTTATTACAATGAAGTTTTCAGTTTTGTGATATCTCCGCCCGTTCGTGAGATTTTGCGTTTGAAACGAATGAAGCCCAACTTCCTTCCCAGTAGGCCTATCGACCTGAAACTTTCTCTATATTGAAGCCAAATCTTTTGTTATTACAATAAAGTTTTCAGTTTTGTGATATCCCCGCCTGTCCGTGAGATTTTGTGTTTGAAACGAATGAAGCTCAGCTTCCTTCCTAGCAAGCCCATGACCTCAAACTTCCTCTTTATTGAAGCCAAATCTTTTGTTATTACAATGAAGTTTTCAATTTTGTGATATCTCCGCCCGTTCGTGAGATTTTGCGTTTGAAACGATTCAAGCCCAACTTCCTTCCCAGTAGGCCTATCGACCTGAAACTTTCTCTATATTGAAGCCAAATCTTTTGTTATTACAATAAAGTTTTCAGTTTTGTGATATCCCCGCCTGTCCGTGAGATTTTGTGTTTGAAACGAATGAAGCTCAGCTTCCTTCCTAGCAAGCCCATGACCTCAAACTTCCTCTTTATTAAAGCCAAATCTTTTGTTATTACAATGGAGTTTTCAGTTTTGTGATATCCCCACCCGTTCGTTGGATTTTGTGTTTGAAACGAATGAAGCTCAGCCTTCTTCCTAGCAAGCCCATCGACCTCAAACTTCCTCTTTATTGAAGCCAAATCTTTTGTTATTACAATGAAGTTTTCAGTTTTGTGATATCTCCGCCCGTTCGTGAGATTTTGTGTTTGAAACGAATGAAGCTCAGCTTTCTTCCTAGCAAGCCCATCGACCTCAAACTTCCTTTTTATTGAAGCCAAATCTTTTGTTATTACAATGAAGTTTTCAGTTTTGTGATATCTCCGCCCGTTCGTGAGATTTTGCGTTTGAAACGAATGAAGCTCAGCTTTCTTCCTAGCAAGCCCATCGACCTTAAACTTCCTCTTTATTGAAGCCAAATCTTTTGTTATTACAATGAAGTTTTCAGTTTTGTGATATCCCCGCCCGTTTGTGAGATTTTGTGTTTGAAACGAATGGAGCTCAGCTTTCTTTCTAGCAAGCCCATCGAACTTAAACTTCCTCTTTATTGAAGCCAAATCTTTTGTTATTACAATGAAGTTTTCAGTTTTGTGATATCTCCGCCCGTTCGTGAGATTTTGCGTTTGAAACGATTCAAGCCCAACTTCCTTCCCAGTAGGCCTATCGACCTGAAACTTTCTCTAGATTGAAGTCAAATCTTTTGTTATTACAATGAAGTTTTCAGTTTTGTGATATTCCCGCCCGTTCGTTGGATTTTGTGTTTAAAACGAATGAAGCTCAGCTTTCTCCCTAGCAAGCCCATCGACCTCAAACTTCCTTTTTATTGAAGCCAAATCTTTTGTTATTACAATGAAGTTTTCAGTTTTGTGATATCTCCGCCCGTTCGTGAGATTTTGCGTTTGAAACGAATGAAGCCCAACTTCCTTCCCAGTAGGCCTATCGACCTGAAACTTTCTCTATATTGAAGCCAAATCTTTTGTTATTACAATAAAGTTTTCAGTTTTGTGATATCCCCGCCTGTCCGTGAGATTTTGTGTTTGAAACGAATGAAGCTCAGCTTCCTTCCTAGCAAGCCCATCGACCTCAAACTTCCTCTTTATTGAAGCCAAATCTTTTGTTATTACAATGAAGTTTTCAGTTTTGTGATATCTCCGCCCGTTCGTGAGATTTTGCGTTTGAAACGATTCAAGCCCAACTTCCTTCCCAGTAGGCCTATCGACCTGAAATTTTCTCTAGATTGAAGCCAAATCTCTTGTTATTACAATTAAGTTTTCAGTTTTGTGATATCCCCGCCCGTTCGTGAGATTTTGTGTTTGAAACGAATGAAGCTCAGCTTTCTTCCTAGCAAGCCCATCGACCTTAAACTTCCTCTTTATTGAAGCCAAATCTTTTGTTATTACAATGAAGTTTTCAGTTTTGTGATATCCCCGCCCGTTTGTGAGATTTTGTGTTTGAAACGAATGGAGCTCAGCTTTCTTTCTAGCAAGCCCATCGAACTTAAACTTCCTCTTTATTGAAGCCAAATCTTTTGTTATTACAATGAAGTTTTCAGTTTTGTGATATCTTCGCCCGTTCGTGAGATTTTGCGTTTGAAACGATTCAAGCCCAACTTCCTTCCCAGTAGGCCTATCGACCTGAAACTTTCTCTAGATTGAAGTCAAATCTTTTGTTATTACAATGAAGTTTTCAGTTTTGTGATATTCCCGCCCGTTCGTTGGATTTTGTGTTTAAAACGAATGAAGCTCAGCTTTCTCCCTAGCAAGCCCATCGACCTCAAACTTCCTTTTTATTGAAGCCAAATCTTTTGTTATTACAATGAAGTTTTCAGTTTTGTGATATCTCCGCCCGTTCGTGAGATTTTGCGTTTGAAACGAATGAAGCCCAACTTCCTTCCCAGTAGGCCTATCGACCTGAAACTTTCTCTATATTGAAGCCAAATCTTTTGTTATTACAATAAAGTTTTCAGTTTTGTGATATCCCCGCCTGTCCGTGAGATTTTGTGTTTGAAACGAATGAAGCTCAGCTTCCTTCCTAGCAAGCCCATCGACCTCAAAGTTCCTCTTTATTGAAGCCAAATCTTTTGTTATTACAATGAAGTTTTCAGTTTTGTGATATCTCCGCCCGTTCGTGAGATTTTGCGTTTGAAACGATTCAAGCCCAACTTCCTTCCCAGTAGGCCTATCGACCTGAAATTTTCTCTAGATTGAAGCCAAATCTCTTGTTATTACAATGGAGTTTTCAGTTTTGTGATATCCCCGCCCGTTCGTTGGATTTTGTGTTTAAAACGAATGAAGCTCAGCTTTCTTCCTAGCAAGCCCATCGACCTCAAACTTCCTCTTTATTGAAGCCAAATCTTTTGTTATTACAATGAAGTTTTCAGTTTTGTGATATCTCCGCCCGTTTGTGAGATTTTGTGTTTGAAACGAATGAAGCTCAGCTTCCATTTATAGCAAGCCTATCGACCTCAAACTTCCTCTTTATTGAAGCCAAATCTTTTGTTATTACAATGAAGTTTTCAGTTTTGTGATATCTCCGCCCGTTCGTGAGATTTTGCGTTTGAAACGATTCAAGCCCAACTTCCTTTCCAGTAAGCCTATCGACCTGAAACTTTCTCTAGATTGAAGCCAAATATTTTGTTATTACAATGAAGTTTTCAGTTTTGTGATATCTCCGCCTGTTCGTGAGATTCTGTGTTTGAAACGAGTGAAGCCCAACTTCCTTCCCAGTAATCCTATCGACCTGAAACTTTCTCTACATTGAAGCCAAATTTTTTTTTTATTACATGAAGTTTCCAGTTTTGTGATATTCCCGCCCGTTCGTGAGATTTTGTGTTTGAAACGAATGAAGCCTTACTTTCTTCCCAGTGGGCCTATCGACCTGGAATTTCCTTTAAATTGAAGCCAAATCTTTTGTTATTACAATGAAGTTTTCAGTTTTGTGATATCCTCGCCCGTTCGTGAGATTTTGCGTTTGAAACGAATGGAGCCCAACTTCCTTCCCAGTGGGCCTATCGACCTAGAACTCTCTCTAAATTGAAGCCAGATCTTTTGTTATTACAGTGAAGTTTTCAGTTTTGTGATATCCCCGCCCGTTCATGAGATTCTACCTTTGACAAGAATGAAGCCCACCTTTCTTCCCAGTAGGTCTATCGACCAGAAACTTTCTCTAAATTAAAGCCAAATCTTTTGTTATCACAATGAAGTTTTCAGTTTTGTGATATCCCCGCCCGTTCGTTGGATTTTGTGTTTGAAACGAATGAAGCCCAACTTCCTTCCCAATAAGCCTATTGACATGAAACTTTCTCTGGATTGAAGCAAAATCTTGTGATGGATCTGTCGGGATTTCGGGTCTGTCGGTGTTATACGGTGTTTCGGGATTCCATCCGTCGGAATTTTGGGGTGTCGGGATTAAAGCTGTCGGGATTACATAGTGAACCCGTGAAGTACATGGATGTGTGGGTACCTACTTTCTTCCCCAGCTTAAGCCATAGAGTCTCCAGCTATAACTTACGAGCTCCTAATAAACTTGCATTCCTAGCTTTTTCCAAAGAATAATTTTGATTAAGATCGTAACTTCCAGCCACTCAGTTTTCTTTACAGCGAGTCTACTTTCCTTTCTGGTGATTTTGGGAAGTAGGTACTATAGCTGGACTCAGGGACATGCATTTACACGAAGCACTTATTGTATAAAACTGACTAGATGTAAACTCAGCCTTGAATTAGCAAGCATGGCCTCCATATTGACCAGATTTGAACTCATGTGATTTTATAGGGGATGAGCAGTTGTTGTTGATATACCTTGGACGACAGCACGTGTGTGAAAGCTTTGGCGACGATACGAATAATAACGGCTGTAAAAACTGACGTTGAGAATATTCAAAAGATTGATGTTAGAAGATCGAAGTTAAGAACGGCATTTGCAAAGACCCCGGAGAGAGATTCATGGTTTAAACTGTACGAAAAACGAAACGTTGCGTCTTCCAGCCCATGGAAGCCGCTCGTTCAGCACATAACCAAAACCGTGATCGTGTAGGCAGGCACCTGTTATAGACCTGGCGATATCATTAAACCGGGCAATTTACGATCGCACCTGTCAAGATTAGAACAAATTGCCCAAAACTTTTCCCGCGATTCCTGCGATAATTCCCATTCGTTATTGGTTTTAATAATCATAAATATATCTGGTAGTGGGCACCAGGCACGTGAACGGTGTCCATTCAGATTTTTTTGTTATTATTTCGGTAATAGATACTACCTGCCCATTATCGCAGTATTATTATTACTATTATTATTATTATTATTAGCATCCATGAAAACAGATAAGATTGTCTCTGGCAACTGGTGATTAGATCTAATTCTTCCAATCTCCCGTCCCTCTGTCCTTTGGACGATAAGAGCCCGAAGGCCGTGCACGGGCGATGATAAAACTGGAAAAGCTCTTCCAATTCCACAACCGACGAAAGCTGCTGTTCCAGTGACGTCTCTTATCGAATTGCGCGTTCAAAAAATCGCTTTTACCGATTAAGTTTTTGTTATTTGTTAGTTCCGGAAGGACTTAGCTAAATAAACTTACACACTATAAACGGAGCTTTTATTATCATTATTATTAGTGTTGCCTGGCGCGAATTTTCAATATTGTTGTATCTAGTAGATGGATAGATGAAAAATCAATAAATAATGGAATCAAAATACCTCCACACACAGAGCGAGCTTTCTTCAAAATACAACAACAAAGTGCTAGTATATTCGATTTTCTCCACCGTGACACGAAATTGGCAATTCATGAGATGTTCCAATTACTGCTTTTTCGAATAATAATAATTCTCAGAGTAAAATGTAGATATCGGTTAATTGGGTTTCGCGCCGCTTCCGTCACAATAACGAGGAATCGACAGGAAGGTTTTCGTTTTGTCCTCCACTCGTTTCCCATTTTACGCGTGTTCTCGTTTGTTTGGATACAACACAATAAAACACGGTATGAACTTGGGGATTCGCACCCAGAAACCGACTTTATTTTTAAAACGCGAAAAAACAAACCGAGCATTGTATACTGTAGAGGCAGTATTATCGGTAATAGAGGTACCTATCCAATTGTGTAATGAACTTGAAATGGCTGATGCTTGGTTATAGCATGATTCTATTCCATGATCCCGTTCATTATGTTGCCTTTAGTATGTTTGGAGTTTTCATTTGGTCTAGGATAAATGTTTGGATATGAACTCGTTTGAAAATGCTCGTAATGTCGGAAAATTGAATGCATTTTTCGTTTGTGTTATTAATCGGCATCAAAGGCTCGAATAATAATAGAGGAATTTGCGAGGGAATTTGCCACTGCAAAAGGCATGCAACAAAAAGCCTGTTTCACTTTCGACGCATGCCATTTGGCCTACGCAATGCTGCAGTGCTTTGATCCTTTGACTTTGGTCATTGGAACATGAATGGTAGTAGACCGTCGGTTGGCGGTCTATTGCAGGAAACAATAAATTAGTTGAATTCAAATTTCAAATGTCAATAAACAGGTTTCACGGTTTTCAAACGGTATTTTCAACAGATTTCACCTATAATACAGTGCTATACCTCACAGTAAACAGAAGGGATTATTATTAGTCTCAACTGTAGTATAGGTAGAATAAAATAGCAAGTGTGGAGTCTAGCTGGGTGACGGTGGACGGTGCAAAAATGAAAATTGTGCCAAAACCATTATTTCTGCAATTTGTTTTTTCGTCTTTCCCTCAAGGTTTTCCTTTCGTTTTTCTATTAAATTTTTCCTTCTCTGCTCCTTTTTCTTCTTCCTCTTTTTTTCCCTTCTTTTCTTTTCTCTTCTCTTCTTTTGTTACGAAACCGCAAAATCCGTCGCACGGACAATTCGTTTCATTGCTAATTCGTCGCTAGATAAATTTCAGCCCTTCAAGATCTAAAAAGCCCCTTTTAGTCTTCTCGTTGCTTTCAGAACTCTAGTGAACCTCCATTGTATCTTTTTCTGTTATTTAGAGCCCTATCGAGCATCACTGCGTCTTCTTGTGCCTTATGTTAAGGGTTTAGTGAGCTCCGTTGTATTTTTCTTATATTTTGGAGCTGTAGTGAACCCCCTTCGTATTTATGTATTGTCCTAAGCTCCGACAAGCCCCTTAATGTTCTTTCGTACCTTTTAGTAAGTCCCCTCGTGCCTCTTCTCATGTTATTTATTAGAAGCTCGAAGCTCTACTGGTTCTGGTTGATTCTCCCTTGTATTTTTTTTCGTGGCTTTTGGAGCTCTGGTAAGCACTCTTGTGCCTCCAAATGGTATCAGACTCTCTTGGGTCTTCATGTTCTCGTTCTTTTGGCTCTCGTATTATTTAGACCATTGGATTTTCATATGTATTCTTTCAGTTTTCTCTCAACTCCAGTAAGCCTACTTGTGTCTTTTTATTTGTAGGAGCAGCCTTCATGTGATATTGGGAGCTCCATTCGGTCCCCAGTGTCCCCAAGTATCGTTTGGAGCTCTGATGAGCCCTTTCACGGTTTCTTCGTCACTTTCAGAATCCCATCGAGCCTCGTTTTGGCTCTCATTTTATTCAGATCATTGGATTTTCATGTGTATTCTTCCAAGTTTTTTTCTTAACTGTATTTAAGCCTACTTGTGTCTTTTTATTTGTTAGAAGCCCTACTGGCCTCCTTGTTTCTTTAGTATCGGTTGACATTCTGCTAAACTCCCTTGTTTTTTTTTTCGTGGCTCTCGGAGCTTCACTATCGGGCCGTGTTTTCAAGTGTCGTGTAGAGCCCCGATGAAACCCTCCCTGTCTTTTCGTGACTCTCGGAATCCCAGTAAACCCCGAGGTAGACCTTCTTCTGTCTCCTTGTGTTATCCATAGCTTCACTGGGTCTCCTGGTGTCTTGAATCTTTTTTTTTTTTCAAGCCATAGTGAATCTCCTTACATTTTTTCTTGGCTTTCGGATCTTCAGTAAACACCTTTGTGCCTTTGTGTGTAATTCAGTGACATATCGGACCCACTTTAGTCCTTTTATTCCATTTGAAGCTCTAATGACCCCCTTAAATGCCTTCTTGTGTTTTCAAGAAGCTTTATTCTACATTTTCCTAGTAGATTTCGGAGTGTTCGTAAGCACCCTCATGTATCCATGTGATGGTTGGAGCCTTATAGGACTTCCCCTTGTCCTCAAGTGTGGTTTGGATTACGGTTGAGTTCCCTTATGTTTTTTGTCGCTTTCCGAATTCCTCCTTGAGCGTCTTTTTGCGTTATTCTGTTGTCCAAAGCTCCACTGAGCCCTCTTGTGTCTTGAACGTTGTTTGAAGCCCTAGTGAGTCGTCTTCTGAGCTTTAGTAAGCATCCTTGTGCCTTCGTGTGGCAACCGAAACCTTGTCGGACATAGGAGTATAGGAGTCCCCCTATATTATTTATTTCTTTGCGTTCGGAGTTGTGGTAAGCACTTTTGTGCCTTAATGTGTCGAACGGTTCCTCTGCATGTGTCGTTTGGAGCCTTTGTGAGCCCCAGTATGTCTTCTATACGTTTTTTTCATTTGGATGAGCTTCCTTGTGGCTTCTTGTGTTATTTAGAGCCATATTGGACACGCTTATGTCTTCATGTGTCGTTTCAAGCCTTGCTGAGCCTGCTTATATCCTTTCGTGGCTTTCATAGTTTCTCGTAAGCCTTCTTCTATATTCATGTTCTGTTTGGAGCCCTAATGGGCTATCAAGTCTTCTAGGAATCCCTAGAAACCCTAAAAATATCAAAAAATCCTTAAAAATTATTGGTGATTCTCAGAAGTCTTTGGAAATTCCCTTACTAGAATTGTCGTATGACTGAAATTACTTGTCAGTCAAGTGTATTTAAATACAAAATACAAAATACTATGAAATTTTTTTAAATGCGTGAAATACCGCCCAGCTCTGATTGTTATCACCTACTAAGCACTTCATTTGATACATTTATTTATATTTGAATTTTCTTTCTTTTACAGAACATCAGTCGACTGAGTCAGTAGTCGTGGCTGTTTAAAGAGGTGAGTTGTTGAACTTTCCAGCGACCTTTAAATCCCGAAATATTTCATACACACCAGGTATTTGTGTATGTTTCAATATCGAGGCGTCAACACTCCGCCATTAGATGCGCAATTTATGTAATATCGAGGCTAATTTTAACTCGTTGCCCTTCTCCCCTTTTAAAACTTTATTATGGCCGTAAAATATTCCTCTATTATTTTAATTCGCTTGATGTTTGCTGCGGGTACCTACCTACCTATATACGTTATATGCACCAAAGCAGCAGCGTTTACCTAATGTTTGGCTAAACACTAATTACTGTTTACACTGTCAAACTGGGTGTACACAGAGAGAGAATGGGTTAAGGCATGCCGCATGCATAATAAGTACAAGGTAGCTCTGGAATAATGCAGCTTTTATCCACCTGTCCAGTTGTACATTAACGCAAACAATTTAGCTTTATATGCACACCAAGCTGTTATTGTTGCTGGTACGTTGATTATTCTTCCCTTGATTCTTCCTGTTATGTCTCGTACCCATGCCTACTCCAAGATAAGTACATATAGAAGAATGATTCATAATACGAGGTTTGATGAGAATGCGTTCAAATTTTGAGTTAATCACTTGAATTATGAAACCAAAGATAAAACTGAAACTATAGCTAGCTTTATGCGAAAGTCGAAAAGGCAAATCTTCCTGAAACTGTAGTAACATTGGCACTTCTATTTTCGTTGATTGGTTTTGTGTTGTATTAAAAATTGGATGCAAAGTATATTTGGGTAGAATGTATGTATGGATATTTCAGAATATTTGTTGTAGAAATGCTGAAAATATTCGAAAATTGTGATGAAGTACATTTTCCAATAATTAATTTACAACGAAGTTATTTTTTCGGAATACATCAGCATTGAACTTTGTATTGTATTGTTCAGGCATGAGTATACTAGATGCCTACAAAATTCAATATCGTTATTACATTTTATCGAAATGAAAATATAATTTTTTTTAAATAAATCCATCCATTCATTTCGTTTAATTACCTACGTTAATGTTGACGGATCGAAGTGGTTTTTCAGGCCTGGAACTAGTTCCAGCCTTGAACGTCTCAAGTTTTGCTGAATATGGGTGAAAAAGAAGCATTATTATTACTTGAAGTGAAGTAAGAATACTAACTAACGAGATTTCTGATGATCCCAGTGAGAATTTTTATAGATCTCTCAAGATTTATACGGGATCATCCTAAGGATTCGTTTGAAATTTTTTGGGGATTTCTGAATTTTTATGCGGGGTATCCAAAGGATTTGGGAGTTATGATGATGTACATGATTGTGTATGTGATTTCTATTGTATTGAGGATTTCTACGGGCTGAGATTGATAATTAGATTAGCATTAATGTTCTGCGGCTTTGAAGATTCCTACAGAATTTTAAAGATTTCTGAGAATTTCTCTCGGAATTTCTCTACAAGATTTCTAAGGACTCCCAGCGATTTGAATAGAATTCTTAGGCATTTCTGAAAGGTTTCATGCAAATTTGAAGGACCCTTGAAGATTTCTACAAGTTTGTAGGAACTTTTGATGATTCCTGAAGATTTCTGAAAACTTCTTGGGAGTTCTAAAGATCTCCACAGGATTCTTGAAAATTTTCATGAGATTTACAAAGATTTTGGGTTTTACTACAAAATTTTCAGGTATTCTAGAGATTTCTCCTAGATTTCTGAGAATTTCCGAGAGTTTCTAGGGCTTTCTGAAGATTTTGTGGGTGAATTCAAGGTATTTCCAAAGCTTTTTACCAGAACTAGAGAGACTTTCACGGGCTTCCTGGAGATTCATATGGAATGTTTGAGAATTTCTAATAATTCCTTAGAGTTGCTATAGATTTCCAGAGATTTTGCAAGAATTTTCACTAGATTCTGTAGGGATTTCTGAACATTTTTGGGGACTATCAAACATTTCTGGGATTTTTCATTATTTCAACGAAATTTCTAGGAATTAATGAAGACTTGTTTGAGATTTTTGAGGATTACTTGAGATTTCTGCGAGGTCTTTGAAGAAGTTTCAGGGACTTCTGAAGATTCTACGTGATTTCGAAAATATTCACGAGATTTCTGAGGATTCGTGTGAGAATTTCGTGGGATTTTTGAAGAATCTTACGGGATCTCTAGAGGTTTCTGAAGATTCGTTTGAAATTTCTAGGGATTTCTGAATATTTTTACGAGATTTCCAAAGATTATTGAATATTCACAAACAACAAAATCATAACGCAACCAGTGATTACAATGTTGACAATTAGATAGAACAATGATTCCGCTAAATTTCTCAAGATCTTTTGAAACTTCTGAAGATTTCTGGAGGCTCGAGAAATTCGAGATTTCTGAAAATCTATAAGGATCTTGAAATATCTCTACAAGATTTCTTCTAGGGACTTCTGGAGAATTTTTAGGATTCTTCCGAAAAATTCCATGGGACTTCCGTGGATTTCTGAAGATTTCCAGAGATTTTTAGGGATTCACGAAAATTTGTTCAAATTTTAGAACAATTTTAGGGATTTCTAAAGACTTCTGAAGATTGCCAATAATTTATAACGATTTTTTGATAATTCATGGGTTTCTAGGGATTGCTGAAAGGTTCAAGATTCCTAAAGGTAAAAAAAATAGGAATCCATAGAAATTTGTGAAAGATTTCTAGGGGTTCCTGGACGCTTTTCGAGATTTTTGACGAATTTCGAGAGATTCCTGGAGATGGCTATACCAGTTTTCTAAATAAACTAACGAGATTTTTGATGATCCCTGTGAGAATATCTAGAGATCTTTCAAGATTTCTACGGAATAATCCTAAGGATTTGTTTGAAATTTCTAGGAATTTCTGAATTTTTATGTGGGATTTCCAGGGATTTCCAAGAATTGTCGAGAATTCCCAGGGAGTTCTGAAATTCAACATGATTGTGTATGGGGTTTCTATTGTTTTGAGGATTTCTACGGGCTGAGATTTATAATTCGTATGGGGGTTCCTACGGCTTTAAAGATTTCTATAAAATTTCAAAGATTTCCGATAATTTTTGGGTTTTCACGATTCATACAGGATTTCTTAGGATTCCCAGAAATTTGTATGGTATTTTTAGGCATTGCTGGAAGGTTTCATTGGAATTTGAAGGGTTCTTGAAGATTTCTTCAAGATTGATAGGAATTTCTGATAATTCCTAAAGATTTCTAAAAACTTTTAGGGAGTTCTAGAGATCTTCACAGGATTCTTGAAATTTCTGTTAAATTTCCAAGAACTTTTGCTATTTCTACAAGTTTGTTAGGGATTCTAGAGATTTCTACTAGATTTCTGACACTTTTCGAAAGTTTCTAGGGCTTTCTAAAGATTTTGTACGGGAATTCGAGGGATTTCCAAAGATTTTCACCAGAACTAGGGAGACTTACACAGATTTTCAAGGGCTTCCTGAAGACTTATATGGAATTTTTAAAAATTTCTAATGATTCCTCAGATTGTGTTCAGATTTTCAGAGATTTTCAAGGCATTTCTAGAGATTTGCAAGAATTGTGACTAGATTCTGTAGAGATTTTTGAAGATTTTTGGAGACTTCCAAACATTTCCAGGGTTATTCATTATTTCAACGAGATTTCTAGGAATTAATGAAGACTTGTTCGACATTTTTGGGGATTACTTGAGATTCCTACAAGGTCTTTGAAGAAGTTTGTAGGGACTTCTGAAGATTCCACGTTATTTCAAAAATATTCACGAGATTTCTGAGAATTCGTGTGAGAATTTCTTGGGATTTTTGAAGAATCCTACGGGATATCTGGAGGTTCCTGAAGATTCGTTTGAAATTCCTAGGGATTTCTGGATATTTTTACGAAATTTCCAAAGATTATCGAACATTCCTACAGATTTTGTAGGAATTTCCACAGATTTCGACAAGATTGTTTCAGATTTCCGAAGATTTTTTTACGAGACTCTGAAATTCCGTAGGGCTACCGAAAGACTTCAACAAGGTCCCCAGAGATTTTTGGGAATTCTCACAAGATTATTTCGACGAGATCTTGGCAGATTCCCAAGGATTTCTAGAAATTCCTGAGAAACATTACAAGATTTCTAGGGATTCCCAAAGATCTGTATGGAATTTTCAAGAAATTCTACGACTGTTCTAAGATTTTCCGAAGACCCCTGAAATTTACCAATAATTTCCAAGTATTTCTTGATATTTCTAGGGTTTAAAGAGATTTCCAAAAAAAATTCCTTCCTCTTCTAAACGCTCCTTCTCCAATTCCTCAATTTTTTTTCCAGACGTTCCATTGGCTGTACCTGTTGCTGTAGCTTAAATGTTTCGATTTCTGCACTACTTAGGTACCTACCTATCTTATGCGACGCCCTGTAAAAAATATGGAGAACCTATATAAAATACGACATAAAGCGTATGATAGATGGAGAGAGAACAGCTATAAAGAATAATGTTTCAAATCAGTCAATTTCTTCACGAGCTAGGACGCTTTGAGTTCTTTTTTTGTCTTTGTAGCTCAGTTCAATTGGAGAACACTATCTCCAATACGGTGGTAGTGGTGGGTCATAATTTCTGCTGCCTACTCCATTACAATTTTTTTTTTCTGAATTTCACTTGTCGTTTTTTGAATTACAACTGACGCTTCCTGAATCACAATTGACAAATCTGAATTACATCTGACTCTTTCTGAATTTCAGTTGACCGACCTGAATTGCATCTGATGCTTTCTGAAATCCATTTGATGTTTTCTGAGTTACAGTTGGGTAAACCACTATTCTGAATTACACCTGATGCTTTCTGAAATCCACTTGATCAATCTGAATTACATCCGACTCTTTCTGAATCTCAACTGACTGATCTGAATTACATCTCACGCTTTCTGAATATCATTTGACACATCTGAATTTCACTTGATGCTTTCCGATTTACAGTTGGAAAATTTCTAGGTTCTTATGATTCATACAAAGTTTTTAAGGATTCTCAGGGATTTGTATGGGACTTTCAGCCATTTCTGAAGGGTTTCATGGGAATTTAGAGGATTCTTGAAAATTCCTACAAGATTGGTAGGAATTTCTAATAATTCCGCGAAAGATTTCTGAAAACTTATAGGGAGTTTTAGAGGCCTTATCAAAATTTCCAAAAACTTTGGCCATATATAAATAATTTATTCAAATAAAATAAATTAACACCTTTCTATATAAAATAGATTGCCTAAGACAAAGGATACCGCATCATAGTGAATTTTCTAATTAAGTTGAATAAATAATTTGATAAGTTGGAATTTATACATAGAGTTAAATTTTAAATTGAGAACATATGGTGTTTGAAAATTCTGATGGAATCCTTGAGTGCGGATAATGCGATATCCTTTGCCCTTCTGGTCGATACATTAAATAACTGACAGAAATTTGTGATAAAAAATTTGGGAATGGTTCCCCGAGCTCCTATAAGGTACCCGAACACCTGAATACTATCTATATCATATTTTGTTTTAAAATAAGATATAGTCGGTTCATAAATGGTTCGCTTTTCAACATGAACAGCTTCAGGTTGTTCTTTGCTATCTTCAAATCTTATAGTTGGATCTAGTATGTATCCTTTCCGTCGCTTTCTGTCGATGGCAAGGACGTCAACTCTTCGCCAGCTGCCGTTGTCTGCCAAACCCGGTACCTCTTCGTGTGTTTCCCAGCCTTTGGTTTTGAGAATTTTCGCAAGGGATGCTCGGATTGTGTGATGGCGTGCATTGCGAAGAGCTTCACCAAATGGACATACACCAAGAATGTGCGGCAATGTTTCAAAAGCTACATTATTCTCAATGCCGACACTACAGCGGCGACATCGGTTGCCGTCTTGGCTTCGTCCTGGGGTGGCTCTGCATGCCGTTACGTTCCCGTTCATTTTAATTGCTTCGGTGTATTCGGAGCTCGTCAGGCCCTTTCTGGTTGACATCCAGGAATTTGCCGGTGTGTATTCTGCAAATAGTATGACTCCACGGCCCTTGTGGGGCAATTTACACCACTGCGAGAATTCCCTCAGGCGTAGTATCTTCCTAATTTTCGTAGAATTAAGAGAAGAATCTTCCGTGCTAATTTCAAGATCTTCAGAAGCAGTCAAATTCAGGGCTTTCAGACATATTTGTTTCTCGTTTGTTAGGTTCATGATCCGTGGAACAAGTTGGTTATCGGATTTCTCCAAAGTTTTGCAGATATTGAACCTCTGTAGGAAGGCTTCCCAAGAAGCTTTTATGAGTCCTAGCCCTTTATGAGTGCGAGGTGAGTACAACAGGTGGTCTGGTGTGTCGGACGGAATACAAAGAACTTCTTTCACCGCTGATTTTATCATTTTATCCAAGTTGTTGAGAAATGATTTAGGCATCATGTGAGCTGGAGTTGTTTGGTAGGGATATACAAGGGTTGGCCATATATACTGGTTGAGTACTGTAATCTTCTGGTCTTGATGTAAAAATGGAGAACTGACCACTTGTCGTATATTTTCATTCAAGTCCTTGATGATTTTTGATTCATTGAAAATTATTGTGTTGTTGAAAGATACTCCTAGATATTTGACTGTTTTATCGTTACCAATAGAGTTGACAATGGTGTTATTAATAAAGAACTCCTTTTCAATTAATTGTCCATGGCGGATATGGATGATTTGTGTTTTCGAATCATTGAGAGAAAGGCCTATCTCTGAAAATCGTTGCTGAGCCATTCCCAACAGAAAGAAGGCAGAATCTTCATTATTAGCAACCAATACCGTATCGTCTGCGAAACCCATAATGGAGATTTTTGGTACAGAGTCACAGATGGAAAAACCATAAAACTCGGCAATTCCTGGCTCGGAGATATCACTTAGGATGTGATCTGTACACATATTGTAGAGAATAGGAGAAAGTGGCGCTCCTTGAAGAAGACCCCTCTTCAGTTCTATTGGTTTCGTTTTCCCTAGGCTGGTTTCGATTTGGATGGAGTTTCCCCTTTGAAGTTCTATTATAAGTCGTTTGAATCTAGATGGGATTTTCGTGGCATTCACAGTTTTCTCTATTTGTTTCAAACCAACGTTGTCATATGCTTTGCTTATGTCGAGGAACATAGTGGTCATGTCTTTCTTTTGCTGCTTAGCGGCTGTTAGAATGCCTTGTAGTATGCTAGAGTTAATAAAGGTGCCAGGTGTTGATGTGAAGCCTCTTTGATTTTGATTAAATGTAATAAATGGAGAGATCTTTCTGATGATCACTCTTTCAATAATACGTCTTATCAGGGAGCAAATTGATATCGGACGCCAGTTACTGGTCATACTCGGATCACTTCCTTTGAAAATCAATATCGTTCTTGCATTTTTAAGGCTAGTTGGGACGTATCCGGTGTTTATGATTCTATTTGTCAACAGGAGGAGTATTTCAGCTACTTGTTTCGATTTAAGTGAACGTAAAATGATTCGATCTGGACCAGGTGCAGTGTCAATTTTGATTAATTTGATGGATTGTTGAATATCTTCAAGAATGATCTCATTGTCGGTGTCAGTCATAGATGTGTCAGTTTGATTGAAGTTCATTTCGTAAGCATCTTCGCCGGTAGTTTGGGATGTTGTGTTGTTTTCTGTACCAAAACGTTCAGAAAATGCTGCTGTGAGGATATCCAATGGAATGCTGCATACTTCTTGCTTTGTGTTGTCCATAACTTTTCTCACAGCCACACGTCGTCTGTTGTAGAAATTGAATTGTACGCTTTCGTACAGGTATTTTTCTTTCCTTTTTTGCCTGTCCCTTTTCGTTTTTCTTTCAGGATTACTTGACTTCTTGAAATTATTGTTGGTCTGAACCATTGTACTTTTCCGTTTTTTTCTCAATTCATAGTAACGTGTCGCTGGATGTTTTGGCCCAGGAAAGTATTTTAGCGACGAGGCTATGAAGGACTGAAAGGCTTTGATTGTGTTGTCGAATTCTTTGTCAGTCAACGCAAGAGAGAATTTTTTGTTCCATTCAGAGAGATCTTGTAGGTATTTTTCGAATTCTGCAGAGGGTGGATAGCTTTCAGTCTCGTCTTGATCAACTTTGAGAGCTGGAATCTCCTCAATATAACGCTCTGTAATTTGTTGTCGGTGTTCATTTGGATGAGCTTTGCTTATATGTATCTTTACACTTCTGTATTTTTTCCCGCAATGTGGACAAGAAGAGAGTAATGTTGGTAATGCCTCGTCCACTTGTTGTTTTGTTTCGGGCCGCGGTGTATCCAATGGGCAAAGCATGGCTGTTACATTGTTGTTGATCTCGTTCCTTTCATTTATTTTTCCACTCCGAAGTTTACTCGAGCTGTTATTGAGTGTTGCATCTTCTGTGTCAGTGCTTCTATGCATTTTGGAGCGATGAATTCCAAGTCCGGTCGCGTTTTTGAACGATTTTCCGCAGTGGCATGTCAGTTGCGTCAAAGGGGTATCCACGAACGAGACCGAGCTTTTTGCTGTCTCCGATGGCCCAGCTTCTTCGGCGTCTTTTCTTGAGATCGTCCAGGACTTTATTCTTTTAGCAAATTGTCCGCTTGATGGATATTTTTGTGGAACATATTCTTCGTCTGATGACAGCGACATGACATAAAGTCCCCTGAAATACACAATATGTATTTTAAGGAATCCTAGAGATTTCTACTTCATTTCTGTGAATTTTCGTGAGTTTCTAGGGCTTCCTAAAAAATTTTGTGTGATAATTCGAGGGATTTCGAAAGATTTTTATCAGAACTAGAGAGACTTATTCAGATTTCCACGGGCTTCCTGAAGATTCATATGGAATTTCTGAAAATTACTAATAATTTTTCAGAGTTTCTATGGATTTTTAGAAATTTCCACGGGATTTCCAAAGATTCCCAAGAATTTTTACTAGATTCTGTGAGGATTCTAAAGATTTTTTTGGACTACCGAGTATTTCAGGGTTATTCATTATTTCAACGAAATTTCTAGGAATTAATAAAGACTTGTTTGAGATTTTTGAGGATTACTTGAGATATCTGCGAGGTCTTTGAAGAAGTTTTAGGGACTTCTGAAGATTCTACGTGATTTCGAAAGTATTCACGAGATTTCTGAGCATTCGTGTGAGAATTTCGTGGAATTTTTTAAGAATCTTACGGGATCTCTTGAGGTTTCTGAAGATTCGTTTGAAATTCCTAGGGATTTCTGAATATTTTCACGAGATTCCCAAAGATTATTGAATATTCACAAACAGAATAAAATCATAACGCAACCAGTGATTACAATGTTCACAATTAGATAGAACAATGATTCTTTTAAATTTCTGGAGATTTCTACGAGATTTCTGAAAATCTATAAGGATCTTAAAATATCTCTACAAGATTTCTAGGGACTTCTGGAGAATTTTTAGGATTCTTCTGAAAAATTCCCATGGGACTTCCGTGGATTTCTGCAGATTTCTAGAGATTTTTCGGGATCACTACGAGATTTTTGGGGACTCACGAAAATTTGTTCGGATTTTATAGGAATTTCTACGACAATTCTAGGTATTTCTAAAGACTTCTGATGATTGCCAATAATTTCTAAGGATTTTTTGATAATTCTAGGGTCTCTAGGGATTGCTGAAAGGTCCAAGATTCCTAAAGGTAAAAAAATAGAAATTTATAGAAATTTGTGGAAGATTTCTAGGGGTTCCTGGACGTTTTTCGAGATTTTTGACGGATTTCGAGGGATTTCTGGAGATGGCTATACCAGTTTTCTGAATAAACTAACGACATTTTTGATGATCTCCGTGAGAATTTTTAGAGATCTCTCAAGTTTTCTACGGAATAATCCTAAGGATTCGTTTGAGAGTTCTAGCAATTTCTGAATTTTTATGTGGGATATCCCGGGATTTCCAAGAATTGTCGAGAATTCCCAGGAAGTTCTGAAATTCAACATGATTGGGTATGGGATTCCTATTGTTTTGAGGATTTCCACGGGCTGAGATTTATAATTCGTATGGGGGTTCCTACGGCTTTGAAGATTTCTATAGAATTTCAAAGATTTTTGATAATTTTTGGATTTTCACGATTCATGCAGGATTTCTAAGGATACCATCGAGGATACCATAAATACCATACAGAAATTTGTGCGGTATTTTTAGGCATCGCTGAGGAGTTTCATGGGAATTTGAAGGGTTCTTGAAAATTTCTTCAAGATTGATAGGAATTTCTAATAATTCCTATAGATTTCTAAAAACTTCTAGGAAGTTCTAGAGATCTTCACAGGATTCTTGAAATTTCCGTCGGGTTCCCGAAGATTTTGGCTATTTATACAAGTTTCTTAGGGATTCTAGAGATTTCCACTAGATTTCTGACACTTTTCGAGAGTTTCTAGAGCTTCCTAAAGATTTTGTACGGGAATTCGAGGGATTTCCAAAGATTTTCATCAGAACTAGAGGGACTTACACAGATTTTCAAGGGCTTCCTGAACACTCATATGAAATTTGTAAAAATTTCTAATGATTCCTCAGATTTTGTTCAGATTTTCAGAGATTTTCATGGCATTTCCAAACATTTGCAAGAATTTTGACTAGATTCTGCAGGGATTTCTGAAGATTTCTGGGAACTACCAAACATTTCTATGGATTTCTCATCATTTCAACGGAATTTCTTGGAGCCAATGGAAACTTGTATGAGATTTCTGGGAATTACTTGAGATTTCTACGAGATCTTTGAAGAAGTTTCAGGAACTTCTGATGATTTTACGTGATTTCAAAAATATTCACGAGATTTCTGAGGATTCGTGTGAGACTTTTCAGGGATTTTTGAAGAATCTCACGTGATGTCTAGAGGTTGCTGAAGATTCGTTCGAAATACCTAGGGATTTCTGAATATTTTCACTAGATTTTCAAAGATTATTGAATATTTTCACGGATTTTGTAGGAATTCCCACAGATTTCGAAAAGACTGCCCCAGATTTTTGAAGATTTTTTTACGAGATTTTTGAAAATCCATAGGGCTACCGAAAGACTTCAACAAAGTCCTTTCCTTTTTTGGAAATTCTTACAGGACTATTTCAACGAGATTTTTGCGGATTCCCAAGGATTTCTATATATATAGTTTTCATTAAATCATCTTCTCAACACATTGAGCTGCTGAATAACAAAGAATACAATACAAATAGGTAAATAAACATGGAAAAGTCAAAAAATAACGTGTATAAAAACTCAATTAAGTATAGATATCATGTATAAACTATGAACTAAGATATTTTATATAAATGGTATCGCAACATGTGTATAGATTTTTTTAGTGTTATCGATGCCACAGATTCGCGAAATTTAGGTGGAGAAATTCCAAACTTTGTACAAAATTCTCGAAATATTGAGGTTATAGTTCCGCGAGCTCCAACCATCAGTCCCAAGACTGTTATATTTCCGAGGCCATAAAGTTCTTTGAAAAACGGAATAGTTGGTTCATAAATTTTTTGTTTTTCGATATGAACCTCAGCTGGTTGTTCCTCGCTTATTTCAAATCGATTAGTTGGATCTATTATCCAGCCAATTTTTGTTTTTGTTGTTTATGGTCAGGATATCCACCCTCCTGATGCTGCCTGACTTTGGGGAGCATACTACCTCTTCATTGAAGTTGTTGAGAATCACTACGGGATTTCTAGGGATTCCCAAAGAGCTGTATGGGATTATGAAGAATTTCTACGACTGTTCTAGGATTTTCTAGAGAGCCCTGAGATTTACCAATAATTTCCAAGTATTTTTTGAATTTCTAAATTGATTTGAAAAAAAAAAATATATTTTTTGAACGTTCCTTTTCCAATTCCGCTATTTTTTCCAGACGTTCCATTTGTTGTACCTGCATTGAAATGCTTCTCATCTCCAGCATCTATAAATCAATTCTAAATCAATTCTAAATCGTGAAATTTTGCAAAAAGCGGCGTATTCAAGTAGTTCTCTCTCAAATCAGCAGTCAAATACACCTGTTGGTTGGTTGCTGCGTTGTCTCAAGTATCCCACTTCTGACACCAACTCTCACGAATTTTAGGTTCACCCATTCTGGTTTTCAAACGCTGATTGCTCCTTTTAAACTGCTCTTCTTCCCAGATCATTCTGTATAATTGATTATCGCACATTTGCAACACACTTTTCATACACTCTTCAATAAATAATTTACAGCGATGGTATTGTATGGAAATCCATCAGCGTTAAATTCTACATTTCATTGTTGAGACAGAAGTAGGTATATCATATGCCCACAATATGTTCAGTATCGCCAAAACATTTTATTCAATGGATATAATATTTCCCTTGCGGGTAGATACTTCATCCATTTCATATGATTACATATCAACGTACGAATAGACATCTACTGATTGCAGAACGTGAGTAACGCAGAAATAGTTTCTGTACATTCTAAATACACAGTATACTATTCTGATATTGCTTTGAAATCTGGGAACGAACCTCAACAGCCAGATAAACACGAATCCCGAAGGGCATGTAACTCGCGATAATGATAGCCCGCACAACATAATCCATGTTTTATCAATTATTCGCGATCTCGGGCTCGTAAAATCCAGGTCGACGGGGGCACCGACACCGTTTCTCACTTAATAAGATAAACATATAAATAGGATTAACGTGTACCTATCAGCCAACCGTCCTATGCCTACCGTTTGCACACACACACGTACACCTGATACCTACGTACCGGAGACCCTTTCAGCAGATTTAATTAATTCCCTTTTGTCCAGTTAGCTCAAGAGTGGGTCCGGTAATGTGCCGAGTGCGGTATGAAACGGAACTGGTGTGTAAGTGGAAGTGGAAGTACGCTCGCGTATGCCCATACTATTTAGTAATTAATCGGCATGTCTATGTCATGTGAGTACAGGTGAGTGGGTGAACCAATTAAGTGCAAGCAGGCATACCTACCTGAGTAAATATCATTGGGGAGGAACAAAGTAAACTTCAGACTCAGCACAACGAATGTTATTGCGGCATAAGTTTACTCCTTCAACTCAGTTATCTGGGAAGAAAAGCGACGAAATTTGCAAGAAACGTTGAAGCAACGTTTCAGAAACGTCGAAGTAACGCTTAAGTTTCGAAGCAACTTCAAAGCAACGTCCAAGTAACGTAACAAGCAACTTGAAAGCAACGTCGAAGCCATCAACCGGTATGTACGTTGATGTCATTCTGCATTTTCAGATGACCGGTTGTTTTGACCGTATTCGAAGCGTAAAGTTGCAGCAACGGTAGCGCAAGGTTACAGCAACATTGGACGTTGAATTCTTGATTTTCTCACATAGTGCCAGTAAACTCGTGTGATTTATATTCCGTAAAATAAGCATTATGAGACAAAATGATCTTGTGTTCTGTTGACGACATTCCAATGTTGTTATCATCTCTATAAAGAAAAAATAACCAGGGGAAATAATAGGGCTTCATATTGCAATTATGTTCTTTGGGGGTGATATAACGCTCACCACAATTATAATGTTGGTATGTAAATAGAAATTGGGTTCCTTAATAGAAGGAGGTTATGATAGGATTTTGAATAGATGGTGAAGTAACGTTTCAGCAACGTTGAAGCAACATCCAAGCAACGTTTGGGCAACGTTTAGATAACGTCTAGGCAACGTCCAGGTAACGTCAGATCAACGTTTGAGCAACGCCTGAGTAACGTAAAAGCAATTTGGAAGCAACATCAAAGCAACGTAAGAGTAACGTAGAAGCAACGTTGCTTGAATTGATATAGGTAAGCGTCAATCAGCATTTTCAATTAATAGGCAAATGGTGATGAACTTCTGGAGAGGAATTCACTCAATTCATCAAATTTCAAATTAATAAGTTGATCACTAATTTTTTCATCTTCCAAGCGAAAGCTACTGAAATTACTACTGAAGTTTCAAAGACTCTACGAGAAACGGAATCTCAATTTCATCTCTGGGGAAAAATAACGAACTAGCCTTGCAGTGAGAAATTCTCCCAATTCATAAACTCAGAAACAAAAGTTATTCGGTCATTTAAAAAATTCGACGGAAAATGGATACGCAATTTCATCTCTGGAAAGGATAACGATTTTATTGGCCTTGTGTAGTGAGAAATTCACTCAATCCATCAGCTCAGAAATGAACAAATGATCAGTCATTCTCAAGATTTGACATGAAATGGTATCTTGATTTCAGACCTGGAAAAGTCACGATTTTACTAGCTTTGTAGTGAGAAATTCCCTCAATTCATCAACTCAGAAATAGAAAAAATTTATTATTCATTTTTAAAAGCACGATTGTACTAGCCTTGTAGTGAGAAATTCTCTTAAAATTGAAAATGAGAAAGTTGATTTGTCATTTTCGAAATTCTACAAGAAATTGAATCTCAATTTCAGTTCTTAAAGAAAAAACAATTTTACCAGCCTTGTAGTGAGAAATTCTCCGAATTATTAAATTCAGAAATGAGAAAGTTACACAGTCATTTTTAAAATTCTACTAGAAATGAACTCTAAATTTCAGCTCTGAAAAAAATCAGGATTTTACTAGCTTTGTAGTGGGAAATTCTCTTAATTCATCAACTCAGAAATGAAAGAAGTTGATCAATCATTTTCAAAATTCTACGAGAAATGAAATCTGTTTCATCTCTGAAGAAAAAAACACGATCCTACTAGTCTTGTAGTGAGAAATGTTCTCAAGCAGTTCTCATGCATACACTCAGAAGAAAGAAAGTTATTTAGTCATTTCTAAAATTCTGCGAGAAATGAAATCGCAATTTCATCTCTAAAAAGAATAACGATTTCACTGGCCTATGTAGTGAGAAATTCACTCAATTCATCAACTCAGAAATAAAAAAATGATCAGTCATTCTTAATATTCGACGAGAAATAGTATCTTAATTTCAGACCTGAAAAAGTCACGATTTTACTAGCTTTGTAGTAAGAAATTCTCTCAATTCATCAACTGAGAAATGGAAAAAGTTGATTGATAATTTTCAAAATTCCAAGAGAAAGGAAGTCTCCATTTTGTCTCTGAGAAAATCACGATTGCACTAGCCTTGTAGTGAGAAATTCTCCCAAATAATCAACTTAGAAATAAGAAAAAGATTCAGTCGTTTTTCCAAATTCTACAAGAAATTGAATCTCAATTTCAGTTTCCGAAGAAGAAAAACAATTCTCCCAGCCTTGTAGATGTAGATGTAGATGTAGATGAATTTCTTCAAATTCATCAACTCAGAAATGAGAAAGCTGATTAGCGATTTTTAAAATTCTAGGAGATTTGGAATCCGAGTTCAATCTCTAAGAAAATGACGATTTTCCTAGCCTTGTAGTGAGAAATTCTCCCAAATCATCAACTTAGAAGTGAGATAGTCATCAGTCAATTTTTTTTTTAAATTCCACAAGCAATTGAATTTTTATTTCAGTTCTGGAAGAAAAAACGATTATACTAGCCTGATAGTGAGAAATTCTCTCGATTCATCAAATCAGGAATAAGGAAGTTACACAGTCCTTTTAAAAATTCTACAAGAAATAAAGTCTCAATTTCAGCTTTGGAAAAATCAGGACTTTACTAGCTTTGTAGTGAGAAATTCTCCCAATTCATCAACTCAGAGATGAAAAAAGTTGATTATTTATTTTCAAAATTCTACGAGAAATGAAATCTCGATTTTATCTCTGAAGAAAATAACGATCTCACTAGTCTTGTAGTGAAAAATTTCCTCAATTCGTACACTCACAAGTGAGAAAGTTATTCAGTCATTTTTAAAATTCTACGGAAAATTAAATAGCAATTCCATCTCTGAAAAGAATAACAATTTTACTGGCCTTGTGTAGTGGAGAATGCACTCAATTTATCGACTCAGAAATGGAAAAATTATCAGTCATTCTTAAGATTAGACGAGAAGTGGAATCTTGATTTCAGACCTGAAAAAGTCACGATTTCACTAGCTTTGTAGTGAGGAATTCTCTCAATCCATCAACTCAGTAATTAAAATTCTACGAGTAATGAAATCTCGATTTCATTTCTGAGAAAATCACGATTGTACTAGCCTTGTATTGAGAAATGCACTTAAATCATCAGCTTAGAAATGAGAAGTTGATCAGTCATTTTCGAAATTTTACGAGAAATGAAATTTCAATTGCAGCTCTGAAAGAATCGCGATTTCACCAGCCTTGTAGTGAGAAATTCTCTTTATTCATCAACTCAGAAATGGAGAAAATGATGAGTCATGTTTGGAAAAATTACAATTATTCTTTATTAAATTTTAAATTTAAAATTTAAATTTAATAACTTTTTTAAATTTATTATTTCTTTATTTTCTTAATTATTTCATTCTACAAAAAATTAAATCTCGATTTTAGCTCTGAAAAAATCACGATTGTACTAGCCTTGTAGTGAGAAATTTTCTCAATTCATCAACTCAGAAATGAGATAGTTGATAAGTAATTTGAAAAATTCCGCCGGAAATGAAATCTCAATTTCAGCTCTGAAAAAAAAACTGAATTCCACTAGCCTTGTAGTGAGAAACTGACTCCATTCCTCAACTTAGAAACGAGAAAGTTAATGAGTGATTTTTCTATTTCTCAAGCAATAAGTTACTGAAATAGCCACTAAGCTTTTTAAAATTCTACAGGAAAAATTAAACCTCAATTCTAATTCTTGAAAGAATCACGTTTTTATCAGCCTTGTATTGTGGTGAAGAATTGACTTTATTTGTCAACTTAGGAATGAGAAAGTTGATCAACCATTTCTTTATTCTTTGTAGTAAGAAATTCTCTCAATTCATCAACTGAGAAATGGAAAAAGTTGATTATTAATTTTTAAAATTCTACAAGAGAGGAAATCTCCATTTCGTTTCTGAGAAAATCACGATTGTACTAGCCTTGTAGTGCGAGATTCTCCCAAATAATCAACTTAGAAATGAGAAAAAGATTTAGTCATTTTTCAAATTCTACAAGAAATTGAATCTCAATTTCAGTTCTGGAAGAAAAAAACAATTCTCCCAGCCTTGTAGTGAGAAATTCTCTAAATTCATCAACTCAGAAATAAGAAAATTGATCAGTGATTTTTAAAATTTTACGAGATTTGGAATCCGAGTTTCATCTCTAGAAAAATGACGATTT
Organism: Anaspis maculata; assembly: GCA_949128115.1. Lineage (NCBI taxonomy): Eukaryota > Metazoa > Arthropoda > Insecta > Coleoptera > Scraptiidae > Anaspis > Anaspis maculata. The sequence goes on from OX421964.1 coordinate 3,468,569, forward strand.
TCCTAGCCTTGTAGTGAGAAGTTCTCTCAAACCATCAACTTAAAAGTAAGATAGTTATCAGTCTTTTTTTTTCAAATTCCACAAGCAATTGAATTTTCATTTCAGTTCTGGAAGAAAAAACGATTATACTAGCCTTATAGTGAGAAATTCTCTCAATTCATCGAATTAGAAATCAGAAAGTTACAGAGTCCTTCTCAAAATTCGACGAGAAATAAACTCTCAATTTCAGCTTTGAAAAAATCAGGACTTTACTAGCTTTTCAGTGAGAAATTTTCCCAATTCATCAACTCAGAAATGAAAAAGTTGATTGATCATTTTCAAAGATCTGCGGGAAATGAAATCTCAATTTTATCTTTGAAGAAAAAAACGATCTCACTAGTCTTGTAGTGAGACATTTTCTCAATTCATAAACTCAGAAGTGAGAAAGTTGTTCAGTCATTTTCAAAATTCTACGTAAAATGAAATCGCCATTCCATCTCTAAAAAGAATAACAATTTTACTGGCCTTGTGTATGTGTAGTGAGAAATTCTCCCAATTCATCAACTCAGAAATAAAAAAATGATCAGTCATTATTGATATTTGACGAGAAATAGGTAGTATCTTGATTTCACACATGAAAAAGTCACGATTTTACTAGTTTTGTAGTGAGGAATTCTCTTAATTCATCAACTCAGAAATGGAAAAGTTGATCAGTCATTTTTGGAATTCTACAAGAATGAAATCTCGATTTTAGCTCTGAAAAAATCACAATTGTACTAGCCTTGTAGTGAGAAATGTTCTCAATTTATCAACTCAGAAATAAGAAAGTTGATTAGTAATTTGAAAAATTCCACGGGAAATGAAATCTCAATTTCAGCTCTGAAAAAAAAACTGGATTCTACTAGCCTTGTAGTGAGGAACTGACTTCATTCCTCAACTTAAAAACGAGAAAGTTAATGAGTGATTTTTCTATTTCTCAAGCAATAAGTTACTGAAATAGCCACTAAGCTTTTTAAAATTCTACGGGAAAAATGAAACCTCAATTCTAATTCTTGAAAGAATCACGTTTTTATCAGCCTTGTATTGTGGTGAGGAATTGACTTTATTTGTCAACTTAGGAATGAGAAAGTTGGTCAATCGTTTCTTCATCTTTCAAGCAAAAAATTACTGAAATAGCTGCTAAATTTTCAAAAATTCCACGAGAAATGAAAAACCAATTTCTTTTCTAGATCAAATGACGATTTAACTAGCCTTGTAGTGAGAAATTCTTCCATTTCATCAACTCTGAAGTGGAAAAGTAATCAAGCATTTTCGAAATTCTACGAGAAATGAAATCTCAATTCCAGCTTTGAAAATATCACGATTTTACTAGCCTTGTAGTGGGAAATTGACTATTATTCATCGACTCAGAAATGAGAAAGTTAATCAACCGTTTCTTTATTTTCCAAGCAAAAAGTTACTGAAATGAAAATGAAAAGCTAGTGAACTTTTAAAAATTCTACAAGTTGTATATTTTTTGGGCAATCTAATTAAACGGTAAAATGTTGCAATCTATTCAGCTATCAGCTCAAATTAACACCTATCCAACACTGTTATATTCAAAATTTCTCGAATCAAAACTTTGTTTTGAATGAAAATTCAGGCTTCGATAAGCAATGCTGCTCCGTTTATGTTTCCAAACTCTGTTACCTATCTACACAATACAACCAACAACCTTCTGTGTGTTTGTTATAGCGTCTCCTAAACCCGCACCCAAAGAAAAACAATACAGCGGGGTGTGTGGGCAGCTCTGGTTCTGGTGGTGTGCTCCAAACATGTGTTTCCTATATACAGGATGATTCCAAAGTGATGGAGAACTGTTAGAATAATTCTATCTCTTTTAATTTTCAAGCTGTGAAGAGATAAAAGTTGGTCCTTCAATCGCTTCTATTTTTCGTTGTTTCAAAAGATTTCAGTAATTTGTTTATGGAATAATAATACTTACAAAAAATCTACCTTTGAAGCTGAATTAAATTTTTGTTTTCTATACAGGGTGAGTCATAAACTACTTGCAAAAATTTAGTTTTCCTAAAACAAAAAACAGATGCACTTTTGAGAAAAAATAATTTTTCGCATTCATGACTTACCCTGTATACATAACAGAAATTCATTACAGATTCAGGGGTTGATTTTTTGTATCCATTGTTTTTCCATAAACCGTTCACTAAAATCTTCTGAAACAATGAAAATAGAAGCGACCAACTTTTGTCCCTTCATAACTTTGAAATTCAAAGAGAACTTTTTCAACAAGTTTCCAGCACTCTCTCCATATTACGCAGCTTCAAGGTGACTGGACACTTTTTAATCACCCTCTGTATGTGGCATAAACCGAACTAGGGCTCTCTGGCTCGTTTTATAAATTGCGACCTGCCTTCGCCAGTGCAGCAGAACCTCGCAAGCGGATTTCTGTCAAACCGTACATCCTCCCTGGGGCTGGAAGCTGGAGGAGCCGACCGACGAGGAGGATTTTTAAAAATTCGTCTCGGTGATGTGCGTGTGTCGTTGAAAGCCGGAACTCCATGTCCTAGCAGCAGATGCCTTCCCGCCGGCCCTCCGCGATGCGTGGGCACTGGGTGTAATATGCTCTCATCCCGTGGGATCGATAATCTATTTCGGGTTGTGGAGGCTAATAAAATTTATAACCCTCATTGTAAAGCGGTTAGATAAATGCGAAGAGTGCGCCGCGTAGCGCGGTAGTTCGATTTCTGGACAGTTTAAACGGATGTTTTCGGAGCGAATCGAAAACTTTATGTGTGCCGAATGGCTTACTTTTAAAACTGCCGCTGATTGATCGCGGCGATGGTTCGAAGCGGCACGCCGCTGTGGAGCCCGGTCTCGAGGGTTTGCAAAGCCAGAGCTGTAAGTCAAAGAATAAGAGTCGTTCTGTGTGCCGTTATGAACTTGTTTATCTTCAAAAATACAAAAAAAAAACATATTTTTTCAAGAAAAAAATTCAACAGGACTTTGAGCTTTGAATAATGACTGATTCCAACTGATTATAGGGATATGGATATGTGAGGAGGTCAAACAATATCTTTGCGTGTCCAGCAGGCTTTCGTGACTTAATCGTAAAAATGCTTTGTACGTGGGTGGGTACGAGTACCTATGTGTGTCGATATAAACTTAAAGTACCAATTTCATGAATAGGATAAAATTTGAGCGGCTTGCTCGAATTTTTTTTTGTCTAGAGCAGTTCAAAAAAAAATAAACCATCCAGTGGCGTCTGCACAGCTCCGTTAATTTGTTTGCTATTCCGGATTTGCCCCAGAAACCTCCTTGTTTGAGAAATCTCCCCATAGAAGAACCATTTGAAACATTTATGGGAGCCCTGTCGGGTGCGTCACTGGTGCAGAGCAGGGGCATATCTATGGGGGGGGGGCAAGTGGGGCACGTGCTATGAGCACACTTTGATCCCTAGGACCTCAGGGCGCAAATGAGAGGAAAAGATAGAAATGTAAAAAATTAAAAATGAAAAATTGAAATAATGTAGATATTTCAACTGTTGGGCGCAATTCGTGTATACTCTATTCACTGATAGAAAGGACCACCAGATTCCTCCGCTTGAAAAGTAGTCCCGAGCGTTACCCGCGAAATTTAAAATTCCAGTTAGAAAGAGGTGCTTATTTCCGCTAATCACAGTTAAGTGCTATGGTAATTCCAAATGACACCAGTTTGATACCAATTTTAATGAATGAGAAAATATTTTTTCTGGATGAAGCTGATTTTATTACACAACACTCACAACAGCCGAGCCGACTAAAAATAACAAACATCATAGAGAAATGGAGGTTAGAAATCGTACGTAAGTGTCAAACTCGCTGAATGTGATGCCATTGGTTTGGCGTAGGAATAATTTGCCCGGGTATACTACCAACCTGGTACCTGAAGTAGGTACGTACAGAGAAGAGGGTCAGCTGTTGTGACGAAGACGTGAACGTTTCGGTGCATCGAGAGTGCGTCGTTTTTACAATTTAAGGTCGGTCTCTCTTTAATTATTGTATCGTAATTTTGGCTTCTACCCACTCACCAAATCATGCATTTCGTTTCCTATTTTGTCCGCGAAATTATTGTACATAACACGAAATGCTTTGTTCTCTTTGTTCTCAACGGGCTTGCATAACCCGCAGTTTTTCCCCTTTGAAATCAAGGTGCTTCGCACAGCTTTGAATTTTGTAATTCATCTACTCCCAAATGATCTTAATATTGATGGCACAGGCCGAAATCTAGTGAGTGTGCTTTTTGCGCACTCATGACGTGACCTCAAGGCCGCGCTATCGCGCGTACTTCGAGGTTTGATTAATTGTTTCTTTTCCACAAGTTACGTCACAAAACAAACAGTAAGACGACAAAAAGAAACTCCACTACACCAAAATCAGCCGCTATGTAGAGAACAGTACTTTTTATGATTCATTTTCATTTCATTGTTCATTGTCGGGTTATACCTGAAAGTAAACGAAGAAAGAAGACTTGCACGCTTCTCCGTGTCCTGGGGGGGGGGTTACACCTGCTCGTATGAATCTGCCTTGTTGAGTCGACTAACCTTTTCTTATTTGGAAGGAAATTATGTAAAATGACGAAGAGAGGGCCACAGGTTGGCTCGAGTCGATTTTCTTGTATTTACTGTTATTTCTTGTATGTGATTACTGTTTACTAACCATTGCTCTGTTTTGAATGTATGTATGTATCTGTGGGGTTTGTGATGGGTAACTACTGGGGAATTTTGGGCGAATGCGTTCTAGATACTTCTTCCTTCCAATTGCTTACAAAGAGTATGACCAACCCCAACTTCTCTACTTGTTTATCTCTCACCTGTCTCTTGTTTATTTATTCACCTATTTATCTCTCATTTGTTTCTTGTTCATTTACCTACACCATCACTTATCATTTGTTTCCTGCTGATTTATTGACTTGTTTACTGATCATTTGTTTCTTGCAGATTTATTTACTTGTTTATCGATCATTTCTTCATTGTTTACTTATCTATCAATTTGACTTCTTTTGTTTGTGAAATGAAAAATTAATGGCTGAGCGTAAAGTTTCCTTTTGTTGTTACGTAAATAACTTGTGAACGAAGCAAACGTTTCGAAGAGGTTCAAGCACCGGTTCACGCTGACTTGATCGATGCATTACTGGAGTGACTTCTCTGTCATTTCATCATGACTCATTCACACTTAATTTTTGTTCAGATCATTTGGGAAGGGATTTTTCAGCAATCAACCAGGCTATACGCATCGGTTTCTTTGACGTGTTCTTCCCATGTGTGCCTGTCAGCGGATACGTCACTTTTCCTTTGCGATCAAATTGACAGTTTGACATGTTTCATGATTTCTGGTATTGTTTTGGTAATCTGATTTTGTGTTCATTTCATTGTTGTAAATTCTTGCATTGTCTAACTAAAGTGCTCAACAAAATAAGTGTCGCAACAGAAATTTTCCCCCAAATTTGAGTCAACATAACTTTTGATTGTCACAGACGATTTTAATTCGGTTTTCACTGCTCGATTGCCTAATCTTTTGGCTATTTACCATGTTCAAAGATCACCTGAGAAGCTGCACATAAAGTTTCTACAGGGTGGTGAATAAAGCAGATCATAATTGTTGAAATTTCAATGAACCCCCGTTTGAGCTAAAAATTTTTTTGTCAACAACCGGTAACAAAATAATATAGAATGATGACTTACCTCGGAACGGTTTTCGAATTTTCCGGATTAGAAGTGAAATAGCCAAGATACGATTTTTTTGATGGGAATGATGCTTTTCATCTCTTCTCCTTCATGAAAAATCAACGGATTCTCGATGTAAGAAGATATCTCTCAGCAGGCTTGCTCATTAGACGATTCTAAGCAATTTGTTGTCTAGCGCACCCCCTATTTTGTCTTTTGGGGCTGAAATTGGGTATATTTTTTGATGAATTCGCTACCAATTTCACAACTCAGGCTTATTTGATATCAATTCTTTTGATTAAGGCTCGCAAAACAAGATTATCTTGATAAAAACAGTCTCCTGTCTGTCTGACTGTCTGTCTGTCCGTCTGTCTGTCTGTAACATGTTACGATATGCTCCAATTTCACAACCTAGGCTTGTTTGATATCAATTCTTTTGACTAAGGCCCGCTGAACAAGATTATCTTGATAAGAACAGTCTTCTGTCTGTCTGTCTGTCTGTCTGTCTGTCTGTAATATGTTATATGCATGAAACATGCTCCAATTTCACAACCTAGGCTTGTTTGATATCAATTCTTTTGATTAAGACTCGCTAAACAAAATTATTTTGAGAAAACAGTCTGCTGTCTGTCTGTCTGTCTGTCTGTCTGTCTGTAATTATGTTACGATAACTTCCGAACCAGTACATCGAATTTAACTGAAATTTAGTATAGACATGATTCATGAAGGTTAAAATTCAAATTGATCCAGAGACCCCACAATATCTTGAAAGGTCTTAAGAGACCGCATCATACCCACTTACTTATCAGTTCCTCTTATTTTGCTCTCGCAAGATCAATTTTGAATACATGAACATTTCTTCTCATTTCTATCGAATTCAACACTTGGTATTTTGTCTCCAATTGTCGATCAACGTAGGTACATGTGTAGTTGTTCTGGACTTGAAAAAATTAAGTAAAAACAGAAGAAGAACGGCATGCCCTCTGTTGAAGCCGCAGCATCGTGCTACTAGCCTAAGATGGGCACAAAACCATATTAGCACTGGGGAATAGCAGAGTGGAGTAGGTGCTTGTTTTCAGATGAAAGTAAGTTTAATTTGTTTAGGTCGGATGGACGGGTTCTGGTATGGCGACAGAGGAACGAAGGACTTCTGGAAGAACACATAGAGGCAAGGGTGGTTTTTGGACGTGGAGGAGTGACTGGGGAGAAATGAGGACTGGAAGAATAAGTGATTTGGTGATACTGAGAGAAGAGAGTATGAATGGTGAAAGATACAGGGATTTGTGTATAAAGGATATTGTGGTCCCCTTTGCTCAAAATTTTGGTGACAATTTCATGTTGGTCGACGACAACGTCCGACCTCATCGGGCTAGAATTGTCAACGGATTTTTAAGGGATCACAATATTGAAAGAATGGATTGGCTACCCTTGTCTCCAGATATGAATCCTATCGAGCATGTATGGAGTAGGATAAAGTTGAAATTGAAAGAAAAGAAGGACAATCGGACAATTTGAATGACTTAGCGATTGCAGTTCAGGAAGAATGGCTATTTCTCAGAATTTTCTGCGGGAAAGCTAATTACGGGATGGTGCGCCCTCTAGTGCACCGACTTGAGCTAAAATCTTATCAACTTACTCGAAAATTCAAATTATGCCCGCATATGTACACTGACTAAGCTTTGGAAACCCTTTTGAAAACTGTAATTTTTGAAGTCAAATTGCACACGTATTTGAATGTGATATGACAAAATAAAGTTTTCTTTCACAGTTCAAAAGATGTCTTCTTTAAATTTTGAGCGCATGTCACCTTCTCAAATTCTTTTCATTCAGTCTTAATTTAACCTCCAAAATTGACAAGCTTTTGACAAGTGTTTTTAAACTTTCGATCGACACTGTACCTTCATATTCACCAAATTTCAGTTAAATTCGATGAACCGTTCGGGAGTTGTGAGAAACAGATGACTGACAGACAGACAGAAGAATGTTTTCACCAAAATAATATTGTTCAGCGAACATCAATCAAAAGAATTGATATCAAACAAGCCTAGGTTGTGAAATTGGCGAAGGTGAAGGTGTTTGTGAAGGTGGCGAATTCACAAAAAAGTACGCCCTATTTCAGCCCCAAAAGACACAACAGGGAGTGCGCTAGACAAAAAATTGCTTAGAATCGTCTAATGAGCAAGCCTGTTTAGAGATATCCTCTCACATCGAGAGTCCGTTGATTTTCCATGAAGGAGAAGAAATGAAAAGCATCGCTCCCAGGAAAAAAATCGTATCTTTGCTATTTCACTTCTAATTTGGGGAATTCGAAAACCGTTCCGAGGTAAGTCATCATTCTTCATTATTTTGTTATCGGTTGTTGACAAAAAAAAATTTAGCTCAAACGGGGGTTCATTAAAATTTTAGCAATTATGAACTGCTTTATTTACCACCCTGTAGAAACTTTATGTGCAGCTTCTCAGGTGATCTTTGAACATGGTAAATAGCCAAAAGATTAGGCAATCGACCAGTGAAAACCGAATTGGAATCGTCCGTGACAATCAAAAGTTATGTTGATTCAAATTTGGGGCAAAATTTTTGTTGAGCACTTTAGTTTGTAATGATTTTTTTGTTATGTGTTTTTTGTGTCATTTTATCACTGTCAATAGGTGTTTTGAGAAAAGAAACAAATTCATCTAAAACTTTTCAATTGATTTCCAATAAAACATTCATTTTGCTTGCATTTCATTCGCGTTTCATTCAAGAATCAAACCTCATCCCCAACGACACATTCTCATCTCGAGTAAGAACTCAACACAACGTAGGTAAAATGTAAACGACGTGGGGAAGGGAAGAAACAACGACGATCACAGCCAACATCGAAAACGGGGTTACACTACAGAAATGGTCTCGTGAGCAGGATACACTACAGCAATAACATCGAAAAAGGGGGTTACATTACAGAGTGGTGCCGTGACCAGGATGATATCATGACCGAGGATACACTACAGAATGATGCCCCGTGACCTTGGTACATTACAGAATGATGCCCCGTGACCTTGGTAAATTACAGAGTGGTGCCGTGAGACCAGGATAAACTACGTTACACTACAGTTGTTATAGTCTTTGGTGCTTTTGTTTGCTATAGGTTACTTTACTGAAATTCAAAAAAAATCCGTTCTATCGGTGAACAGACTATAAGCAATAATTGACAAGCGAAATGGGAACAGAGAAACAGGGAAAAAACAAAACCAATATCAACTTATCAATCAATCAACTTATCGATCAACTTTCAACTTTTTCATCTGATCCAGATATAGCTTAGTATGGGGCCCAATTTGTCGTTGGCTAACCTGAATTCCGAAAAGAATGCCTACAGCGCATTTTCCAAGGTTTCTAATAATTCAGGGACGCACTCTTTATGTTTTCCCCTAGGCGCAATTTACTCTAGATACGTCACTGACGCAGAGTGGAAAAGAGAAATGGGATAAATGTTGTTAGTTCCACGAAGTTATCTAAAATTACTGAGGAAAGAGGAGGAAAGAGAAGATTTCTTAGACAGCGTCCTCGACACTGATTGTTGTAGAAAGAACAAGAACACAGAGATAAATATCAATAGCAATATGATACAGTAGGTATCATTAATGAATCATAACAAATATCATAACATAATCAACTGCAAATAAGCAATCCAGATTGCCCTGTATTTCACCCCTACACACTTTTTTTTTGAGCTGATGAAAAAACGTATCCGTGAATTTTTACCCTGAACTTTTTGTTTTTGTAGTCGATTTCAACGAACTTCATATCAATGGATAGCAAATGAGAGAGTTTAATGGCAATGATTCAAAACTGCAGCGCTGTTGTTCATAGACCTTTGTTTCGATAGAACAATAAAAAGTGGCATGAATAAAATAAAGCTTCTGCTACTACCTAGGTTCTCGAGGTAGGTAGAAACAATAATAATTTTACACTGGTAAAAATGGCAAATACTACAAAGCGAAGCATTTGCTACACTATTTTCAAGAAACATTTCTATCGTACCTACCTATACTTGCCGGACTATTTTCCTACATTCGCGTGCACTAAATACTGAAAGTTCTACTTTCTTTGTAACATTTTTTCACCTGTCCTGAAGTAACAGGTCCTCCACAATATGTAATTGTTAGAGGTAACTCATGTTAAGGAGTTATTCCTGGGCTAGATCCGAGAAAAGTGAAATAATTGCTTTTATTTGTAGCAGTTGCTTCAAGTCTTAGAATTTAAATAAAATGGCAGAAAATTGACTCTACTCGTTGATGGCTCTTCGCTAACTTATGCCCGTATTCATAGTCGTTGTCAAGTGCACCTTGTTCAAGTATCACTTTAAATCATGCTGTAACTCAAGTACGATTTCTGTTACATGGACAAATTTTTAGCTTTTCCCGTCAAATAGTATTACTCAAGGAAAGCCTAAGTTATGTCCATGAAACAGAATTAGTACTTGAGTTACAGTTTGATTTTAAGTGATACTTGAACAAGTTGCACTTGACAACGACTATGAATACGGGCATTAGGTAGTGGTAAACCATAAGCCACCGAAGAAAATGATGATGAAAATTGTTTTTATTGATTTCTTGAAGTAGAATCCTTCCATTCCTGTAGCTTTATCTTCGTATGATTTATATAAAGTTTTCAGTCTTTCTACTTGTCAATTATGTTCATTGTTTTCAAGAAGGATAAACATGATTGATAAGTAGCAAGACTGAAGGCTTTATATAAACTGCTTGACAACGAAGTTGTCGGTATAGGAAAAATGGTCCGACGTTGAAGACCGATAACTTCCGATTGCCGGATGCGATTTCCGTTTTGTTTATTGTGTTAATTAGCCTGATGCTTCCGTAACCCATCCTATAATAGTGAATGTTGAGAAACTCCATGGAAAATTTCTACAGGGTGATACGTAAAATGTTGTAAAGTTGTACCGACTTCATCGTACCCTCATTTGTCTAAAAATTTTTTTATGTATTCCAATACAAAAATCATGAATTGTGGTGTCTTACCTCAAAACGGTTTTGGAATTATCCGGATTGGAAGTCTAACATCGAAGATATACATTTTTATTTTGAATGCTACAGACTTGCCTTGTTGGCACGCGAGATTAAGTCACTTCTGATGAATGGAATAATGGATGTTGACATTGAGCAAGATTGTTCGTACAACAGTCCAGAATAATTTAACTCCCAACACAACCCGAATATTTGATGTGGGGCCAAGCAGGGGGCACTTTTTAGGGTGGTTGTTCTGCCTGTTTTTTGTACGTTGGATTTCGTCAGAATTTCATCAGAATTTTAGATATGGAACATGTTCTATTTGCAGATTTAAGCCCCTGAACATGGTAACGATGTGAAACTTCAGTGTCCGAGTGAAGTAAAGCCCCCCTGGACGTTACACTTTTTGTGCTTGTGCTATGCCTGAGTTTCGTGAATCTGCAACATTCAACATAAAAATTCATATCTTTAATGTTAGACTTCCAATCCGGGAAATTCCAAAACAGTTTCGAGATAAAACACTACACTTCATAATTTTTGTATTAAAATACATGATTTTTTTTTGACAAATGGGGGTACGATAAAGTCGTTGCAATTTTGCACCATCTTACGTATCACCCTGTAGAAAATTTACATTAAGTTTCTCAACATTCACTGTTATAGTATGGGCTACGGAAAGATTAAGCTAGTCAACGCAATAAACAAAATGGAAATCGCAATCGGCAGTCGAGAGATATTGACTTCCAAAGTCGGACCATTTTTCCGATACCGACAAGTTCGTTGTCCAGCAGTTTAAGATATTTTTATTGAAATCAATCTGATTCGGGATACACAGGGGGTCCAGAAAATGGCGGAAAAGCTCTCCAATATGTTGTAAAGAGACCCTTCAGGGTATTCCAAAAAGATGTTGAGAAATTCTACGACTCTAATTTTTGGGGTTATCAAGGGTCAAGGGACGGCCCTTGACCCCTTCTAGTTTTTTTTTAGTTCAAAAGATTTTGGTTTACTGTTGACGACAGAATTATGAGACAGAAATATCTACCACTGGATGTGTATTGATTTTCTTTCATTCAAGGGTGAGTCAGAAACTATAGTATATTATTCAACAAGCGGGTATTGATTGCTCCTTACTCATGAGGATGTAGTTTGCCGACACGAGCCTTGGCGAGTGTCGTAAAGCATCCGAATGAGTAATAGCCATTACCCGCGAGTAGAATACAATGCTTTATCCAGTCTTATAGAAAAATGCAGGCATGTATACGCGTGATAATGCGTGCATTATTCAATAGAATTGGATAAAGGAAATTATTAAATGACCAGTTTTTGACCCTTGACATTGACAAACATTGGAGTCGAAGAATTTTTTAAATTTTTTTGGAATTCCCTAAAGGGTCCTTTACAACGTACTGGAGAGTTTTCCCACCATTTTCTAGACACCCTGTATAGAGGATGGTTCTAAAGTGTCAGAACAAAATAATAAATGGAATGTAGAATTTTTTATGAAGCCCATAAAATTTATTCCAAAGGAAAGTGATGAAGGGACAAAGACTAGTCCTTCGAACCCTTCTACTGGCGTTATTAAAAAAATAAATAGTCAACTGTTGGTACAAGAATCAATTAATGAAAACCGAACAATAAAAAGTATACAAATAAAAAGTATCAACTACCGGAGGCGTACTAGGTCTCCATTTACTACAGGGTGATTCACGGTGTAAAAAAAATTGATGTTCCAAAAAAGCTCTTTCGAAAAACTTCCTTGGTACAAGACCGTGTGATATTCCACTCCACATTGGTTGATGGACCAATGTGAGGTCAGAGGCATTTTTGAAGGAAAATAATTTCACAGATTTCTGACTCTCCCTGTAGGTATAGAAAACAGACATTCAATACATATCCAGTGGTTGACATTTCTTAATCCTAATTTTGTTATTAGTTCGTCAAGTTCTTTTCGGTTGAAGTCAGTCAACTACATTACCCAAAGAAGAAAAGGAGACCATCAGTAACCTATTTTGTAGGTGTTATGGTGTCTTTGGTTTCACTTAACTGTGTTTTATGCGGTGAAAAACTAAATTTAAGTGTGTTTCCACCTTTTCACTGACAACCAGATGACAACCTGTAAATCCATTTCCATTGAAAATGCTTCGGCCGTTGAAAATGATTTCGGTGGCTGCAGTAACTTTCATTACGTGATGAATGAGTAATTTTAAAATTGCTGCTGCCATACCTCTTCGGCAAAATTCCACCACGTTCTCAGAAGCAAACGTCATAAACGTCAAAACGTCAAAAGATGAACCAGAAAAAACCAACGTGTTTTCTTTCTCCTAAAGTTGGAAAGGTCAATTGGCAGGTAGAGATACCGAAATTTAACTGTTACTCAAGAAAAAAAAAAGAACGGAAAGTAAGTCTCGTTCCAGCTCTCAATACCTTCTAAAAAAAATGATGTTGGGCCAAGGGGTTGATTCCTGAGAAAAAAGTGTACGCAAGAACTCTGACTTCCGGAATTCCGAGGATTCACGGTGACTTCCGGGAATTCCGGTGATTTCCAAAAGAATTCCGGTGACTTCCGGAAGACTTCCGAGAATTCCGGTGATTTCCGAAAGATTTCCTGGAATTCCGATGATTTTCGCAAGAATTCTGGTAATTCCGATGACTTCCGAAAGATTTCCGGGAATTCCAGTGATTTCCGAAAGACTTCCGGGAATCGTGCTGTGATTTTCGTAAGACTTCCGGGAATTTCGGTGATTTACGAGGGAATTCCGGTGATTTCCGAACGGCTTCCAGGAATTCCAGTGATTTCCGAAAAAGTTCCGGGATTTCAAGTGATTTCCGAAATACTTCCTGGATTTCCGGTGATTTCCGAAAGAATTCCGGGAATTCCGAAGTGGACTGTACACTGAATTTCGGGGAAATCAACTCCTCGGGCAATCGCTAGATTATTCTAGGATAGGGCTACGTAGAAGCGCTGCTTTATTTATAAGGAATAAGCGAGTCAATGAAGAATTCGCCGTGTCGAAGGCAAGGCTTGTTTTTTTGGAGGCATAGTATAAAGCTTGGTTCACATTCGATTTAAAACCAGTTATTGGCAGTCGCTAAAGGTGATTCTTGGTTCGTCCTATGTGGAAACGCTGCTTTATTTTTTAGGAACAAAGCAAGCTAAAAAGAGTTTACCAAGCCAAAGGCAAAGCTTGTTTTTTGGAGGCATAGTATAAAGCTTGGTTCACATCCAATTTTGAGCCGAGTTCCGGGATTTCCAGTGATTTCCGAAAGACTTCCTGGATTTCGGGTGATTTTCGAAAGAGTTCCGGGAATTCCGAAATGAAATGTACACTGAATTCCGGGGAAATCAACCCCCCGGGCAATCGCTAGATTATTCTAGGGTAGGGCTACGTGGAAGCGCGGCTTTATTTATAAGGAACAAGCGAACCAATAAAGAATTATTCGCCGAGCCGAAGGCTAGGCTTGTTTTTTTTGGGGGCATAGTTTAAAGCTTGGTTCACACTGATTTGGAGTTTGGAGCCAGTTATTGGCAATCGCTATAGGTCATTCTAGGTTACGACTACGTCGAAGCGCTGCTTTATTTTCAAAGAACAAGCAATCCAATGAAGAATCCACCGAGCCGGAGGCGAGGCTTGTTTATTGGAGGCATAGTATAAAGCTTGGTTCACATTCAATTTGAAGCCAGTTACTGGCAATCGTTGAAGGTGATTCTAGGTAAGGACTACGTGGAAACGTTGCTTTATTTATCAAAAATTATCGATCAAAAACGAATTCGCCGAGTTGAAGGCTAGGCTTGTTTGTTGGGTGCAGCCATTTATTGACAATCGCTAACAGTGATTCTAGGTAAGGACTACGTGAAAGCCCTGCTTCATTTACAAGGAACAAGCGAGTAAACGAAGAATTCCCCGAGCCGAAGGCGAGTCTTGTTTTTTTTTTGGGGAGATAGTGTGAAGCTTGGTTCACATTGATTTGGAGCCACTTATTGGCAATCGCTATAGGTTCTAGACTTGGACTACGTGGAAACACTGCTATATTTTTGAGAAAAAAGCGAATCAAAAAGAGTTTGCGGAGCGGAAGGCGAGGCTTGTTTTTTGGGGGCATAGTGCAAAGCTTGGTTCACATTGATTTGGAGCCAGTTATCGGCAATCGGCATAAGTTATTCTAGGTTAGGGCTACGTGGAAGCGCTGCTTTATTCATAAGGAATAAGCGAGCCAATGAAGAATTCGCCAAGTCGAAGGCGAGGCTTGTTTCTTTTGGAGGCATAGTATAAAGCTTGGTTCACATTCGATTTTGAGCCAGTTACCAGTTATTGGCAATCGCTGAAATTGATTTCAGGCTTGGACTACGTGGAAACGCTGCTCTATTTATAAGAAACAAGCAAGTTGAAAAGGGGCTCGCCGAGCCGAAGGCGAGGCTTGCTCATCGGAAGCATAGTTTAAAGCTTGATTCACATTCGATTTGAGGCCAGTCATAGGCTATTGCTAATGGTGATTCAAGGTTATAGGACTACGTGGAAACGCTGTTTGATTTGTAATGAACAAGCGAGCTAACAGAGAATTCGTCAAGCCAAAGGCGAGGCTTTGTTTATCGGAGGCATAGTAGAAAGCTTGGTTCACATTCAGTTTAGTGCCAGTTCTTGGAAATCGCTAAGGGTGATCGTAGAAGCGCTGCTTTATTTATAAGGAGCAAGCGAGTCAACGAAGAATTCGCCGAGCCAAAGGCGAGGCTTGTTAGTTGGAGGCATAGTATAAAGTTTGGTTCACATTCAATTTGGAGCCAGTTATTGGCAATGGCTGAAGGTGATTCTAGGGTAGGACGTAGGACGACGTGAAAACGCGGCTTTATTAATAAGGAATAAGTGAGTCAAAAAAGAACTTGTCGAACTGAAGGCGATGTTTGTTTGTTGGAAACTTAGTATGAAAATTGGAGCCAGTCATTGACAATCGCTTAGCTTTCGTAATGTGAATCAAGCTTTTAGTCCTTATTTTAGCTAAGGTTTTAATTGTACTTGCTAAATGTGGCACCATGACTATGCCTTTAGAAAGTTAATCTAAACCAAGCTTTATTCCTTTCATAACTACGTTTTTGTAGAGTAAATCAAGCTTTATTCTTTTTTCTTCTAGTCAAAGTTTCAAACACAATCGGCGAAGGCGACTCCATGACTACGGCCTTCCTAGAGTACCTGAATCAAGCTTAAATTTTTTTCTCTTCTAGTCAGATAACGTTTTCATTGTTTAAATCAAGCTTTAGTCCTTTTCCTTTCTAGCCAACGTTTCAAGGGCAATCGATCGTTGAAGACGAAACCATGACTATGCATTCAAAGAGTAGGTAGGTATAAATCGAGCTTAATTTCTCCTCCTTCTACCAAACGTTGCAAAGGTAATCGCCCAAGACGACACACGACTGCGCCTTCGTAGAGTAAATCAAGCTTTAGTCCTCCTTCCAGTCGAGGTCTTAAATCACTCTTCGGAGATGACACAATCGTGACCACCTACGCCTTTGGAGAATATCTCGGGGAATATTAACCAAGGCCCGTATTCATATCCCACTTTTAAGCCACATTTAGCATCTTTTACCTCCTTTCGGTGATTAAATCCCGGTGATTTCTGAAAGACTTCTGGGAATTCCGGTGATCTCCGAAAGATTCCCTGGAATTCCGGTGATTTTCGAAAGAACTCTGGGAATTCTGATGACTTCTGGAAGATTTCCGGGAATTCCAGTGATTTCCGAAAGACTTCCGGGAATTCCGGTGCTGTGATTTCCGGAAAAATTCGGGAATTTGGGTGATTTCCTAGGGAATTTCGGTGATTTCCGAAAGAGTTCCGGGATTTCCGGTGATATCCGAAAGACTCCTGGGATTTCCGTTGATTTCCGAATGAATTCCGGGAATACCAAAATGTGAAATGTACACTGAATTCCGGGGAAATCAACCCCTCGTGTTGGGCTGTATTGCGGCATTCCATTACTTTGTGCTGACCTCCATCATACACCCCGTACACTTTTCATGGCTGTTTTACTCCAAGTGCGTTGTTTCCTGACCTCCTGTTCACTATTTGGGTGGCGCGGCGATGAGACCAATAAAATAATTGCTTTAATTAAATTGGAACATTCATTTTCAAAGCTTAAACCAAGGAAGTCTACACTCGACTACAATCATAACCCAGACAGCAATTTAGGTCAAATTTGCGTAATACAACTGGAATGTCCATAATAAAGTCCCATAGGTAAAGCTGTCTTTCTTGTCTTTCACTTTTCTATAGCGAGTATACCGTTACAAAAAAATCTCGCAAAAAATATAATATGATATAAAGGGATGAATGAGCAACATAGAACACCTTGAAATGGCTTGTGGGAACCGATAAAGCTCTTCCCTTGTGCTTATACATCCCGGAACACCCTTGGATACACCATAGATACCGATAGGGGATCCTACCGGTTTGAATGGGTGTTCAGTGCACATTCACAATAGGGCTCCACTCAAGATGCGTATTGTTGGTGTTGGCATTTGTTTGCATGCCAACATAAACCGCCTGACACCGTCTAAATCATACCTTCCCTTGCCGAAAGACAACCTGCAGTCTGTTTGTTTATCCTCTATGCGAATCATTTTCAGAGAATCGTCCCGTCCGCCGGCGAACTCACTACGTGGTCAAACCTGCGGCAGGCTCGGCAAATTCTTGTATAATATTCGAGCGCACGATCGGAACAACCCCCGGACCGCGATTTGTTCTTGTGTTTATTTATGTATTCGGTAATATAGGGTGCGAGCTCCATAACTTCTATTTAACTTGGACAAGCGGAAATAGACGCGCAAACTTTGCGGCTTTTGAATGTTGATGCCCGGAACTATAAAGTCAATTAACATAGGGTTGCATACTCAACCGCAAACGTTCACTTTAAATCATATCTGTATAGAGGAATTATACATAGACCTGTATTCTGTAGTAGTGGTAGTCTTTAGGTACTAGGTACCTGTTTTGCATGTTAGGTAATAGCCAAAACTTGCTGGTATGCAAAGCTCCCGTAACTTGGTTGGTTATGAATAAAGCTTACATGATGGACTTGCTAGTTATAAATTTAAAAGCGTACCTATACATTTTATGTTAGTTTTTGTATGGTTTAGAGCTTATTAGTATTCAGTACCGTATGCAAAGTTAAATTTCAATTTCACCTGGCGCAAAGCTAATTTTTTTTGCTCTGCTAGATAGTTGTCAAAGCTAAACAACGGAGTTCAAACTGGCGGAACGTGGAAGCGCCAGGCTGACTTGGCACAATCTGAATTTCATCAAAGCACAACAAAGACCATATCGCCTGCACCGACGCCGCTGCTTTTAAATTTTCCTTCGAACTTTCCATTACGAAATTGCAAGACTTTCCTCATTGGACATAAGCGCATTATTAGTAGTTTTTTGATCCGTTAGCTTTGGCGTGGGATTCGGGACGCGTCCCGCCCGATTGCCGAAGACGTAAAAGTTACGACAAGGATTTCAAGACGCGGCACACGTCTTACCAGACACAAGGAATTAGAGAAAGTCTAAAGTAGGATGCTTTCTCCATACCTGCTTATGTGCTTTGGAAAAGCTCTCCGTTCGTCTGTGCTTGCACAATGAATATTCAAATCCCCTTTTGTGGAAGCTCCGCAGCCATCAACCGTCCCTTGAAAGGGCTTATGTGTACGCGTTATATAAATATAAATACATATTTGCATATATGCACATCAATATTCTGGAAACATGAAAGAGGCGAGCTGGAGCAGAGAGAGCGCCGGCCGCAGACTCTCATTTAGACCGGCCGTTTTGCCCGCGTGCAGAATTACCGCGACGACCGCCTAGTTGGAAATTTAATTGCAAATTTCACATGATTGTGGTCCGTTTCGTTTTCGTTTAAAAGCCGGTTTTAGTTGCGTTTCACGTTTTCGCCCAAAATTTCAAAGGTATATCTCTCCAGCATCAACATCTGTCCAGAGACTTGACTTAATGTAGAATTGAAAAAATTGATAATCGAAACTTCCAACTGTTCAACGAGCTGAATCACTGCCATTCACTCTTATTCGGTGACGGAATAGTTCCTCTCGTGCCGTTTGCGAGACCGCGCTGAGAAGCAGATAGCTATTTCATTGATTTCACACTTGTCAAACAGTTAAAAGCAGTCGACTCAACAGCCCAAGTTCAGCTAGAAACTCTCGCGAAGTGGTATAGTGATTCCTCTCCTGCCGGGTGTGAGATAGCGACACTCCACCGTTGCGACATTGATTCAGATTTTTTGTCGGAGATGTTCGTCCATTCCGGTCTATCCTACCAACTTTCTTCTCTTCCTGCTAACATTCCGATATATGGATCTTCCTTTTGCTCATCACGTAGCTGTAACGTGATTCAATTATCCGGAACCTCGATGGTAAATTTTCATGTGCAATGGTGTCTGCTGCGTTTTCCATTCATGTAGTGCTTGTAGTCTTTCTTGTATGAATTTCAAGACAGGGCGTCCGCATTCCCATGAGTTCCTTCAGGTCGATGAAGAAGCTTGAAGTTGTATTGTTGTAGCTTCTCCATCAATGCCGCAACTTGTTCTTCCGGAGTCTTCAGTTGCAGCAGCCACTTCAATGCAGAATGATCAGCCCGAATAAACAATCCAAAGGTTTGATTGATCACCTTCACACGTCATCAATAGGCAAGCCATCTCAGTTCTCTGAGAACACATTCCATCAAACGCTTGAAAGTGCCAGGTGGATTGCAGAGTCCAAATGGCATGACAGAGAACTGGAATTCGTCACGTCCTGCCGAGGAAGCTGTATTTTTTTTGTCGTTGAGTGAAGTCCCACTTGGCAGTACCCACTTTTCAAATCAAGTAACGAAAATAATGTTAATCCAAAAGTTCGGCTTAGTGTATCGTCCGTCATGGGTAATGAGTAACTGTTTCCTTGATAATATCGTTTAGTTCCCGATAATCAAGCAAAATGCGTCGAGCCATCCTTCCTCGCCACTAAAACTAGGGATGACCATGGCGTTGTACATTTCCCACTCCTTCATCCTGTTTTCCGCCCCTTCATCCCCGCCCAATCCATCTTATTCAAAAGTTCTGATACTTCTTGTTGCTTTGCCAGTCCCAAGCAGCAATTTAGGGCCAAATTACCAAGCTAAAGTCAAATTGACTCAAAGAAGGCGAAATATGCATGAATTTGACATAAAATTCTCCTTATATGACAAAGTCATTATTTAAATAAAAAATGACCAAGGTTTAATTTTGCGAATACCCTAAATTTACCATCGACTTCAAAATGTTTTTGGAAGTAAAAAACAACCTAGATTCTACCTCAAAAATGTCTTGAAATTCTTCAAAATTTATAAGGCATTATCTGGGGCAAAAATTAGTTCATTTTCGCTTGGCTTCCGCCGTTAAAGTCCATTTCACCTCTGAGGTTGACTTAAGCTATCAACGGTAGTCGCCATTACTTCGAAATTACCCTAATTTCAACTTCAAAGTCTGGTTATGAATAACCTCTTTATACTAGTCCAAATTGGTAATTTTCAACTTCATACAATGCCTTACTGGTCATGGTAAATAACAAGGGTTTTTTCAAGAATAAAGCGGACCTATTCAATTTTAACATTCGACTTTGAAGTCAGAATCACTATGAACATTGACTTATTAAGGAACACTGGTCTAAAGGAGGGCGAAAGTACCAATATAGTGAACTTGAAAGGAAATCTGTCTTATGTGGCTTTTGCGGTCAGAAAATGGACTGGCTCTTTGTTGTTCGAGGTTTTTCATGCAGATCATCTCGTCAGTGTTACCGTTACCCTCGGTGTTACCAGTAGGTATACCTGCTGTGCTGTGAGATAGTGCAAAGCAGAAAGTGTCCTCCAAGAAGTTAAAGCCGTATAGGCACACCGCAGGTTATTATCGCCTATTAAAAAAGTGTCACCGGCGCGGCTCATGCAAGATCCAACTCCGCTTTCGTCAGAAATGGTGGACATCGACACACCCGACACCCAAGGACACACCAGTATCGCCACCAGTTCTGCAAACAATACTTTGTTGCTGTTAGATGATCACATAAGAATCACAACACAGTACGAAAGGAGCTGTAATTTGTGGGGTTAACGGTAACAACCAACAACATCAGAGATAACAACAACTTACTGAGCGCGTAATTTGAAATTCTAGTCTTCATAGTTGAAATTTGGTCCAAATCGGTAATTTAGGGAAAATTGACCTTGAAGTCATAACAACAAAAAACCATGGGTAGACTATGAGGTGAAATTTATCTAATTAGGTCAATTTTCACTTCAAAGTTCGAATTTCAAGTAATTTTGCCTTCTTCGAAGGGAAATTTCCCCTATAAGTATAAGTAGGTAGGTATATTTTGCTATTAAAGACGGAGGTTCGCCATGAAACTCAATCACTATGGTAACACCAACACTATTGTGCACTAATGTCTTTCAAAGTCGTATGACCAACTATAAGTCGGGAAGACCCAAAATAATACCGTAGTGGATAATAATACCTATTCAAGTCTTGTAAGACACTAGGTCACAAATTAGTAAAAATAGGTCTTAAATTACTTTTTTTACCAAAAAAGTAACTTATTGTAGGTTTAGCCGACTAACAGGGTATCTGACCTATAATTTAAATCGACCTATGTGCCCAATTTTCGACGTTTAAATTACCCACTTATTTTTTCCCACTTACCTGAATTCGACGTCGAAATTGGTCGCTGACCAATAATGAGGTAGATTTAACCTAATTTGGCCCTAATTTGTTTCTTGGGGTAGTTTTTGGACTACTTTTATGAGTAGTGGTAGTGGCACAGTTATTCCCGTTTTTAAGTCCCTTGGTGCTCTTTTCGCTTTCTGTGCTAGTGTCATGATGATATGCAATAGTTTAAAAGAAGCAATCAGAATCAAATGAAGAAATTGGAAAATTATTGGAAAATGAATTACTTTTGAAGACAGCATTTCACTTGAATATTTTTCATGAAAAACAGTTCTCAAAAGTGAAGCTCAATAATCTTGCCAAGTTCGACCGGTTAATCAACAAAGAAACCTTAATTATTATTTCACATAGACAGGATCTAATTATTAATTTCACTAATATTCCAATTTCCACTGATGTCTTTGATACTCTATGTCTCGGTCCAAAATTTGGGATTCCGATTGAAAATTCTGAGTTACCTATACCTACAATCATAAAAGATTTAGAATTTGGAATTGCTCAATTACCTGTAGATGAATATCAGAAGAACAAAATAAGAGCCAGATCGGTGAATATAATAACTAATACATTCTTTAAACTTGACCAGCATGATAAATATACAAAAAAATTGACTGATAACCTCAATTCAACAATTAGATCCATGAAACATAATCAAAGGGTGATTTTAAGTAAATCTGATAAAGGTAATGTTTCCACTCTTATGTATAGAACAGACTACGACAATGCGATGAATACGATGTTGCAAGACACTAACACCTATCAAGTTTTAAATCGTGACCTTACGGTTCGATTTCAAAACGATTCGAACAAACTCATTGACAGATTACATGAAAAAGGCATCCTTGATAATACTGGAAGATTCAAATTGAAGAGATTAACAGTTTACCTCCTAAACTGTATGATTTAAGAAAAATTCACGAAAAAGACAAAATTGCTTTCAGACCTGTAGTATGTTGTATAAATTCTCCATCATATAACCTAGCCAAATATCTTCACAGCATACTTCATCCCATCACAACTACATACACTTAAAATAATTAGAACTCGATAGAACTAGTAGAATCTTTTCGCACGATGGCATTACATACAAATTATATTTTGGTATCATTTGATGTTGTTTCTCTATCCACGAATATTCGTAAAGATCTAGTCATTTATATCATTCATAAAGAATGGAGAAAAATATCATGTTACACTGAAATCTCTCGTTCTGATTTGACTCAATTGATTATTCATTGTTTGGAGACAAGTTATTTTTCATTTGGTACAAAATTGTATTAACAATTAGATGGTACAGCTATGGGAAACCCAGCAAGTCCAGTCTTGGCCAACATAGTGATGAATTATATACTTGATACAGTCACTTCCAAATCGAATTTTCCTATACCTTTACTTGAACTATACGTTGATGATACAATAGTATCACTACCCGAATCTGAAGTTGACAATGTCTAACACTACTTACTTAATTCCGTACACAATAAAATCAAGTTCACAATAGAATTGGAGACAAACAGAGAGATTGCATTCTTAGATTATAAAATCTTAAGAGATTCAACTGGTAATATGGAAGCTAATTGGTATACAAAACCATGTCATTCCAATAGACTACTAAATTTCGAATCATACCATCCATTCCATATGAAAGTGGCCATTATTGAAGGTCTTACTAGTAAAATGTTGAAGTTGAGTGACAACATCTTTCATTTTGAAATTTTCAAAAAACTAAGAAGAATAATTATCCTAATAGCTTTATTAATCAAATTTTTAACCGGACTAAACAAAAGTTCACAGCACAACACCCTAAACAACAAAAAAACATATCACATCTAAAATTTCTATACATTAAAAACATTTCGTTTGACATCAACAAAATATTCAAAGAGTACAATTTCCAACTGGCATATTACAATGTAAAGTCCACAAATATTATCTACAGCAGATTGAAAAGCAAAGTACCTAAAACCAGTCAAGCATGTGTGATTTATAAGATCCCATGCAAAGATTGTAATTCCTGTTATATTGGCCAAACTAAACAATATTTGAAAAATCGAATTCTACAACACTGTTACGATTGTAATGATAAGAACTCTGACAATATTGAGAAAACTGCTCTTGCAGATCATCATTTCATTGATAATCACACCTTCAATTTTGACGACGCCATCATTTTAGATGAAGAGATCAATGGGAAAAGACGAAATTTGAGTGAAATGATTTTTATTAACATTAACAATACGGTCAACAAACGTTCAGACACCAAGGGACTTAGCAAAATTTACAGTTTCATCCTTGACAAATTCTAAAATCAAAGATCACAAACAACAATCAAAACACATGCTTATCAAAAAAAATTGTCAAAAAAACCTTATACATGTCTACACGAGAAATTTAACAAACTTATTTTATTATTATTATATACATTTTTTAGTTGGTAAGCTCCACACTTTTATGTGTAATTGTTACTTAAATTTGCATTGTTTTTTATAGCCCTATAGCTCCAAATTTTTTGCCACACTCTTTGTTTTTCTTGTCGTCTACTTCTCTTTTCTACTTGGTTCTTCTTTTGTAAACTCATGAATTTTTCAAAGTACTTGAAGCCTTCTTTTCAATCTTCGTCCATTCTCCTTCCAGATTTTCTCCCGACGGCGACGGCGACGTTTCATTCATTTTCCCTGTTCCTGCAGTTTTTCTTTATTCTCCATTACCGACTCCTGTTTTCAAAATCGCAGTATTTCTTCTAATTTTTATTATTATTTGAGAAACCGAAGTTCTTGTGAGTCGGCTCTTCGTGAGCAGCTCTGAACACCGGCTCCCGTTGTTTCTTCGGCACAAAGCGCTTTCACTCAACGACATCACCACCTATAGAAAGCTTGGTTGGAATGGAAATAAACACTTTCTAGTCGTGGACCATTCATTGGAGAAAGTTTTTAGGTTTCGCGAGGATTCTCTCGCGTGATCAAATGTAAAACGGATCATGAACTTCATCCTGAGAACCATCTGATGGAATTCTAGCCTCAACTCCAGCTACTTCTTCTACACTGTGACGAAACGTGACAATGCATCCGGCACAATCGCCAACTTCCTTTTCCAGTGCTCCAAAACTATGTCGAATTGCCACAGGCGCACGCTTCGTTCGCCAGTAGGATCGTGAGGAGCCTCAACAGTATGTGGTGATATGCTATCAATTACCATAAAGATTCATGTTCCATTCGTGTCTTCTTGGAAGATTTAGAACCGTCATCAGCATTCTTCGCTGTATTCTACAAATCCATTCCAAATCTGTGAATGGACCCCAAAAAATTATCGCAAATTGAAATAGTAGTAGTGATAGTCTTGATTGCTCTTCGTTAAAAAGTTATGCATTATGTACTTTAGAGCCCGAAAAGTGAATAATGTCACGGTCTCAAGGGCTGGGCCTTCTCAGACGGTTCCACTGGGAGCATAGATCGGTTTAGATAAAGACGAGTGACGATAAATACATTCTGTACTTCCTGTGATAACCACAATGAGTATCGCTCAACAGATAGGCCCTAGCCTCCACCATGTCGAAATCACTCGTCAAGCAAGTCTAATCAGTTGTAGGTATCGCTCATTCATTGGTTCATTACCCTCTCCTCATTCGTGGTACTTCTTGATAAAAGTGTGTCCTTTGGTTGTCCAAGAAGGCCTTGAATCTTATTATTGTCGATGGCGTAATCGCTGCCACCACCGCGTCCTTGTTTTGTTTCTGTGTCGTGGATCAGGAGTAGGGTGGACGACCGAGGGCGCACGGTGGTAGTTTTGGCTCATCTTTTGAATATCCAACGGGATCTGCCAAGCTAACTCCCTCATGGATAACAGCTCTGTTCAGCTTGCAACGAATTCAACCCGGATAAGAACAATTCTTTTGTGGTTCACACAGAAAAGGAAGGGGCATCATTCTGCTGCTTAATAGGTAGGTACAATAGTTAGCGGAGACGACCCTCTCTTGCTGTCTCTGGCGCCAGTTCACCTTCCTGCTTCCTGATCAATTCTCCGCACGCGGGAATAAAGAACGCGCTGCTCGAACATTGGGTATTTGATTTTCTGGTCACCGGGAGAGGAAAGTTATTTGCTTTTAATAAAAGCCCCATTTTCCGTAGCAAATTGAAAATCTTAATAATTCCCCACCCATCAGCAGCGTATATAGGTACGTTAAAAATGAATGTGGGGCGGCGGTTGCGGCGGCGGCTATCGAGCTCCGTGATGGCAAGCGAAGAGCTCTTCGTTTCAGTTTTGAATTATTAAAAGAAAAATCTCTGCGGGTACAGGAGCGATACGCGACCCACTCTGTATCCAAATTAAATCGCTTCTCGATTGAAACGCGGCGGGGGCCGGGCAGGTATACATCTGCATGCAGAAAAACAAACGACAAACGCAAACGTCATTAAATCGAGCAACTACAAAGGAACAAGCGACTCTCGGGGTTCTCACAAGGCCCCACTTTGATGTGAAGCAAGCGCAGCGAGGGAATCGAGGGATATTTTTTTTTGCTTTCGCGTTCGTGTTGCGTTTCAGGTGGCAGCATTATGGAAAAAGGAGCGCGGCGCCCGTAAAGCAGCACAGAGCTTAATGGGGGAGATCGCGAAACGAAACTTTTCTTTTTGCCGTGAGATGTCAGAGCGTTCCGCGGCGGGCGGTGTCAATTTCACGTGTCGGTAAACGAGGCAATCTTTCTCCGGATGATGAGCACCGGGCGGGAGAGCTCTCGCGAATAGATGCTCGCGTCTCTCAAGAAGTTTTTTCTTTTATTATCTTTGCACTCTTAAAAATTTATATAAAAGCATACGCAAAAAGCCGAGTGGAGGAGGGGTCCGTCAGTGCTGTCGATAACATTGCGGTAAGAGATCCCGTCATCAACATGGCCGTTAGCGGGGTGTTTTTAGGTCTGTTTTATTCGTGCCGCCGCCCCTCTGGCCCGCGATATTATCGGGTCGGGCCGTAAACGTGGGGAGGTCGGGTCGGGCCGGGCCGGCCGGCCGAGACGCAAACAAGACGAACGTCGATTTTTAACGCTCCGGACGCTGACACGACGACAATATAAAAAAGAACCTAGGCGTCGACTTTTAATTTTGATGCCTCATACCATCCGCAAGCAATATCCAGTGGAGAACACGCAAATTAAATTTGACGTGCTTCAGTCTCGCTGGCGCGGAAAATTTCAAAGTTTAAAGCCGGGAAGAGGGAGGAGTGCTCTAGCTGCAGGAGCTTAGAGCAGGAAGCGTCTGGTGAAAGCACGGATAGACTTGCAATAATTGGAGCTTGAAATATTCATATAGCTATTCTAGGAATAGTGCAAGGAATCAACTTGAAGCCGTTAGTATCAGGGCTGTAGTAATTTACTCTCTCTTTAAATACCAAAAGTTTGCTGTTGCAAATTTGGAAAAGACACTAATGATTCTGAGGAAGTGTTTGAAACTGAGTTTCGTGCGACCTGTTCCTTACTAACTATGTGACAGTTATGATGCATGATGTTCAGTAGAATATAATATGCTTTCCAGTTTTGCCTGGTTCGAAGAATTGTCGCATTTTGCATCACTTTACTCTGACTCAGATACCTAGATACTTGGATTTATTTCTCGTCTCTCTTTGCAAAAATCAGGCGAGGCGTTGGTGTATAGCAAACTGTTGAACCTGGGAATGGTCGGCTTTCGATGGACAAAGAAATAAATTTCAGTAAACATGCAACATTTGATTTTGCCTCTTTTTAATACTGTTTTTTTTTCTTCCAGGTAAGTCATCAATTTTCCGGAGTCAAGGAGTCATGGTGTAACACGCGGGTTCTGAAAGAGGTAATTATGAGGTAGCAACCATCCCACCTATAGCCCACCATTTGTAACGAAGAATAGCTGGAGGTACTACTGCATTCAATTCTTAATTGTCTACCATCAGATATAAAAAGTTTACCAAGTCGCGATACATATTTCAAAATGTATCAGAACTATATTGATTGAGCGGGTCTTTTACTCATTTGAGGAGTACTACGATTTTTGTTCTTCATTGTGAAACCTATGAATATATAATATATAATATATAACCCCCTGAGTAGAAAAAAGTAAATTTAGTGCAATTATACTCGTACTCGAACGGCCTTGTCTTTCATTTGTTAATATCTGCACCAATGCCACCAATTGTAACATTGGGGCTTCTAAAAGGTTAATGTTGAGGTATGGAGTTGACAAGGCCGATGTGGAAATTAGTGGCCAGCTTTCTTCTGTTGCAGAAATGATTCATTCCAAAAATAGAACTTTTGGCTAAAATGAACAAAGAACAAGTTATATTATTACAAAAATAAAATGAAAAAGAACCATAATTATCTAGACTGTGAAGGGCTGGGCTTTCTTCGATTATTAATGAGTAGTAGGGAAAATTCGTATGATAACAATATAAATAATCAATATATGCCCGTCAAATTTGTGGTTACGTCACTGTGAAGCATGCGACGTCAATCCATCAGGGGATACAAGACTTAACGTTATAGCCGTCGCGCTTGTTCCAGGCGCTCCGAACAGAGAGCTAATTTTTGAAAGTAAACACAGAAAGCGATGGAGAGTTTTTAGCGAGTGGGAGCGTTGTTTACTCTTACATCGTGGTAAAGCGCAGCTGTTTAGTTTCCACTAAATCAATTCGTGCGCTAATTAAGAGACGCTTTGGTGTCACATAATCATTCCGGCGTTCCAATTAACAACAGTTCACAATAATAATTTTTTTTATATTGAACAAAATGGATCCTACCTTTCTGGCTGGTCATCCACACTAAAAAAAAAGACTTTGCAATTTTTGATCCGCTGGGGTATATACGGTATGTTCATTAAAAACTTCAATAAAGGGAGGCTGTGACTCAGGCCATTCGATCCGAAAACGGCCAGGTTGTCATCGGTCCACGGCCTCCCATTATTGAATTTTTTAATGAACATACTGTATATCCAGCATAGTCGCATACTATAACACTTTGTAACCATGCAATTTTTGTTCTCCATTTTTTCAACCACTTGCCGGATACTGACAATATTCTTGGTAAAAAGTCTGTGCCACCGGTTATAAAAAGCTAAACGAGTATGCTTCTTTTTCGTCGGGCCTCATGAATTCGGAATTGCAGCTTTCTCTAATATAAAAATGATGTCTTCTGCATTATACCTCGGATAAAAAAACTGGTGGTTCAACATATTTCTAATTTGCTACCTCCCGGGTAGAGTTGACGAGGGATTCGTTTCTGGGAATGTTCCTGGATGTTTCCGAACGTTCCAGACTATTCCAGAATATTCCAGAATATACCTGAACATTCCGGAATGGTGCGGAACGATCTCGAATACTCTCAAATATTCTGTACTGTACCTCTACCAAAGGGTGGCCCCACACCAAAAAAGCTTCGAATAGTCCACAGTGTTCCAGAACCTTCCTCAACTTTCAAGAATGTTCTGGAATGTTGCACAATGATCCGGAATGTTCCGGGATGTTTTTGACCGTTCCAGACTATTCCCAAACATTTCAGAACATACCGGAACATACTGAAATGTGGTGGAATGATCTCGAATAATCTCTAGTTACCCGAACATTTCAGAATATATCAGAACATTCTGGAATGTTGTGGAATTATCTCGAATGTTCTACAATGATCTGGAATGTTCCCGATTGTTCCAGACTATTCCCGAACATTCCAGAACATACCGGAACATTCTGAAATGTCGTAGAGTGATCTCGAAGGTTGCATAATGATCTGGAATGTTCCGGGATCTTCCAAACATTACGGAACATAGCGGAACATTCTAGAATGTTGTGGAATGATCTCGAATGTTTCACAATGATCTGGAATGTTTTCAAACGTTCCAGACTATTATAGAACATTCTAGAACATACCGGAACATTCTGGAATGTTGTGGAACGATCTAGAATATTACACAATAAATTGGAATGTTCCGGAATGTTTCCGAACGTTGCAGATTCTCAAACATACCGGAACATTCTGCAATGTTATGGAATGTTCCCAAACGTTGCAGATTCTCAAACATACCGGAACATTCTGGAATGTTATGGAATGTTGTGGAATTATCTCGAATGTTCCACAATGGCTGGGAATGTTGCCGAACCTTTCAGACTATTCCTGACAATACCGGAACAATCTGGAGAGTTGTGGAATAATCACGAATGTTCCACAGTGATCTGGGATATTCTAGGATGTTCCGGAATGTTTCAGACTATTCTTGAACATAGCCGAACATTCTGGGATGTTGTGGAATGATCTTGAATGTTCTACATGATCTGGAATGTTCCGGGATGTTTTTGAATGTTCCGGACTATCCCCGAACATTCTAGAACATTTGTGGATCATCATTTATATGTACAGGAATGTTTCCGAACGTTCCGGACTATTCCTGAACATACCAGAACATTCTGAAATGTTGTGGAATGATAATGAATCCTCCACAATGATCTGGAATGTTCCGGGATGTTTCTGAACGTTCCAGATCATTCCCGACCATTTCAGAACATACGGGAACATTCTGGAATGTTGTGGAATGATCTCGAACGTTCCACAATGGGTTGGAGTGTTTGGAATATTTCCAAACTTTCCAGAGTATTCCCGACAATACCGTTACATTTTTTAATGTTGTGGAATGATCACGAATGCTCCACAATGATCTGGAATATTCTGGGATGTTTCCGAACGTTCCAGACAATTCCCGAACGTACCAGACGATTTCTGACTATTCCAGAACATACCAGAACGTTTTTGAATGTTTTATAATGATCTCCAATAATCCACAATGACCTGGGATGTTACGGGATTTTCCGAACCTTTAGGAACATACCGGAACATTCTGCAATGTTGTGGAACAATCACGAACGTTCTACAATGGATTGAAATGTTCAGGAATGTTTCCGAACGTTTCATGGAATGTTTCCGAACGTTTCAGACTATTCTCGAACATACCCGAGCATTTTGGAACGTTGTGGATTGATCACGAATACTCCACAATAGTCTGGAATGTTCCGGGATGTTTCTGAGCGTTCCAGATTATTCCGACCACTCTAGAACATACCAGAATTTTTTTGGGATGTTATGGAATAATCTTGAATGTTCCACAAGGATCTGAAATGTTTCGCGTTGTTTCCAAACGTTCCAGACTATTCCCGAACATTCTAACACATACCAGAGCATTCTGGAATGTTGTGGAACTATCTAGGATACTTTTGAATGTTCTGGACCGCTCTAGACATTCTAGAGGGCGAAAGTTCCAGCCCTTATATCTTTGAAAAACACGCTCTTCAGATAAACCCGGATACCTTCTTCATGAATGGGGGATAGAGGGCTACCACATCATATAACTTTTTTGATCGTACTGGGACTTGTTTTTGAGTTTTGGCACGCACACTGTATACTTACTTTTATTATCCGAACGTTTCAGACCATTCCCGAACATTCGAGAACATACCGGAACATTCTGGAATGTTGTGGAATGATCTCGAATACCCCCGAATGTTCTGGACTTTTCTAGACATTTCTAGAAGGCGAGAAACTTCCAGTCCTTATATCTTCAAAAGCACGCCCTTGAGGTGAAAACGGGAACCTTCTTCATCGATGGGGGATAAAGGGCTACCACACCATATAACTCTCTTGATCAGCAGCACTCGTTCCTTAGTTTTGGTTGAGTTCGAGTTGAGTTTTAGCGGCACAAGATTTGACACTCTCTTTCATTACATATATTGATTAACCAATTCTTCTGAGAATTTCTAAGCACTTCTAGAGTTTCCTATTGGATTTCCAGAGATTTCTACAACAATTCTGAGGATTTCAAAGATTTCTGGGGATTTTTGAAAATATCTCAGGAATCTGTATAGATTCCTGATGATTTGTATGAGATTTCTGAAAATGCCCAGTATTTCCGATGATCATCTTCCGATTTTCGCAGATTTCTACGGCATTTCCAGGGTTTTCCAGTATTTCTGAGAATTTTTGAAATTGTTCTTGAGATTTTTGAGGACGCTTAAAAATTTTTATAAATTTTTTAAGACTTCTACGGGATTTTTTTAGGGATTTATGAAGATTTATATTGAATTCTAAGGATCTCTGGAAGATTTTAAGAGATTTTTGTGACATTTCTAGACATTTCTCAAAATTTCTACATATTTCTCAAAGGTTTCTACATTTCCAAGTTCTACATTTTTGAGGATTGCTGTGGAAATTTCTAGGGATTTCTAAATTTTCTACGGGAAAAGTGAAAATTCTTCAAGATTCATTGAGAATTCCTAGGGATTTCCGAATATTTCTGCGGAATTTCCAAGGATTTCTAGAGATTTCTACAAGATTTTTAAGGTTTTCTGAAGATTATCACGGGGTTCCTAGGGATTTCCAAGGATTGATGAGAATTCAATACAGCTCTGAGATTGAAGATTTCAATAGATCCATAGGCTAGAGTGAGAATTTGTATGAAATTTCTAGTGTTTTTAAGATTTCTACGGTATTTTTGAAGGTTTTTGAGACTTTTTTGAATTACTATTCACTTTAAGAATTTCTTGAGGATTCTACAAGAAGATTCGTGGGATTTTCCAAAGATTTTAATGGAATAACTGGGGATTCCGGAAGATTCTTCATGGGCATTCCGAGAATTTATGTGGAGTTTGGACAAATTTTATAGGATTTTTAAAAATTTGTTCTGCGTTTCTAGGGATTTCTATTGAATTTTAATTTTAATTTCAAGAATTCTAGTAATTTCTTAAGATTTCTAAGAAAAGTCGAGAAATTTCTGAAGCTTTTTCAAGATTTCTGCAGGATTTTCAGAGATTTATGAATCATGAAAATTTTTAGAAAAGAAATTCTATGAACATTTTTGTACGGGACATCTGGGAATTTCTAAATATTTCCACTAGATTTTGGAAAACTTCTAGAGATTTCTAAAATCTACCGGAGTTCAAAGGATTCCTCAAGATTTTTACGGAAATTCGGGGGATTTCTTAAGGTCTCTTCAGGATTACTTTTGAGGTTTCTAGAAGATTTCTGGTAATTTTTTAGAGATTTTTATGAGGTAACTTACGGTTTTCAAGAATTTTCAGTGATATCACAGGGACTTTTGAATATTTCAAGGCATTTCTACAGGATTTCTGAGTTATTTTGTGAGAGTTTCTAGGGGTTTTGAAAAATTTCCACTGGATCTTTTCGCAGATTTCTACGGCATTTCCAGGGTTTTCAAAAATATTTCCGAAAAATTTTGAAATCGTTCTTGGGATTTTTGAGAACGCTTGGAAATTTCTATGAATTTCTTAAGAATTCTACGAGATTTCTAGGGATCAATGAAGATTTGTATGAAATTCTAGGGATCTCTGGAAGATTCTAAGAGATTTTTGTGGCATTTCTAGACATTTCTCAAGATTTCTCTATCTTTCTCAAAGGTTTCTACATTTCCAAGTTCTACATTTCTGAGGATTGCTGTGGGAATTTCTAGGAATAACTAAATATTTCTACGGGAAATGTGAGAACTCTTCAAGATTAATTTAGAATTTCTAGGGATTCCCGAATATTTGAGTTATGGAATTGTTTGTTGGGGCAATGCTTCACGTGTGGCTGACTTGTTTATTGCTCAAAAGAGAATTTTGCGGACCATCTTATCCAAAAATAATAGACAATCTTGCAGACCCCTGTTTGATAGGCTCAATATTTTAACTGTTCCGTCAATTTATATTTTAAACTGTGTTTTGTACGTCCACAATGATTAATTCTGATTTCAATTCGTCCATAAGCGATAACAACTCATATAATTTTAGACAGAATTTTAATATTGACATTCCTGTGCATAGACTGAGTAGCTCAGCTAGGGGTCCATTTGTAATGGCTGTGAAACTCTTTAATAAGTTACCTGCTTCCCTTAAAGCTATGAATAACCTTGTTTTATTTAAGAAAAATGTGAAATATTTATTATTGACTCATACATTTTATAGTGTTAATGAATTTTTTGACTGTGATACACTGGGTGAATGACCCGTGTAAGTACAACTTGTCTGTGATATTTTTGATTATTTTTGGTTATTGTTGTTGCTTCTAACCATTTATTATTCTTGTTGTTACTTGGCAATGTTTGTAGATATCAGTCGAAAGAGAGAAATGAAGTTTAAAAAAAAAAGAATATTTCTACGGAATTTCCAAGGATTTCTAGAGATTTCTACAAGATTTTCAAGGTTTTCTGAAGATTATCACGGGGTTCCTAGGGATTTACAAAGATTGATGAGAATTCAATACGGCTCCAAGATTGTAGATTTCAATAGATCTATAGGCTAGAGTGAGGATTTGTATGAAATTTCTAGTGTTTTCAAGATTTCTACGGTATTTTTCAATACCGAGAAGATCTTTTGATTTTGATTTTGAAGATCTTTGAAGGTTTTTGAGACTTCTATGATATCACGGGAAAGACAGACGGTTTTTTGTAAATTTGTTTCTTTTAATAAATTGCCAACGTTTCAACCTCGTGGCGAGGTCTTTCTCAAGGCGAGTAACTAAAAATAATACAATAAATAACTAAGAATACATCATAAAATTCGAGAACTTACAGGAATTGTAAAAATATAAGGCTCAGTGTAAAAAAGAAATAAATATGTCAAAAATTTGAAGTTGAAAACCAAAAAGTCATAAAAATTAACAATTAAAAAACCAACACCCCCGAACAATCATCATACACCACCTCCCCACATTCCAAGTAAATTACTATAAACCACACTTAAACCCATGACATCACTTCTGTAATTTACAGTATTGTTATTTTTTTTATGTGCATCATTTCCAAAAGATTTCTTCTGAAAAGATGGCTTTCTTTACATAAAATTTTTGGGTTAATAAAGTCAAATTCGTGTTTCATTTCAAAATGTTTGGACATTCATAAATGATTGGTCCAAAATCAGCATGAAACTCGCGGCATTGATAAACAGACGAAATTTCCTTTTGAGCTGTAGAAGAAGGAAAGTTATACCATCGCACATACTTTACACTAACAGAGGTTTTTATACATTACAAGTGGAGGATCACCCTTTTCAGAGAGACGTAGAAAACTTTATACAGAGAACAAATTATTTAATATTGAACATAGAAATAAAAATAACAATATGGAATCTAGAGAGGTTAAGAAGAAAAGAAACGGATTTGACAATAAGAATTCAAAACTGGGTTAATGGAATGGAGTTACAAATATTGCAAGGTTGGTTTATTGCAAACTATTGCAATAAATACAAGATATATAAGAGGAATACACATAGAGATAAGATAATTTTGAATGAATTACTGGAGACGAAGAGATTTCTACGCGATCACCAAGAGATTATGGTAGGAAGAGCAGATAAAGGTGGAGCTACAGTTGTCATGTATAAAAATGAATACAACAGTGAGATAAATAAAATGCTCCAAGATGAACTCACATATAAAGAATTAACAAGAGACCCAACTAATGGATATCAAACTAAAGCAAATCTATTAATCAATGAATTGACAAAAGATGGTTTTATAACAGAAATGGAAGGTAAGAAACTTAAGAGACACAATGCTGTTCCTGCAAAGTTTTACGGTTTGAGAAAAACACACAAACCAACATTATGTCTAAGACCTGTTGTATGCTGTATTGGCTGTCCATCTTATAATATTGCAAAATTCATTCATGGAATTCTTCACCCAATCACATCAAATTTCCGCTATAATGTCAAGAACAGCTTTGATTTTGTTGAATCGATCAAAACTATAACCCTTCCTACAGACTACGTTCTCATTTCATTAGATGTCATCTCATTATTCACAAATATCCAGAAATCACTTTTTTTAGACATAATTAAGGAACATTGGACTTCTTATAACATTGAGCTACCTAGAGATGTTTTTATAAGCCTCATAGAATTTTGTTTTGAATCGAGCTACTTTACATTGATTAAGAAAATATACAAACAGCTTGATGGTACTGCAATGGGGAATCCGGCAAGTCCAGTCATAGCGAATATAGTGATGGACGATTTGATGAAGTTTGCAGTTGACAAAATACATTTCCTGTTACCACTTCTTCAAGTTTACGAAGATGATACAATTTTGGCTGTGCCCGTGAATGAAATTGAAAGGACAATAAACATCTTCAACAGTTACAACCCAAAACTGCAGTTCACCTGTGAAATGGAACAAGACAAAAGTTTACCTTTCTTGGATGTGAAAATAATCAGACAAGAAAATGGGTCATTACTGACAGATTGGTACAGAAAGCCTTCTTCATGTTCCAGGATACTGAACTTTGAATCATACCACCCCATGAGTCAGAAGAAAACAGTTATCTCGAATTTATTATTTAGATCATTGAAACTAAGTCACCCAAAATTTCATAAAAAGAATACTGAATTAGTTGACCAAATTTTGACATACAATAATTATCCCAAACGATTTATAGACACCATTATTGATTATTACAAAAGCAAGATTTTAAATTCAGTTAATAATGAGAGTACAACTGGGAATATTGATTCTCCAAAGATTTATTGCAAATTCCCTTTCCTACCAGGTTTTTCAAATCAACTTTTTGAAAAGTTGAATATTGATAGTTCTTTCAAACCAGCATTATATACAGTTAAAAACACATCAGGTTTATAAACAAAGTTAAAAGATTTTACACCACAATTGAAATGTTCTGAAATTATTTATTCAATCAAATGTAAAGACTGTGATTCAGTCTACATTGGACAAACAAAGCAATATTTAGAAATGCGATTGAAACAACATCAATATAGTTGCCGTCCTATCAACAATAAAAAGAGTGACATTACAGCCTTAGCTAGACATCATTTTGATATGAAACACGAATTTGACTTTATTAACCCAAAAATTTTATGTAAAGAAAGCCATCTTTTCAGAAGAAATCTTTTGGAAATGATGCACATAAAAAATAATAACAATACTGTAAATTACAGAAGTGATGTCATGGGTTTAAGTGTGGTTTATAGTAATTTACTTGGAATGTGGGGAGGTGGTGTATGATGATTGTTCGGGGGTGTTGGTTTTTTAATTGTTAATTTTTATGACTTTTTGGTTTTCAACTTCAAATTTTTGACATATTTATTTCTTTTTCACACTGAGCCTTATATTTTTACAATTCCTGTAAGTTCTCGAATTTTATGATGTATTCTTAGTTATTTATTGTATTATTTTTAGTTACTCGCCTTGAGAAAGACCTCGCCACGAGGTTGAAACGTTGGAAATTTATTGAAAGAAACAAATTTACAAAAAACCGTCTGTCTTTCCCGTGATATCATAGAATTAAACAAGAAAAACAGACAAGAAGCAGGATCACCTGATAGTTTTTGAGACTTTTTTGAATTACTATTCACTTCAAGAATTTCTTAAGGATTGTACAAAAAGATTCGTGGGAATTTCCAAAGATTTTAATGGAATAATTGGGGATTTCGGAAGATTCTTCATGGGCATTCCGAGAATTTATGGGCAGTTTTGGCTTTTATAAGATTTCTAATAATTTGTTTTGCATTCCTAGAGATTTCTATGAAATTTGAATTTGAATTTCAAGAATTCTAGTAATTTCTCAAGATTTCTAAGAAAAGTCGAGAAATTTCTGAAGATTTTTCAAGATTTCTGCAGGGTTTCCAGGGATTTATGAATCATGAAAATTTTTAGAAAAGAAATTCTATAAACATTTGTATGGGACATCTAGGAATTTCTAAATATTTTTCTCGAGATTTTGGAAAACTTCTAGAGATTTCTAAAATCTACCGGAGTTCAAAGGATTCCTCAATATTTCTACGGAAATTCGGGGGATTTCTGAGGGTATCTTCAGGATTACAGGGGATCAAAGGTTTCTACATTTCTAAGTTCTACATTTTTGAGGATTGCTGTGGAAATTTCTAGGGATTTCTAAATATTTCTACGGGAAATGTGAGGATTCTTCAAGATTCATGGAGAATTCCTAGGGATTTCCGGGTATTTCTGCGGAATTTCCAAGGATTTCTAGAGATTTCTACAAGATTTTTTAGGTTTTCTAAAGATTATCACGGGGCTCCCAGGGATTTCCAAGGATTGATGAGAATTCAATACAGCTCTGAGATTGAAGATTTCAATAGATCTATAGGCTAGAGTGAGGATTTGTATGGAATTTCTAGTGTTTTCAAGATTTCTACGGTATTTTTAAAGATTTTTGAAAGTTTTTGAGTCTTTTAAAATTATTCACTTCAAGAATTTCTAAAGGATTCTACAAGAATGTTCCAAACTTATTTTTTCAATCAAATGTGAAGATTGTGATTCAGTTTACATTGGACAAACAAAACAATATTCAGGAATGCGATTGAAACAACATCAATATAGTTGCCGTCCTATCAACACTAAAAAGAGTGAAATTATAGCCTTAGCTAGACATCATTTCAAAATGAATGAAAAATTTTCACGGAACCCTGGAAATTTGTATGGTATTTCTAAAAATGTTCTGACAGTTTCTATGGGTTTTCGTAGATGTTTTCGGTGCTTCCGATCGTTTTCAAAGGATTTTGTAGGTAATTTCTCAAGTTTTCTGCGCATTTTTTGGGAATTCCCGAAGTTTTGTATGCGATTTCCAGAGACTTTGGAAGATAACGAGATTTTTGAAACATCTCTATGGATTTTTAAAGGTTTCTGTGGGATTTCTGAAAATATTTACGAGATTTCTGAGGACTCCTGTGAGACTTTCTGATTCCGAGTGATCCATCATTCCGACGTTATGAGCTTTCGAGGCCAGAAAATATGATTGTTGGCAAAAAATCACATAATACCTACGAGTAGCAGTTTTTTTTTTGTATAGGA
Organism: Anaspis maculata; assembly: GCA_949128115.1. Taxonomy (NCBI): domain Eukaryota; kingdom Metazoa; phylum Arthropoda; class Insecta; order Coleoptera; family Scraptiidae; genus Anaspis; species Anaspis maculata. The sequence goes on from OX421964.1 coordinate 3,506,782, forward strand.
AGTAATTACAGATCTGAAAATACATAATACTCGACTGGAACCCTCTGGCGCTTGACCTCTGACTGCCTAAACCTTTTACCGTCATGAAAAGGGCGCAATCATTTAGGACGTGACATGGTGGAGGACGTCAAAAACCACCCCAGTCGGTCAGATAACTCGAGCAACAGTCCAAAGGGTTAACATTTATGAGTGCGAACTGAGTTGTACCAGAGACAAGATTGAACCCACATCATCAGATGGTCGAACAAGGGTCGCACTTCTAAGCTCCAACAAAAGACGACAGCCATAAGGGCCACAATCTTTGAGGCTGAAGGCCCGAAAGCTACTTACTAGCCTTTCCGAATTCAGACCGACGCGAACAGAGCAATCCTCTCACAAAGCTCCTCCGTTGAAAAGCTCCTGATTATTGCCGGGAAATCCGTCACAATAAGTACGAAGTCTGTTTATCGTGTACTTTACGCCCAAATCCCAATCAATCTCGCTAGAATAATACGAGCACATAAATCACATAATCACCATTAAAGCTCTGCTGTTTACACAAATAGAGGCCGATACTCGGCGAGATAACCTCTCGGTTCTGATGCGAGAAAAGATAATCATCACGAATCAAATTTCTCCGCATCTTCCGCATACAACCGAGCCATAATATTCGTTTCCAGAAACTTGCGGGTTGCGGGACAAACTTCGGTGCCGCGCATCAAGACCCTCAAGATTTCAATTATGACATTGTTCATCTGCGGGAGGCGGAGGAAGAGAAAGCGGGTGGTAGAGCACACCATCATCAGAGATCTAATGTAAATATTTATTAACGTAACAAACTTTAAAATAATGCGGCTGGCTCGGGTTCCGACTCGGGATTAACGTCGTTTAACGGAAACGCCCCCGAAACACGCAATGGTTTTCCACAATATTGGGGAGTTTTGGGGACAGGGGCGGGGAGAGCGAAGCAGACGGCGTTGATGACGAGCCGATAATGAAGCTTTATGGAAAATCGGCAAGTTTCGGGGACGGGGTTGTTGCCGGGGTTAGTTCCGCACGCAGGATGGATCATAATAGTAATTATGTGGAAAGTTGGCGCTTTCCACTTTGCAGGGTTGTACTTATGCGCGCAGAGATTTTGATTATAAATATCTTCATAGGTAGGGTACCTACCGACGAAGTTCTGGAAGTGAGAGTATGGGGTAAACAGGTAGCTGTTTAATTTTGGAATAAGTAGACTCTCTGGGGAGGAAGCAACGAGAGGCGTATACGAAATTAATTTTGAGGAATGGTTGAACTGCTTAGGTCGCTCGTGTTTAACTGGCTTGAAATGCGCAAAAAAGATTCGTGTTCCGGGAAAGGCGTTGCAGGATTTTACGGCGAAAAGCTCAGCGAAAAGCTCGACGAAAAGGATCACCGGATTCGTAAGGAATGTGGAGAAAAGTGTGAAAAGTAATTTTGGATTTGTACCTCAGTTTGCATTACTCTGTAGGTATTAGTGGTGTAAGCTCAGCGCGAATTATGAGCTATACTCATTTTGAAGCCGTTATTAAAGCTCCCTCAGAAACACCATGGTCGTTGGGATTTTTGTTCATTTCCCCAAGCTTTTTTTCGTAACAAAGCACGCCTTGTCAACACTCAAACAGGAACGGCCGAACGGCACCACATTGAAGGTGTATCTAGCATGTCATTCCACAAGATTTCTTAATTTAAAACATTACTCCAATCAATCACTTAATTGCCTATTGGAATTTATCACATTAGGGCTGTCGTCATGGTAAAATACTTACTGCTACGAGCGGCGATCCCGTGCATTTGGGTTAAAACGCGATCTTTCTGGATTCTTCCATCCATCATGTAGCGGTGTAGTACAAGTGCGGCGCTCTGGACATTCCAAGAAGTATACGCGATGGCTTATGGCATTGGGAACCTTCAACGCTCGATCAAGGCAAATCTGTCCATTTTGGCGGAAGTGCAGACATTCCGGAGCACACGGAAAGCACGCGGAAGGTGTGTGATTATTCGGGAGTCGCCTGAAAAATGAAGTAAATTGCGACACATTTGACCTGAAGTAAAATGCGGCGCATTTAATTTGAAGTTGAATGGGACCAAATTTCAAGTGGGATAATATACTATACCCTTTCACTCGACGCATTCCACCCTCGATTCGACCTCAAGTCGACGCATGCTCTAAAGTGGAGGGCGAGCATTTCATTTGTGGCATTTCACGTGATTCCATTTGAGAATGCGACATATTTCACACATATTTCAAAAATGTCCAGCAGCTCTAACGTGAATCTATAGGAGCATGCCCCAAACAGTGTTGCTAGAATTGACTCGTTAGCAAACACGAGCTGGTCGGTGAAGTAAAATGCGACACATTTCACCGAGCATTTCACTCAAAGTGAAGTGTTTCACTTGAAATGCAATGCGACAAATCTCAACTGAAGTGAAATGCGACCCACTTCACTCAAAGTCAACGCATTTCACTTCAATGCATTCGAACTGAAGTAAAATGCGACATATTTCACCTGATGTAAAGAAGTGAACTTGAAGTGGAGTGCGATGAACATGTGAAGTAAAATGCGATAAATTTCACGTGGAGTAAAATGCGGAATATTTCACCTGAAGTGGACTTATTTCACCTCGACACATTTCACCTGAAGCGAACTGCGACCTATTTTAAGCGAAGTGAAGCCGACACATTTCACTTCGACGTATTTCATTCTCACCGACGACCGACGCAATTCATTTGGTGCAAAGCGCGATGCATTTTATTTTAAGTGAATTGTGACGTTATTTCACCCACAGTTCAATGCTTCACATTCCACGAAATCTCTAAAGTGAAATAGTAGACATTCGGACCATATTTATTTCATATTCATCATGTTCGAGCTGCTGAGCTAGATCAACCAAAACGTGTGAACACAGTTTTGATATTTCAACAAGTGACTTCAACTGAACACCGACCGACTCGGTGACTTTCTCGAAATATGCGTGAAATCTCGTGAAATGCGTCAAATGAAAATGCTCGCTTTACACTTTAGGTGGAACGCATCGACTTCAAGTGAAACGTGAAGTTTTACTTCAGCGACCGGCTCGTGTTCTATCGTTCTATCCTTGCAACGCTGGTTAGGACATCTTGCTAGATTCACGCTGGAGTTGTTGAGCTAGATCAAGCAAAATGGTACATTTTGAACATGGCTTTGATATTCAAAAAAGGGACTTCAGTAAAATCAACACAGCCCGAATGACTTGTTTTTTTAGAACATGTGTGAAATGGGTCGACTTTCAAATGAGTCAGGTAAAATGCGTCAAATGCAATATTTGCGTTCTACTGGTGATGAAATGCGTCGACTTCAGGTGAAATGCGTCAGATGAAATTGGCACCATTTTACTTTGTGTAGAATGATCAACTCCAGGTAAAACTCATCAAAGTGAATTGTGTCGCATTTTCAAGTAGGACCAGGTGAAATACCTCGAGTGACACGACTAGTATTCTACTTCAGATATAATGCGTCAAGTGCGAAGTGGAATACGTCGATTCCAGGTAAAAAGCGTCAAATGAGATGGGTAGCATTTTATTCAGGATGAAATGCGTCAACTTCAAGTGAAAAGCATCAAAATAAAAAGTGTCGCATTTCCATGTAGAACTAGGTGGAAGGGGTCAAAATGGGATGTTTGCATCCTACTTTTGGCAAAATGTGTCGAAAGTGAAATGCGTCGACTTGAGGTAAAAACGAGAAAAGCATCAGAATCTTACTCCAGATGAATTGCGTCAACTCCAGGTGAAACGCATCTAATTGGAATGTGTCACATTTCTTAGTAGATTTGGGTGAAATCTGACGAGTGAAATTGTAGCATTCTAGTTCAATTAAAATGCATCACATTTTACTTCCCATTCTGGCTCATCCCATTTTAGCAACGCTGGGGCTTGCTCCCAGATTCATGCTCAAGTTGCTGGATTGGATCAACTGAAACAGTACCTACATGGTTGGGAACATAGCTTTGATTTTTCAACTGTTGGCTTCGAGAAAATGAACACCAGCTCAATTACTTCTTTCGAAATATGTGTGAGATGTGTTGCATTTACAAGTGAAATCAGGAGAAACGCGTCAAACGAAAATGCAGCATTCTACTTTGAGTGAAAAGAGGTGGGGTGAAATGCACCGACTTCAGGTGAAATGCTTCAGGTGAAATCGTCAGCATTTTACTTCATGTAGAACACGTCAACTTTATAATTGTAAAAGGCATAAAGACATAAAAAAAATATGTCGAATTTTCAAGTAGAATCAGGTGAAATGCGTCAAAATGAAATTTAGGCAAAATGTGTTGACTCCAGGTGAAAATTGTCAAATGAATTGGGTAGCATTTCACATCAGCCAAGGACAAGAAAATAAAGGAAAAAATTTCACATCAGATGAAATGCATCAATTTCAAGTGAAGCGCATCAACGTGAAAAATGTTGCATTTTCAAGTAGAATCAGGTAGATGAGGCGTCAAAATGTAATGTTTCCATCCTAAGCTGAGCAAAATGCGTCGGAAGTGAAATTCGTTGACTTTAGGTAACTGGCATGAGTATTTCACTTTAGGTGAAATGCGTCAAATTCAGGTAAAATGCATCGAAGTGAATTGTTCGCATTCTACTTCGAATAAAATGTGTCGGAAGTGGAATGCGTCAACTTCAGGTGGAACGCAGCCAACTGAAATGTGTCGCATTTCCAAGTAATTTAGGCGAAATGTGTTGGAATGAGACATTCGCATTCTACTTTGCGTGAAATGTATCGGAAGTGAAATGCGTTAGCTTCAGGTGAAACGCATCGACCTGAGTTGTGTCGCATTTTCAAGTAGATCATCGTGAAATGCGTCAAGTGACATTGGTAGTATTCACTTCAGGTGAAATGCGTCAAACTCAGGTAGAACGCATCAAAGTAAAATGTATTGGATTTTCAAGTAAAATCAGGTGAAATGTATGAAAAATGAATTGTTCACATCCTACTTCGGGTGAAAAGTGTCGGAAGTGGAATGCGTCAACTTCTGGTAGAACGCGGCCAACTGAAATGTGTCGCATTTCCAAGTAATTTAGGTGAAATGTGTTGAAATGAGACATTCGCATTCTACTTCGCGTGAAATGTATCGGAGTGAAATGCGTCAGCTTTAGGTGAAACTCATCGAACTGGATTGTGTCTCATTTTCAAGTAGATCATCGTGAAATGCGTCAAGTGACATTGGTTGTATTCACTTCGGGTAAAATGCGTCAAACCCAGGTGAAGCGCATCAAAGTAAAATGTATCGGATTTTCCTAAGTTGAATCAGGTGGAATGTTGAAAAAATAGATTGTTCACATTCTACTTCGGGTAAAACGTGTCGCAAGTGGAATGCGTCAACTTCAGGTAAAACACACCGAACTAAAATGTTTCAGATTTTCAAATAGGAAAAATTTGGTAAAATGCGTAAAAATGGATTTTTTGCATTTTATTCCAGGTAAAATGTGTCGGAAGTGAAATGCGTTAACTTCAGGTGAATCGCATTAAAGTGAAAAATGACGCAATTAAAATCAGGTGTAAGATGCGTCTAAATCAAATGTTCCATCTTACTTGAAGTAAAATGCGTCGACTTTAGGTGAGAGGCGTGGGTATTCTACTTCAGGATAAATGCGCCAAACGATACGTCTGTCTCAGGTGAAACGCATCGAAGTGAAATGTGTCGGATTTTCTAGTAGAATCAGGCGAAATGCCTTGAAAATATATTGTTTCCACTCTACTTCACGTGAAACGTGTCGAAATTGAAATGCGTCCTCTTAAGGTTAAACGCACTGAATTGATATTTTTCGGATTTTCAAGTAAATGAATTGTTCGCATCTTAGTTTCAATAAAATGTGTCAGAAGTGAGATGCGTCAACTTCGGGTAAAACGCAACCAACTGAAATGTGTCGCATTTCCAAGTGAATCAGGTTTAATTCGTTAATGTGGAACATTTGCATTCTGCTTCAGGTGAAATGCGTGGAAAGTGAAATGCGTCGAATTCAGGTGAAATGCGTCAAATCGGAGTTTTTGCATTCTACTTTAGGTGAAATGTGTCGGAAATGAAAATCGTCAACCCCAGTTGTAACGCATAGTACTGGAATGTGTCACATTTCCAAGTAGATTCAGGTGAAAAGCCTAGAAAATGGATTGGCAGCGTTCTACTTCAAGTAAGAGGTGTCGGAAGTGAAATGTGACAACTTCAGTTGAAACGCAACCAACCGAAATTCTACCTCAGGTGAAATGCGTCGAATTCAAGTGAAATGCGTCAAAATGGAATTTCCGCATTCCAGGTACTTTAGGCGAGATGTGTCAAATGAATTGGATCAAATGAATGGAATGATTAGCTATTTCACATCAGCCAAGGCCAAGAAAACAAAGAAAAAACTTCACATTAGATGAAATGCATCAGTTTCAGGTAAAACGCATTAACGTGAACAATGTCCCATTTTCAAGTAGAATCAGGTAGAAGAGGCATCATAATTGAATGTTTTTATCCTGAGTTGTGCAAAATGCGTCGGAAGTGAAATGCGTTGACTTTAGGTAACTGGCATAAGTATTTCACTTTAGGTGAAATGCGTCAAACTCAGGTAAAATGCATCGAAGTGGAATGTTATGGATTTTCAAGTAGACTCAAGTGAGATGCCTGAACAAAATGGATTGTTCGCATTCTACTTCAAATAAAATGTGTCGGGAGTGGAGCGCGTCAACTTCAGCTAGAACGCGGCCAACTAAAATGTGTCGCATTTCCAAGTAATTTAGGTGAAATGTGTTGAAATGAGACATTCGCATTCTACTTTGGGTGAAATGTATCGGAAGTAAAATGCGTCAGCTTCAAGTAAAACGCATCGAACTGAATTGTGTGACATTTTCAAGTAGATCATCGTGAAATGCGTCAAGTGACATTGGTAGTATCCACTTCGGGTGAAATACGTCAAACTCAGGTGAAACGCGTCAAAATGAAATGTATCGTATTTTCATGTAAAATCAAGTGAAATGTTAAAAAAATGGATTGTTCACATTCTACTTCGGGCAAAATATGTCGTAAATGGAATGCGTCAACTTCAGGTAGAACGCGGCCAACTGAAATGTGTCGCATTTCCAAGTGATGCAGTTGAAATGTGTTGGAATGAGACATTCGCATTCCACTTTGCGTGAAATGCATCGGAAATGAAATGCGTCAGCTTCAGGTAAAACGCATCGAACTAAGTTGTGTCGCATTTTCAAGTAGATCATCGTGAAATACGTCAAGTGAATTGGTAGTATTCACTTCGGGTGAAATGCGTCACACTCAGGTGAAACGCATCAAAGTAAGATGTATCGGATTTTCAAGTAGAATCAGGTGAAATGTTTCAAAAATGGATTGTTCACAATCTACTTCGGGTGAAATTTGTCGAAAGTGGAATGCGTTAACTTCAGGTAAAACACACCGAACTGGAATGTTTCAGATTTTGGAGTAGTAAAATTTGGTGGAATGCGTAAAAATGGATTTTTCACATTTTACTTCAGGTAAAATGTGTCGGAAGTGAAATGCGTCAGCTCCAAGTGAAACGCATCAAAGTGAAAAATGACGCATTTTCAAGTAAAATCAGGTGGAAGAAGCGTCAAAATGGAATGTTCCATCCTACTTGGAGTGAAATGCGTCGACTTCAGGTGAGAGGCGTGGGTATTCTACTTCGGGAGAAATGCGCCAAACTATGCGTCTGTCTCAGGTGAAACGCATCGAAGTGGAATGTGTCGGATTTTCAAGTAGAATCAGGTGAAATGCCTTCAAAATATATTGTTTTCATTCTACTCCACGTGAAACGTGTCGAAAGTGAAATGCGTCTACTTCAGGTGAAACGCACTGAATTGATATATTTCGGATTTTCAAGTAGAATCAGGTGAAATGCGTGAAAATGAATTGTTCGCATCATAGTTTCAATAAAATGTGTCAGAAGTGAGATGCGTCCACTTCAGGTAAAACGCCACCAACTGAAATGTGTCGCATTTCCAAGTAAATCAGGTTGAATGCGTTAATGTGGAACATTTGCATTCTGCTTCAGGTGAAATGCGTCGAATTCAGGTCAAATGCGTCAAAATGGGATTCTCGCATTCCACTTTAGGCGAAGTGTGTAGGAAATGAGAATCGTCAACCCCAGGTGAAACGCATCGAACTGAAATGTGTCATATTTTCAAGTAGATTCAGTTGAAAAGCCTTAAAAATGGATTGGCATCGTTCTACTTTGAGTGAAATGTGTCGGAAATGAAATGCGACAACTTCAGTTGAAACGCAAACAACTGAAATTCTAGTTTCAAGCCTTACCGGTAGGCTGTTAACCTACACTTGAATTGAAGCACAAATTGAAGCCAGGAACCAGTTTTTATGAAGCTGTATTCTTTCGAGTACTTCACCTTTCGCTCCCTGTTCTGCGTAAGCTCCCATTGTTCTCGACGAGCTGTGAAACATTCCATGGAATGTATAAAAACGAGCAAGCTTTAAAAATCTGCACAGCATTTTGCCCGCAATCACGGATTAGTAATTTCTCTCCATTATTATCAGAAACGCCCGCTGGAAAATAAATTATTCAAACGTAGCTCAGCACCTCTACGGTACACGTGGGCCGCCGCTAGGAAGCATTTTGCAACGAGCGGGAATAAGAGCTTTTTACGGTTTCTGCTGGCGCGATGACGGCTCTCCCTCCCATCCCAGACCTTTCCGGGTTAATTCCGTTCGAGAGGCAGCAAATGTTCCATTAATAATTTAACCGCTAGTTATGGCCGAGGAAATCACACACTTTCGGTTCTAAAATACGTCCGTTATTGTTGCTGCCCGGTGCTAGCGGGCTTCCGAAGGCACCCACCCAAAGAAAATCACCATCCTTATAGGTATACTTAGGGCTTACGTTGGTGCTTTGAATTTTGTATGAGTTAACGTGCGCGGAAAAGCCCAAACTACCCCTATAAATTATTTCTTATATAGTGATGCAAGCCCGAGAGCGGCTATAGAGAAGGGTTTCCGATAGTATATACGGCATCCATCTAAGTCTGTTAGTAATTTAATTAGAAAACTTTTCTGCGCCCAGAACACGGCGGCAGCAGCTTGATTGGCTTCAAGATTTCATGAAGTGGCTTACTGTAAACCAGTTGTTGAGTTGAGATAGAGTCGGGCTCAAGATGCTGGTTTTTTTCAATTTTCCAATTTCGATTCGTCTTTTTTTTTTCCAACCCCCGTCAAGGATGATTGAACACTTGGAACTGAGCGAGATATTTTTTTTTGATTGAAGAGGAGAACTGAGAAGCAGACTTAATAAATTTATAATGCAAACATCTATTATTGATGGGATCGAAACGTCCGACGGGCCGCCGGGGTGGAAAAATAAGAAACACGCGTACGTCTCGCTGCTGGCTGCCTCCTTCTTTCCAGACGGAAATTATTAATTTAATAAAGCTAGCTGTTAGGATATTTAGATACACACACACAAGACTGGAGTTGTACGGAGTTTTCTTAAAAATCCAAAAATAGGGTGGAAAGCTCAAAGGAAAGGAACTGCAGAGAAGAAATAACGAAAGCTCGCCGAGATTATTTTGCAGTTTGCAATGCAAATACTGTATACCGGAGTAGAGAGTGGAATGAAACGTATAAAAATGTCAGGAGTCGAGGAAATTGGAGCTTATATTTCCGAGCTTTATTATAATGTGTCAGGCTGCTAGAGGTAACAGGTGGAGTTACGCCAATTTAGCATTATTGCGCCGGTGTGTGCGGAACTCCCATTACAAATCTCTTTTGAAAGTCTGCGTCTCTTATATCTGGACTATTCTTTATGCTTTTCTCTTATCAGGCTTTGGTTTCCTGCCCGTTTTGAAAATTGGATGTGACTTTGCCTTTGTAGAGAACTGAACCTATTTTCCACCTTGAATTGCCCTTGAAGCTTAGAAGGATAGCGCGAGCGCGAGCGTCTATAGCCGGAAATGTTCAACCAAATTTCACTGTTCCAAAAGCTTCAAAACCGATGGTGTACACTGAACAATTACTCAAGAACGCCAAGGTAGAGAACGATTTGATGGAAAACGGAAGATCAAAATCGGGACAGGTCAAGATTGGCGCCGAAGCTGGATGGTTTATGATCTGCTTCACCGTCTCGTCGCACTTTGTCTTTGTGAAGAACTGAACCTATTTTTCACCTTGAATTGCCCTTTGAGCTTAGAAGGATAGCGCGAGCGCGAGTGTCTATAGCCGGAAATATTTAACCTAACTCCGCTCTTCCAAAAGCTTTGAAACCGATGGTGTATACTAAACAATTACTCAAGAACGCTGGGGTCGCAAACGACCTGATGGAAAACGGGAGATCAAAGTCGGGACAGGTCAAGATTGGTGCCGGAGCTGAATGGTTTTTTATCTGCTCCACCGTCTTGTCGCACTCTGCCTTTGTAGAGAACTGAATCTTTATTTTTCACCTTGAATTGCCCTTGAAGCTGAGAAGGATCAAGGAGTCACAGATGATCACGTCGTCTAAGTGAACAAAACAATGTGGCTAAAGGTCAACACCGATCACCTGATCCATGAAACGTTGCCAGGTCACAGGAGCTCCATATAATTCAAACGGCATGCGTAGAAACTGGAACAGCCCACATCCAGGTACAGTGAATGCGGTCAACTTCCGGCATTCCTTAGCAACTGGTATCTGCCAGTATGCAGATTTAATGTCGAGAATGCTAAGGAAACAAGCATCGCACAGCTTGTCCAAGGTGATTCACAAACGGAAGGGGATACGCATCTGGAAAACTGACCCCGTTCAATTGACAAAAATCAACACATCGTAGGGCCGTCTTTAGCTTGACAAAGCATTGAAAGGTATACTATGGAAGCACAACAAACAAACCACGCGCCATTCGGTTGGATTTGGATTCATTGTATCGCACACGAAATATAATTGACTGTTTTGGCTGCATTGTTTATTATCTCAATAGGTGCTACAAAGCACGGGTATATTTTTAGAACTTTGCCGCTCAAAATGTAAGCACCTTCTCGAAAAGCAAAGAAACGAGCTTCGTATGCCAATCATAAGCGACAATGATCGCACATGTCAGAAACGTATCTCTCGATAGCTCAAAAATAGCTGGCTATTTTCCGTTTACCTGCGTATCCAATTTATATCATTTTGTACAAAAATAAACACCACACTCGATTCCTTTTATATTCCTTTTGTACGGAAATACTACCTATGGTCTATTCTTTGCGCGCCCCACTCACGTACGCTCATTGTATAGTTATACTTGAAGGAAGCAGTGGCGTTACGTTTCTGGTCACGTCAAAAATAACTGGAGCTTCACCGTTTTCGCTGGACACGTGGATTGCTGTCTGCAGCTTACGTAAAGCAGGGACGAGGCGGAATTAAAGCATGTACTAGCCATGAGTCCTGTCGATTTGAAGGACGTATTATGTAGGGTTGTTAAGAAGAAGAAAGAGTTACTTTAATCTCAGTATTGGAATTTTTGGAATCAAAAGTCTAATTCTGATTTTATGATTTTTTTCTCGTTTATCCTATCGCTACGCGCAAAATAATCTTTGTTTCTTTAGAAACTTGGCTTGCAGATCATCTCGAATATCTTGATCAAGGCTCCAAAAAGGGGCATCTTTGAAAACCGTCACAAAATGTTCCTCAGAAATTGAGTTGATTATCAAGATTTTTTCATAATTTTGTGGGAGAAAGTCATAAAGGGATGATAGGGATAGGTGTTCCCGAAGAAAACCTTTCCATAGTATCTTCTATAGGATCAAGATTGGCAAAACTCTTGTACAATAAAAATAAGTGTGCTATAGACGCATCGATATGGCCTTGCGGGACCTCATATTCAGATTGTGTTTCAGCACCTACCTACTTCAAGGACTGAAAATTCAAAATAAATTAGAACAAAATAAAGTGTATTAACCTTTGAATATCACCTACATAGTAAGACTATGATAATAATCGTATCAATCGTGTACCTACTGGGGTATACTATCGATTGCCACTGGAGGTCTGCATTTTAAGACAACTCAATCAGCGTAAAACCTATGACGAGGGTCTTGAATACACCTTCCTTGATTAGCTAACTGAGATTTAGGCGACGCATCGCGAGCTCTACCGGAAAGCTAACACAGTGTTACTAACTCTAACAGGCTGTTGAAGATTGTTCTGCCCAGGCTTAGCTGATTAACGACGGAAAATGCGTAGAATCCGAAAAAAAAACAACAATCATTTGTTCATAAATTGATTTGAAACCGGAATTAAGATTGAAGAAAATCTCGGATCAACTATTGATTAATTAGGTGCCTTTTTTGGTGGAACTCGCGATGGTAATCTATTTTGTTAATGCATACTGGTGTCATGAAAACTGACCGGTGCTGGTGCTTTGGAAATGGAGTTGGCGCTTGACAAAGCCTTGTTGAATTCTGCCGAGTGCCCTCATAATATTTTCACAATTTTCCGTATAAGTGCGTTACATTACAACGTATCAAATATAGGCATGTTTACAATGTTTAGGTGGGCTGGTGATGCGCAAATCTGAAAACCCAGCAGTGAAACTAACAAGATCCCAGCCAACAAATAAAACTCCTTCATCGCACACACGAGCCGGAAAGCATCGTCGTCGTATCAAATTACGCTCCTTTAAATTCAATTTGTCCCGCTCGCTCGCTCCCAGTCATCATACATTTTAGCGCTTTTGACGGTCGCCCCGAAAAGGTTCCAGTCAACTTTTTTTTTCAAACAATTACGACATTTTGATAATAACGCGTAGAAAGGCACGGGGCACGTTAACCGAGTTGGAGGAGTTGAATTTTTCATGAGCACACGGCCAAAGCCGGCAAAAGTCCTTTCTTTTAATTCAGTGGCCCTCCGCACTGGGCATCATCATCAGGCTCTGCGGTGGGGTGATGTCGGCTTTGACCCGGGGTCGACTTTGAGAGAGACGCAAGCCATGGACCACACGGATTTCGAACACGCGCTCACCAATTTGCGGTTTCGGTTTGATGCCGGGGTTTTTCGTCGTCATCCAGAGGGACGCTGATGCTGAATTTCAGATCGAGGGATGCGAAAATGCGCGGTAATTCGATAATGTTGATTTTTAAAAGTTTGCTTGTGCCAGGTTCGGCAAGTCGATCAAAATTTGGTCGTGGGCGCATACCTACCTACGTAAATTCATCCTAAGAAAACCAGCGGAGATTTTAGTACGAGAAAAACTGTAATAAACTGGCCTGAACTTGCTGTTCCGAGGACACCATTTAGACATGGATATATTCCTTCTCTCGTCCATAGGGATGTGGTGCATCATCATCAACCACTTATTAATTACATGAACCGCGTGTAACGCACTGTCGCGATGTAGGTATTTTACCTACTCAGCGAATATAGGAGCAACGTCCGGTGGAAGTATAATAAGCGGATAACAGTTTAGAGTTAGTTGACTTGTATTATCGACTCCGATGAATGAACATGTGAAAATCAATTCCGTCTTCGCCTACATACGCTTAACACTTCATGGCGACCGTGCAGACTAATCTAATCTGCTGAAAGTACAGTACCAATTCCGAAGTTAGGCACCGAAAATACTTTGGAACAAGTGAGGCCTAAGGCCACCAAAATAACACTATGAGAACCAGCCACGTTCCTAAAGCACCGTTAATGGGAACAGCAAGCAGCAAGCAGGAACAGCAGCCATTATTCCCTAGAGGCGAGACAACCAGACCAAAATGAAGAGTCTATTGTCAAATGCAGCAGCCACCATCTGATGTTCTAGACAACCAGACCAAAATGAAGAGTCTTTTGTTCTAATGCCCCCACACTTGGTAAACGGAACACATTTCAACCCATGCAGAAACGCTGCATAATCAAGGCCGAAGATGCAACGACCCGACAGCATAAACACAACAAAAGGAGTACAAAATCAAACAGTATTATGCGAATGGCTTGCCGCAAAATTAACGCGAAAATGCAATTTGAAACTGAGACGATATTTGAACAAAAATAAAACAAAATAAAACGTTTTGTAATGTTTCCGTGGAATGTCTGATGCAACTTCATTCAGACACCTGTTTGAAGGAGTAAATGTTTTTAGGCGAAATTTGAAAGAAGATAACCAAGAGCGTAGAACTAATTTGCGTGTGATTCAAGACAAGACAAGTTATCTGGACAGGATAAAGGAAGAGTTTAAAGCAACGAAGGAATTATTCAATAAGACATCTCATAGCGAAGAATTGTTCAACACAGTGAAAGAGTACGCAAAGCGTATTGAAGGTGGAATTGATATTATTGCAAATACAATAAACTCGAGATTCGGAGCTATGAAAGAAAATAAAACTGTCAATATGGTGTTAGACGCAGCGCAATTTCTTAACTTATGATGCCAATAGTTTAAAAAGTCCTTACGATGGGGAACCAGATAAACTTCAAACATTTATCGACTCGGTGGATCTGATTAGGGCGTATCAAACTGGCCATGAGGCACTGGCACTATCGTTTGTCAATACAAGGTTGACAGGTAAGGGCCAGAACCTATATCACGAATGAAGATTCAATAGAAAGTGTAGTTGACAAGCTCAAAGTTGTAATTAAAACAGAAAGTATAGACTTGGTAAAAGCCAAGCTGGTAAGCCTTGATCAGAGACAAAAAACGGCCGAGGTTTATGCGAAAAAATAGAATTACCTACAGAGAAACTCAAAAATGCATATTTGACCGATGGAGTGCCAGGAAATGTGGCCAAAAAATATACTATAACGGAAATGAAGCAAGCAATGTTGAAAAATGCGATGCCTCCAGCAAAATTGCTTGTTATAGCCTCAAAACCCCAAACGATTTAAGAACTTATGACGGATTTTATAGATGCTAACACAGGAACGGAGCCCTTGCAAGTTAATTATTACCGGAATAATAATTATTCACGACAACGAGGAAAACCGCGGATCCAGACATTATCGGGGCAGCGGCAGTTATTACCGAAATAATAATTCAAACACTCGTTTTCAGGGAAATTTTCAAAATAATTCATCGGGAAATGCAAATCGGTCTAATTACTCGAATAATAATCGCGACGATTGCAGAGGTCAAAGTAGGAATAGGACAACGCGAAGAAACATCCACAATGTCAGGTGTTCACAATCGGGAAACGATACAGGTCCCCAGAGGTTAGCTCAGACTCTGGAAGACCAAGACAACCAATAGTAAAAATTTTTTGTTTCACCCTGGTTATGGAAAGTTTTATCAATTCATACACGGATATGAGAAAAAGAAACGTAATTACTTCAATGCTGGACAGCGGTGCCGACACATCTGTTTTTAAACGGGAGAAAATTGATCTTGAACAAATATTTTATCCACATAGAAGCGCAGAAATCAAAGGAGTAACGGACGGAGTTTTGAAGACGGACTACGGAAACAACACTTTTTAACGAGACATTTGAAATCAATCATGAATTCCATATAGTAAACGATGATTTTCCAATTCCATCTGATGGGATATTGGGGTAGGATTTCATGGAAAAATTTGAATGCATTTTGGACTACGACAGATCAATGTTAATTCTTAATCAAGGAAATGAAATCCACGAAATCCCAATAAATGAGTCGGTACAGCAAAACACGTTAATGATTCTCCCACGTTGCCAAATTGTTAGAAAGGTGAGAATTGATAACCCGAATTCTGAGCCAGTAATTGACGCGACCGAAATTGCAGAAGGTGTGCATGTGGCACGCACCATAATTTTTCCTAACGGCGCAAAAATTTTAATTGTCAACACTTCGAATAAAACAGTCCTTATTATTATACCAAAGTGACAATGCGTCATCTGTCAGAATGTCACATACGTTGCGTAAAAACGATGAATCGGGACACACGTTTCAAGACAATTTTATCAAAATTTCAAAAAGATATGCCGCTTTATGTTCAAGATAAATTATTTGCCCTTTGCGAGGAATTTTCAGATAATTTTGCTCTAGAGGAGGATATATCAACACATAACAACTTTTACGAACAGAAACTTACGTTAACAGATAAAACACCAGTCTACATAAGACCATACAGACTGCCACAATCGCAAAAACAAAAAGTGAAAAGGCAGGTAGAATTATTGAAACTAAAAGACTCATTAGAAGCGAGCAGGTCACCTTTTAATTTTCCATAAATACCCGTCCCCAAAAAAACGGAAGACCCTTATGAGAAAAAATGGCGTTTGGTCGTTGATTTCAGACAAGTTAATAAAAAACTGGTACAAGATGAATTTCCATTACTTAGAATTGGGGCGATCCTAGATGAATTAGGTAGGGCCAAATGGTTCTCGGTTATTGACCTAATGGCCGGATTTCATCAAATTCCGTTAGACGAGAACTCACGGAATTTCACATATTTTTCTATTGAAGGTGCTTCATCCAGGTTCAAAAGATTGGCCCTTCGGTTTGAATGTGTCATGTAACAGTTGTCAGCGTATGATGACAATGGCATTTTTGGGTCTACCACCCGATGTGGCGTTTTTGTACGTTGATGATGTTATGATCACAGGGTGTTCAGAAAGGCATCATTTACAAAATCTTCAAGTTTACAAACTTACAAGTTTTCGAAGTATGCCGGAGTAGTAATTTAATGTTAAATCCTAATAAATGTCAATTTTTCAAGAATCAGGTCACATATTTGGGCCATACCATTCCAGACCAAAGATTCCTACCTGACTCAGCAAAATTCGATGCAATTGAAAATTTTCCTATTCCAAAAAACGCTGATGGAGCCAAACGTTTCGTAGCCTTTGCTAATTACTATCGGCGTTTTATAAGAAACTTTGCCTAAATAACTTCTCCACTAAATCAGCTTACAAAAAAAGGAGTCCCATTCGAATGAACTACGGATTGTAACAGTGCATTTTTGATTCAATAAAAGGCATTGATGATGCCGCCAATATTGCAGTATCCAGATTTTCCAAAAACTTTTATACTTTCAACTGACGCCTCAAATATTGCATGTGGCGCAGTTTTGTCACAGGAACACAACGGAAACGATTTACCAATCGCATTTGCATCTAAAAAATTTACAAAAGGAGAAGCTAACAAAAGTACCATTGAAAACGAGCAATTCACTGGGCTGTTAATTATTTCAAATCATATGTCTATGGGAAGGAATTTATTGTGAGATCTGATCACCGCCCACTCGTTTATTTATTTTCAATAAAGAATCCCACTTCCATGCAACACGTATGCGCCTCGAATTAGAGGGATACGATTTTGTAATCAATTACATAAAGGGGAAAGACAATGTAGGACCTGATGCCTTGTCCAGGGTGAATATTAAAGAACTTAAGATTTTAAATATCAATGTAGCAAAAATAATGACGCGGGCCCAAACCAGGGAAGAAAAAATTCTTACAGAAACTGACCGATCGGAAAAGGAAACCAGAATAAGCGAAAATGAAGTTGGAGTTTCTGAGGTAACAAACAATAAAGATAATTCACCACATCTCAAGTTCAAAGTTTTCGAGAATCGAATAAGTATGATAATGCAGGAATACAATTAATTACAGTGTGTTGCGAGCTTTGAGAAAAAGGTCACTAGTGGTCACTAGGTCACTACAGGATGATCCCTCGAGTAACAAAAAAGAACCCGCTAGCGTTAACAGTGCTTCAGAGCATCTGCTTACCAAGTTGGATAATATGGCCGGCGAAAATGAAATAAAAATGTTGAAGCTTCAGAACGAGGATGAAATTTCAAGAGTAATAAGCAATAATGCATTTGAAAATATTGGAAATCGAACCCTCACACATGTAAAAATCGCGATTTGTATCCCTATTATCACACTATACTATCCGACGAAAACGACAGAAAAGAAATTTCAAAAACATTTCATGATGATCCACTAGTTCAAGGTCATGCGGGCTTCAAGAGAATGTTGTCGACATTGAAATTGTATTTCAAGTGGAAAAACATGAAAAAAGATTAGGTAAATTTCATAAGAAATTGCGAGTCATGCAAGTTGAATAAACTCATAAAAGGAGGTTTAGAAAAATTAATTATCACACCAACACCACAAAAAGCATTTGAGCTTTTGATAATTGCTACAATTGGACCACTTTCGGTGTCCATCGACGGATATAAATATGCTCTTACAGTAATATGCGATTTGTCAAAGTATCTCGTAAGTATTTCTATTCCGGACAAGGAATCTAAAACGGTTGCCCGAGCTCTATTCCAAGAGGTTTTCCTTACGTATGGTTTTCCAAAGGTAATCAGGACAGATCTTGGTACTGAGTATAAAAATGCGTTATTTGATGAACTAGTCATTCAGCTAAAGTATGAGCATAAAGTAGTGTCAACACCATATCGACATGAGACGGTTGGGACAGTAGAAAGGAACCACAGAATATTCAATGAATACGTTCGTTCCTACATGAATGCTACGATGACTGGTTGGCATGTTTGGTTGAGATATTCCACTTACTGTTATAACACAACCCCAAAGTTCACGCATAACTACACTCCGTTTGAGTTAGTTTTTGGAAAGACACCAACTTTGCCTATCGACATTTTAAACCATGGCTTAGAACCCGTTTACAATATGGACAATTTTGCAAAGGAGTTCAAGTATCGTTTACAGCTGTCACAGAAGCGAGCACACGACCTTTTGTCGAAAGACAAAGAAAATAGAAAGTGTTCATTCGATCGTAGAGCAAGTCCCATTCAACTAAACCTTGGTGATTTAGTATTTGTGAAAAGTGAAGCGCGTCACAAACTAGACCCTGTGCATGAAGGACCATACGAGATTGAGATTGAGACGATTCAAATTGTGTTTTGAGAGATGGTGAAAAAACTTTTCCCATTCACAAAAATAGGTTAAGAAAAAGTTGATACATATTTATACATTTCTACTGTACTTTTTTTTCAGTGACTGCATTTTGTAATTTTTTTTGTTTTGTTGGTCAAAATCATCACTTACTCCAATATTTGGTTGATTACGGTACCGGACCAGTATAGTGAAATATTTGTAAGAATTTCCAATTATTATTATCATAAACATGATACACCTAATTTAATTTTAAGGAAGTGAAGCTATCAATTTTTTTGCATTTTCTATTTTAATTCAATTGCTTTTAACCTTTCAGGTATGCATCATTCTCCCAAAATGAGAGGTGTGGTACCGGTGCCCCATTATCAACCACTTATTAATTACACAAACCGCGTGTAACGCACTGTCGCGATGTAGGTATTTTACCTACTCAGCGACTATAGGGACTAGACCATAAAGCAACGTCCGGTGGAAGTATAATAAGCGGATAACAATTTAGTGTTAGTTAACTTGTATTATCGACTCTGATGAATGAACATGTGAAAACCAATTCCGTCTTGGCCTACATACGCTTAACCCTTCAGGGATAACAGAATTTTGATTGTCGTTTCAGACTAAATTCCACCTTCTTAATTCTAATAAAAAAAACTTAAAGATTTGTTTGGAATTGAATTGCTCATCACTGAGACTTATCTAAAAATCACCAAAGAATGCACTGAAAGGTTCTGGGTGTTTGAAGAGGGTAATACAAGTAGTTATTCGTTTTTTGATTTTGCAGCTAACAATCCAGCTGAGATGGGTTGATGATAAATTTTTGGTTGCATAAGAAATCTCAGCCTTGGCATAAAGTTTGGTGAGGAGAAAGGAGCACACGCGACTGGCCTGAAGGGGAGAAATTCATACCTCGCCTGCGTGTAATATTCAATATGATTCTGCCACAACAGCATGTCTCGTTAGGCAAAGTTTCGGGCAACTTGCTTACGCGACTTTTTCCTCCTCGCGGATTCAAACTTTCACCTTACGAAACCGTGCGTGGGTAGACGGGCAGAGGTACCTTTTCCGCGCTTGTCCCCTTTCCACAACCTCTCAACTATTTTGGATGCTGTCACGACCACAACCGTATACCCTCCAGTTAATTATTATTCAGCCGCTCGCCAATCGAATATGTCGGAAGGTTCATTATAGAATACTTCATAGAATCTATTAATATTGCGATGTCGGGGGAGGGTCGACGGGACCCGCACGCAGGACTTGTCCCGCGCGCTCGCTTTTCGGGATGTTTCGCGATTTTCAAATTCCACGGCCCGCAATCCTGCGGTTTGTGCGAATTGTGCGACAGAAATTCATTAAACCGTTTATTTATGAAGTTTGGATTAATGTTAGCCTAGCGATTGACCTTGATTGTTTCCGCCACAAGATGACTGCGAAAAGCGGAATGTGATGATACAGATTGGCCGCCACTTTTATGCCACTTTGATGTCATTGGCAGTTTGATTGTCACTACTCATCGCAATCCGCTTTCAGCGTCCATTGTATGGCTAAAAAAATTGAATTGAATCGCGTATTCATACAACACAACTCTGAAATGGTTCAAGACATTGGAAATGGATCTTTGAAACAAAAGCAATAGCAGTAGAGGGACATGGGCGGTTCTGGGACCATGTCCACAAATGTGGTGGTGGTGGTCCCAGAACCAACCATGTCCCTCTACTAAGAGTGGCACACTTTCAGTTCATGATCTTGCGGTTGATGCAGTGAATTTGTTATCGAAAAGTATATAATTTGTATAAGGCAACCATGAATTATCAGGCTTGGCTCAGGATCTCTTTTTTTTTTGTAATACATTATTTGACGTCGAAAGCAAGTAGGTACATCAACGCTTCTTTTTTGAGGCGCCAAAGAATACAATCGAAGTTGTCGAAGTTTTGGGCCCCACGAGGCTTTTATGATGTTTCACCATTTTTTGGTCATATATTGAAAAGGTGCCAACCTTCAAATAGGCAAAGTTACAAAAAACAGTCATGTGGGGATCATCATTGAATTTTTTTTTTTCTTCTCCACTATCCCAGGTTATTATGATCCCATAAATCGTACAGATGTTATCGCTTGGAATGGCCTGAAAGTTGCTAGTCGTGGTATAGCGATGCCATCCGGCAAGATTGTCATATGGACCAATGCCTGAATTCCGAGATGTGTCTTTCCGATGGTAACCTCTTTGCAAATGCCTACAGGGTGATCAAAAATCGAGAAATTCTGTTTTATGAATCAAAATAGATCGGAACATTTATGAATCAAAATAGATCGGAACATGAGAACTATCACACATACTCCTTATCTGACGTTTATTAATAATGTGGAACAAACCATTTTGAGATATCTCAAACTATTTCTTAAATGTACCTAAAGTACAAGTAGTGTTTCTCATCATAAAAGTAGGGACCTACCTACTAGGTGGGCCTAGCAAAAACCTGACTGTTTTATTTTCCTCGCCAAATATTTGTTATTTCTCCGATTCAAGCAAACTTAGTATCACTGAATAGCCAAATAAATGGGTTGTAAAAGTCAAATAACAAAATGAACGTAACGTCAAGATTCAAAATGGCGGGGGCAAGTGAAAATATACCATTTTTTGAGCTCGTTCTTTTTTTATAACCGCTCTTGCGATTCTTGCGATGGAAACTACTATATGGATGGTTTGAGAAAGAACAGATTTCCTTTAACAGACGCAAATAACAACGACCAAAATCGGTTCATCCTGTACAAAGGTATAGCGATTTGAAAAAATGTGGTTATTCACTTATTTTATTGATTTGTCTCTTGTCTGCCATTTTTATTTAATTTTATTTGAATTTTTTTTGTTATACAAGGTGTTTCAGGAATGATAGCAGAAAATTTAACTGTGGGAAGATCTTGTCAAAATATGACGAAAACCTATATACTGAAACGACCCCAGCTATCGTCTTGTACCCCTGAATGGGTAGACAACCCATTATACTGGCATTTAATTCAACTTATTTGAATTGAATCACTTCTCCCGCTTTTGGAACCGCTTGGCCGATGATCATCTAGTATCAGGACGACATCCCGTTGTGCCTCTCTTCTTGTTGTTCGATTATAGAGTTCTCGAGATTGTTGAGACAGGTCTGACTACGAGTTTGAACGCAATAAGACACAGTTAAAGTTTTGACATAACATCAATCTATTGACTTCTATGTACAATTCAAAATGTTTAAATAATGGCTCGCTCCTATACCTAGACCTACCTTCACATCGCAGGCTAAATCATCTGAAAGATCTAACCTATTCCCGAAGAGATAACTTTCCCCTAATTATTCCAGACGTCCCAACACCCCAACCCTCCGACGAACACCTGACTCTACACCTTGACCGACATTTAATTCTGACTGGTTTTCGCGGTTCAAAGTTCTTTTTGTGATTAAATCAGATCCAACATTTATGTTAGTGTTAGAGGTTATGTTAGGGTTAGGCCCGGCTTCTAGACACTGAAAAGAGAAGAGTGACTTCGACCACGAGTGCTATCCAAGATTTGTGGGCCGGTGTGTGTATGGTAGCCCACCTAATTGTGGCATTCTTTTCAAAGGCTGTTGCTTCTTTTTGGGCCATGGTCTCTTTTGCCCGTTTGGAAAGGATTGGATATGGCTACCTTTGTGGGGGCCTATTCCTTTTTTTCACCGTGAGTCGCCCCCAACGCTTAGAAAGATTCCCGCGGTCGCGCGTGTCTATAACCGGAAATGTTGAACCGAATTTCACCCTTCCAAAAACTTTCGAACCGATGGTGAGCGCGAAACAATTACTCTAGTCAAGATACAAATTTAATTTGGAGAACGTTTTGAGCACGCCCCGTATACGCGCTAGTTCGTTGTTGTTTAGCAGTTTGTGAGAGAAGGCCGCAGCCAGGAGAAACAAAACGCAGAGAATTGACTATACAGGGTGTTCGCCGGAAAGCCGATGCGGAGAGGCGTCGAAATAATCTTTGCCCTAACGCGAAATAATCGCCGTCTACCCTATTCCTGACCGAGCCCTAATAACAATTCATTTTTACAAAGTCCCTATCTGAACGATGGCGTCGTTGGGTACCGGATTGAATTCACCAGTTTCGAATAAGAACGTCTTCATTCCCGGGACAAGCCCTATATGGAAATATCCGGAACTGTCGTGGCGCTAAAACAAAATCATTAGTTTCAAGGAGGGGGGGGGGGTGTCCATCAATCCGATCAACAATTACGACTCTACGGCAGGGTCCGAACCCCGATACAAAAGCGATTCTATTTTTCCAATTACTTGATTTTTCACGTAGTTCTCAAAATTTACATTTTCCGAATAACTAGGAGCTTCAGAAACGCAGAGGAAAAGCTCACCCGCGAGTCTCCAGATCCAACCCACTAGGTCCGGTGCTCTGAGTACCGCAGTCACAAAGCCAAGTCCAGAGGGCCCAAGAGCGCGAATACCTTTTTTATGAAGGTATCCAACAAAGGACGAGGCTTGAAAGTGGCTGTACCGGACGGCAGACAGTAGCGCAGACACCAGCACGTGCAGGCAGATTCAGAAAGCACGCGTGAGCCCCATCATACATTTTCCCGACAAAGCCTAAGCGTAAGCAACTATCCCAACTCACCAAGACTAACCTCCCGCTCGTCGAGGTCATCACTCCGCCACACGAGATACCGAAACGAGAGACCTCATTTCTATCGGGCCTGGTTCATTTAGGGGTTTCAACTCGACATCCTCGAGGTGGGCTAGAACTCACCGTCAAGGGAACGCGACTCAGCATCCTGGAGGGGGTTCGAAACACTTCGTCAACGGGTCCCAACTCTACGACTTGGAGAAGGGTCGAAACTCAACACCGGAAGGGCCTTGGCACATCGACCTGGAGAAGGGCTGGAACTCGTCGTCGGAGGGCTCTGACTCGACACCTGGAGGCGGATCAAGACTCAACGTCCAAGGGCTCTGACACGACATCCTAGAGACGGGTTGCAACTCAACGGGGGAAGCAACTCATCAGTCTCTCGGAGGGTCAAAACTCAACCTGGAGGGTTCTCGACTCAGCGTGCCCCCAAGGGGACCAAAACACGACTCCGAAGGGTTCCAACTCGGCTTTTTCCAGGGGGCCTTTGAGACACATCAGCCGGGGGAAATCGACTCGTCATTTTCCAAGTGGGCTGGGGCTCATCATTGGGGCTTCGACGCTTCGGCCTCTAGGAGGGTCGCGACGCAACATAAACGGGTTCTAACTCAGCTTCCTCGAAGGGGACTAAAACTCTTCGCTAACAGGCCCGCAGAAGCACTCGGCAGCGGACGTGACAAGTCGGGAGCGGACGGCAGCCCAGGAGGATTGGTCCAGGTACCACGGTCAATCTCCGGCGATATCCTCCATTCCCAGCCATCCGGAATATTTTATTGCATCCAAAACGATCGCGAACGGCGTATAGCCGTAGAATTCCAATGGGTAATTCAATACACTGCGCTGGGACACCGGGTGACATCACGTGGACATCGGATGATGGCGGCGGCGAGCGGGCGGTAACACGGCGCGTCAACATAGCAGGAGTACGGCAGCAACTAGCTGGGTCAATATGCGGGTGCTTCACTTCATATGCACCAATTCCCCGTTTCGTCGGACGTCAAGCAGGGACGGTTGTTGAATGTCGATGATGGGCCAGTAAATTATGTTATAGAGCTTTGCGGGATTTACACGAATAAATTAAATAGCTAGCGACATCTTTTAATGATGCCTTGACTCTGAATATTCACATTCTCATACCTCGATTTCACGGCTTTGAATTATTTTCCTCCGGAATATTTTCGGCCCGCCAAATGCGGGTGGCTTCAATACCATTTTGCAAAACTCGGCCCAATGACTAAGATACAGCCCTCCAAAGTTCACTTTTTTCGGATTTCAAAAACTGGTGACTCAGGAACATTTCGACAAATTTAGCTTTTATTCAGCAAAAGCTGGTTTGTCATAATTATCTTTCAACCTGCCAAATTTGGAAATAATCCAACCAGTGGTGTAGGAGTTATAAGGGTGATAATTTAGAAGCATCCGAAGAAAAGTTGACTTAAGTTGACCCCTCATGACTTCTACGCCACTGATTGGATTCTCTCCAAATTTGGCAGGTTGATGAATAATTATGACAAACCAGCTTATGCTGAATTGAAGCTAAATTTGTCAAAACGTTCCTGAGGTTCAGATTTTTGAAATCCGAAAAAAGTGAACTTTGGAGGGCTGCATCTTCATCATTAGGCCGAACTTTACAAAATGGTATATAGGTTTTCGTCATATTTTGACAAGATCTAGCCACAGTTGAATTTTTGCTATTATCCTTGAAACACCCTGTATAGAGCCCCTTGGAACCCGTTGTGTCACCAGTATTGTTTGAAGCCCTTCGTTTTAGCTCCCTTATGTTTTTCGTGGCTTTCAGAATTCCAGTAAACCATCTTGTGCCTTTTTGCATTGCTGGAAGCTCCAGTGTGTGTCCCGTGTGTCTGTGCCTTCATGTGGTATAAGGAGTGCTCTCGGACCCCCTTGTGTCAGCAAGTGTAATTTGGAGTCCTAGTTAGCCCCCTCATGTTTTTTCATCATTATCAGAATTTCAGTAAGCCCCCTGCTGCCTTCTTGTAAGCACCTCATGACTTCATATGATATTCGGAGCCCTCATAATCCCACTTATGTTCTTATTGGCTCCAAGAGTAGGTACCAATAAGCCCCCTTCCACCTTCATTTGTCATTCAAAGCTCGATCCATTGGGCATCCTTGTGTCTTCAATATCGTTTGAAGCCTTACTGAGCCCCCTTGCATTTTTCCGTGTACTTGGATCTCTATTGAGCCCCCTTGTGCCCTTGTGTGTCATTTCTGATGTTTTCTCTTGACTTAAAGAGTTCCAGTAAGCTCGCTTGTGCCTTCTTGCGTTGTTGGAAGCCCTAGTGTAGGTAAATCTCTTGGGCTCTTATGCGATATACGGAGCCCTGTCGAGCTCCCTTTATGTCCGCAAAAGTAGTTTAGAGTCCTAATTAGTCTCCTTATGTTTTTTTCATAGTTATCAGAATTTCAGTAAACCTCCTCTCGCCTTCATTTATTACATAAAGCTCTCTTGGGCCCCCTTGCGCCTTCAATATCGCTTGAAGCCCTGCCGATCTCCCCTCACATCTTTTTGTGGCTTTCGGAGCATTATTGAACACCTCAAGCCTTCACAGGCCTTCTATGTCCTCAAACATATACGAAGCCCTAATTAGCCCCTTTACGTTTTTCCTGGCTCTCAGAGATCCAGTGAGCCCCCTTTTGCCTTCTTGTTTTATCCAGAGCTCCCTTTGGCCCCTTTGTTTCTTCAACGTCTTTTGAAGCCTCTCACATTTTTCCAAGGGGCTTTCAGAGCATTGGTTAGTAAGCACCTTGTGCCTTCATTTGACTTTGGACACCGACATCTTGTGTCCTCAAGTGTAGTATGGAGTCCCCCAGTGAGCCCTCTTCTGCCTTAGTATGTTATATGAACCTTCACTGGGCCCCCTTGTGTCTTCAATATCATTTGAAGTCCTGCTGAGCACCCCTGCAATTTTGCGTAATTTTTGGCCCGGCACGGCGGCGAAATGGACATGACGTCAAACTGTCCCGCGTTAAACCAGCCTCTTTAAACAATCTAAGCGTCAAACCAGCCGCGTCAAACCGTCACGTATCCGGTTGACCCCATAGCAGGGCTTCAAAAGACGTTGAAGAAGCAAGGGGACCAAATGGGCTCTGCATAATACAAGAAGGCAAAAGGTGGCTTACCTGAGAGCCAGGAAAAAATAGAAAGGGGCTAATTGAGGCTTCATATTCTTTGGAGGACACAAGGGGCCCGATAGAGCTCCGAATATCACATGAAGGCTTGAGGTTTCATAAATGCTTCGGAAGCCACGAAAAGATTAAAAACCATAAGGAGATTAATTAGGGCGCTATACTGCACTTGCGGACATAGAGGGAGCCCGATGGGGCTCCGAATATCGCATTAAGGCACAAGGGATTTACACTAGGGCTTCCGACAACGCAAGAAGGCACAAGGGGGCTCACTGGAACTCTGAAAAAACGTAAGAGGGCTCATCAAGGTTCCAAACGACACATGAAGGCACAAGAGAGCTCAAGAAATCCGAATGACACAAAAATACAAGGGGGCTCAATGGATCGAGCTTTATATTACAAATGAAAGTAAAAGGGGGCTTATTGTACTCATTCTTGAAGCCAGTGAAAACTAAGTGGGCTAAGTGGGGCTTCATGCTACACTAGAGGGCACAAGGGGGCCCGATAGGCCTCCGAATATCATATGGAGTCATGAGGTGCTTTCAGCAATGAAATAAGACACAAGATGGTTTGCTGGAGTTCCGAAAGCCACGAGAAAACACAAGAGGGATCATTAGGGCTCCAAACGGAGGGCTTCAAACAATTCTGGTAATACAAGGAGGTCCAAGGGGCTTCATATAACAAAAGAAGACAAAAGAAGGGTTTACTATCACTGGTATTGTGGAAGTCAGTAAAAATCGAGATGAAAAAGAAACATAATAGGGCTGATTATAGGCCTCCTAACTATTCATGAGGGCACAAGGGGACCCGAAAGGTCTCCGAATGACATGACGGCACAAAGGTGATTATTATGCTCTGAAAGTGACGGAAAATGCAAGAGGGTTCAGCAGGGCTTCAAATCACATTAAGGAAGCAATAAGGGGGTTAGGGTCCAATTGAGCCTAGAAAGCACAAGATGGCAATTGAAGACTTATTGTAATTCTGGAAGCCATGAAGCACATAAAGGGGGCTCATTAGGGCTCCAAATCATATTTGAAGACACAAGGGGGCCCCCCGATTTGAGAGAGTAAACTGTTACTGTGAAGGTAGTCAGCAAACAAGAAACGAGGAACGAGGAGAAAAAAATCACGAAAAAAAAGTGATCACAAATAGCCTCCTCCACTACGTGTGACGAGGCTTAAAAATAAACATACAAAGCTATAATCAACTTAAGATTGCTGATGTAGAGTGTCTCTTCCAAAATGTGATGATTATTGTTGTATTGGAATTACAAATTACCGCAGATCACATTTTGAAATTAGGAATAGACATTCTGAAGGACCAAGTGACATAAAGATAGGCAAGCTGTGATCAATTATCGAAATTAGAAGCAAAAATAGGACAAACCTATTTTCCTGAAACCACGAAGCTTTTTCCAAGAGAGATCATTGTAAAAATCGTCAGTAGTTGAAGCTTCATTCAAGCTTATCATTTGGGATAAGCTAGGCCAGTTTTGCATTTCTTAGTAGAAAGGAAACCCTCGGCAAGCTGAGAGAATTTTGACAAAATTGTCGGGAAATGTTCAAGAACCAGTAACGTCTCGTTTAAAAAACAATTGGTGAAAATCTGATTACGGGTCGAAAAATTGAAAATTTGCAGTTATTCCAGGGAGGAAAACTCGAAATCCGTTGATCCGATTTCAAAAATTTTCCCCTCAAAACTTAACTCAATCTTTTCCCTAACTATGACTTACAGCAAGTCTGCACCAAAAATCATTATTTCGTGTAGTTTACCGCAGGTCGAAATTCGCACTGCATTTTTTCTAATTCACGAAATGTGCAAGTTTCATTTTTAACAAATCACCGTCGGAAAATCGGAACCGTGTAGAGTTTGAAAATAGGTCTGCCCGACTCCCATTGCAATCTTCTTTCGATATCAGTTAGAATTTTTTGAAAAAAAGCGATCTACGAGCAGAAAAGAGCATCTGAGTAGAGTTCTGCACCAAACGCGAGTATTCCTAGTCAAAGCCAGGATGAGCGGCCGTCTCGGGTAGTAACGGCCAGGAAAAGGGCGTTTTTGTGTAAAGGCATGCAGGTAACATTTAATGAATATGATTTTCCACACGTTTCGTAACAAATTTTCCATGTTTCTCCTTTAATATCAGAAAAGAATTATTCAAATATTTTGGAAAATTAAAAAGTTATTGACATTTCAAAACCTTCCTACTACCTACCTGATGTGAGTCTAGGCCCAGTTATGAGCTTTCCCTATTCTTGAAATGAATCACTTGGAAAACAACCGAGTAGTGAAAAATCATGCGTAAATGTTTCAAATCACTACCTTAGGAACATTTCAATTTGATATAATGAAATACGGCAGCTAATCGATCACAATTTGAAAAAAACCTATTGCGTCGGGCCCAAAATTCGCTCAAACCAGATAGTGTCTTTTAAGTTTTTAGTTTGGAGAAGATGAAGAACAGTCGCCTACATTGGAAAAATTGTTTTGTGACACCCTGTGAATTAATGATTTAGAAATTTTTTATGGGCAAATCCAGAAAATTTAGCAAAACTCTTTCAGGCAATTTCTCTTGATATTCTCCAAGTTTTCGGAGAGTTTTCTTTAAAATGAGTAACCGGCCTTGCTTATCGAGACCGGGCTCAAATGATGACGCCCTTATCAGAGAAAATATCTTTATTCTTCAATCTATTTTCTCATAATAAGAGGCATCTCATAAAAAAATTTCCATCCGTTCTTTGCTACTCGTCGGGGGATTTTTGGGGTGACACAACCGATTTTTTTTCGCACGATTACAATAATTTCCCTTTCCATGTTGGTGGGGGGTCGAGAAAGTGAAAGGCACTAAGAGGCTCTTGCTATTTATTTCATAAGCGTTGATTAGCAAAAGCATTTTATTAGCAAAAATTTCGAAGGAGTCTCGAGCGTATTTCGAGAAAAAACTAATTTAATATTCCTCGACTGCGTTCGGGACTGACAAATTGGCCGTGGATATGAAAAATTCTCCAGTTTATTAGAGCAAAATCTGATTAAATCGTCGAAGAGTATGAGGCGCCGTTTGTGTCATTATTAATGATTGATGTTATATTTTAAAATTCCAATTATTTAAAGCTTGGAGCACATATTTATCCTAACTATCAAATTTATATATTTAACATGCAATTTCTATATGAATATTCTGTCTTTAAAAATATATATTTTTTGAAAAAATATTTATTTTTCAAAACAACAATTATTTTTGTAATTAAAAATATATTTTTATTTTGCGAAAATATTTATTTTTCAACACAATAATTATTTTTTCGATAAATTAGAATATTTATATTAAAAAAAACCATATATATATATAATTGTAAAAGAATAATTATTATATTTATTTATTTTTATAAATATTTTTTCTTGAGAATATTTATTTAAAAAAAGAAACATTGTTTCCAATTCGTGAACTAAAATAATTATTCCATTATGCATTATGCATTATTATAAAATAGGAGCAACGAAAAAATATATTTATAAGTGAGGTGGCGCTCGCGTCGCGCTTGATGTGATCCCGCGCTGGTACCACTGGTATGCATTGACAGTTCTGTTGACGTTGACGTTGGTGTTTGTTTGTTTTATGTGAAATGTGTGGTTACTACTAGCATTGTCTACTAGTTATGTTCTTGGCTCTGGTTGTTGGCTTCTGTTTTTTTCGGATCCATGAAATGAAATGGATGTGGCGGAGTTCTTACAGGATATCGTGCGTGATTATGAAGAAGCCCAAAGGCACAGATGCAGTTATGACCTGAGGGTCATACTGGAATGTACCAACAAATTGGAGAACAACTGTTCGATTTTAAATGTCCTAATTCTCAATGTGGGAAATCCTGTGCTCCAGGAACTTTTGATGTCACTATATGATGCTGGTTATTGTTTGTATAGATCACTTAAAGACGTCTTAGAAGCTAGCGAAGGTAGGTCTGGAACAAACTTAGGAATTTTTAATGAATTGTCTCTAAAAACTGATTTTTTTCTCCCTCTAGATACCTTACAATTGGAAATTATTGAGCCTGTGACTCCAGACATTATACTGAATAGACATGTTGGAAGACCAAAATATAGCATTAGCGAAGGACAAATAGAACATTTAAGGTCGTTAGGATTCAAGTGGACAGACTTGAGCAGAATTTTGAATGTATCGAGAAGCACACTGTATAGACACAAACGTAACATGAACGTTGACAATGTATTTGTTGACAATCAAGAACTTTGCTTAATAATTCAGGAAATCTGTCATGAAACACCCAATGCTGGAGAAGTTTTTATTCTTGGAAGCCTACGTTCTAGAAATATTAATGTACCAAGGTGGCGAGTTAGAGCAGCCTTGAATCAAATTGATCCCATTGGAAGGGCATTACGACGGCGACATGCTATTCGAAGAAGAGTCTACAATGTTCGGGGTGCTAATTGCTTATGGTATTTAATTTGGTTATGGTATAAAATGATGGTAGTAGTTCCAATGTTCATTATTTTTCTAGGCACATTGACTCCAACCATAAGCTGATCAACTTCAGATTCATTTATCACGGTTGCATAGATGGATATAGCCGTGCCATAATCTACCTAGTGTGCATGCCAGACAACAAAGCTGCAACTGTTTTAAATTCGTTTCAAAAAGGAGTTAGGGAATTTGGTATACCCAGCCGTGTACGTGGAGATAGGGGTACTGAGAATATTGAAGTGGCTAGATACATGATAACCGAAAAGGGACTAAATAGGGGTAGTTTTATTTCTGGTAGATCAATCCATAATCAGAGAATTGAAAGGTTGTGGGGTGAGGTAAATCGGGTAGTCACAAAAAAGTATAAAAACCTTTTTTTAACAATGGAAAATGAGAATAGGATCGTCCAAGTGAAGAGGGCTTTCATTGTGAGAGCTACCATCCATCAGCGACATACTCCATAATTGCAAGGGTGTTCTTGACCTCATTGTGCTAAGATTATGATTATTCCATTGTGAAATAAATTCATTTACTGACTGTCGTATCTTGGGCGAAAATACATAATGTAAACAGTACAGGTCAATTTCATTGTTTTCATCCAATATATTCTCATTTTCCATTGTTAAAAAAAGGTTTTTATACTTTTTTGTGACTACCCGATTTACCTCACCCCACAACCTTTCAATTCTCTGATTATGGATTGATCTACCAGAAATAAAACTACCCCTATTTAGTCCCTTTTCGGTTATCATGTATCTAGCCACTTCAATATTCTCAGTACCCCTATCTCCACGTACACGGCTGGGTATACCAAATTCCCTAACTCCTTTTTGAAACGAATTTAAAACAGTTGCAGCTTTGTTGTCTGGCATGCACACTAGGTAGATTATGGCACGGCTATATCCATCTATGCAACCGTGATAAATGAATCTGAAGTTGATCAGCTTATGGTTGGAGTCAATGTGCCTAGAAAAATAATGAACATTGGAACTACTACCATCATTTTATACCATAACCAAATTAAATACCATAAGCAATTAGCACCCCGAACATTGTAGACTCTTCTTCGAATAGCATGTCGCCGTCGTAATGCCCTTCCAATGGGATCAATTTGATTCAAGGCTGCTCTAACTCGCCACCTTGGTACATTAATATTTCTAGAACGTAGGCTTCCAAGAATAAAAACTTCTCCAGCATTGGGTGTTTCATGACAGATTTCCTGAATTATTAAGCAAAGTTCTTGATTGTCAACAAATACATTGTCAACGTTCATGTTACGTTTGTGTCTATACAGTGTGCTTCTCGATACATTCAAAATTCTGCTCAAGTCTGTCCACTTGAATCCTAACGACCTTAAATGTTCTATTTGTCCTTCGCTAATGCTATATTTTGGTCTTCCAACATGTCTATTCAGTATAATGTCTGGAGTCACAGGCTCAATAATTTCCAATTGTAAGGTATCTAGAGGGAGAAAAAAATCAGTTTTTAGAGACAATTCATTAAAAATTCCTAAGTTTGTTCCAGACCTACCTTCGCTAGCTTCTAAGACGTCTTTAAGTGATCTATACAAACAATAACCAGCATCATATAGTGACATCAAAAGTTCCTGGAGCACAGGATTTCCCACATTGAGAATTAGGACATTTAAAATCGAACAGTTGTTCTCCAATTTGTTGGTACATTCCAGTATGACCCTTAGGTCATAACTGCATCTGTGCCTTTGGGCTTCTTCATAATCACGCACGATATCCTGTAAGAACTCCGCCACATCCATTTCATTTCATGGATCCGAAAAAAACAGAAGCCAACAACCAGAGCCAAGAACATAACTAGTAGACAATGCTAGTAGTAACCACACATTTCACATAAAACAAACAAACACCAACGTCAACGTCAACAGAACTGTCAATGCATACCAGTGGTACCAGCGCGGGATCACATCAAGCGCGACGCGAGCGCCACCTCACTTATAAATATATTTTTTCGTTGCTCCTATTTTATAATAATGCATAATGCATAATGGAATAATTATTTTAGTTCACGAATTGGAAACAATGTTTCTTTTTTTAAATAAATATTCTCAAGAAAAAATATTTATAAAAATAAATAAATATAATAATTATTCTTTTACAATTATATATATATATGGTTTTTTTTAATATAAATATTCTAATTTATCGAAAAAATAATTATTGTGTTGAAAAATAAATATTTTCGCAAAATAAAAATATATTTTTAATTACAAAAATAATTGTTGTTTTGAAAAATAAATATTTTTTCAAAAAATATATATTTTTAAAGACAGAATATTCATATAAAAATTGCATGTTAAATATATAAATTTGATAGTTAGGATAAATATGTGCTCCAAGCTTTAAATAATTGGAATTTTAAAATATAACATCAATCATTAATAATGACACAAACGGCGCCTCATAGAAGAGCTTCCGAACGAAGCTAAACAGCTAATCAATCTGACGCCGTGATGGAGCTAATTACCGCCCAACTGATGATTTTTCCCCTCTGGACGAGTCCATGGGAAATGGGAATGTCACAAAAGAAAATACGGAAAACAGATCCGAATGCAAATTAATGACTCCGATGCGATCGTAATCAAGTTTGAAACGAATTATTGAAAGTTGCAGAACTTAATTTGCCGCGCCGGCGACCGAAAGTCTCTCGACACGAGCGGTTCTTGTCGATGTTTGTGCTTGTACTCACAACAAAATCGCGAGGAAGTTATCAAACTTTGTCGATGATATCCCCTCGAGAAAGTTCCGAGTAAACCAATATTTTCCCGCTCAGAGGACCTCGCGCCTTCGCACACATTACGACCTGTTTGTTGTCGCTGTTGTGCCAACTTGCGGCTACACTCGAACTACGTTTGCTCACCAGAGCATCAAGCATGCAAATTTGTTGTTTGATATGTTCCATCGATTGGACATGAATAACGGAAGCGAACAGTAAAAACAAGCCCGCTCGCTTGAAGATGACGACGAAGGAGAATCAGAGAGTTTCCGCTCGGAGCAGCTCGGGGACGAGACGCGCAATTAAAACTCACTTAATCCTTTGTCATCCTAATCTGCAATTAATTAATTAATCACCTGGAGCCAGCCAGCGGCATCAGCTGCCGGGGGAGAAACTTCGGTTATATTTATCGGCCCGAGTTTCGGTCGTCTGAATTTCAACGTAATCGCAGATTGCTGTGGGTACAGGTGACGGATTTTGACTTCCAAAGAACCGTCGTTAGAGCCAGCTACGTTACTGGATCAGGTGTTGTTACGTTTGAACTGGATGGCCCATTACATGGGATCTGGTGTCCTGGAATGATCTGCGAGATATTCTGCCCGTTTGCATTGTTCCGAGGAATTCCAGGCTTACCCGATACTCCCACATACGCCACTGTTATTTGTTATTTTTTTTTATGTGAAGAAAAGGAGAAGTGCAACACATCAACTGCTGGGGTTATGATTGTTTTGTGCACATTCCTTGACGTTGCTGCGAATCTAGTACAAAACTAATCTATTAATCTATCCGAAAAATTAAAAATTGAAAACAAAATATAGAAGATCCCTATTCAAAGGGTGGACGGTACACACGCTTCACGCCAACGGGTCTCTGAGGGCGGCTTTGAGGTAGACATACATTACAAGACCACGGTGAGAAAGGAAGAACATATAAGGTAAGACACATAGGACTACGAATCTAATGATAAGCAACAACGCTTTAGGCAGTGACTGTCGATTTTACTATATTTGGTTGTACATTCCAGTAGATTTTGCATATTCAATCAGATCTTTTCTCGTTTTTTGGGCTGAGTATGTCCAAGAGATTATCTGATAGGCCAGATTGAAGTCTTTGACGTCGATATTTGGTGCAGGTTAACAGTGAGTGTTCCACTGTTAACTGCATGTTGCAGTTACTACTCAGTGCACTCATCCGGTGGTGTTCTTTTGAATAACTGCGAGTGGCTGATGCGGGTATGTCCTATTCTTTCTAGTCAAAACAATATTATCTCTTCTGGTTGAATGTGCCGGCCATGGTGAGACAGTCGGTTTTATGAGTTTATATGTTGGAGTTTCTATGTATTGTCTTTGGCGCCGACCAAACACGATGCATTTTGATTTTTGTGGAGAGAATTGAAAGCCTGTGCATGTCGACCATTCTTCAATTTTTGTAATTGCCCTTTGCACTAATTCTCTAGTAAGAAGTTTGTTTTTTCCTCGGTAGTATAATGCTAGCCTTCGCACCTCACTCTGGGGTCCAAGAGACCCGAGCGAATTTTGTTTTTCCGATAATTTTTTTAACGGTTGCAAATTGGGCAGCACCCGTCCATGTAAATTCAGTTGGTACCTTCACTCACCTATACTTCCAGTAATTCACCTCAGATGCGTTTTGTATTGTTTCTAAGAGCATCCAAAGTGATGCTCGGGTACTCTGGACCCACTGTGAGATCCATGTAACTATATTTTGGAATACATGATCACTTCCAGGTCGACGAGAGATTGTCGAGAAGGAAGACAGGTGTGTCTTCTGTCCCAGAGAAAAGAAAGAAAGACAAAAAACTTATGTCATGTCTGTCATAAACCAATGTGAGACGAGCACAGAGCGTGAAAATGCGAAGACTGCATAGCGAATAATAGCAGTTTTCAACAACTTCGCTAAGACTGGCTTTTCAAGTTTTATTGTTCGAATTTTTTTTTTCATGTTTATCCTTCCTTATATACATCCGAAGTTTGATTTTTTTCCAACGCATTGTCAATTTTGAAAAAATATTTATCATATCAACCTATCACTTTTTTGGTATATTTCTCACATTGTTAGACAAAGATCACCCCAGAACAATCAATTTTATATTTTGATGCTTGATAATCCATAAAATATATAGACTATTATTTTTTTTTATCCATATACATAGTCACTTGTTGTACAAAAAAACTACATATATGTATTAACGACTTTGGAAAATCAGGGTCCCGGGGACCCCAGTGTGAGTATCTTGCAACTAAAATATATGTGTGAGTTGCGAAGGCTAGATCATCAACATACAAAGAAGTTTTGATTTGAGGTGACACTTCGTTTATAATTTTATTGATAGCAATCATGAACAGTATTACACTGAGAACTCAACCTTGTGGTACTCCGTTGGTTTGCTTGAATTGGTTTGATATAGCGTTATTGTGTTTCACCCTGAAGGTCCCGTCTTTCAAGAAATTGTGTACGAAGTATAAGATGTTGCCATCGAGGCCAAATTCTTTCAGGTACTTCAGTATATTAAATTTTCAAGCGGTGTCGTATGCCTTTTGTATATCAGAGAAAAGGGCGGTCACTTGTTCTTTTCTATTGAAGGCTTTCAAAATTTCTGATTCTATGCAGATTAGTTGATCTATAGTACTTCTTCCCTTTCTAAATCCACTTTGACTTTTATGGAAACAGCCGTTTGATTCAAGGAACCATATCAACCTCTGGCTAACCATCCCTTCTATTAGTTTACATAGACAGCATGTCAATGATATGGATCTGTAATTTGTTGGATCCGTACGGGGTTTGTTTGGCTTCAAGACAGGGATAATAAACGCCTCTCTCCAAATTTTATGTCCATATAGTATTGTATAATTGTAGGAGGAAGGTCTGGGTATCTTCAGAAAGATTCCTAATCATCTGATAAGTTATGTTATCACAACCCGGGGCGATTTGTTTTTTGCTCTGTTTAGAACTGTCTGGAATTCCCATTTGGTGAAAGGGTTATTTATGCTATGTGAAAAGTTCTTATCCATGTGTAGACCTTCTGCTTCAGTTCGTATCTTGTGATCTATAAAATTGGCAGAGTATTGATGGTTTCTTGAGTTGTGTTGGAATTTTTCGCCTATGATGTTCACTATGTCTTGAGGGGAGTCTATCATTACGTTGTTATGTTCTAATGCTACTATTTTGTTGTAGGTAATTTTTCCTTGGATGGTTTTGATCTTTTTCCACACTGTTGTTGCCGGTGTATTGGTATTGATTTCAGATATAAATTGTTGCCAAGGTTCCCGTTTGCTATTTTTGATTGTTCTTTGGGCTAATATTTTCATATTTATATTTTTTGAATTGTATGAAATTGTACACCGTTCGGTTCTTTTTGTATTGGTTATATGCCTTTTTATGTTCTTTAACAGCTTTATTGCATTTCGTATTCCACCATGGGACAGTTTTTGACGTTTTGGGCCTTGAAACTTTTGGGACACTTTCTTCCACTGCCCGTTGTATCATTTGTGTGAATTGCTCAACTAAAGAATCTATATTTTCCTCTGTAGCATCAGGTAGTTGATCCGATGATGTTAAAGTTCTATATTTTGTCCAGTCAGCTTTATTAAAATTCCTGGTAATAAGTGGATTTGTTTTCTGATTATGATAGGAATGGTAGAAGTTTTGATACAAATAGGGAAATGGTCAGACGTGTGTGGATCTGCAACTACTTCCCAATCCAGTGAAATGGCAGTTCTTGAGTCACTGAACGATAGGTCTATATTCGAGAAACCGCCAGTTGCATAGCTGACGTGTGTGGGTTCATTTGTATTAAGTAGAGATATGTTATCTATTTGCGCTATTGTCTCCAAAATTCGACCTTTGGCTTCAGTATGTTGGGACCCCCATAATGTACTGTGTGCATTAAAATCTCCAACTATTATAAATGGTCTGCTTAGTTGATTCACAATATCCTCCAATTCATTGTAGTCAAAGTTCCTATTGGGAGCAATGTAGATGTAGCAAATAGTTACAGAATTTTTGTTCAGCATCTTTACAGCCACAGCCTCTAGGTTTGTGTTAAGAATTATTTCTTCGGTGATGTTTTCGTTTCTAACAAAAATTGCAACTCCACCACTGGCCCTTCCGTCATTATCTCGGTCCTTTCTAAAAGCTGTGTATTTCATTAGAATAATCTTGTTGGTTGTTTTCAAGTGTGTTTCTTGTAATGCAATGATCTCAGGTTGGTGACCTTGTACTAATTTCTGTAAAAAAGGTAGACGTGTGTAAATGCCGTTACAATTCCATCGAAGAATAAAGTTATCCATTTTGTTTTAAGTGAAAGGTGTATAAAAAGTTACAATAATAATAGTGTTCGGTTGTGTTATTATAGGTGAGTGCTAATAAAGTAGTTCTGGAGAGGAGGGCTCGCTTATGTGACTTTGTTGGTCAGATGGTATGTCTTTTTGTATTTTTGTAGGTTTCTTATGGCCAAGTTGATGTAACATTTTATTCCGGAGTCTAGTGATTTTCGATTTCATGTTTCGGCTGTTTAAAAGAACAAAGATGTCATATAACATATCTAATAAAGAGTAAACATCTTCGGTGTATTTCTTTGCTAGGCTAATCGAATTTGGGGCATTGCGTACCTCAATAATGAAGCTGCGAACTTCGTCATAGTGGAGGATATATTTTGTCTTTGATTCAGTTAAGAATTTCTTAATTGGTATAGAGTCTTCTTTTGCCGTTGAGGCGTCACTGTCAGATTCAGATGTCTGTGAGTGTGTTTGTTTTCTGTTCTCAATTTTTTTCTTTTTGAACTGAGGTTTAGGTATGGCTAAATCGTCTTTGGTTTTGTTTATAAGTGGCTCTTCAGATTCGCCAATTTGTACTTTCAAAGTTGGTGTTGATAGAGAGGATGTCTCTGGTGTCTGATAGGGGTCGTTTGACAGCAACGGTTTTTCTTGACTGAATTTCCGGAAGTTCATCAGTTAAATCGGTATCATTGGGACAGTTATTTGAGATGTGACCGGTTTGTCTGCATTTAAAACAGAGCATGTTTTCATTATTTGCGATAAATATATTCTGTAAGATTCTTCGTCGTGGTTAATGAGTATTGAATCTGGGATATCCTGGGGGGCGTCGATCCGAGATACATAGACTTGACGTCTAAAGCTTAAGATGTGACCTAAGTCATTGTCCTGGCATCCGGCTCTTATGAATGTAATAGGTGACATTAGCTTCAGGCCCAATTTCGTTAACTCTCTTTCAACGGTGGTATGTAGAATTACTGGATTGACATTTGACAGAACAAGACGATATGTGGGTGTTATGAGTCTCCGGATATTGATATTGCTTGTTCTTTAGTAGGAAAACTGAACGTTGGTTGTTGTGAGACAATGTTTGAGTATGTGGGTGTGTTGTTCGATTGGGTTTGATTTCTTTGGTTCTGGGAGTTTAGTATTTCACTTTCAGGTGTAGACATGGTTGAGTTTTTTTTTTGAGACTCCTGTAGTCAGGAGTCTCTCTTTCTTGTAACATTTCTATCTAGTGTGGTGGAGGTGGATCCTCAGATTTACAATCATTCAATTATTCAATGTTAGAATTTATTTACTGACCTTACCTCGTATGATAAAATTGTGTTAGCGGTCTTACCGCAAAAAAACAATCAGGTGTTTGGCGCTGATAAGAGAAATTTAGGTGCACCTTACCGATTTCCATCCAAATATCCAACTAGGGCCCTCAAATTTTCGTTCGATGACGGTACTAGGAGATTCCCCAGGAGCTAATGCTTAGATTGGTACAGGTACGGTTCTGGTACATCAACCTTTTCCTAACAAAACGATAGGAATTCGACAAGCGGAATATTCACACAACATGCACGCACGGCCGTCTCTTATCGAGTCGCCACTGTTAGTACTGTTGGTTGTTTCTTGCGTTTTCGAACAGGTTTCCATGTAAAAAGTTGATTTTCCATATTAAGCCGCTTTTTCGACTTCAACTGCTGAATACCATTTCAACCGTATGCCCTTTGGTCGTAAAAATGCCCCTAGTTTATTCCAATGATGTATGAATGCATTTCTGAGTGGTTTTCAAGGTATGCAGTGTTCTGTGTATCTTGATGACATTGTCATTTATGCTGATTCCGTTGACGAACGCCACATGGAATTGAGAGCTGTTTTCGATCGTTTTTGTTCTAATATCTTCAGTCTTCAACCTGATGAATGTGAGTTCATGAAGAAAGAAGCAACATATCTAGGTAGGACAAGTTGAGGATGAAAGTGGAGTTGTACCTGATTCTAAAAAAATTACAGCCGTAACAAAATAGACAAAATCGACAAGCCCGCGACAGATCAAAGAGTTTTTGGGTTTGATTGGATATAAACCGTCGTTTCATCCCAGACTTTTTATCAAAATATACCAAACCTTCCAAAATTCCCTTCAACTCTTCTTTGTGTTCTTGTCTTTTCTCTCACATTTAATTTTTATCACTTTGAAATTGTTAACGATTCATAAGCGCTTATGTACGGGAAAGCCTTTGGGGGATATGAAGCGAATTGTTCGATTTTGATGCAATGACGCCAATCCCAAGCGCCGATTGGAAGCGCATTTTCCGGAGAGAAAATCCCGCCGCCGCATCAGCAACAGCGGTAATTTATACGGAAAACTCCCGCCAACACGTCATTAAATATAACATGAACACGCCTAATGTAATCGTGAATAAATTAGGCAATTCCGGCATCATGTCAAAACGTTATGCCTTTCTTGTTTCAACAACAGCTCACCCCCGGGTCGGAAAAAGACGACTTCCCTTTTCCATTCCGGCACATCGGGGCAGCGTTTTCTGCGCTGCTCTCGCCCATGTCGAACCTCTCTGCCCCGCTGTATCAGAAATTATTAAAATCCGTGCCAATCATCGACTTTTCATCGAGCTCGGCTCGTGAATTTCAGTATGGGTACATGTTGTGCAGTGTTGTTGTGTGCGCATCACTGCCCCGGCAAATAATTCAGCACGTAATTGGGAGGCCCCCGCTTTTGTACTTTGAGGTAATTGGATCGAAAAATGTCTGCTCCAATTTCCCGCTAACGGGAGGTTAATCGGAATGGTTGCTGCACCCAAACGCTGCCTGCTTAGTGCAAATGAAAATGTCAGTTCGAATGTAGGAAACGAGATCTGGGATTAACGGATGGTTCGACAAACGCACGGAGTTTTTTCTTCCATCTATAGGATGCATGGAAAAATTGATATTAGAAAATCCATACATTTTTTATGGGCATTTCCATGCAATTTCCAGCCCCGCCATTTCCTTAATGTGGTGTATTTTTATAGGTATTTATCGGCGTTTTTCGTATTTCATGTGAGAATTTCATGTTTACTGGTTCGCGAGATTATTGAAACCGATTTTTCTTTACGGTATCTCAAGCAAGATCACCCAGCGTGCACAGTACTGATAAAGCAGTTCAACCGTGAGTCCAACATCCTAGTCGTCATATTTTGTATTAGATCATGGACAGGAGAGCGGAAGTATATCAGCAGGTAGGTAGGTGATCACTTTGGCGAATTGTTCAATAACTATAGCTATAACACTGTCAGGAATAGGAAAAGGTCGGGCCCTTTCTCTACCCGTGAACAGGGGTTTGCTTTTTGTTGTTGCTCAAGGACAGCTGGAATCGGTAGAAGTATATAGGAACGAATACATTGCTACTTTACTAAGTTCATTGACGAACGATAACACATCACACGCCTTACAACCGCAGATCCAAATACTTTACTCACATGCTAATCATCGGAATCACAATGTATTAGATGAAGGTCTAGGAGGGCGAGCCGAATGACAATCGACCATGACAATGACTACAACCGAACCAATGAATAAATCAAATGCCCCGTGTTCCAGAATTGCATGACTTTTCACGAATCGTCCAAATCAGGTCAGTGATAAACCTTCGCCACCAAATTGAAGCACTATTAGATTCAAATTACATTGAAATCTAGCTTTTGACCGTTTATTAATTCAATTTTTCCCATATAAACGGTTCTCCAGACCCGCTGCATTACACAATTCAGCTTTGTCATCGCCTCGTTATATTCCACAAGACACAATTCAAGCGTAAACACGATAATAAACAAATTGAATTTAAAATAGACCATTATTTTGCCACGGGCACACACACACACATAGGTAGAGAGTTATCCGTCGCATACCCACTCTCCGCAAACAAAACGCCGGATAGAGAGATCTGCATCGACGACTGAAACGGAATTTATTAACCCACCCCGGGCCATAAATATTTACAAGGCCCGGAAAATCCTCGAATTTTCTATTTTTATACGACACACTGCACGTCTCGATGTTTGCGCGTGTGTGTGTGTGTGTGTTGTGATGATACACAAATGGGAAAAGCAAAAACAATAACGCGCTGTTCACATCAGGAGGAAATTTGACGCGACAAAATTTCCGGGGCAAGGGCAAGAGTGGAAAAGGGCAAGGCACCGCGGCGGGGCGGCTGTCAAGGAGCAGGAGGGCGGCGCAAAGGGAAAACTTTCAGCAAATTGTTTGCCGAGCGGAGTGCGGGCGGATAAATATTTAACGAATGAGCGAATGTAATAACTCAAAAGCGGCTGCGTTCCGGCTCCGGTATACTTTTACTTGCACCGAACCGCTTTCAATTGACCAAAAATCTGCAAAAAAAGCTTCCTATCGGTCATAGAACTCCAAGATGTGATTAGGTACCGATAGGAACAAGCGAGGTCAGGAGTAAGGTAGAGCAGAACAATGGAATTGTTTTCGGTCCAGAGGAGGATGGGAAGATGACACTCAATCATTTCAAATGACAGGGATACTTCTCCAGAGGCGCACGGTTCCTCTAAATCACTTTTGTGGTTTCACTAGACACGACTTAATGAAAAAAAGGGCTTATTAAAGTTCCGAAGGTGGAAAAGAGACACAAGAGACTCGTCAAAGTCCCAAACAATATCAGAACTTGAGTCTCACTTATTTCGAAAGTTACAAGAGGACACAAGGGGACTTATTGGCGCTTCGAACGAGACATACAGACACAATTAGGCTTATCAGCCTCCAAACGTCTCGGTAATTTAGACACAGCATTTGGCAAGACACAGGGATTCACCAGAAGACATGAAGGGGCTACAAGAGCTCTAAAACAAAACTCACAAGAGGCCGGAAGGGGCTTATCAGGACTCTGAAAGACAGGGAGGCTATTAGTGCTCTAAACAAGACATGAAGACACAAGAGAGTCTATTGAGCCTCCAAATGGCACAGCAAGATGAATACAGAAAGACACAAGGTGGCCACCAGGACCAGGGTATCGAAGCACTAGAAAAAGAGGTCCCACCAACAGGAATGACATGAAGAAACTGTAAAAGTAAAGAACGCACAAAGGGAGGCAACAAAGCTTCAAACTATACAAGTAGACACAAGAGCTCCAAAATGCTATGCTGTGTCTATACTACAAGCTTCCGAAAGCTTCAAAATAACAAAAGGGGGCTCATTAACGCCTCAAACGATACATTAAGACACAAAAGAGTTACTAAATATAAGGCCTCCAAAAACCACAATAATATAAACTCAGAACTTGTCAAGATCGATTCGATGATAACAAGTCAAGGTGAACGTACACTTTCGGTAGTTGTCGCAAACCGGGCTATTATTTCGAGTTAATAACAAGTTTGTAGTGTGTGATTTGGTGACAAGATGGGGGAGGTCAGTGGAGGGAAACTCCGGATAAACCGGAATCTGATGGACAGGGGTAAGAGGTTTGGACGAGGAAATGGAAGTAAATGAAAATTCTCAATCCGACGGAGCGAAATCTTTATCAGGAAAAGCAAAAAACTTCAAGAAGTTGGTGAGAAGCCGCAATCAAATTACCGATGGAGGCCCGTATTTTATATTCGTTGAACATAAAAGTTTGAATTTGGGAAATCTCCACCCAATGAGCTTGGGGCTAATTTTGGAACCGCTAGTAGATTTTGATAAATGCATAACAGAGATTACATCTGTGGGTCGGAACAGAG
Organism: Anaspis maculata; assembly: GCA_949128115.1. Taxonomy (NCBI): domain Eukaryota; kingdom Metazoa; phylum Arthropoda; class Insecta; order Coleoptera; family Scraptiidae; genus Anaspis; species Anaspis maculata. The sequence goes on from OX421964.1 coordinate 3,550,601, forward strand.
TCAAAATAATTGTAAACAACGCACTGCACGCAAATAAAATGATTCAAAGTCACATTTTTCCTTCCAACAATTTGATTGCTTATGTTCCTAGCCATTGCATTAAGAAAAGAGGAGTCGTACGAATGGTCGACAATTCATTTTCCGAAAAGGAAATTTTGGAACGAGTGAAATCGAGCATCAAGGTAACAGAAATTCAAAGAATGACACGATGCGCTGATAATAAGGATCGGAGAGCGGGACGGGTTACCACTCAAACAATCATCTTAACGTTTGAAAGCAATAAAATCCCTGAACATATATTAATTGGGAAAGTTAGATATAAGGTAGATATATATGTCGCGCCAGTTGTTCAGTGCTTCAAATTTTTTTTTGTATAGGCACACTAGTAAGCTTTGCAGGTCAAAAACTTCGAAATGTTTCAATTGTGGCTACGAAGATCATGAAAGAGAGTGTGAATTTTTTGTATATTGCATGAGCACAATTCACGTTCATACACTGAGAGAAAAGTTTCATTTATAGGTAATAAATACTTGTTTCGTACCAATTTAATAACAAATACTATAACAAAGTATATGTCACCATATGTCGTTTACATCAAATAATTATTTTAAAATCACTTATTTATTATAACCAAGGGGCTTATTATGCCCGTTGTTCATAAGAGTTCATAAGATTCAATAAATATATTATTCCGTATCAAATATTAGTCAAACTTTCCCACAAAATGATTTATTACATCCAAATTGCACATTTTGTTTGTGATTGAGCCGGTTTAATCACTATCAACAAATACATATTGGCGGACAATCACCTGTTCTTCACCAACAATATACCTGTGTTCACTTCACTCTGGCACCATTTATTCCCCAATAATAACTGTGCATTATTCATAAAGAATCGCTAAGTCACCCTCAATGAATTTAATCACTAGAGTATCTTCGGATATTATTATTTATTATTGCCAATGTAATGCGTTGGTGGGGTGAGAGATTTCCACCCGGCGCCATTATTCGTGCATGATGTCATTTGTGTCGTATCATCCCATATCATCCATTGTCCAGTATCTTGTTGAAGAAAAGCAAATTTATTCATACAGGATGACTCAAAAATGTCGGACCATCTTGAAAGTGCGTAATGTAGAGGTGTAGTAGAGTGCTGAAAAGTTGTTGAAAAGATTCTAATGTCTTCCAGTTTTAAAGTTGTGGAGGAACAAAAGTTGGTTCTTCGATCGCTTCTATTTTCGTTGTTTCAGAACATTTTGGTGAACTGTTTATGGAAAAACAATGAGTGCCAGAAATCAACCTCTAAATCTGTGATGAATTTCTCTTTTTGTATAAAGGCTGAGTCATGAATCTTGGAAATTATTTTTTTCCAGGAGTGCCTGCAAACAGTCCCATATCCTATGTAAAGCACAATAAAACACAATTCAATTTTATAAAATTCTTTGCTTCTGGTTTCTTAGGAAAACTGAATTTTTGTAGTTTATGACTCAACCTGTATAGAAAACAGAATCGTTTATGACTCAACCTGTATAGAAAACAGAAATTCAATACAGATTCAAAGGTTGATTTTTCGAATCCATTATGTCACTATAGTATATGTAATGGGGGGTCTTTGCTAAAATCTTTTGAAACAACGAAAATAGAAGAAATCGAAAAATCAAATTTTGTACCTCCATAACTTCAAAATTAAAAAGCCTAGAATCTATAAAACAACTTCCCAGTACTGTACTATACCTGCATATCATGCATGCACCTTCAAGGTGGTCCGATACTTCGAATCACCCTGTATTTATTAAACGAATTATTAGTTCTTGATAATGGATTTAATATGTTTTATGATGATTTGGCAGAATCATCTATAGCCAGCAATAATGCATAAAATTACCTATAAAAACTAATTTAGATCATACTATTCATAGCTAATATTCTATCGTTACCACTCAATAATCGAATTGCTTATTATTATTCACGTTTCTTATTGATTAAACATTTTCAAACTGATGTTTTGTAATTATAACCAAATATTAAATAACAGGAAACAAGGTATTTCAACGCTATCAAAACAATCCGCTTGGATGCAAATAAATATTTATTAAGCCGTATTTGAATAAGGCATTTGTTAACAATAAACGGGTTTGTGTTTTCCATAATAAATATTCGAAATCTTTTCTCTCAGTGTATCAGTATCCTATGTATGAAAATCAGCGAAACATCAGAAGAATTATTGCTGAACATGATCTCTCTTTCAAAGAAGCTGAAAAAGTTGAGGAAAATCCTAGTTTCGCTACTATTGTGAAAAGTAACAATAGATTTGCAGTTCTTTCGGAAGAAAATAATATGGACCAATTTCCTCCTTTGCGGCCTTCTAAGAGCTCCAATCCCAATAGAAAAAGAGACACGAGTAATTCCCGTCTTTCACTCAGCCAGAGAGACGTGAAGTCTCAACCACGTTCCCATTCATCGACATCGGCACCCAGAAAGCGCCTCGCTCCTGAATCTCCTCAGGATCAATCGTCTCCACGTCAATTTCGTTATGGTCCAAAATCTCCACCAATCACTTCTAACCCTGAATATAGGGAAAACATTCAAAAGCCGCAAACCAATTTGAACACAGTGAAAGATAGTATAATAGAGGGAGTTATATTTTTGATGAAAAAACATTCTAGATGAAGCTGGAACTCAAGGTGGTTTCGCAGGACTTTCGGAAAATGTTTCAAGTAAAATAAGCAGCACGTTCGAAAATATTGGTACTGAGTGGGATTCGGACGGTACAAGTTATTAGTCACACAAGTCAAATTTTTTTCAAACAGAAACTAAACACAAACAATGGATCAGTTGAAAAACTTCAAAATTCTTCAATGGAACTCTAGATGGGCGGGAGCTAACGCTAAACTCCTTGCACAGCTCAAGTGTGAACTGAACTTTGATGTAGCAGTGGATAAGACTTGGTACAAACCCTCTTCCAATTTTTCTTTGAGGGGATATGACATCATTAGGGAAGATCGTCCAGATGATAAAGGAGGAGTAGCAATCTTTGTTTCTGCAAAACATAGGCACGATCGTCTCAACATTCAAAAAAATTTCAATAATGAATTGAAAGTTTGCGGTATTAAACTGATAACGGACAACAGAGAAATTGCAATTGTCTCTGTCTACAGGCCACCAAATATCTTGCTGAATGTGAATTATTGGGACAACTTGTTTAACCAACTTCCACCGGACTGCATTTTGGCGGGAGATTTTAATGCACACCATAACCTTTGGGGTTCATCTTTGGAAAATCAGCAAGGTAGGATTCTTTTCGATGCGCTGGGAAATTTTGACCAAATAATGGTACTAAATGACGGTTCTGGTATCAGAATTTCTGCTGGTATCAAAAATTCGTTGGTTGATATATCTGTAATTTTTTCTTCCTCGAGTCTCCATGCTGAGTGGAAAACCTTAGACGATACCTATGGCTCAGACCACTTTCCAATAATAATTCAATTGGGAAATGAAACAACAAATGATAAATATATCTTTCGCTCAAGTGAAAAGTGAAAGAAGCCAACTGGGACCAGTATACAGTTAGCATAATAGAATCCCTCTCTCCACAACCCCTTCTCGGCACCACCGAAGAAAAAATTAAGACTCTTATGAATGCCACTGAAGTAGCTGCAAACTGTAGCATGCCAGCTAATAGCCCTTTCTTTCCCAAATCAAAGAAACCTCCTTGGTGAGATGCAGAGTGTACAAAAATCAATAACGACAGAAAAGAAGCCTTCCTTAAGTATAAGGGACAGTTCTCAATTGAAAATTATCTGGAGTGTAAGAAAATTGTTACCAAAAGCAAAAGGTTGGACAAAACCAGAGCAAAGGAAAGTTAGGCAAAATTTTGTGGCGAGCTGAACTCACAAACACCAGCAAATCATATATGGAACAATATGAAACGAGCAAACTCGAACCCCAAAGCCGACAAAATAACCCAACAGAAAGCTGAGGAATTTTTAGATAAGTTGTCGCCTTCAGGGCCAGAAAACCGTTACCCCAAGCCTGGCCCGGCATCCAACCACTGGTTACTGAAACCCATCACCATCAACGAACTCAATAGCTGTATTAAAAACAGTCGAAACACGGCTCCTTGAATTGACTTTATAACCTATTCGATGATCAGCAAGCTTCCCATTATCGAAAAGTCTCTTCTTCTTAAAATTTATATTGGTATTTGGTTGAACGGAAATGAATCTACCAGTCTCAAGCAATCCCTCATAAAATTAATCTCCAGACCCAAAAAAACACAACAGACGCCATCACTTACCGGCCTATCACTTTACTGTCGTGCTTACTCAAGACGTTGGAAAGAATAATAGAAAATCGATTCGAGTGGTGGCTGGAGAGTCACAAGTTACTCCCGGACGCTCAGTATGGTTTTAGGTATGGTTTGGGAACTACTGAGTGTCTTACAATGTAGTCTTTCTGAAAATGAATATCTGTCTGCAGCATTCCTAGATATAAAAAGTGCATACGACTATGTTGAGTACAGCGTTTTGATTGATAAGATGGTGAGTTTAGGTATATCGAGGATTTCCAATGACACATACCAGACTCCAGGATATGTGATACTCTCAGACTCGCTGTCAGTACTGAGAGTATCACAAGTACGTAGTTCATTGGAAAACCCCTATATTTGCTCAATCTAGAAGAGGTGTCTTGATTTCAAGAGTCAGGGTAGGAACATAAATTTTGTTTGGGTCAAAGCTCATACTGGTATAGATGGAAGCGAAAAGGTTGATCAGATGGCTAAGAAAGCACTATCGGATAACGTGGAGAATTTGAGAGATGATGTTGTGTGTAGTGACCTGATTAGTAGTCTGGAAAAACAGATGTTTGATGGGTGGCAGGAACGTTGGGAACGGTTGGCTGATGGACGAAATTGGAGATACTTTTCCATTCGCCCTAATATTGATGACTCTCTGCCTCTTTTAAAAGTATGGCACTATCGCAAAGTTCTTACGTCAATATCTTTAGAATAAGTGTCAACCGTGGATGCTACAAGTCACACTTGTTCAGAATTGGCTTGGCGGACACGTCATATTACAAATGCGTTGGGTTGTCTTTGTACGATATCAACCACATTTTCTAAACTGCAATTTGTATGGAAACGCAACCAATTCACTGCTTGAAGAACTTAGGGAAAGAGGAATGTGTCTCCCCTTGGAAATGACCAACATTTTGATACGAGCAATTGCAGATGATGAGGTATTGAGAGCTGTTTTGACCTTCATAAACCGGTGCTCTTTGAAATTTTGAAGAAACCCCAAATAAGATGTACCTACCCATAACCAAAAATCATACTAAAACTGTACAAAATTGAAAAGCCCGTGACTAAAAGAGCTTCTTTTGAGCTTCACTCAAAAAAAAACTTGTCAAGATACACAAAGGGCCACCAGGCTTTTAGAAAGCAAAAAGGGGAACAGGGGCCCGGTAAGTCTTTGATTAACACTCCACAAGACATCAAGGAGCTCGCTAGGCTGCAAATTCCGAACAACCAAGAACACGAGCAACACAAGAAGACTCCTGGTGGCTCGCTTATTCCGAAAGCCACAAGAAGACACAAGACAACTTAGACACAAGGGGGTTCGCTATCAGGCCTCCAAACGCCACAGCAATATAGACTCAGCAAGATACAAGAGGTCACCAGGGCTTCGGAGGACAACGAGAAAAAAAGGCCTAGTAAGTCTCTAAATAACACTCGAAAACACATCCATGGCCTCATTAAAATTGCGAAACTCACAAGAATGGACAAAGAGGCTGATTAGACCTCCGCACAAGAAATGGAGGCACAAGAGGCCCACTACGATTAGGCTCACAGTAATACAGCAGGCATAGTGAAGCACAAGAAGTCAGAAGCGGCCGTTTGGGGCTCCAAACAACAAAACTGAAAGGGCTCGGCTGCTAGAGATTCTGGAACATAGGCACAAGGAGGTTCACTACAACTTATGAAGAAGAAGAGACTCAAGAGACGCTAAAAAGACACAAAAAAGCTCAGTTGGTCTCCGTATCAAATGGAAAGCCACAAATAAACCCTTATCGGGAGGCTTATTGTCTGTTAGGATAAATGAAACCGAAAGATTCCTGTGGGCTCACAAGGTCTCCAAACTCTTCGCTCTTCTGTGTATCAAATGGCATCGGAAGTTTTCTAGGTCATCGGCAGGGCCCCCTAAGGAGTTTTTCTTTTTGTGCTCTGGCGCCAACTGTCCCAGCGGAGAAATGACCGCGTCAGACCGCCATAGAGGCATTTGTACCAGTTATCCTGTTAACGTTAACGTTAAGTTAGTAGACGTTAGTTAACGGAGTCCTCCGTTATGCCGTAGGACTCTGCAATGCACCTGCCTGCCACCTTCAAGCGTTCGATGGAATGTGTTTCTCAAAGACTGGCATGGCTAAATTGCTCAGTCTGTCTGGATGACGTGATTGTGATCGGTCGAACCTTGGAAGAACACCATGATGGTGATCAATCGGACCTTTGAAGGACATATTCCGACGTCTCCGGAAGGTTTCCAATCGTCTGAAGAATGCACTTGGAGCTAAATTTGAGGAATAAGAAAGTTTTCGTTACCTACGATCTCTGCGAGGAGGACAGGTTCACCTGGAGAAGTTTGAGGCTGTTCGCGATTGGCGAAGACGCAAAGATAGGCGAGATGTTGAATCTCAGGTGTGGATTCATGAAGTTGGTTTATTCGAAATCAGACGAAAATGACATCGCAAATAAGGGACGAGGCCCTTGCTTAGTAATTATGAGTTAGAAAACGTTTTCCTGATGCCCGATTGCACAAAGGTGGTATCAAATTTTAGTTCGGTACTAAACACGGGATCAAATTTTTGAAGTGGAATAAAATGCAAACTCAGCTAATTCAAGGGGAGATTATGATGGGAATACAAAATATGACTCCAAGTGATTATTTGGATACCAAAAAACAGGTGAGGCAGCCTTCATTTTGGCTTGTAGAACAAATCTTGCCGGAACTGTCAGATGTTGTCTCTGTAATAAAAAATAAGCGACAAGTGCGTGTTACCCTAACTTTTTTTCTCTGTACAAATAATCGTAAGGGGCCATATTTTCATTCCCATCATGTTTTTTCCTTGAAGTAATCGGATTTGCATTTTATTTCGCTTTTAAATATTTGATCCACTGTTTGGTACCGAACTAAAATTTGATACCACGTTTGTGCAATCGGGCATGAGAGAAGAATACTAGCTTTGAAAAGTGTAGTTATCCGGTAATTTTAGAGAAACTGTTCAAATATAATTTTACCCAAATCCCAAGATCCTCCATTTCGGAACCTCTTAGTCCTGTCTTAAACAGGACAACTGTCCAACAGACGTGCAACGAACAAAACAAGACAACAACAAACCAAAACCCCAGATAGCATTGTCACGTAGGCCCGGCAGTTTCTACTTTGGAGGGTAATATCTTCGTCGCGGTTATTTGTATTGCATTTACTTGTTTATTGTGCCATTCCAGAATATTGAAATTGATTTGGAATTTTTTGATTTACAGATGATGCAGTCGACCCCGATGCTGAGGTCTTTTAGCTCAGAGTCTTCGCACAAAAGCAGAGACTGGAAGCAGAGGCTCAGTTTGAGGGACAATCGGCGAAGGGATACGGTAAGCTTTCAATATTTTCAATTATTTGGGGGTATGAAGTAATACAATAAAGTGTACCTAGTTTCGTTTTCAACACGGATTGCAAAAATGTGTTTGAGATACCTACAAAAATATATCTGAGATACCAGATACCTACAGAAATATCTGAGATACCTATAGGAGTATCAGGGATTTAAGAGATCGGTCGTGTTTCGTAAGCCTATTCACAATCATCTCGTTCTTGTCGACCGTAATAATTCCGAATAGTTCATTTCATGAAACTTTTGGAGGAGCCCGAGGTATGGATGTCGCTCCAATCATGAACTTTTATACCGTATGATCAAGAACTTCCCTCCTCTAGGCAGGCTGTGGTCTGGTCATTGGCAGGCAAACGAGGCTGATTAGGGCTTCACAGCCTGCCTAGAGGAGGAAAGTTCCCGATCATACCGTACTCATCTATTGAAGGTATGCTGATTTATCTTTCTGTCATCACTTATTAGTAATTAGCGACAGTCTGTTATCTGTTTCAATCAAAATTGTATTCGTGTTTGATTCCATTTTTCCCGCCACAAGATGGCTCTTAAAAGCAGCAGCTGCTTGTAAGCCTTGAATTGAGTGGTGACATCTTAGCTGTCAATGACATCAAAATGGCATAACAATGACAACCAATTGTCATCGTATGCCGCTTTCGACAGCCATCTTGTGGCGGGAAAATTTGAATCGCGAATGAGTATTTGAAACGCTGTTACTCTTCACGTATCATAGTCAAATTCTGGGGGTCATAGCCCACCATGCTTGATATCTTGGGAATTTGTCGCAGAATATCTTTACTCGCTCAGCAGTTCACAAGATCCAATTTATTCACGTTCTATGATCCCAACCGTTACTCAACAACTCCCAACTACATGGTGATGCGAATTCGCCCGCAGCAAGCCAAACAGACGCTATGCCACCGCGCGAATAGGTGCGATTTGTCAGAATGTTTAAGCCTCAAAGCCAAGCTCAAGGTCTCCGGCGAAAATACTGAAACCCGCGAAATCGATCGATGTGTAGACAGAAGTACGGCTTCAAGGAGAACACCAGATTCGTAAAGTGAAAACCATCAAAGCCTCCTTCCCCCGGCGCATCAACGGCGCCGGCAATAAGCGCCATACTGCCGTTAATAACGCCTAATGACAGGTAACGGCGAAACTCTATCCAATAATAATCGTCATCAATCAATTACTGGAGCAATCCTTGTGCCGTACCTACCCCTTGACGCAATCCTCAGGTATGCTTTCGCTGGAAGGCTCTGTCTCTAGCACCGAAGGGGAGAATTATGTAAAACGTGCGCGTTGCCTCCCTCTCCTATTTTATAAATAGCTAACTTGATTTCAATCCACTTTCTCACGCGTTCACAACGCCCACCCGAAACAATTTGTGTGCGGGAAGGAAAAGGAAGACGGTGTGCTTAAGAACCATTAGGAATGATGTGCCCCAGTGACGTTAAAGAATCGATTGTGTACGAAAAAGTGGAGTTTTTTTTGTGGTCTGGCAGCGTTTTTGGTGTTGGTGTTTTTGCGTTGCGCCTCAAAAAAGTGTCATTAAGCCTCCGAAATAATCTTTCTGCTGGACCAAAGTTGTACTGCAGATAAATATTTATTTTTTGTAAACTAAATCTTTTTTCCGCGAAAATGCTTCCAGTGTTCGGATGGATACCTTCCAGCAACTTTGCCCGATATCAATCAAACCAGTCGGTACTGTAATCTCCCGCACACGAGTCTTTAAGAACTTTTAGCTCTTTTCCTTGATCGATTTACTACCTCACGGCCTGGCACAAGAACAACAAAGTTTCTTTCTGTTTGTGTGTGTGGGAGCGTGGGTTCGTTGTATACAGGTATCAAGCGGTGCATTCTCGCCGGAGTTTAACAACCCGGAACGCAGTAGGTCGTGTAGGTACCATAAATTACGGCTTATGTTGAGAAAATGAGGACGTATTGAGAGATTATTAAAAGTTTGTTGTATCCATTCCAGTCACGAACACTGCATCTTGCGATTCCTGCGACGGATATTATAGAGCAGGTTTGATAGCGTCCTCTTGCTTCGCCATGTGGCTTCCAAAGAAGTTTGATCCTTCTGCTACTGAATACCGAACATGTTTTCGTTAGAACTGCAATTCAAGATAGACTCCAGTTTTACGAGAAATTCAAAGAAAGAGAAGTTCTGAAGAACTTTGAAGAATTGAAGAAAGAGAAAACTTGGCTGTAAAGAACATTGTTCTTTCAAGAATATTGTTCTTTCGATTTCTACGCATGAAGTTAACAGTTGGAATAAGTTGGTATTGTAACAAATATTCCAACCCTTGAGCCAGCATTTCCATCTCTGGTTAATTTCAAGGGTAAATGTCATTGATATCATTGTTCCAACGGTTGTTGCTATGGCATTCAATCATAGCTAACCTCCAGGTAGAGTTGAACGCAGATGAGATTGCTGGGCCTTGTTGATGTATTCAAATCCCACTTCTGACACCAAAAATGAGCGGAAATCCGCTTGCAGAGCATAGAACCTGCCTAGACATTTGTTCCCGGACAACTCGCTCTCTCACTAAACATGGTAAACAACTATTTTTGTCCCCGGACAGTTTTCTCTACCGGACAATAATAATTGCTATCAATCCCCACAATCAACTGCTTTCCCACTCCAAACCAAAAGAGGGTCTTCAGGGCTATTAGAAGCCCACCGGTGTTCTGAAATGCACAAAAAATACAAACGGGGTCAGTAAAATTTCAACAAGCACAAAGAGGCAAAAGGGAGCCCACCGGCCTCTCAACAGCAACATAATACACAAAGGGGTTCACTAGACTTCTCTCGAAGACATTGGAAGATCTTGAGATCAGGTCTTTTAACGAGATATGAAGGCACGAGGAGGCTCAGTAGTACTTCAAATGCTAAAAAATAAAGGTACGAGGGGCCCACTTGGAGTTCAAACAATTTAAGAAGATATATAGGGGGCTCCTCGGGGAGCTCATTGTTTGACGTACCGAACAGAGCCATGTTCTATGACTATTTCCATGACTCTTCTCATTTGGCACTCACTTGGACAAAAAAGCTGGATCCATATTTGGCGCAAATGAAAAAAATCTCCTGAATCAATAATTGGTCTCTGTAAAGAGTATTTCTTTGTCAGAAGACACAGTACAAATTTTTCGAAATTCCTCTAAATAACTCTTTCTTTCTCTCTCTCCTCTATCTTTAGTTCTTTTTCTCAAAGAGTTACAAAAATTTGTTGGCATGGTAAACTGCAAGATTTGTTGCAAAGCTTGCAGAATTCCTGTGTCCTTTGTATCAGTTAGTGAACAACTTACTAATTCGAAAAACAAACAAACTCAAAATTGGTCTGATGATTGCAATAGTAGCTCAATAAAATAATCAATTAACTTATTCTATACTTTTCGTAAATACGGATCACGAATCACGATGTTAGAATAAATTTTGCTATCGACGCTCCTGATTCTTTCTATTGGAGCAGTTTTGGAACAGAGAAACGGTGGAAGTTGACAACCTCTAGCTTATTTATCTCGTGAACTCAGCAAAACCAAAATAATCTACTCAACTTTTAACAGAGAACTTTTGTAAATTTTCGTATCTAATGAACATTTCCGGTTTTTTCTAGAAACCGGAGAGTTTGAAATTTTTTTAGATCATCAACGTTCAACGAATGCCCTTTAAAGTAGATCAGAGAAACGCCCTTGTCAAAGTCGTTAACTAGATTACTTTTTGCAATTCAGCACCTACATCCATCACATTAGTGGAAAACACCATCTAGCTGCTGATACCTTGTCACGAATAAAATATCACGACGAAATTTAATTTTTCTCCTCGGGTTTAGGCATCAAGTTTTTGAAAAGAGAGCAAGAGAACGATGTAGTACTGAGACCAATGGCTTTAAGTAGAGAACAAGAAGATGATTCCGAGTTTTTTCTTGAAAAAGTCGCAGTGTCTTACACTAATGAGTGATGACAATATTTGGTGTGATTCTTCGACAAATTTTAATCGAACTTTTGTTTCACCCTCACTACGCAAATTTCTGTTTGAAAAGACTAATTCCATCTCTCATTCTGGAACTGGCGCTACTAGAAAAATAATCAGAAGTAGATAATTTTGACCAAAAATTAACAGTGACGTAGGACTTTGGGCAAAACAATGCCTCAACTGCCAGGTATCAGAAGTCCATGAGCACGATGAACCCAAAATTGGACAATTCGAAATTCAACATACCCTAGAGTGGATTCAAACACATTCACTTGGAATTGTTTCATTTGATGGCCTGAGGTGTATTCTCAAAATATCTCAGTAAAAACAGTCGTCAACACACTCTTTACCTATTATATTAGCAAATTCGGCTTTCCACATAGGTCCTCACCATAACGACGAATCAAGTTACACAGTCTCGGTTGTTTATGCAATACGCCTCATTTTAGGATCACATAAAATCCATATAACTACTCACCACCCTGAGAGTAATGGAATGATCGAACGCTTCCACCGCACCTTCAAATTAGCATTGCTAGCTCGAGGAAAGCTCAACACTGGAAATATAAAATTCCAATCATCTTGCTAGGATTCAGAGAAACCGTTGAAAGAGATGTGAAATGTTCCCCGACCGAATTAGCTTTGTGGCCGACCTTCACGAATTCCTGGCGAGTTTCTGGCAAAATTTCGATTCTTTCATTTTTGTGCTTATGATTCCAAGAGAGTAGAAAAAACACAAGAACTTGGGAAGTGTCCGTACTCTTGAGTTGAACTACATCGAGTCAAGGCATGGGCTTCAAAGAACACACAAAGACATGAGCGATCAGTTTAACTTTGAATAATACAATGTTGGGCCGTTGAATGTTTTTTATACTTTTTTCTTGTGTATGAATATTTGGTGAAAAAATTTATTTTCTGTAATGGGCTACTTGCCCAAATTTTTTTTATTGGCTTAATCGAAAGTATGGGCAAAAATATTGTACCCGTATTTTTTCTTTTTCCTAAATTCCCAAAATTGCGGCCGTAGTTTCTGTTTTAAAAATATATTTGTGACGTCACAAATATACTAAAAACTAAACAAACAGCACTGTTGGGTTGAAAACTGAAAAAACAGTTAGAGTGGCTTAACAATATTTGAAAAATACAGACAGAAAAATTTCACTGAAGATTCCCGACTTTTACCAACCTTTTGAAAAAAAAAATCGAAAAAAAAATCTTTTTAATCAATGGATATATTTTCCGGAAATTTTCAGGAAATACTATTTATTACTCTTGTTGATGATTGAAAGTGTTTCCAGTCAAATCTGTTTCATTGGCAAGTACCCCATTGGCTGGTAGTCCAGGCAATGGGTAGGTTCTACCTTGCAAAAGGTCGCGGAGAGTCAAAAATTTGCCGTCTGGTACAGTTTTGTATCCTGATTAACATACTGAGTTTTCGAATTCGGTGAGCCGCCACTCGGTCCTCCACATCGAAAAGTTGGTGCCGAAGGACCCAAAAAGAGCCACTTTTCACTAAGCTATTGTGCATCGCCGTCTGACTTACCGCAATGGAACCACATGACTGTAGTGAAGCCCTTGATAGCATTTACTGCCACGCCAGTGCGATTCTTCGCGGTTAAAAAGAAATAATTCCCTTGGCAAAAGTCTAGTTTTTTTTGATTTTGGAAAGATTTTTTTCTCATGCGGAAATATCACAAACTGACCTAACACAGGTTGATTTCGATCAGCTCCTTTCTTCTTTAGCTCGTCCTGGTCTCATAATTTTCTCAACAGCATTTGTTAACAAGGTGTATTGCAAGAAGTGTAAAATTGCCAACACCAAATCAACAGTCATTTTTTCATTATTGCCATCGATCAGGAATTTTAAATTTCCCAGGAAATGATACCTTGGAATGTTTTCTGCTTATACAGCATGGACCGAATCCCCAAATGCCCGTGGGAATGCCGAAAAATAAATTCTTTCAGAATGCGCGTAAATCTGCAAAGCTGCATCTGAACACCTGAAAATATAGTCGTAACCAACACTACTAAAACCCAAAACAATGAGTGACAGAAGAAGAACCAGTTCAGGTTACTTATCGTTCAAATTTATGTTGTGTTGGTTACGATCATTTTCAGGTGTTTAGATGCTGTTTTGCAGATTACCGCGCGCTAAAAAAAATTGATTTTTCGTACTCCCACGTGTATTTCGAGATTCGATCGCATGCTGAATAAACAGAAAACAGTCCAAGCTATCAATTCCTGTTAAAATTGAACTTCATGATCACTGGCAATTATGAAAAAATGACTGTTGAATTTGGTGTTGGCAATTCAACATTTCTTGCAATGCACCTTGTTAACAAATGATGTTATGCAAACAATGAGACCAGAACTAGCGCAAGAAGAAAGAAGCTGATCGAAATTCACTTGAGTTAGGTCAGCTGGTCATATTTCCACGTGGGAAAAAAATCTTTTCAGAATCAAGAAAAACTAGATGTTTTCCGAAGGAATTATTTGTCTTTAACCGCGAAGAATGGGACTGACGTGGCAGCAAATGCATCAATAGTTTCAACAAAGTCATAGGTTTCCATTGCGGCAGGTGAGACGACGATAAGCAGTGAATTGGTGAAAATTGGTTCTTTTTTGGTCCTTCGGCATCATCTTTCCAATGTGGAGGAGCGAGGGGCGGCTTGCCGAATTCGAAAACTTAGTGTGTTAATCAGGACACAAAACTGTACCAGACTGCAAATTTTCGAATCTCCGCGACCTTTTGCAAGGTAAACCCTATTTTAATGTATCGGTCGACTGTACTATGGTTCATTCCGCCTTTAATCAAATACATCGTCTGTTTGATTATTTGCGCTTAACCCTTTGTGCCCGAATTCGTTTATGACACTATTGAAAGCACCAAAAGGCCAGAGGGCTCAGTATAGGGCTCTAATCGACACATGAATACACATGATGGGCTTCACTTGGGCCTCGAACAATGCAAGAAGACGGTGGGGTCACTAGTTTATATAAAGATACAAGAGAAGATGGAGGGACTCGAGACTTACACGGTCAACTTGGATTCCAAACCGATACTAGGAGGCACAAGTTAGTGGCTCATTGGATTTAAGAAAGGCACGGCTGAAGACAAAAAAGCTCAGTAGGACTTCAAAAGGCACATGAAGACCCGAGAAAGCCGACATGAGCTCCTGTAACAACGCAAAAGAAATATGAGGACTAACTGAAGCTCTTAATGACGCAAAAAGACACAAGGAGGGTCATCTGGATTCTAAATTATACGAAAAAGAGAAGAGGACTCTTAAGGTCTTTCAGGGCTCCAAACGACAGAGATCAAGTTAGACGGAGGTCTACTAGGACTACGAACATCATACCCGTAGGATAGGATGAAAAAACTGTGGAAATATATTTCCACTGACGGAACTTATGACTTTTCAAATGGAAAGTACATACTAGAAGGTGGTAGTTTTCTTCAGAAATAGAAGCTGTAGGCACAGTGTTTCGCTATATTATTTTAGCTCTTCAGTACAGCATACCAGACGTGAATTTTCTGTAAAACTACCACGAGAGTTGTATAGATTTTCAACAACATATCTATGCAGCCGGGAGACATCAAACGATAGCCAAACCCTGCTGGATTCTTTTCGCCTTTCGGCAAGCTCGATGTTCATTTATAAACAATTTTTTTTCTTAAAGAACCGTCCACAGTTCTTTCATCTTAAAAAAAAACATTGATTATAATTTAACATTGAGTTTGCCGAAAGGCGAAAAGAATCCAGCAGGGTTTGGCTATCGTTTGATGTCTCCCGGCTGCAAAGGTATGTTGTTGAAAATCTATACAACTCTCTTGGTAGTTTTGCAGAAAATTCACGTCTGGTTATGCTGTAGGGGAGGGTGTTGTACCTTGAGCATAGTGTACCTTGGAACACTCGTTGATTTTTCGACAAAAACGCCATCTATTGGCGTGCGGCTACCATATGATACGTTACCAACTTCATTGCAAATGTTAAATGAGTTTCAGCCGCCAACTGTCAACCGGCGACGTTTTAAACAAATAAATAGTTTTCGCGCACCCGAAGTAAATTTTTCTCAGATCACTCCACTGCAGTTATCTAAAAAAGCTGAGGAAACCCAATATTAACGACACTGTTATCGGGGTAAGTATCTTTTACTGCATATTTTACGCTATTCGTATATCGAAATAAGTTAAACCTCAAAAAAATTGAGCACATTTTCTGTCAAAAGTCTACATTTTGTACCATGAAACACAAAATGGTCTTGTACCTTGGCTTATAAGCTTATAATGAAGACACGATAGGGGAGAAATAGATAAGATTATATAAAATGTCTGCGATGGGCTCATGAACTTTGTGCTGGAGTTGAAAAGAATTTTGCAAAAAAAAAAAAACGAAAAAAGTGTTCCATGGTACAACACTCTCCCCTACTGAAGAGCTAAAATAATATAGCGAAACACTGTGTCTACAGCTTTCATTTCTAAAGAAAACAACCACCTTCTAGTACGTACTTCTCATTTGCAAAGTCATTAGTTTTGTCAATGGAAATATTTCCACAGTTCTTTCATCTTATGAACTAAGTCGACGGTTCTTTGAGAAAAAACATTGTTTATAGATTAACCGTAGGAGGGGCTTTACGAGCGTTTCTAGCGGCAATGCATGACAAAAGAGGGGTTTTATTATCTAAAAATATACCCTAGCGAGTTTGGATACATTCCTTTTCGTCTTTTGGAGTTTCAATTTCCGATTCCGAATTCTTCCATAACTTTTCCCAAAAAGATGAGCAAAGGCCCGTGCAGCAGCTCTGCCTGTCTCTCGAAAATTTGAATTCCTTGTAAGGTGTCGGGTGTCTGGCAAATATTTTTGCATTTGGTAAGGACCTTTACTAAAAGGGGAGTATCATTTCCTGGGCATCCAAAGAGATCTTGCACAAGCAGCGACAGGTTTTGCCTCTTGTGTGTCGTTGAGCCCCTATCTTCGGCAAAGACAGCCACCGTTCCCAATCCCAGCCCACATCATCGGAAGGGTACGTCTCTTGGCCAGCTGGTGTCCTTTGTTCACACTCTGCGATTGTTTTCCGTTTGTGGGCTTCAAGTTTTTAGCTGCAAGATCAGAGTACTAGTCCGGATGCTAGTTGCATAAAATGGAATGAACCTTGCATTTTTTGATGAGAAGATGCTACTTGGTGGAAATGTTCCTTGTATCATACTCTTCCGATCCAGAAAGGTAGCCATCAGCGCCATCCATGCCGGCGGCGTATACAGGGTGAAACAGAAAAAAAAGTTGGAAAATTATATTCAAATAACCGAAGCATGTGGAGACTTGTAATTTACCACATACATTAACTGTTTTATGCTCATAAAGTCACAGCGAACCGTTCTTGATTATCCTGAACCATCTTTGAAATGTAGGGGGAAAACAGAAAAAAAGCAAAAAACACTCTTTTCTACATAAATAAGTGATTTTTAGAGATATTGACACAATACTTGGTATTTCTACAAAAAGTAATGTTAGAAATGATATGAGCTGGGTAGCCAATTCCTAAGGCAACTACTTCCAGAGATACGATTGTCAACTTTTTTTTTCCTCTTGAGCACCATCTTGAATCTGCCCTGTGATGCATCGTTGAAAAAGTGATTGGTTATTATAATCATGGTAATATGTAATCATTGCATCGTAAAAACAACCTCCTTATCATAATTTAGTGACCTCTTCGGCGGGAAAGAATTGCCATTCACGTATTTTCTGGCTCTTCAAAGCTTTAGTGCCCATGATGGCATTTGCAACATCTGGAATGGTAAAATATGTTACGCATTATAAACCTTCATGTACTTTGAGGTAGCCCATTAAATTTGGCAATCATCAATTGAGAGGTTTGTTCTTAAAAGCTGTTTGAACAAAATTTGTTTAATTTTTTTATGGAAAATGCAAAATATTGGATCTCTTACTCTTATTCGATCCCTCGTTGAGGAAAGCCTGAAACCGAAAGTCTCCAAAAATTTTATGCTAATGGTTCACTGAGAACTGCTCTCCAATGTGTAGTTGTCAAAATCTGCATATTTGCGTTCAAATTCCAGACAGAGAGCGACAAAGAAGTTCATGCAGTGAAAAAAAGACACAACTTTCAATGCAACGGAGAAATCCCGGAAATTTCCCTTCTAGATAGGCATCCCGCAATACACAGGTTCTGTAAAACTCTCAAGCGTAGGTGAAAGGCTTGAAACACTACTAACTTAAGGCTCTAACAGTGTACCAAATTGCACATTTATGTTATAAAAAGCAAGGTCTCCGGACAGCTTTCAGTCTAGCTCTGGACTAGTTTTTTCTCGACTGTGATTTATGTCTTCTTTTACTGCATGCATTTCTTTGTCGCTCTCTGTCTGGAATCTGAACGCAACTATACAATTTTTGACAACTGAACATTGAAGAGCACTTCCCACTGAACCATTATCATAAAAAATTCGGAGACGTTTGGTTTCAGGCTATCCTCAGTGAGGGATCAAGTGAGGGTGAGAGACCCAATATTTTGAATTTTTCATAAAAAAACTACACTAATTTTGTTCAAACAGCTTTTAAGAACAAACCTCTCAATTGATGATAGTGAAACTTGGTAGGCTACCTCAGAGTACATCAAGGTTCATAATGCGTAACATATTTCACCATTCCAGATGTCGCAAATGCCATCATGGGCACTAAAGCTTTGAGGAGCCAAAAAATACGTGAATGACATTTCTTTCCCGCCGAAGAGGTCACTAAATTATGATGAGGAGGTTGTTTTTGCGATGCAATGATTCCATGTTACCATTATTATAATAACCAGTCACTTTTTCAACGATGCCTTACAGGGCAGATTCAAGATGGTGCTCAAGAGGAAAAAAAAGTTGACAATCGTATCTCTGGAAATAGTAGGCTTAGGAATTGGCTACCCAGCTCATATCATTTCTAACATTACTTTTTGTAGAAATACTAAGTATAGTGTCAATATCTCTAAAAATCACTTATTTATGTAGAAAAGAGTGTTTTTTGCTTTTTTTCTGTTTTCCCCCTACATTTCAAAGACGGTTCAAGGTAATCAACAACGGTTTGCTGTGACTTCATGAGCATAAAACAGTTAATGTATGTGGTAAATAACACGTCTCCACATGCTTCGGTTATTCAAATATAATTTTCCAACTTTTTTTTTCTGTTTCACCCTGTATACGCTGCCAGCATGGATGGCGCTGATGGCTACCTTTCTGGATCGGAAGAGTACGATGCAAAGAACATTTTCACCGAGTGGCATCTTCTCATCAAAAAATGCAAGGTACTTTCAACTAGCATCCGGACTATACGGCGGATTAAAAATCGTACTAACCGTTGGTCCTTTCGACACCCTTGACTGCCAGGCTGGCGTCAAAGCACTATGCCATGGGCAGCGACCACTTTGTGATTCAACCCCAATTTCTTAGTCGTACTTCGAGAATGTTCAACGACCGCAATATTGAACAGCATGTTTTTCTGGTTAATGACACTCCTACAGCAATTCTATGCGATATTGTTGTTCAACTGCGCTTTCGTGAGTTCAGAAACTTTTGTTCGTGATAGCGCACTCGCATCATTTTTACACCGGTGTACCATCCTCAAGCCGACTAGCCAAAAGGGTTAACCGTGTTGTGAAAACCATGCTTACTTCCTACGTGAAGGACAACCAGAGACTCTGGTCGGACCATCTTCTGTCTGTTGGTTGCGCTAAGATCTGTTCGACACGACGTGACCGGTTTCTCGCTTCACTTGTTAATCTTGGTCGGCATTACGTTGGAAAAGGAAATCTGCAAGATTAAGATGCGCCTGTTGAGAGTGATCTGGAGGCTGTCAATGATGAAGAACAACTATGACTGGGCTTCGCAAAGATGTTCCGAGAGATTCGACAGCGCTTGATAACCTCTTTCCAGCAAAGCAAGAATCGCTAGGACCTTTGTCGTCGTCGTCCAGCCCAGTTATTGAGTACGGAAAAAACTAGGCAGCAGCAACCTGCAGTGTGTATGAGCTGGAAACTGAAAATAGGCGACTCGATGAGCGTTGGCGTGTCCAGCTGCTGAAGCCCTATTTGATTGGAGATCGGTTCGGCGAAGAGTGATGGACGAGAAACGCTTTCTTGAACGGGCCTCAAGAATACGTTCAGGAGGGTGAACAGAACCGGTAGGTGAAAGTAAAAATCTTCTGGTGTCCAGCTGCGCGTTGTTACTCTCTTGTTTTGAGTCCAAAATAGGTCAAATGCTGGCTGAGTCAGAGGTGAGAGCCCCCTATATTCGATGGGCGCGAGGCAATGACTGACAAGCCTCACTTGAAAGTCTTGCTGGCCATTTTAGGAGGGAAAAACCTATAGTTGTCTGTTAACAAGTTGATTTCCCTGGGCTCCACCCTAAATTTTTCTTCTGGCAACATTTTCAAGCTTTTGAGTTTGATCTCGCAATAGCGTTCAACGTTTTGTCGTGGTTCCCTTTCCCCTCCACATTCAGTGCATACGGTACGTTTCTTTCAATTTGGTTTGCTTGCTTTTCTCTGACTAAAAAACTGAAAAGCTTGATGTTAGTCAGAGATCACTCATCCGGTGCCAAGTTTTGGCCGCCCCTTCTTCATTGAGATAGCATGCTCACTTGAAATCGGGCAAAATTGTCGAGTGGATCACTTCAATTATTTTTATGCAGTTCATTTGGAATTTCATGTATAATGTGATATAGATAAACTCCAATTCTAAATTCAACGTAAAATGCGGTAGTGGGATAGACAATATGAAATACGCTGTCAATTAGCAAGTTATACGGGATAAAAGGGTGAGAAGACCGTATAATCGAGTTTATTAGTCCATAAATTCATTGAAATTCTGACTGCTCCGGGGGGGATGCTTAACACTCTCTCTCTCCCATCCTCGTCATCATCATCGCCGAATCCTTTTCGATCTTTTCCCTTCGTCCCGCATGGCGGAGTGGCCCGGCGGCGCCGCCTGAAGGAAGAGATAGGATAAGCCCGGGCGCCTTTTGTTCGGGACGCGCCTGGAACGTTCCGAATTCTGCTTGTCAGAGTTCAATTCGCAGGGCTTTAGGGCGCCTGGAATGGCTATAAAAGTTCAGCGAATGTGTGTGCGTGCCTGCATGTGAGAGAAACACGAGCACTTGTTGAAATGAAAGTGATCGCTATTTAATTCGGTGTTCGATTCGAAAGAGAAAGAGAGAGAGCAGCGGGAGAAGGCCCGACAGCGGCGAGAGATGCATTTCACGAGAGAGCCGTTTCCGAACCATTTCGTGAAATGTATGGTGGAAGTTAATGCTTTGAGAAGTTGTCGGGCTGTCGGGCAAATCGAATATTGCGCCAGTGGAGCAGTGGGCGCCGCACACACGCGAAGAGAAATAATACATTCGATGGGATTGTCGCCGGCTTTTTGAGGGGCAGCGGGAATAAAGTTGGCCGTTTGATGTCGACGTCAGCTTTCGTTTTGTTGCCTGCAAAAGAGGTGTTGAAAAGACGAGCTTCTGTCGAACGGCTCAAACTCTTCTCGCACTTCAATTGCTCTCGGTACGTGCTCGAATGTGGCCGCTGCTTCTTGAAATTGTGTTACAAGTTTTACTGCCGCCCTGGGTGGGTACAGCTCGGCAATGGCAGGTTTACAGCTGTAGCAGCCCCTAATGGTCCTCGAGCATGACCGAAACCGCTACTCTAGAAGTTCCAACTAAACGTGCACATCCTATGGAATACCTTGACTAAGTGCTTTATTACCTAATCAAATTGAGGGCGGAATGGTGGAGATAGGTATTGTAATTATCGACGACCTTGACAACCAATTTGTGAGGTATCACTTTGTTGCTTCTGGCAGATCTGATCCTCTGCTTTCTGCCGATCATTTTTTTTGGGTGGCTGATATTTCCCTCATGCCTGGTGTAACGTCCTGAGGAACTTGGACAGGACCGGACCTACTGCAAGGGAGCTAGTGCATCTCATAACATGTGACGACCAAACGTGGGGCCTTCCTTTTTGTCTATTCTGGATGTGAATAAATTGCCATTGAAAAGGGGATACTTATAGGATCATTCTAATACCTACCTGTACTATTATTTTCAAATTTGGGGGAGAGAGAGAGAGGTGTGAATGGTGTGTGTATGTGTGGATTTTGGGATTAGTTTTGAGACTTTTGGGAGTACCCATACCTAGTTTCTTCTCTAACTGTAGCGTTAGTTGCCTATCTACTTTTGTTCTCGGTTGAATATTCTCAGGAATCTTCAACCGAATTTCATACGAAGTCTAAGCCTACCGAAGATAGATACTGTTCCAGAACTGGTGAAGCTGTGTCACCGTATGGAGGAAACGGAGAAATTATTGGGTGAAAGTCGCACACAGAGACTGGTAGAGCCAGAGTTAGCATACATCGGCGAGGGTTTGGAGCCACAGAAGGAAGAACCGAAGAATGAATGTCCGCCACAGCGTCCACCCAGAAACGAAAGCTCATTCCCGTCGCGAAATACGCGAAGTAGAAACGAATATTCGTCGCAACGTCAACCCGATAACGAACGCTGGAGTAATAGAAGACAGGATCGAAGGACCAACTACGACAACACAAGAAGTCAAGGACCGATTCCGAGGTCAGATGCAAGGACAACTTCCGCAACCCAGTGTTGGAACTGTGACCAACCTAACCATGCGTACAGGCACTGTACAGCCCCAAAAAGAGAATTTTGTTTTCGCTGTGGTCGAAAAGATAAGACAGTGGCTACGTGTTGCGGTTCGGGAAACGGGAGAGAACGGCGCTCGAACTAGGTCACCGTTCGCCGTCTCAAGTTCTCAACCAGCACCGACCTAAACCTTCTACCTACTTAGACAACCTTAATACCGAAAACAAGTGGCAGACTTGGATATCATACGTTAAACGTTTCTTCGATAATTCCAGGCTTGAGAAAAAGCAACAAATTCCAACATCTCCTGTTGACCAGGGCTCCAAAACAGAAAGACCACTACTGATAGAGCCATTATTCGTGAACAGAACTTCCGACAATCGACCATATATCAAAGTCTACGTCTACGACCAAGAAATCGTAGGGCTTCTGGATTCAGGTGCGAACTGTTCAATAATTGGTGCGTCCGGATTTGAAAAATTAGAAACTCTCAAGCTGAAGGTGGTACAGAGAAATGATCAGAAGCAAATCGCAACTGCCGACGGTGCGAAACACGAAATTTCAGGTTTTGTCGACCTACCCTTGAGTGTTAATGGAGTGTTTCGAATACTGAAAGCATTTGTGGTACCGGAAGTCAAGCAATCATTTATTCTTGGCAGCGACTTTTGTAGACTTTCCAACATCAAGATCGATTTCGAGGATGGTAGCTGGCAAGCACGAGATAAGGATGACAATTTGTACACTCTCTACTGCGATTCACCACCGGCGATAATGGAGATGGCTACCGGAATAGAAGACTCGTACAAGTTCACGTCCAACCAAAGAGCGGAAGTGGAAAACATCTCCCAACTCTTCCAAGAACTAAACAATGACGGGAAGCTAACGCGAACGAACAGGTTAGTATACACCATCGATACCGGAGATGCCCAACCTATACGCCAACGCCAGTATTTGATGTCGCCCTACGTGCTGGAACACCTCGGAAAGGAGTTGGACAGGATGATTGCTGTCGGTGTGGTGAAAGCAAGTCACAGTCCATGGTCGTCGCCGGTGCTTGGCGTAAAGAAGAAGAACGGAGATTTCCGGTTTTGCTTCGATGGACGAAAGTTGAACGCCGTGACCAAGCGAGACTGCTACCCATTGCCGAGAGTGGATCGGATCCTGAGTATGCTGAGCAATGCCAAGTTTCTGTCCTCGATAGATCTAAGAAGCGCATTCTGGCAGATCAGTTTAGACCCTTCCTCCCGCGAGAAGACGGCATTCTCACTCCCTGGTAGGGGGCTGTTCCAGTTCACCGTCCTGCCGTTCAGTTTCGTCAACGCCGCGCAGGCGCAACAACGGTTGATGGACGCTGTGTTCGGTCCCGAATTGGAGCCGAACATATTCGTCTACTTAGACGATATCATCGTTGTCGCGTCCACCCTCGAGGAACATGTTGCACTGCTGGCGGAGGTTGCCCGGAGACTAAAAGAGGCAAACTTGACGGTCAACATTGAGAAATGCCAATTTTTCCGCCAATCCCTGAACTACCTCGGTTTTGTCGTTGACTCGCGTGGATTGCGAACGGATCCCGAAAAGGTTCAGGCAATGGTGGACTATCCAAGGCCAAAAAATGTCACCGAGGTGAAGCGATTCCAAGGGCTATGCTCATGGTATCGTCGTTTCATTCCGAATTTTTCGACACTTATCTCGCCCATAAATGATTTGACGAAAGGAATGAAAAAGGGACATCGAATCATCTGGAGCAGCGAAGCCGAATCCGCGTTCCTAAGCATCAAGGAAGCTTTGGTATCGGCACCAATTTTATCGGGACCAGACTTCTCAAGACCCTTCACGGTGCAGTGCGATGCCTTGAACACCGGGTTAGGAGCTGTTTTGACCCAAGTGAAGGACGGAGAAGAGCATGTGATCGCTTACGCCAGTCGTACGCTTTCCAAGGCCGAACGAAATTACAGCGTCACAGAACGCGAATGCCTCTCCGTTCTTTTTGCGGTTGACCGGTTTCGACCTTTTATTGAGGGGACCAGGTTCACTGTGGTCACGGATCATTATTCCCTGCTCTGGCTATTCCAGATGAAAGATCCCACGGGGAGACTTGCTCGATGGAGTGTACGCCTGTCACAATTCGACATAAACCTGGAGCATCGGAAGGGAAAATTGAATGTCGTCCCCGATGCGTTGTCCCGATGCCTGCCGGAAGTGTCAGAGTTGTGGGAGGATGCCTCGTCAGAGCAGTCAGAGATCCAGGACCCGTTTAACCTCCGATTACGTCAAAAAATCATCGACGATCCTGATCTCTATCCTCAATGGATGGTCCGAGAGGGAAGAGTTTGGAAATTCATCCCGACCAAACTTCCCATTGGTGGAAATGTGCCCGAGTGGAAGCTCCTCGTGCCGAAAGAGCGCCGGAAATCCGTCCTCGAGGCCGCTCACGATGATCCCAAGAGCGCACATTTCGGTTACTTGAAGACCTACGCGCGGGCCGCGAACGCCCATTACTGGCCGAAAATGCGGACAGATGTTGCCCTTCACATTAGAACATGTGAGGTGTGCGGTTCACAGAAGGCATCAAACCAGGCCGCGGCCGGATTGATGAGCCAAGGACGCAAGGTGCGATTCCCCTGGCAGGTTGTCTCCATAGACATAATGGGCCCGTTGCCAAGGAGTTCACGTGGATTCTGCTACCTGGTAGTCGTGACAGACATGTTCACAAAGTACGTCGTCGTCGCTCCTCTACGCAGAGCTACCGCCACAGCCGTTGCAGAGTTCATGGAACGTGAAGTTTTCTTGGTATATGGTGTCCCACAATTCATCGTCGCGGATAACGGAGTCCAATTCATCAGCCACGAGTTTCGCAACCTATGTACGAAATACCGAGTCAGCAAGATATGGTTTACCGCCCGTTACCACCCGCAGGCAAATCCAGTTGAACGCTATAACAGGACCATAGGAACTGCGATTCGGGCCTATATAACTGGAAACCATCGGAAATGGGATGAACATTTGGCAGAAATAACGTACGCTGTACGAACCGCCGTTTCCGAGGTCACTGGTTATTCACCGGCATTTCTGAATTTCGGACGTGTGATCCCTTGTAGAGGAGACTACTATGGCGAGAACACCGAGATTGGACCAGACTTCGAGAGCGAAGACCGCCGAGGCTACGCGGAAAATTTGGGTGAGCTCTCACAAGCTTATGTAAAGGTTCGAGAAAAACTCGAAAAAGCCCAAAAGCGTTACGCGAGCCATTACAATCTCCGTAGGCGCGACGTCGATTTTGTACCCGGATCCAAGGTCTGGAAGAGAAACGTAGCTCTCTCAGACGCCGCTGCCTACTTTTCCAAGAAACTTGCACCAAAGTTCGTTCTTTGCAAGGTGCAAGAGAAGGTCTCGAAGACCATATACGGTTTGGACAACCTGGACAGAACCGATGCCGGGAGATGGCACGTCCAAGACCTTAAGCCTTACCAAGGTCCATAATATATCAAGAGTAAGCAACTTCAGCAGGTCGACGAACGTGTCGATGATTCCCAACCCCAAATCTTTGTACATATTTGTATATATTATAGGTTCAAGTTAGCCTTAAGCATAGTGTTAGTTAGTGATTAGGAAGTATGATTGGAAGAAGTGTGAATCTGAAATAGAAAAAACAAAATCGCTCGAGCCACTTAAGGTGCAATAAAAAATAGGTCTGCCGCATCCCTATTTTTTTTCTCCGAAGAAAAGGGGGTGTGTAACATCTAAAATATCAGCTGTTACTCGAATTAATCCAAGAAAAACCATCTCTATTAAATTCCGGTTATGTTCCCAGCAAATACATTCAGAACTCAATAAAATGATAATTTGAATTCGGCGGGCGCGCGGTGGATAAGATAATGCTTATCTGGGGAGAAAAAGAGTGACAGAGAGGTAGCTGATAAGAGATAGAAAAAGGGTACCAAAGGTCCAGATTCCAAGATCGAAAGCCAAGGGACATCCAAGGGCCAATTTCAGTTAAGCAGGGCATTCCCCTCAGCGGCCCTAGGGTACCTGGAACCAATATAGGTAGAATTTGGGTGGTTTTGTGTCTTCGGAAAGGTAACTGTTGAATTTATTCATACCCACCTAGTTGGAACGTTTCGAAAGTTTTAGGCCATCCACGCCTCTCTCTCAGCTCTCTGAGCTGCTTTCTGTCTACACCGCCACGACTCTCCCAGAAAAGCCTCCCCAGGGAATACAAGCCTTCGTTGGCTTAAACTCGCCCTTCGACCCTGAGATCCATCGGCGAGCA
Organism: Anaspis maculata; assembly: GCA_949128115.1. Lineage (NCBI taxonomy): Eukaryota > Metazoa > Arthropoda > Insecta > Coleoptera > Scraptiidae > Anaspis > Anaspis maculata. Next base: position 3,577,153 of record OX421964.1, read on the forward strand.
TCTCGTGTATCCCACAGCGGACCAGTCGTCGTCGTCCATCTGGGGCCTGCCATCATTCCCTAGGCACAAGGCGAGGTCCTGCGGCCCTCAGAAATCCAAGCCGGAGCCGTTCCACCATCGGCCACCGAACATTGTGCCAGTCTGCCGGACGTCCGACCAGTGCAGCGGGTGTCGTGAGGCTTTTATTTCTCATTCAATGCCCCTCCACTAACCCTAGCGTAGATCCCAAGAGTGCGTCGAAGCGTTTTCGTAAGCCCAGGCTTAGCCGCTGGGTACCGGTAGATACACGCGCATCGAACCTTGGCCAAGGTACTTGCCGGGTAGTACCATAACATCTTTCGGGTAGGTGAAAGCACCTTCTACAGCGACGCGTTCGTGGGTCTCTAACCGTTGGGGGCCGTGTCTTGAGGGGATTTGGCTTAAAAACTATTTTCGGCAACAAACATAACCTCACTTCGACCAGCTGTCACGGGGAGGTACTCCGCACGAGATTTCGGGCTGAAAGCGAAACAAGAGTAAATAACGCGTTGCCTTTTGTAACTACCATCATTTTCTCACCGTATAAATACCGCAGCAACACCAGAATAAACACCATTTCCTCGACAATAATTCCACTTATTTCTTTCATCTGACAGACCCCCTTCACCTTGCCTCCGCGGTGACACTTAGCGAATATCCATAGACTGCACAAAAATCTGTAGACGGCCCAAAATCCAAACCTGCCATCTGGGTGAATCTCGCGAGTTTTAATCGAGGAAAACTCGCGGGAAGGTACTTTAATGCTGGCCCCTCGATTGGCGCCCCCTAAATAAATCCCTAGGCCAGCATAACACCCTCGTCTTGTTGGAACTCACGGCCCACAGCTCACCGAACGACCACAAGAGCGCCGGTTGCAAAAATCTTGGGTGCACAACAGAAGTTGTGCGACAACATACTCGGCTGGTGACATAAGCCCGTCGGCGTCGTTTTCTCCATCGCATGTAAATATTTTGGTTCTTTCCGACACCTGACAAGACATCCAAGTGCACTGGTGGCCATACGTCAATCATGATCAAGAGCCTCATCATGATCAAATTAGCATGACAGAGAATCGAAGACATAAGTCTATAGTATCCCTGGTATTGCCGCTTGAGAATAGAGGAAAGTGGTGTAGTTTCGGCAGTGGGGAAGTTTCGGTACTCCATTCTAACTCAGTGAAAATTTGAAAATTTTGCGCCAAACCACTCTTTTGATGTTGGCTGCATTGTAAACAAACATGGCAGTTTGGCCCCATAAGTTTATTCGTTGTTTCTTTTGTCGCAGTTGAAAACATAGTTTCTTGACCACAAAAGTAAGAAAGTACCCTGTTTCCCAAAAGTCAGCGTAGGTTATGCTTTCGAGATAACTAGTACCTTAATTTTTGAGTGGTTCCAGCTTTTTTCACATCTTATCGTCTATATTTGTCATTAAACATGACCTTCACCGGTTTACAGATTATAGCTTTTCAACAGATTTAGTAGGAGTGGTATAGATTCGGCATGCTCATGGTAGGGTACATTCGGCATCCCGATTGTACCCCACGGGTAAGTTTCGTCCATTACAATACGTCTCTGGTTTGATTCTAAATGTCGAAGAAATATCAAACAAAGACAGATCGAAATGCCATTGATGAAGGTGATGTGGCAAAAGCATTGACAGCGTTTTTCAAAAAAGGAACCTCTTTTTTTGAAGTGAGTTGTACGTACCTACAGCATTAAGCGACGAACGGCTTCCGCCTCGTCCCTCTAAGCAAGCGAACTCATCCGCTAAAGATTTATTTTGCGTACTTGTTACATAAAATACTTCTCGTTTAGTCAGCGTCATCCTACCGGATGTTTATAAACGTCTGTGATCGCAGCGCCTTTGGAATCCGCTTTCGATCACTACAATTGCGCCTGTTACTGCGTTTTTCGGCCTGACCTATGCCTGCCGCGATCACAGATTCTTATAAACACCCCAGAGCATAAAATAACATATAAAGTGGGCGACCAATTGGTCGCCCAGTGACAAAGTTTGGTCGCGCAGTCAAAAAATATTCCTTTGCTACATTTTATTACTTCGTACTTCTAAATTTTTTTTTCAAAAATCAATGTTCACCATTTGTGACGTTGGGATTCCACAGAAAATTGTGATCTAGTTCTAGTCAATAAATCTTATGATGGAAAAAGGTCCTTATCCTGGTGGGTTTGAGGAAGTTTTTTCGGCAGAAGCCATTGGCCCGAATGACGACGATGAATTGGAAGAAACTGTTTCTAGGAAAAGGGTTGACTCCTTATTAGTATCGTAAATGAAGTTATATATTTAGTCTACTCAAGAATTTTTGTCCAACGTAGGTACGTCACAAGACCGAGGTATTGTGGAAATAATAAAAAAAATCGTTAACAACTCCAGAAATCAAAGTGACATGATTGCCACAGCAAGAGCGGAGGTCAAAAATCTTTTCGGTAATAAAGCTGTTTCACAGTTCACAGATGGTGTCGTTCCTCTTTTTGAAAGTGAGAATCTTTCTTCTCTTTTTTCAATGTTCGAGAGTTGCATGGCCTGCTACCGTTTTTGCGAAATTAGTCGAAGCTTTCATTTCTCTAGCACCGCATAACGCAGGTCCAGAAAAGGCTGTTCCCGTGCACACGATCATAAAAAGCTCCAAACAGTCGAGCTACTCACAATATTCATTTTTTTTCCTACCAATTCAATGATTTGAATGAATAGTTTGGATACATTGAAATTTTGATATTTATCTAAAGCTCCTCGTTCATTATTATACAGGGTGTTTGCAAATATGGGGTAGTAAATTGAACAGCAGTGACAGAAATTACGTCAAAAGTATCGGAAAAATGTTGAAAAAAATTTAGGGTTTTTATTTTGGAAAATATGGAGGGTCAAAAGGTGGTCCTTTGGCCCACCTTGTCGGCCTAATGGTCGTTATTTTGAAAGATTTATTTAGTCTCGATTTCAGTGAACTCTTTTGAATAGACCAAAAAGCAATGTTTTTGAATCCTTGAATGTGTTTTGTAATTCTATTTAATATACAGGGTGAGTCGTAAATCCTTAAAATCCAGTTCTTTTCAAAAATCCATGCGAAAACTTCATATGAGAACCATTTGTGTTATTTGTTGCTCTACAATCTACATCAGTTTTATAACCTCTAAAACCTTTCACCGACATTTTCGAGGCAGATAAATTGTTACGATTCATGACTCACCCTGTACACTAAATACAATTACAGAACACATTCAAAGGTTCAAAAAATTTGCTTTTTGGTCTGATGGGAAGAGTTTCTTCGAATCTTTTAAAATAACGAGAATGAAAGGGGCCGAAGAACCACTTTTTGACCAGCCATATTTCTAAAAATAAGAATAATAATTTTCCTAACTACTGTTTCATTAAATTTCTGGAATAACCTTGAATGGAAAGTTTTCTTGTAATTTAAAAAATATATGGGCCGTTTGACTCTCTGGCCCGCCTAAATTTTGAAAAATTTCGTCTGCGGCGCCAAACGGAAGCATCATGACTTTTGGTCGCGCACTTAGAATTCCTTAAAATATGCTCTGAAACACCCCGTAGATAGCATCAAAGAAGAGAATTTTTGGCGGAAAAATTATTACCCAAATTCACCCCTTTGCTCTCCCGCAGTTCAACTTCAAAATTTAGCAAAACATCACCTACTTTGTGATACATCAAATAAAAGGGATGGAATTCTCTTTCTGGAAACAATTTTTCTGAAATTTTCAGCCCCTCCTCCATCAATTTAGGGTATTTTAGGAAAAAAACGGGGGTTTTGAGAATTGTGAAAATATTTTGTCCAGGAAGATAATTTTCTCTTTCGATGCTGTGGATGGTGTTGTGACTGCATTTAAGAAAACTGAGAGGTCAAGAATATTAAATTGGATACTCAGATAATTTTAGAAGGGGAGTGGGGTTGAAAATTTCATAATTTTTTTTTCGCAATACCGACACAAAAAGTTCACTTTTTCGCCCCCCTTCGCGGGAAGAAAAGTAGATTTTTATTCCCTTGGGAAGAAAAGTAATTGAGTGCCTGCATGCACGCAAATTGATGTTATGGTTGAATCTCGCTAGAACGCTTTTGGCAGGCCTGTGCCGAGTGCAGCGTACTGCCGATATTTCCTCAAATAAGAAACATCATCCACAGAACATTGACGTGAAGTCTCTGTGTTCCCTCGTAAAGACTACGGTCGTTCTAAACTGTTTCGGGGAGGATCTATTCTAAAACATTGGCGCGTTTGGTAGTTTAGAGAGAGCGCGCGCTCCAACATAATGGCTTGTACTGCCTTTATTTTTGAAACGCGACCCCATGTTTTGCGAGACTTTATTTTCATCATAAATCAAGGAATATTTCTATGTAAGAATTTGCCAAATCCATATCGTGAAATCGAAAGTCATCGTGAATTGAACACAAACAATGAAAGATTCTGTTGTCATTTTGCAGAATTTTCAAGCTTCTCCACCCGATTGTTAGCAAGCAATGTGACTTGAGAATCTTACACAGAAATGTTCCTTGATTTCTAATAAGAATAAAGTCTCGCATAACCTGGGGTCGCGTTTCAAAAATAAAGGCGCTAAGCCATTATGTTGAACCGCTCGCTCCCTTCAAACGTCCAACTCTTAGAATGAATGGTACTGGTACATGGAAATATTTAGTACTTTGGTATTGCGAAAAGTCTTGTATACACCACGGGACTAACGTTCATCTAAGGGCCCTCAGGCATCAAACTTGACCCGCGGGAATAAAAACTCACTTTAGTCCCTTGGTGTATAAACTACTATTTCAGAAAGAGAAATCAATAGGGTATGTGACTGTGTCAGATGTTAATGGTTTTATGTCTTTGTTATGAACAAGTGGAAATTGAAATGTAGCTTGAGCAATATTTCTCGATGATACATTGATTAATTGATCAGAAAAGTGAAATTAAAAATTAAATTATTTTAAATCAATGTCACGTGACCTAAAACGCGCCACGATTGGGTGTGACGTCAATCTTCATATCTGTCATTTCTCATCTGTCACCGGAGATGTCACGTAGCGTCTGACGAAGCGACGAAGCGTGTCGGTGTTTTCACCTGAAAATAAAATGAGATCCAGCTTTCTCGAGAACGAATAGCAGTACGCTGCCTCAAATGGACGCTGTAATGGTTGGGCAGTTTATTATATCAAAACTGTAGGCACATCCACAAAAATGTGGTAGTCTAAACTCTGAAGTCTGACCACTAACTTCACGTTTAATAACATAACCTCAAATCTCAAATTGTGTTTTATTATCATTTATCGATTACACATATAACACATATGATACTCAATATAATTAAAGGTACCTACCAAGCTCATACACCTACATCAAAATGGTATTCACAGAAATAGATGGACGACTTCGAAGATAATCTATTCGGATCCCTTCTTGCAAGTTCCAGCCACTTTCTTCTCATGTGTGCTTTTTTGAGTACCACAGTGAAAAGTTACTGTGGGGAACTTCTTCCCGTGTTTTTGCAAAGAGGCACCACACACCAGTGATAGGATTTTCCACTCATTGTTCTCCAAACAGAACAGCGTCCTTGCGAACATGTGACGGTTTGTTTACATTCGCGAATGACACTTGACAATTTATGAACTGTGACGTCACAATGGCCGTTGACTTTTATAAAGCGTTTGGGCGCCAAATATTTGACCGAAATGAAAAAGATTTTTTCTACGTAAAATAAACATGCTTTGATCCAAATAAATATTACTTTCAGTGAAAACCAAGCAATTTGAAATTATTTAGACCAAAATTGAAAAACCGTCACATACCCTATTGTGTTCAACTTGATGTATCGCAAAATAGGTGGTGTCATTTGAAATTTCAAAGTTGAGGTGGGTGGGGGCGAGGGGGCTGAAGATATGAATTCGCCAATGTTCATCTCAGATGTCCCCCTCGATATAGAAATCGACCTGTTTTTGCTCGAGGACATCTCCACTTGGGATCGGGAGTTATTGCAGGTGGATAGTTTTCGAATGATCACCCAGTATATGTTTTGGGTCTGATACGTGTCCATTATTCAACTGAAGCCTCACCTTAGTATTATAGGTATGAATAAGGTACTGTGGGACAATTTAAAAATCCAACTAAGGACTCGGTTTGCTCTACTGTTCATTCTAGGTGACTGACGAATCTACCCCATGCTACTGCCGAAAGCACCTACTGGTGGGGTACTAGTGGGGTACATTCAGCATTTCGTATCTTTGTCGTTTTTTTTTTCAACGTTAACCCTTTCAATACTGCAGGGATATATTCGTCCCAAAGAAAATTTGAAAATTACTGTACTTGAACTTGTTGCTTGAAATAACACGGGGACGGGATTATTCAGTATCCGTATGCCTTGGCACGGGATATCAGTCACAAAAACTCCATCAATGCGACGTCGCATAACCCAATGTCAGCTGTTCCTCCGCCTGTGCACGCTAGGATTTGAGCAAGACCAGTCGAGTAACCGATTTTCTCCAGTTTTTGTGAAAGCTCACCTCTGTTTTTATGTCAGTTTGTGTGTATTGTCTGTAACTACACATCCCAGATATCAGATAGGTATCTCTCCGATATTTTGTAACAGTTCTATGTCCAAAATTCACGGTGGGACAAAAATGTCCCTGCAGTAATATGGCGGGGGACAATTTCGTCCCAACAGTAATCAAACCTCAAGGTGAGGTTTTTGACTATTTTGACTATTTTTGACTATTTTCGAGCGTAAACAGGCCGCTTCGACCTAAGGAATTGCAGGAATTGACTGAAGGCCTAAATCTGACATCGCGGACGATCCCTGTTATGACAGTCATCATATCAGACATCATGACATATATGACATCAGGAAGTCCCGTGTCATTTTTTTCTGTTTTTTGTTTAGTGTGTTCTGTCACTGGTTGCTGTATTGTGATTATGTTTTTGCTTGCACTGTCCAGTAGATAAGCAGAGCTGATTCTGATGAGTAAATAAGCAGATTCTAACAAAGCGAATTCTCAGCAAAGCAGGTTCTGAGCAAAACGGATTCTAACAAAGCGAATACTTACAAAACGGATTCTGCGCAAAGCGGATTCTGAGCAGAGCAAACTCAGCAAAGCGAATTCTGGTACAAAGCAGATTCTGAGCAAAGCGGACTTTTAGCAAAGTGGATTTTGGTACAAAGCAGATTCTGAGCATAGCGGATTCTAACAAATAAGCGGATTCTGATAGAAGCGGATTCTAACGAAGCGGATTCTGATAGACGCGGATTCTGATAGACGCGGATTCTGATAGAAGCGGATTCTGAGCGAAGCGGACTCTTAGCAAGGCAAATTCTATGCAAAGCTTATTCTGGCAAAACGGATTCTAAGCAAAGCGCTTGTTTTACGCCATATCATACCTGGAACCTGGTGGAATCCAGTGGGAGTTTGAGGTTACTCTATCTGAGCAACGATGCATTATCAAACTTTGAATCAGCTTGTCAAGTCAATCATTTTTGATGTTTTTTGGCTTATTTCAGTTCTATGTCTCGGAACATATCTGAATTTAGTTTCAAGCCGAAAATTTCTTCAATGTTTTTGTCTGATTTAGTCGGGTCTAGTTCTAAGCTCATCATTTTTTCCTATATGTTTGACTGTTTAGTTCTTGGTTTAGATTTTTTCAATATTTTTAACATCATCAGCCTGTAATATTTTGGTCTTATCTTCAATTTCTGACAATTACCATTTTTGAAAATAATGGAATTTCCTTACTGTTGGGATAGATATATCCCACTGCATATCACTGCAGGGATAAATTTGTCCCAAGAACTTTTTCCAAAAATTAGTGAATTCAAAAATCTCAAAGTCGGTCAAGTAACTATTATTAGGCTAAAAACCAGATGGACACAAAAAAATAAGTTCCAACTCAATTTCCGAAAAGTCGTATTGAAAGGGTTAAACAGGTCGATAGTATTTTCTGTAACTTTGGTAGTAGATATTCCATGGTTAGAGCTGCATGGTGTCCAAATTTCCACTTCATAACTTGAGCATAGTCTGAGATATACGGTATTGTTTACTAACATGACGAAGCTACACCACTTTTCCCTACTATGTTATAGTTTATATAATATTATGTAATCAATTTCTGTATTTTGATTTCTCTATTTTTATATGTCAAAATTACAACAATATAAATAAATATAACAATTACCATAACATACTATACAATTGGAATCCTGCACTACAATACGGGGTACACAGCATGTACCTACTACTGCATGCACACCACAATACTCCCCCTCTCCAAAGAAATTAATTGATTGCAAATGTAACTTTTTTACCTCGGGTTCCACCAAAATTTTAAGAGCAGATTAAATCTATCACGCTGATAGTTGCTATGCACCAGCCAATAGGATGGCCAGTTGCTTAGTTACTATCAGAGTGATAAAGTTATCACGCTGATAAAAGTTTGGTTGAATTATTATTCTCCACAGGCATATAAGCCGGTTTGATCCTTTCGACGTTTATACAGACTTCTTTACCATTCTTCGAAATTTGAAATACGTTATTGTTGCGTTTAGTGACTTCATAAGAACCTTCGTAGAAAGGATCCAATCCAGGTTTCAGTTTGTCATTTCGGATGAAGATGTATTTACATGTTTTGAGATCCGGATTAAAGAAAAAATTTTGATTTGAAAATATACGTTTTCTAGGTTTTATGTTTCCAAAAAGTTGACGCAAATGGATGATGGTGGAATTTAAGTTCAGTGAGGTTTGAGATTCAGTGAAAAACTCTCCGGGAATGCGGAGGGGTTGACCAAAAACCAACTCGGTTGGAAAACACTCAAGATCTTCCTTGATCATTGCCCGAAATCCTAGCAAAATAATTGGAAGTTCATCTTTCCAGTGTTGCGTGTTGGCGCGAGCTATTATGGCTGACTTTAGTGTCCGGTGGAACCGTTCGAACATTCCATTGCTTTGGGGGTGGTAAGACGTCGTGTAAATTTTGTGTGAACCTAAAAATGAAGTAAATTCCTTAAAGAGGTGTGCTTCAAATTGCCTGCCTTGATTGTTTGTTATCGTGTGCGGAACACCAAATCGACTGACGTAGTGAGTGGAAAGCGTGTTAGCTACTGTTTTTGCAGAAATATTTTGAGAGGATATGCCTCCGGCCGAGTAAAAAAAAACGATCTATTACTGTGAGAATATAGCTTTAACCACCAGACGGAGGTGAGGAGCCGACAAGATCTCAATGTGTACAGGGTGATTCATGAGTGACCTTACATAGGCTAATGGGAGATAGAGGACTTTGAGGCGAGTCAGGATCCACTGAAGAAATTTTATTTTCTCCGATGGTTACGAAGATACAGGGTGTTTTGTGTGTATCGTATGAAACTTTGATAAGCGATATTTCTGAAACGGCCAAATGTATTTTGTTGAAATTCACCAGTAATATTTCTCTGTTGGGACTCATCCCGAAGCTATACCGGGTAAGTCAAAATCCAGGGCCGGGCTAGAAAAAAGGTGCCCCTTTTTTTTTTTTTTTTTTTTTTTTTTTGAATGTTTTTACGACGCATCAACTACGAGGTTATTAGCGTCGACGGGACATTCAGTGGGTTTTTGGTACACGTTTTTTTTTTTTTTTAATTATACTTGAATTGCCTACTGTTAACTATGTGAGGCCTCAGTACTCTGATAGCACTCAACTCTGTAGTCAGAAATCCATTTTTTCTGTAACCGCTGTAGTCAGACAGGTGCAGATATGGCATAGTAAGGTCGGAACAATTTTTGGAACAATCGGACAACACAAAATATCCATGGACGAGGCGGGATTCGAACCCGCGCGGTAGATCACGACTGGCTTGGCGCGGCAACACCAAAACCACTCGGCCACCGCCGCTCCTGCCCCTTTTTTGTTTCATCAAAAAGTACATTTTCTGACCGCTTTTTCAAAAAACTGCTATCGGATTCAAAAAGCTAAGAAAAAATGCTTCAAGAATCATTCTTCAATTTAGATGGCACACCTAAACCGTTTCGACAATAATAATAATAATAATAATAATAATAATAATATATTTATTTATCCTTAGCGCAGTACATTTGCGCTAAAATTGCAAGTAAATTGCAATAATAAAATTGAAAGTAAAATTTGTGGGTGAGTTCCCATTTTCGACCGGACATAATCGACTCATTGTTTGATTAAATTCATTAAAATTCATTTTTTGTCTTGTCTCTGTTGAATAGAAGGGCTTGGTTCAAAGAAAAATTTTAGAGCTGACAATTTTGTTTGTGACAAAATCGAGAGCGAAACCAAAAAATCGAGTCTATTTGATCGTGAAAAAAAATCTCCGGCTATGGAATTTTTCTTACTACCAAGCCCTTCTGTTCCACAGAGACAAGCTAAAAAATGAATTTCAATGAATTCAATCAAACAATGAGTCGATTATGTCCGGCCAAAAATGGAAACTTACTCACAAATATTACTTTTAATTTTTTTGTCGAAACGGTCTAGGTGTGCCATCTAAATTGAAGAGTGATTCTTGAAGCATTTTTCTTTAGCTTTTTGAATCCGACAACGGTTTTTTAGAAAAGCGGTCAGAAAATGTACTTTTTGATCAAATAAAAAAGGGGCACATTTTTTCAATTCCGGTCCTGGATTTTGACTCACCCGGTTTGACTTATGGATAAGTTCCAGCAGAGAAATATTACTGGTAAATTTCAATACAATATCTTCAGCCGTTTCAGAAATATCGCTGATCAAAGTTTCACACGAAACACACAAAACACCCTGTATCTTCGTAACCAATGAAGAAAACAAAATTTCTTCAGTGGATCCTGATTTGCCTCGAAGTCCTCTATCTCCCATTAGCCTATGTAAGGTACTCATGAATCACCCTGTATGTTCGAATCTGTCTTTGGGAATTTCAAATTGTCCGATTCCGGGTCGAGTATGCTTATGAACTTTTGCCGTTTGACAATTCAAACATTGCTTTGCTCAAAGACTTATATCACTATTCATTCTAGGCCAAAAATACTTCTCCTCACTGGTTCACAAAGGGCGGATGTCACAAATTGTAAATTTCACAGAGGGACCCAAAAACACTTTTCAGGTACCATTCGGATCAAATTTCTTCATTAGAGTGAATGGCTTTGATGCTGCCTTTTGTCATAATAGACTTCAAAGTTTTTTATTTGATATCACGTAAACCGGAACCTATAAACTGGTTTGAGAATAAAACAAAACAATGAATCAGAATGAAATGTAGTGACTTTTTGCATTCTCGGGAAGAAGACGGATGTCCATAAATTTTTCTTTTTTGCTTTTCCAATAATCTACATAATGAAAAGGAACAAGAAATTTCATGGAAATATCATTGTTTTAATGAAAATAATAATAATACAATAAATTTTTTTTATATAGGGTATTATTGTTAATGTGAAAATAATAGTCTATAAAAACAATCTACACAACTTCCTAAGAGGAGACAAAAAATCTGTCAAGCTGTCAACAAGACTAGGGTATAAAAAATATACAAAAAAATAACAAATATTCTTAAATATTGATAATAACTCTCTGGTTAATCAAGAAAATAATATTAGGTAACTTGTAAAAATGGAATTTTTTGCAATGATGTTATTTCAGTCAGAATCTTCGTTCACCGTGTCAGAAAACGGTAAATCTATGAAAAAGCTGTCGCAACTCTCAGGAACCCACTTAAAAAGGGACATCAGGTTGTCATACTTCCTCTTTGGAATTGTTTACAATTATTCTGACTTTGAGAGAACTGGAACCTCTTGAGGTATGCTCACTCCAGTTTTTCGTGTCGTACAAAGTGGATTACCCCCTTTAAAGTTGTCTTCTTTGAAGCTGATTTTGTATCTGAGTTTGTGAGTTTGCCAAAATTTTCGGAAGTGATTTGTAGATGGACAGCCGAGGGGTTGATTTCCCGAGAAAAAAGTGTATACAAGATTTCTGACTTCCGGAATTCCGAGGATTTCCGGTGGCTTCCGGGAGTTCCGGTGACTTTCGTGGATTCCGGTGATTTCCGAAAAACTTCCGGGAATCCGGTGATTTCCGAAGAACTCCCGGCAATTCCGGTTGTTTCCGAATTTTTCTGTGAATTCCGGTGATGTGAATTATAATAATAATCATGTATATGCATGACCTTTACACAGGTGTCGAATATAAATTTTACCCAATTACCCATGTCTCCCATACCCGTGTCATTCATTCCCATGCATACTACCCATTCCTACATCACCCATTTTTCTCTTATACTCATCCAACTCATATAATCTGTTTCATTCCTACACTTCCCAATATCACCCATTTTTCCCTTTAATACTCAATTTCTATTTACAACCGAGTTTTCAACCCATCCCTGAGGACCGCACATAGCATTCAGTCCACTAGATTCCAATTGAAGTGGCATGTTTTGTTGGTCTATCCGTTGAGAATCCATTTAGCCACAGGCCACAGGGATGCATGAGACAGCTTGGCAAGAGATTTGATCCGTCGATTTCTGTTTTGCCTTTCCTGGCTTTCTTGAAGCGGTACAGCGATTGCCCTTCTTGTCTTTGAACAGTACAGATTTGTTGTCCACATTCATCTGGAACGTTGGAAGCCTTGACGATGATGACTTTGCCCGACAGGCGACAGCCATCCAGGTTGCATCTTCTTAAAGATGGTCACGCAGATGTCGAGTACCTCGGCAGTTTATTGGATTGGTTTTCGGTTGGGGTTTAAATCGATTTTCGAAAGAATTCTGGGAATTCCGATGATTTCCGGAAGATTTCCTGGAATTTCAGTGATTTCCGAAAGACTTCCGAGAGTTCCGGTGACTTCCGAAAGAGTTTCGGGGTTTCCGAAAAACCTCCGGGATTTCCGGTAATTTCTGGGAATTCCGAAATGAAATGTACACTGATTTCCCGAGAAAAAAGTGTACACAAGAATTCTGACTTCCGGAATTCCGAGGATTTCCGGTGACTTCCAGGAATTCCGGTAATTTCCGAACGAATTCCAGGAGTTCCGGTGATTTCCAAAAGAATCCTGGTGACTTCCGATTTTTTTTGGAATTCCGGTGATGTGATTCAGGATTTGGGATCCGGTGATTCCCTGAGGAATTCCGGCAATTCCGATGACTTCCCTAAAGATTTCCGGGAATTCCAGTGGTTTCTGAAAGACTTCCGGGAATTTCGGTGATTTCCGGGGGAATTCCGATAATTTCTGAATGGCTTCCGGAAATTCCAGTGATTTCCGAAAGAGCTTCGGGATTTCTGGTGATTTCCAAAAGGCTTCTTTCCGGTGATTTCCGGGAATTCCGAAATGAAATGTACACTGAATTCCAGGGAAATCAACCCCTCGGGAAAAACATTCCAATATGGCCTCATGTCCACATTTATAATAATTACAAAAGACGTATGTGGGACATCCGACTAAGAGGTTTAAATTTCAATGGCGGTTGTCCATGATTACTCACATACGCCCTCAGTGCTCCAAAGCTTTGGTGGACAACCGACAACTGAGAATAAGTAACTTGGAATCTATCCATTTTAGGACTTTAGGCTCAGCTCCATTGCATAGAGCGACGTCGATTTAGTGAGAATTGATAAAAACCTCATTTGGCCGAAAAATGTGACCTCCGCCCTTTGTGAACCAGAGAAGAGATTTACCCCTAATTAATGTCCTTGAATAACGAATTCCATAATGGGTGATAGAATGTATCTTTTCAAATATTTTTTACGTAGTGAAGCTGGAACATAGGGTCGACAAGAAGGAGTGGAAACATCACACCATATTTTGTCATGAGAAAATGGAACTACGACTCCTTTAAGTATGAATTTAGAATGATTCTTTTGTTTGTTCGAGGTCATTGACTTGAGTTCCACATCTTTGTCTTGTTCAGTCTTGAGAATTTTGATGTCTAACTGTGGAGGAAAATCAATGTCCGAGAATTCATTGCGGTATTGAACTGTGAAATGTAATCTAACTGACGATTTTGTCGAGGGCTCTTTTCCGATCTGGTTTCCAAAACAGTTGTCAAAGGTTTGTGGTCTAAGAATGTTTTGAGCTCTCTTGTTTCTAAGAAAAATCGAAAGTGTTCGATAGAAGCAAAAATTGCTAAGAGTTCTCGATCAAAAGTAGGATAGGATTGTTCTGTTTTGCTTATTTCACGTGAAAAATAAGCTGAGGGTTCCCAATGATTGTCGTTTCTTTGTTCTAATACTGCTCCGATAATAAGGTTGAAAGCATTGACAGTGAGTCTAATCTCTAGGTTAGGATTCGGATTGACAAGCAGGGTTGCGTTAACCAATTTACTCTTAATTTTGTTAAAACCGATTTCGCACTCATGAGATGTGACCGTTCCCTGTCGGTTCTGATCACACTCAGCCGCTCATGGTGATTTTCGGAGAGCTTACGGGCGTGGTTTCAGGGCGCCAAGTGATTTCTTGTCTTTAGTAGCTAAGAGTAGTTTCAAAATCACTAAATAACTACTTTTGTTATGAATCAAAGAAGGAGGTAGAGAAAGAGTTCAGTAATGGCCATTAATATTTAATAATTGGAAATAATTGTAATTTAACAAGTTTAAATTATGAAAGAGATGATGATAATGAAAGAATAATGCCCAGGGAAAGTAGATGTGGACGAAATATACACTCTAGGTAAGTATAATCAAAATAAAGAATTGGGGAAACGAACCAGTACCTCTGTATACTTTACGTGAGTGCACTCCCGAAAATGAGGGTAGCTAGAGTTTTCTCTAAGTTCTTTTTACAATATATTGAAGAATTTAATACTAGAAATTTGATTGCTCTTGAATAACGATAACTTTCCAAAATAGTAGCACGCTAATAAGCATGAATAATAATTGAATATATAAGAATGAATGAATAGTCAGATGTTAATTGATAAATTTTGAGTTCTGGCCTTATTGATGAATTAAAGTTGAGCCCACGAGAGGATTGCCTTGCTTGCTTGACTTCAAGCCTGGAGGACCTTCACTTTCAAGGATCCAGTGCTGATCAGCAGGTGTTCACGATCGTTGGCTTAGGTGCACAACCCTTCCGTGGAACAAGGCACTAGCTTCAACATTCCATCTTCATCATTGGTCTGGTGGTTGGAATTGAAATGGGCCAATTAACTTGATCCTTAGCAGCTTATTGCTGGTCCCTTGAAGGCCGATTTTCATTCCAAGCGCAGCGTATAGGTACAGGAAACACCATTTCAGGAGCTTGCGGTAACGGTATGCGAATAAAAAAACCCTGTTGGAAAGTTCTGGCTCAATAAACGAAATTTAAAGAAACTAAAGTTTGCCTTTACCTTCCAATGGTCAAAGGGTTCGCTCCTGGTATAATTTACTTGTGGCTTTAGTAATTTTAGTTGGACACCATCAGTCCTCTGGCAGCTCAAAATTCATTCTGCTTATCTTTTCGTTACACTCTCTTCTTGCCACCCATAAGTTGATGCGATAAGAAGTTTTTATATTCACTTTCGGGATTCGGATTGAGTTATTTACAGGGTGGCTCGTCACAGAGACCAACTTGAAAAATGTTTATTTTTTGCATTTTGTGAGTCCGTAATGAACTGATGTAATGGACAAAGGAGCTCTGCCATTTTGGGAATGAATATGTGATAATAATTTACCATGTCAACGAATTTTTGCTATTGTTCGAGAGATAGTGATTTGGGAAATTGTTCAATAATTTCAAGTCTATCTTCTGAAGGGGAAATACCTTCTGGGGAAATTTTGTGGCTTAGAAAGTTTATGTTCCTTGTGCCAAAAATACATTTAGTGGGTTTAATGTTTAGTCCGTATGACTGTAAACGTTTAAAAACGATTCAAGAGGATCAAGTCTTCTGTATCTAGCGAATGGTAAAGCACCAGTAGTAAAACTTCTATGTTCAACTGAGTGCTTAACAGGTAAAGTAAAGTCTGGCTCTGCATATAAGGAAGGGAATTTCTGTTGTGATTTTGTGTATTGATCATCTACTGAGAAAATTTCAGGTGTGGGAGTGTTAGTGTTTAAAATAACACAATTTACTTCCAACTTGGTTTCAGTTTCAAGTAAACGTTTCTTTTTAAGATCAACTGTTAATCCAAAACGTGTCAGAAAATCAGCACCAATAATATGACGGTTGATATTGGTAATAGTAAAAATAAATGGAAATTCACGACTTTGTCCTAAATTGACTTTCAAATATTTCTTGCCAAAGGTGAAAATTGAAGAACCATTAACGGCTGATGAAGTAATGTTTGTATCTTTTTTTTTGTAATTTAGGAAGGTATTGCGAGGAATAATGGATATGTCAGCTCCAGTATCTACCAAAAAGTTAAGATGATTATTGGGATCATAAATGAAAAGTCGACGACTCGGTAAATCCATCCCATCGTTGGTCGCTAAAACAATAAGATTTTTTAGTTTGTTTGGTTCTTTGACAGGTTCTGAGCTAGAAACTGGCACCATGGCCCTTGACATTTCTTAGCGTTCTCTTGGAATTTTTCATGATAAAAGCAAATTTTCTTTTCGGGTTGTTAACCGAAGTACTACCTGTTTCTGCTTTGAGATCGCTGCCAAAACTTTTGTCTGTTGTGTGAATAATTCTGGAAATTCGAATTTTGTAAAGCGTTTATTTGCATTTGCATTGTCTGGAATTGTTTTTCAAGTTCTTGGTTTCTGTTGGTCAGTAGGTCGAATGTTTTGTTACACTCAATTGACAAGTCGCTAAGGTTTTAAAGAAACTGACTTGGAACGGAATTTGAGTGGATTTGCGAAGTACTAGAATTTTAAAAAGAAGACTTATTTTGAAATTGTAAAACTGAAATATGATTGTCTTTGTAAGCTTCCCAGATTTTATCGGAGAGATCTGAAATTTCATTTATTTCTGTCTTACCTGACGCGGTTATAGCTACTAAGATTGTTTTAGGTGGACGCCTCTTCCATAATTTTAACAGGAGATCTAAGCTGACCACAGCAGTTCCTCCAGCAGTCGTGGTCATATCTTGGAAAAAGTCGGATGGTTTCCGATCACCCATCTCTGCGCCGGACAGTAGATCATCTAGGCGTTGTTCTTCGCTGGCCGTCAATCTTTGGATCAACTTTTCTTTTAAATTTGTGTATAGCCAAAGTAGGATTGAGAGAACAAAAGACTCTCTTTCTTTTGTTAGAGAAGTAAGGCTTTGACAGATACTCGAAGAAAAATCCCATATCTGAACCTCAACGTATACAAGCTGAGCGAATTAAGATCAAGAACAAAATCGAATCAGCTTCAGTGACAATCTGAATTGTCCAAGGTCGAGGCGACCAAGCACCAAATTCAAGGGACTCAGGGCTGAAGACGCAGGTACAACTACTCAATTTTGTAGAACCAGGGGTGATTCTCCGAAAGCAAATTCTGCAAATTCCTCAATTTTACGTAATGCGAAAGCCTGATCTGCTTGGGAACAGCTCTCGAGCACTGCCACACGAATTCCGAGCCTTAAATCTTCTCTTTTCTCTTTCACAGCTTTTGCTTCCGGATTTTTGCGTCTGAATCCTCGCATTTCGCCCTCGTCGTGTTAATTATCATAATTCACATCTTTATCCTTTTGGAACACGTGCAGCCCCAAAAATCAAAAGTACAGTCGACGACCCGGCCCTCCGTCGTCAAATACCTCGCTAATTGGAATTTAATCACAGATGGTGTTTGAAATCTAATTACATTATCGCATAAAAAGCGGCGACGCGTCGTGCCGACTGAGAAGGAAGTGCAAAATTTCATTTCCTTTCCGCCCATTACTTCAATCTAATTAATTCACTTTCTTGCTCTCTCGGTGAACGAATGCCTGGAACGTCTGCGAATTAAACGACTTTCGCTTCAAGCATTGCGAAATATCTGTTATTTTCTGCAGTCGTGCGACCTTGAAGCGTATATCTTTGAACGATGTTAACTTAAAAGCCTCGATTTCGTGCCGCATACAAAGTCAAAGGGGAGGTGGGGAGGGCTGAAGGGCGATTTAGATCGTGCTTGGGCTGTACTCACGCAAAATTTCGAAAAGCTTAGTTTACTCGGGCGGTTGAACATTCGTTATTCAGGGTTCGTCGCTTGAGTTATCACTCAATGTCGAAAATTGGTATGAGCCAAATTAGAGCGGTTCTGAGCCACTTCAATCCTACAATAACAATCATTTCCCTTTCTCGCTGCGAGAAACACAACAGGGACTCGGCAAATATACGGGGCGCAGGCCACTGGTACCTCTCCCTGGGCCTCCATAGCACCTCATCCCGTTTGTTTCATTTTCCTCTGCTTGCCGCAATTTAATGCTCCGGTGCTTATTCTACCGGCCGAACAAAAGCTCTCCCAAGACCTTTGTTCAACTTGAGACTTGCTAATGACATTGTTTATGTAAATTTAACACTCATTTTCCAAGGGTTTTTTCCCGGCCGAACTTCTGAGTAATTAGAGGCATCAACTTAGGGGCTAAGCAGGTCGTTATACAAAAAAGAGAGGTAATATACCAGTAACTCTTCTTGTAAACTGGAAATTACGCAATAAAGTGGATATTATCACAGTGAAACTGCCGGCTGTCAAGTTGCCAACTTGAGAGCCTGAAATTCCCATCAACTCTTCAAGCTGTACTTGCGTTAATAATTATGAACTCTAATGATTTCTAAGAATTTCTACAAGGTCTTTGTAGGAGCTTTTGAAGAATATTGAGGATTCCCAAAAATTTCTATGGATTTCTCACTAATTTTTACTGGATTTCCAAGAATTTATGAAGATTTATTTGTATCACATTTCTAGGGATTCCTGAAGATTTCCACGAGATATTTGAAGAATTTCTACAGGAATTTCTCGTAAGATATTTACGAGATTTCTGAGAATTCTTGTGAGAATTTCTAGGGACCTCTGTACATTCCAAAAGAACCTCTAGGGATTCGTGAAGATTGGTTCTGAATTTTAAGGGATTTCTGAGTTTTTCTACTGAATCTATAGGAATTACACAAAGCTTTCTACGGGGTTACAAGAGATTCCTAAGTATTTCTGAAAATGTGTAGGGAGCTCTGAAATTGATTTTGTGTATGTAATTCCTATTGTGCTCAAGATTTCTACGAGCAAAATGAAGATTTGTATGAAATTGCTAGGTTTCCAAGATTTCTATGGAATTTTTGAAGGCTTCTAAGAGATCTATAGAAATTCCTCACGAGATTTCTAGGGATTTCAGGGAATTTTAGGGAGTTCTGAAAATTTCCACAAGATTCTTTGGGATTTCTAAAGATTTTCACTGTTTATTAATTTTATGAATATTTCTAGAAGATTTGTGAGAGCTTCTAGAGTAGTGTGGTCCAAAAAAAATTGATTTCCCATTTTTGATGGGGCCACCCTCCATTTTTGTTACACATACCCATAGTGATTTCCTGGTGAAATTTCAATTCTCTACCATGACAGGAAGGGGGTGCTCATCAACCCTTAAAATTTGAATATCTCAGATTTATCCGTAGGAGTTTGTGGCATCCAGATTCAACAAAATACGAAGTAATAAATGAATAATTGTTCGTTTAGTGTACCTCAGTGGAGAATTATGTAAGAGAAAAATTAAACAGAAGCGGAATGTTCATTTGTTCAACTAACATGGTATGATTTTGCTTTGGACTACGTTGATCAAACATTTTTGGTCGTCCAAATAGGCACCATTTTCCAATTGGTCTATCATATGCAACAAAACCATGTTTTCATTCTTGTCATTGGTCAGTAGTTAGTTGTATTTCTCGAATAATTAGACACCCCTTTTAACAGTACCCTTTACCGCCCGTAAATTTATAGGTACCTAACTCAGTCTTTGCCTTGAAGGTAATCATGGATGTTGATCCATATTTAGATGAAATGTCTTAGGAAGTAGCCACTGATATCCAAAATTAGTAACATGTTTAATGTTCTTCCAAAGGTAAAATATCGTGAGGTTCCCGCAGTCCTTAAGATTGCAAAATTATTTTTAGACTCAGTATTTCCGTCCCAGGATAAGTCTATCCAGAGGTCAACTTGAAAATAATTGCCAAACATACCATCAATGTTCCAGAAATGTTGATTTGACAATTATGACATTGACCTTTTGGTTGATGTTAACCAGAGATGAAAACACTGGGCCTTACATTGTGACATCCAGCTTCAACATCAACAAGTCATACCGCGAAACATTTTCGCTTTTTTGGTAGGTGTCACTATTAGTTCAACGATCAATATTTCCCTCTCATCTGATTTTTCTTTTATATAATTCGCAATTGTGCTAAATAAATTATAACTGACATATTCCTTCGTGTTTTTGGTAAATCTGGATGCCACAGATTTTTACGAATAAATCTAGAATTTTCAAAATTAGAGGGTTGATGAGCACCCCCTTCTTGCCATGGTAGAGAATTGAAATTTCACCAGGAAATCACTATGGGTATGTGTAACAAAAGTGGAGGGTGACCCGATCAAAAATAGAAAAACAATTTTTTTTGGACCACACTATTCTAGAGATTTCTACGAGATTTCTGAAGACTTTTTCCCAACTTGCAACGTTATCACCTCTTTTGTCTGCGTTTATTTTTGAGAAATTAGAGATTCTGAAGATTTGTACGAGATTTTTTTTTAAATCTCTAAAATATTTCTGAGGATTTTTGAAGATTTCATGAAGGTCTCTAGGGGTTCCTAATGATTCATGTGAGATATTCAAGATATTTCTGGAAGGTTTTGGAGGGATTTCTTGAGATTTTCAAGACGCCTAAAAATTTTTATGGATTTTCCAAATATTTCGGGAATTCTAGGAGTTTCTACGGGATTTCTAGGAATTTAAGGAAATTTGTATGGAATTCTAAAGATTTCTGAAGAATCTACGAGATTTTTGAGGAATTTATAGGTATTTGTCAAGATGTTTTACATAATTGCCAAAGGTGTTAGCGAGATTTTTGAGGATTGCTGTGGAAATTTCCAAGGATTTTTAAAGATTTCTGCGAGAAATGTGAGGATTCCCAAAGATTCGTTAAGAATTTCCAGGGCTTTCCAAATATTTCCACGGAATTTTCAAGGATTTCTAGAGATTCCTACAAGATTTTCAAGGTTTTCTGGAGGTTATCACGGGGTTTGTAGGAATTTCCAAGTATTGATGAGAATGTTCATACAGTTCTGGGATTAAAGGTAATAGATTTATGGGCTAGAGTGAAGATTTGTATAAAATTTCTAGTATTTTCAAGATTTCTACGGTATTTTTGATGATTTGTGAGGATTTTTGACACTTTTTTTTTCAAATTTCCACTGTTCACTTCAAGAATTTCCAAAGGACTCTGGAACATCCGTCGGAATTTCCAAAGATTTTTATTTTCATGGAAACTGGAGATTTCTGGAGCTTCGTCCTGGGATTTCTGGGAATTTGTAGGGAGTTTTTTAAGATTCCTATAGAATTTCTGAAATTTTTCTCTGGGTTTGTAGGAACTTCTGAAATTGTTTTATTTATTTTTAAGAATTCTTAGAGGTTTTTTCAAGATTTCTATGAAAATTTTGAAGATTTTCTCAGAGATTTCCAGGGACTCATGAAAATTTATAGAGAAAAAGCTCCATACATTTGTATAGGTTATCTAGGAATTGCTAAAGATATTTTTCGAGATTTTCAAGAATTTCTACAGGATTTCTGACAAATTTTGTGGAAGTTTCTAAAGGTTTTGGAAAATTTTCACGGGATCCTGAAAATTCTTATGAGATTTCTCAAAAGTGTTGACAATTTCTATTGATCTTTTGAGATTTCTACGAGATTTTCGATGGTTTTTGGAAGATTTTGTAGGTCATTTCTCAAAATTTATGCGGAATATCTAGGAATTTTCGAAGATTTGTATGAGATTTCTAGGGGCTTTGGAAGATCCCGAGATTTTTGCTAGGGTTTCCAAGATTTCTGTGGAATTTTTGAAGACTCCTGGG
Organism: Anaspis maculata; assembly: GCA_949128115.1. NCBI lineage: Eukaryota > Metazoa > Arthropoda > Insecta > Coleoptera > Scraptiidae > Anaspis > Anaspis maculata. The sequence goes on from OX421964.1 coordinate 3,599,067, forward strand.
AGATCTATAGAAATTCCCCACAAGATTTCTAGGGATTTCAGGGAATTTTAGGGTGTTCTAAAAATTTCCACAAGATTTTTTGGGATTTCAAAAAATTTTCACGGTTTATTAGATTTATGAATATTTCTTGAAGATTTGTGAGAGCTTCTAGAGATTTCTACGAGATTTCTGAAGACTTCCTCCCAACTTGCAACGTTATTATCTCTTTCATCTGCGTTTATTTTTGAGAAATTATGAATTTCTGAAGATTTGTACGAAATTTTTTTAAAGATCTCTAGAATATTTCAAAGGATTTTTGAAGATTTCATAAAGATCTTTAGAGGATCCTAATGATTCATATGAGATTTTCAAGATATTTCTTATAGGTTTTGGAAAGATTTCTTGAGATTTTTGAAGACGCCTGAAAATTTCTATGGATTTTTCAAAATTTCCACGGGATTTCTAGGAATTAATAAAAATTTGTATGGAATTCTAGAGATTTCTGAAGAATCATAAGAGATTTTTGAGAATACATAATTGCCAAAGGTGTTGACGAGATTTTTGAGGATTCCTGTGGAAAGGACCCCGCACGATTCCTATGGAAAATGGGTCTCGGTCAAATTCCCTGATTTTCTTATATGTTGTAGCCCAATTTGACACAAGCCAAAAACCATCGTCCGTTACCCAAAAAAATGGACAGTTTTTTTTCTATAAGGGGTTAAAAATGGGTTATTTCAAGGTAAAAAAATATGTTCCAACGTAAGTGAGAACATTTCAACGTCCTATTTAACACATATGGCTCATGACAATTCCCTTTTTCTTTTGTAAGAAAATCAACCCCCTCCCTCACCCCCAACCCTTACTTGTGAGTATCAAATTCGAAATTACGTTTGAAAGTCATGCAGATAGTTCTATTTTGTCGAATTATCAATTTTGACACAAATTTTTTTTCCAACCCCCAAATAGGGGGTGGGGTTGAAAAAAAACCATCGGTCAATTCGACTGAATTTCTGATATTGTGCTTTACCAGTTACGCTAAACAAGATTACTAGAGGAAAACTCATTCGTATGACCAGTTTCCACCCCACAGAGGGTTGAAGTTGACTATAATGACGCATAAAACATTCTTCCATGTCATAAACCGAATGAATGGAAATAGTGGACTTTCATATCATCTTGTTTCGCAAAAATGTCTATTCTCCAAAAATACTTTCAACCCCGTCCTTCATCCCCTATCCCTGTTTCTGAACATCATATTCGAAACAAATATTGGAATTTATATCAATTTTTATTTCATCCTTCAAATAGTCGCAGTAGCTAGAATAAGAGTGTGACATAATATTTTGCTTTGATTGAACAGCTTTCGCTCCAAATGACATGAAATTCTTCAATCTAAACTATAATTAGAGGTGTATCCGTACAAAAGAAAAAAGTTAGGAACTATGTAGGTACAGGTAAACATAATTAACCTGCTGTAAAGTTGAGACTTGATAGGAGCACCAATATTTTTGATAATAATCCAGGCAAAAAATCATTCAATCAAATGTATGTCTCACCCTGCTGTAAGGGTGCTAACATCAGCATAATAGTGAAAGTGAATTTTGAGAGGGGATTCACAATCAGATGCAGAGAATCCGACCGTAGACCTTCTCCTTCATTTTCAAGATTTATTTCGAATATGATGTTCAGAAACAAGGATAGGGGATGAGAGACGGGGTTGGAATTATTTTTGAAGGATAGACATTTTTACAAAACAAGATGATATGAAAGTCCACTATTTTCATTCATTTTGTTTATGACATGGAAGAATGTTTTATGAGTCATTATAGTCAACTTCAACCCTCTGTGGGGTGGAAACTGGTCATACGAATGAGTTTTCCCTTGGTGATCTTGTTTAGCGTAACTGGTAAAGCACAATATCAGAAATTCAGCCGAATTGACCGATGTTTTTTTTTTCAACCCCACCCTCTATTTGGGGGTTGAAAAAAAAAAATTGTGCCAAAATTAGTAATTCGACAAAATAGAACTATCTGCATGACTTTCAAACGTAATTTCGAATTTGATACTCACAAGTAGGGGTTGGGGGTGAGGGAGGGGGTTGATTTTTTCACAAAAGAAAAAGGGAATTGTCATGAGCCATATGTGTTAAAAAAGAACGTTGAAATGTTCCCACTTACGTTGGAACATATTTTTTTACCTTGAAATAACCCATTTCCAACCCCTTATAGAAAAAAAACTGTCAATTTTTTTGGGTAACAGACGATGGTTTTTGGCTCGTGTCAAATTGGGCTACAACATATAGAAAAATTAGGGAATTTGACCGAGACCCATTTCCCATAAGAATCGTGCGGGGTCCTTTCCAAGGATTTCTAAAGATTTCTGCGAGAAATGTGAGGATTCCCAAAGATTCGTTGAGAATTTCCAGGGCTTTCTGAATATTTCCACGGAATTGCCAAGGATTTCTGGAGATTCCTATGAGATCTTCTGGAGGTTATCACTATCACGGGGTTCGTAGGAATTTCCAAGGATTGATGAGAATGTGCATACAGTTCTGGGATTGAAGTTTCAAATAGATCTATGGGCTAGAGTGAAGATTTGTATGGAATTTCTAGTATTTTCAAGTATTCTACAGCATTTTTAATGCTTTCTGAGGATTTTAGAGACTTTTTTTCCAAATTTTTACTGTTTACTTCAAGAATTTCTAAAGGATTCTAGAACATTCGTGGGAATTTCCAAAGATTTTTATTTTTATGGAATAACTGGAGATTTCTGAAGATTCGTCCTGGGATTTCTGGGAATTTGTAAGGAGTTTTTAAGATTCCTATAGGATTTCTGAAATTTTGTTTTTGGGTTAATATTCATTTATTTTCAAGAATTCCTAGAAGTTTGTCAAGATTTCTAGGAAAACTCAAGAAAATTCTGGGGTTTCTTGAAGATTTCTTGGAGATTTCTAGGGACTCATGGAAATCTATAGGAAAAAAAATCTCAAACATTTGTATGGGACATCTAGGAATTTCTAAATATTTCTCAATTTTTCGAGATTTTGGAAAACTTCTAGAGATCTATATAGAGATTTCCAGAATCTACGGGAATTCAAAGGATTTCTCAAGATTTCTACGGAAATTCGAGATATTTATCAAGGTCTCTACGGGATTACTCTCAAGATTATTTCTTGAAGATTTCTAAGGATTTTTTTACATTTTTTGTGATTTTTTTGACATTTTCAAGAATTTCTACAGGATTTCTGACGAATTTTGTGGGAGTTTCTAGAGGTTTTGGAAAATTGTCACGGGATACTGAAAATTTGTTTGAGATTTTTAAAAAGTTCTGACAATTTCTATGGATCTTTTGAGATCTCTACGAGATTTTCGATGGTTTTCAAAAGATTTTGTAGGTCATTTCTCAAAATTTATGCTGAATATCTAGGTATTTTCGAAGATTTGTATGAGATTTCTAGGGGCTTTGAAAGATCCCGAGATTTTTGCTAGGGTTTCCAAGGTTTCTATGGAATTTTCGAAGACTCCTGGGAGATCTATAGGGATTCCTCACGAGATTTCTAGGGATTTCAGGGAATTTCAGGGAGTTCTAAAAATTTCCACAAGATTCTTTGGGATTTCTAAAGATTTTCGCGGTTTATTAGATTTATGAATATTTCTAGAAGATTCGTGAGAGCTTCTAGAGATTTCTACGAGATTTCTGGAGACTTTCTCCCAACTTGCAACGTTATTACCTCCTTTGTCTGCGTTTATTTTTGAAAAATTATGAATTTCTGAAAATTTTTACGAGATTTTTTTGAAGATCTCTAGAATATTTGAAAGGATTTTGAATATTTCATAAAGATCTCTAGGGGTTCCTAATGATTCAAATGAGATTTTCAAGATATTTCTGAAAGGTTTTTGGAGAGATTTCATGGATAAATAAATAAATGAGCTTCATTTTTACCCTCGGACATTACAATAAAATGTATGGGTGAATGTCATAAGCACAAAGAAATAAATAAATGGACAAGATGTAAAATAAATAACATTACACATAATATAAATGACTGACAGAGAACACTCACGAATGTTCACTGTTGAAAAAGTCGCCGAGACTGTAGAAAGACTGAGCCAGCAGGAATTCTCTGACTTGGAACTTGAATTCGGCCAGTTTATCTATTGCTCTGATCTTTGCAGGCAGTCTATTGAATAGTTTGGTGGGTAAAACCTCGGGTCCCCGTGCCGCACATTCAAGTCGGTGCTTTGGAATCGAATATTTGTTCAGTTTCCTTAAATTGTACTTAGAGTCATCGCTCTCTCTCATTTCGTTTCCTTTCAGTTTTTTGACATTAATGACAGACTCAAGTATGAACAGTGATGTTTCTTGAGATTTTTGAGGACGCCTAAAAATTTCTATGGATTTTTCAAAATTTCCACGGGATTTCTAGGAATTTATGGAAATTTGTATTGAATTCTAGAGATTTCTGATGAATTCTACGAGATTTTTGAGGAATTTCCAGACATTTTTCAAGATTTTTACATAATTGCCAAAGGTCTTAACGAGATTTTTGAGGATTCCTGTGGAAATTTATAGGAATTTCTGAAGATTTCTACGAAAAATGTAAGGATTCCCAAAGATTCGTTAAGAATTTCTAGGGCTTTCCGAATATTTCCACGGGATTTCCAAGGATTTCTAGAGATCTCTGCACGATTTTCAAAGTTATCTGGAGGTTATCACGGGGTTCGTAGGAATTTCCAAGGATTGATGAGAATGTTCATACAGCTCTGGGATTGAAGATTCTGATAGATCTATGGGCTGGAGTGAAGATTTGTATGGAATTTCTAGTGTTCTCAAGATTTCTACGGTATTTTTAATGATTTCTGAGGACTTTTGAGACTTTTCATCCCAAATTTTTACTGTTCACTTCAAGAATTTCTAAAGGATTCTAGAACATTCGTGGAAATTTCCAAAGTTTTTTATTTTTATGGAATAACCGGGGATTTCTGAAGATTCGTCCTGTGATTTCTGGGAATTTGTAGGGACTTTTTAAGATTCCTATAGGATTTCTGAAATTTAGTTTTTGGGTTTATATTTATTTATTTTCAAGAATTCCTAGAGGTTTGTCAAGATTTTTGGAAAACTCAAGAAAATTCTAGGGATTCTTGAAGATTTCTTGGAGATTTCCAGGGACTCATGGAAATCTATAGAGAAAAAAGATCTCAAACATTTGTATGGGACATCTAGGAATTTCTAAATATTTCTCAATTTTTCGAGATTTTGGAAAACTTCTAGAGATCTAGAGATTTCCAGAATCTACGGGAATTCAAAGGATTTCTCAAGATTTCTACGGAAGATCGAGATACTTATTAAGGTCTCTACGGGATTACTTTTAAGATTTCTTGAAGATTTCTAAGGATTTTTTTACATTTTTTGTGATTTTTTCGACATTTTCAAGAATTCCTACAGGATTTCTGACGATTTTTGTGGGGGTTTCTAGAGGTTGTGAAAATTGTCACGAGATCCTGAAAATTCCTATGGAATTTCTAAAAAGTTTTTACAATTTCTATGGATCTTTTGAGATTTCTACGAGATTTTCGATGGTTTTTGAAAGATTTCGAAGGTCATTTCTCAAAATTTATGCGAAATATCTAGGAGTTTCCAAAGATTTGTATGAGATTTCTAAGGACTTTGGAAGATTACGAGATTTTCGCTAGGGTTTCCAAGATTTCTATGGAATTTTCGGAGACTCCTGGGAGATCTATAGAAATTCCCCACGAGATTTCTAGGGATTTCAGGGAATTTTAGGGAGTTCAAAAATTTCCACAAGATTTTTTGGGCTTTCTTAAGATTTTCACGGTTTATTAGATTTATGGATATTTCTAGGAGATTTGTGAGAGCTTCTAGAGATTTCAACGAGATTTCTGAAGACTTTCTTCCAACTTGCAACGTTATTACCTCTTTCGTCTGCGTTTATTTTTGAGAAATTATGAATTTCTGAAAATTTTTACGAGATTTTTTTGAAGATCTCTAGAATATTTCGAAGGATTTTTGAAGATTTCATAAAGACCTCTAGGGATTCCCATATCCCATATACATATATACAGACATTTATTTAAAAATGACACCTTCCCACAATTTGGGCTGCTAATATACTGAGGATACTATAACACATGGAGTAAAAATAACACAATAATAGGTAAACTTGAATAGTAATCTGAATTTCGAAAAAGTAGGTATATAGTTAAGCTTGTAAACTTAGTAAATATAGATGTATGAAGGTAAGAAAGAACAAAGTAATTTTATATAAATGGTTTCGCAAAATGTAAATGGACTTTTTCAAGGCACTAACGCTACCGATTTACATAATTTAGAAGGAATGCCAAATTGAAAACAAAACTCTTTAAAGAGTGTGGTGATGGTCCCACGAGCGCCGACAAGCAACCCGACAACGTCGATTTGTCGAAGGTCGTATTTTTCTTTGAAAAAAAGGATGGTTGGCTCATAGATCCTCTGTTTTTCAATATTAACGTCTAATTGATAGTTGGTGTTTGTTAATTTCAAACAATAGGATCTATGATCCAGCCAGCCCTCTTTTTTTATCAATAGCCAGGATGTCGACACGCCTGGTACTGCCTGAGCTCGCGAGACAACTCACCTCCTCGAAGACCGTAAAACCCAGAATTTATATGAGATTTTCAAGATATTTCTGTAAGGTTTTGGAAGGATTTCTTGAGATTTTTGAGGACGCCTAAAAATTTATATGGATTTTTCAAAATTTCTACGGTACTTCTAGGAATTGACTGAAATTTGTATGAGATTCTAGAGATTTCTGAAGAGTTCTACGTGATTTTTGAGGAACTTCTAGACATTTCTCAAGATTTTTACATAATTGCCAAAGGTGTTGACCAGATTTTTGAGGATTCCTGTAGAAATTCTTAGGGATTTCCAAAGATTTCTATGAGAAATGTAAGGACTCCCATAGATTCGTCAAGAATTTCTAGGGCTTTCCAAATATTTCCACGGAATTTCCAAGGATTTCTAGAGATTTCTATAAGAGTTTCAAGGTTTTCTGGAGGTTATCACGGGGTTCGTAGGAACTCCCAAGGATTGATGAGAATGTTTATATAGTTCTGGGATTGGAGATTCTAATAGATCTATGGCCTAGAGTGAAGATTTGCATGGAATTTCTAGTATTTTCAAGGTTTCTACGGTATTTTTAATGATTTTTGAGGATTTTTGGGACTTTTTTCCCCAAATTTTTACTGTTCACTTCAAGAATTTCTGAAGGATTGTAGAACATTCGTGAGAATTTCCAAAGATTTTTATTTTTATGGAATAACTGAGGTTTTTATGTTTTATTTGTCCTGGGATTTCTGGGAATTTGTAAAGGGTTTTAAAGATTTCTATAGGATTTCTGAAATTTCATTTTTGGGTTTCTAGAAACTTCTGTGAAATAAGTTTTCATTTTCAAGAATACCTAGAGGTTTTTTCAAGATTTCTAGGAAAATTCAAGAAAATTCTGAAGATTCTTCAAGATTTGAGATTTCCAGGGACTCATGGAAATTTATCGAGAAAAAATTCCAAACATTTGTATGGGGCACCTAGAAATATCTAAATATTTTTCAAGATTTTGGAAAGCTTCTAGAGATCTAGAGATTTCCAGAATCTACGGAAATTCAAAGAATTTCTCAAGATTTCTACGAAAATTCGAGGGGTTTATTAAGGTCTCTACGGGATTACTTTTTACATTTCTAGAAGATTCCTAAGGATTTTTGAGAAAAATTAGTGATTTTTTCGAGATTTTCAAGAATTTTTACAGGATTTCTGACGATTTTTGTGGGAGTTTCTAGAGGTTTTGGAAAATTTTCACGGGATCCTGAGAATTCGTATAAGATTTCTAAAAAGTTCTGACAATTTCTATGGATCTCTTGAGATTTCTACGAGATCTTTGATGGTTTTTAAAAGATTTTGTAAGTCATTTCTCAAAATTTCTGCGGAATATCTAGGAATTTTCCAAGATTTGTATGAGATTTGTTCTGTGGATTTTCGAAGATTTCTGTGGGATTTCTCAAGAGGTTCACAAGATTCCTGAGCATTCCTGTGGAAATTTCTGATTTCGAGTCAGGTATCCAAAATTCCGACGCTATGGGCTTTCGAGGCCAGAACATATGATTTTTGGCAAAAAAATCACATAATACCTACGAGTGGCAGTTTTCTTGTTTGAGAAATAATTAGACGAAATATCGAACTTACTCAAGTGAAGTTCGATCGTAATTATGTGAGGCATTTCCTCCGACAAATCACTAGAATATTACAATGTAGATGTTTAAAGCAGCGTTGTAGTTTAATGTGTCGTTTAATTATTTCTGGCTTAAGTTACCAGGTCCAATTCGCAAGAAACACTTCCAATTTGAATGTTTCATGAAGTGGTATAATATATTATTAACAATCAAAGAAATAACAATTCAAAATTAAGGCTCAAATAAACATTGTTTACAGTTTTAGTGCTTTGGCCAATAGGCCTGGTCGCCCCTCTCTTCTTGAAACGTTTTACCATTGGGAATATTGTAGAATTTTGGAACATCAAGATTCTCTGAGTTCACCCTGTCATCTTCGATTTGAACTTCGATTGGCACCCTTTTCTTCGAAGCTGCATGTCTGCTTAAGTATGCCGAAAAGTAGATGGTGTCGATTCCAGCCTTGGTCATGGTGCATTTGATGAGGCTGTTGAGGCCTTTCCATGGTATTTCTTTGTTGTCAAAATTGAGTGATTTTCCCGTTCTTCTAATATTTGCGGTGCGCTTTATGGTAGTCTGATATACCGGGTGATCATTTGAAAACTCTTCACCTGCAATATCTCCCGATTCCTAGTGCAAATGTCTTTGAGCAAAAACAGGTCGATTTTTATATCGAGGGGGACATCTAAAACATACATTGGAGAATTTATATCTTAAGCCCCCTCGCCCCCACTCGCCCTAGCTTTGGAATTTCAAATGACACTACCTACCTTGCGATACATCAAATTAAAGAGAATTAAATTCTATTTCTAAGAAAATATTTTTAAATTTCTCAACCCCACCCCCTGTTCTTCCTAAAATTCTCTGAATGTCCAAGTTAATATTCTTGACCTCCATTTCCCTTTAATACAGTAGACGTCATCCTGCACAGCATCGAAAGAGAGAATTTCCTATAAAAAAAGTGCCACCCAAATTTACTCCTTCGCTCCCCCCACCTGACCTCAAAAATTTAAAATGTCAATACCCACTTTGTAATACATCAAATTGGAGGAAATTGAATTCTCTTCCTGAAAAGGATTTTTTCACAATTTTTGAAGCTCTCCATCTCCCCCCTAGAATACTCCAAATGGCCAATTTATTGGGGGAGGGGTAGAAAATTTCGAAAAAACTCTTTTCGGAAAGAGAATTAAATTACTTTTGATTTGATGTACCACAAAGTAGGTGGCGTTTTGTTGAATTTGGGAGTTGAGGTGAAGGATAGCAAAAAGGGGAATTTGGGTAGCACTTTTTCCCCCAAAAATTTTCTTCTTCGATGCTATCTAGGATGACGCCGACTAAATTGAGAAAAAAATGAGGGGCCCAGAATATAAAATGGAACAGTCAGAGCATTTTTAGGGAAAAGGGGGTGGAGTTAAAATTTTTAAAAATATTTTTTTCAGAAAGAAAATTCAATTTCCTTCAGTTTGATGTATCGCAAAGTAGGTAGTGTCATTTGAAATTTCAAAGTTGGGGTGAGTGGGGGCAAGGGGGGTGAATATAGAAATTTGCCAATATATATTTTGGATGTCCCCCTCAATATAAAAATCGACCTGTTTTTGCTTGAAAAAATATTCACTAGGAATCGGGAGTTATTGCAGGTGGATAGTTTTCAAATGATCACCCGGTATGATTCGCCCCACACAGTTGCGGCTCCTCTTGGAAGGCTGGAATCTATAACACTGGCTCAACATTTCCAGAAAATGACGTTTTGGTACGGTCCGAAATGAGAATTTTGATTCCTTCTTTATGGATCGTCATGTTGGTGAGGTTGATTGCTGTCAAAGTCTGCAAGCGGTGAACAGTCAACACTGCTAAGAGGGAGACAAGTTTCTCTGTTAACTTGGACAAGTCCAAAGTGTCGTCTGAGTACATTTTTCCCAAATATGGAAGGAGTATTTGTGGGTCCCACATTCTGTCATATCTCTTACGGGGTGGATACATCTCAGAAATCGGCTAATGTGTTTGTTTTCGCCGACCTCTTCTTTGAGAGTCAGCTCCAGGCCTGACCTGTATGTGCTTGAAGTGCTGTAGGACAGGTTCTTCGTGTCCAGTTCCTGTTGCATGAAGGCTAACACTTCTGTAATTCCCGTGTTAAAATAGTCTACGCGATAGGAATTGCAATAGTTGATCCATAATCGGTAGACGTTCTCATATTGTCTTCTGGAAGAGTCTGCCAGAGATTTCATCAGCGTCGGTATTGCGTTAGCTGGAATATTTTTGTTCAAGAGCGCCTCTCGGATGTGATCCCTGCTATCATCCTGGTTCTGAGTGAAAGAGGATGCCTGGAAATACTTAGCACCAAGTCCGTTGTTGGGTTGAATGTTGAAATGTCGCTAACCAGCAGTTTTCGGGAAACTGGACACCAGGGTTGTGCCGTCCACGAGGGGAAGTGTTCTCAGTTCCATCGAAAACGGTGTGAAGGCATAGAATAAGGTATTGTGCCCAGTTTAAGGTAAAAGCGCCAATTGCAAAAGAGTTTAGGTCTCGGAGCCAAGGGACGTGGTATTTGTGGCATTTTTTGTTGCTGTCAGATGCGAATAGGTCGATTTGGGGTTTGCCGAATTTTTCCAACTAGCTGACTGGATGATTGATCATTCAGCTCCCATTCTGTTTCATCTGGAAGCAGTCTAGCTTGTTCGTCAGCAACTTTGTTATCTGTCGAACTCATATAAGAGGCAAACAGCCATAGGTCTCTTGACTCAGCCCAACGCCAAATTTTTCGGGATAAGTTGCTCAGTTCAGGGAACTGCACGCTTCTCATACGGTTGATATATGCTAGGACGGTGGGTTTATCGACTCTCAGGTTCAGGAGGACTGGCAATTTTTTGCAAATCATTTTAGACCAAAGAAAACTGCCAAGAGTTCCAGGTACCTAGTTGATGTGTCCATCCCTTTCCTGTTCTGACCACCATTCATGAGCTTTTTCATTGGGACAACTTACTTCCCATCCTGTAGATAAAGCGTCTGTAAATATGACAAGATAAAAACTATCTTGTCTAATGTTGCTGGATACCTCGCTGGATACGGTTGGCAGCTGTTTTATCCACCAGTCAAGCTCCTTTTTGGTTGTCGCGAAAAGTTGAATTTTGGCATTATAATTTTGGAGATGTTCAGACAGCGCCAAGAGTTTTTCTCTTTCCAAACGCTTTGTATAAAGTAGACCGTATTTGGCCGCCGGGCATGTCGCGACTAAGGAGCCCAACATTACAATACTATCACCTCCCAAAAAAATAGTAGGTCATCCAGGTAAGTGACGCACTTTATATTATTTTTTCCTTTCATGGTGGCCACTACTTCTTTCATTATTTTGGTAAAAACGTGAGCTAAAGCCAAAAGCTGAACAAGTAAACTGATAACATGTATCCTCAAAGCGGAATTTAGGGTATTTTCGATGGTCTTTATGCAAAGAAATTTGGTAATACGCATTTTTTAAATCGATAGTTGTCATAAACCAATTTTTATGGATAAGTAGATAAGTAGTAGATAAGTTGCGAGCAGTTCTCATGTCCTCCATTTTGAAATGCTGCGTGTCAATCAAGCCTTTGAGCATTTTCAATTTTAAGATAAATCTTTTTGCACCATTGGCTTTTCCTATCAAGAAAAAGGGCGAAAAGAACTTGCTGTGCATAGCAGTGTTTTGCTGTGGTTGTTTATTTGTGAAAGGGATTTTTTATCCTCTCGGCCAGTCCAGTCCAGTCCAGTCCAGTCTATCATCTACCGACCAATCCCAAAAGGTTATCATGTTGCCTCTTTGCATATTTTCACTCATCGCTAAAACATTATACTCAGCTACCGAACCGTAGACAGAATCATATTATGAAATTAGGACGATCGATCCCATGCAACTGCAGACCAGTACAAACCTTTCATACAAACGATTTTTCACGGATTCGAATGTTTTCTGATTTATGAATGAGGGCCAAGGATAGGAACATTAGGAACCCCTTGTCGTTGCAGAACACGAACAGTCTGATATTCAAATTTAAATTGTGCCAATAACGTGACGCTCCATGCGACCCGAGGTCGGCATTTATTAAGGGCCCTTATCGCTGGGTCACATTTTCACCTGTTGTTACACGATATACTGAACTTTCGGGATCCGCGCCAAAGCCAAACAAACTATAGCTCAGATCGGATGGTCCCGTGAAGTTGAGGAAGAGTAAGTTATTCATCAGTTGCCGTGCGACAAACCTTCAGGTACATGCCTACCTGAGCCCTTATTCTATGTGTGTACAGTGTGTGTATTGTATCTATAGAGAGAACACTGTCGGGTTGCTTGCCGTGAAGGACTGAAGGGTCACCAGCCGTGGGAGCTCCTATACACCACACCAGGATGATATTAATTTCAAGGAGTCAGTCATGGTTTGCTGGAGTGGAACAACATCCCCCGTGGGTGTTGTTTGCGCTTGCAATACACTCAAGTGATTGCTTTACAACTCGATGCCTTGCTCGCGAGAGGTCCAGCGTTGAATTTTAATGATCCAAATTACATGTGTGCACACGCGAACAAACCCACCGACTCGATACGCTCACCCGAATCCGCTTATACTTATATGCTTCGGTGGAAATAGAGCAAAAATAGTTGAAAGAAATAGTATACCCGTGGGCGTAGCAGCTTTACTCTAAACCTGCTGGCGGTTATAAATCCTTATACACACCGCCAATTTCCTTTGGGATGCCGGCGGTCAGAAAGCACCACACAAAAGCTTCAATTAGGGATAATAACATCCGGCCTGACGGTGCGGAGTTGCAGGGGTTTCTTTCCGGTTGTCCAAAATCGAGGCCTTAGAAAATCCGCAGTAATTATCCCGCAGAGGGCAAGGCCAATTCTCACACACATTCACGCAGATACACCCTGTGCGTATACGAGCTGATGGAGCCGAAAACGTGCGACAGACATCAAAAAGCAAGCGAAATTACGCAGAACCAAAGAAAAGCTGCTGGCGCCGAATATGGACTTTTATATTTGTGTTACGTTCGGTTTTTGGTTAGCATACATATGGAAAATTATAGGGAACGCCCGTAGATGGGCGGGCGAAGCCATGCGGAAATTAGAGGGAAGAGTAGGTCGGAAAATAGTTCAAAAAAGTATTGTTACGTACTCGTTACGTAACACTGGGGGGAGTTGCAGATCAAGAAACAGTTATTGCATATTCTCGACGAGAAATGCGTCATTACTGCTGAGCACGAAGAGAGCCTCCAAGTCTCTTATGAGCCTACCCAGCTTCAGGATCACAAGCGTTCAAAAGTTGAATTTTGGAAATAAATAGTGCTATTCTGTAAAAAATAGCATTCCATGAACGCTCTGTTATGTAAAAATTCTTGTCGGCCATTGGCTGTGCCCTAGGTGAAAACAGCGTAACAGAGCCTTGATGGAATGTCATTTTTTAGAGAATCGCACCAAAAGTTTAAGTAATGACTCATAACCTCGCTCATAACTTCCAGATCGGCCGATCACTTTTGCTAAAACTTGGTCCAGGTAGTACTAATTTACCTTTTTGCTTGGTTTGATGCATTGTTCTGAAATTTTCCTTCTGAAGATACCATTTCTTCATTTTCCCGCGAAGTAGGTGATGAGTCACTTCCTGCCCTCTTGCTTGGTGTGCAATGAATGAATTTCGCGTACATGACAACTTGACGCCGGGACAACTTGACGCCAGGACAAGTTGACGCCGGACCACTTTACGCCAGGAATTTTAAAGTAGCCGATAGCCGACTTAGCGTCGGGACAACTTAACACCAGTTGGAGCTATAGGACCCCGAGTATTACATGAAAGCACAAATGTGCTTACTAAGGTTACGAAAGCAAGGAGGCCCGATAGACCTTCGGATACCAAACAAAGTTACAAGAGTGCTTACTAAATGTAAGCAGGGGTCCAGTGGGCTATGAACAACACATGGAAGCAAAAGAAACCTTTTTCTGCATATGAGGACACAAGCGGACCAAGTAGGGCTTCGAATAGGTACCAGACGAAAACACAAGTGTGCTCTCGATTGCTTGAAAGCTTCCTGAGAGACGGAAAATGCAAACGAGGGATCCAAACGGTACTTGAGGCTGAGGACACACAGGGGCGCCAAATGTTACACGAAGGCACAAATGTATTCACTAAAGTTTCGAAAGCGACAGAAAAATGTGAGGGAACTCAATCGACATTGAAGAAACAAGGGGGCCAGTAGGGCTCTGAGAATCAAAAAAGGCACAAGGAGGCTTACTGAAATTCTGGGGGAGCGAAAAATCATGAGGGGCTTAAAACAAGAGTGTCCAATTGGGCTCTGAATAAGGGTGCTTACAACGCCATATGGAGACATAAAGGGTAGATACTACGATTCCGAGAGTAACATGAACACTCAAGAAGGCGCGTCGGGGCTCAAAACGATATATTACAAATACACAAAAGGATCCACTGGTATTTCGAGTAAACACAGCAGGACAAAATGAGAGCTGATTGAGCTCCAAAACATAGGAAGACATAAGGGGGCTTCTCAAAACTCCGAACACCTCAAGTAAACACAAGAGGGTTCATCGGGGCTCGAAACGACACAAAAAGACACGGGGGCTCCGATTAACAAACAAGAACTCAAGAACTAAAAAATCCAAGAAGATAGATTGTGGCTCGATAGAGTTCCAAAAGCAACATGAAGACACAAACAAGGCTTGTCAAGGCTTAAAGCGAAAGCGACACATCAAATTGTCCACGCGTTAGGTTGTCCTGGCGTCAAGTTGTCCCGCGTCAGAATGACCGGTGTCAAGCTGTCCTGCTTCGACCAACTTGACGCCGGGACAACTTGACGCCAAACGATTTGCGCCAGGGATTTTGTGAGAACAGAGTAAGGAAACATACGAAGAAAATGACAAAACGGGACTCATCGGGAGTCGAAATGACACATAAAGACACAAGGGGGTTCACTGGGGCTCTGAATTACACAGCAGAACACAATGAGGGCCTCTAGATCTCCAAAACACAAGAAGACATGAGCGGGCTCGCTTAGACTTCCGAAAACCTTGAGAAAACAAAGGGTTCATTGGGGGCTCGAAACGGCACAAAAGGACACAATGAGGGCCAGTAAGGCTCCACAGTAAAAAAAGATATAAAAGGGCTTGATAGTGTTCCTTAACTGCCAAGAAAATACAAAGAGGTCATCGGGGCACAATACGGTACCTAAAGACAGAAGGGGGGCTCCGATTGACACAGCAAGACATAATAGGTCGCTAGAACTCCAAAACATGAGAAAAGTGAGCATGAGGGGCTCGCGTTTTCCGAAAACCACAAAAAACATGAAGGGGCTCATCATCAAAATGACACATAAAGACACAAAAAGGCCTGTTGAAGCTCCGATTGACAAAACAAGGCACAATGGGGGCACCCGAGAGGGCGCCATATAGGACTAGAAACATAAGAAGATACAAGAGGGTTCATCAGGGCCTCACATAACACCACATGAAGACACTCGGGGGATTATCAGGTTTCAAAACGACAAACACAGACAAAAGGGGTCCGTCGCATCTCCGATAAACGTAGCAAACCACAACGAGAGCCGCTAGGATTCCACGACATACGAAGACAAAATGGAGCTGATTGCGGAGCTTGAAGCATCACCATAGACACATGGCCTAGATTGACCCAGCAAAAAAGAACTTGGGCCGGCAGGGTTCCAAAGCACAAGAAGATACAAGGGGGCTTGCTAGAATTTAGAACTTCACATGGAAACACAAGAAGGTCATCAAGAGGGTTATCAGGGTTCTTAAAAACACTATGGAAAAACAAAGTTTAAGACACAAGTAGGCATAAGGGGCTTGCTAGTTCCGAAAAACTACAGGAAAACACAAAGGGAGCCAGTTGGGGGACAAAAAGACAGAAACTGGCCAACTAAGTCCCAGTCCAGAGTCCCAGAATTATAATAACTTCTAGCGTCAAGTTGTCCCGCGGCAAGTTGTCCCGCGTCAAGTTGGCCGGCGTCAAGTTGGCCGGCGTCAAGTCGGCGGCGTCAAGTTGTCCTGTTTCGGTCGCTCTTGAATCATGTGCAAAACTCCCACTTCTGACACCAAAATATTCGGACCTACACAAAAAAAAGAATATTATAGGTTCAATGCTGAGTCTAAAACCCACTGCGTTAGCTTGTGGGATCTGCTGACTGGAACCAGGTTTATAAGGAGCATTCTTGACATTTGGAAGAAAGTTCAGACTTCCTCCCCTTAACACCGTACAAATACAGTTAAGAATATATTCATATCACAAAATCTCTGAATTTCCACCAGCTAGTTTGTTTTCCTACCCCACAAAGATGTTTGCCAAGAGATCCGAACATTGCAGCTGGCAACAGGTTTTCCTAGGCAGTGTTGCGGCTTCCAAAATAGATCGTAATGGTAACCAAACTTTCACGATCTTGAAGCGTAAGTACGGAAAAATTTCGGCTTTTTCTTAGGCTTGAAGCAGTAATTACACCGTAATATGACTCACAGTCTACCAGTAATACAATCGATTCCACTAAGTCTACAGTGATACAATGGGGTCTTATACGATTTTTTTTTATTGCTTCAAAATGTTCTACAAGGTGAGTTTGCTACATGAATGATAATAGTTCGTCCCAAAAGCCTCTACTTTTTTTAAATGTTAAAAATAGAGGCGGGAATGACCCCGATTAAATTTCAACGTCTGATGACGTAGGCGGACGAGTTGAGTTTGCGCAATGGGATGGTCGTAGCTGGAGTCTTGTTGTCAAATTGTGTGACAGGCAGTCAAGATTTGCCGCATAATCTCCACAGGTACATGAGACAACCTCCTGTTTCTTCTTCAATGATGACTGTAACAGCATCATGGAGTACTTCGGATTTTGTGCTCCGGTGTTACTTTGGCTTTAACAGTACATAACGTTTTATCACGTTTCACCTGTACAAACCATATTGCCTAGTCTCCATATATTTGTTTGCTACTTCTGCAAAAAAAGGAATGAATAATTAATTGGGATTAGGTAGGTGCTAGAGGCTCGCTTGCCGCTTGCTTATGAGTCACAAAGTCTTACCTGCTAGTTTTAACATTTCTTACGTCATGTGCGAAAAAATCTGCGTTTCTTCTATAAAAATTGTCTACCATGTCCGCATCGACTTCTGGGAGATTTTCGTCGTTGGCTTCTTCGAAACCAGCTCCCTTTTTTTCCAATTTAGCACAAAAAACAACTCAATACGTTCAGCAAATATGACCGCAAACTCTCACAACAAGAGGAATCAGGAATGTGAGGTTAGATATGACAGACATGTAGATAATGACAACGTGGCAACGCTGCTTCATGTCAACTGCGGTCTTGCTTCATTTCATTGGTGGATGAGAATTCAGTCGATTTAAACAGAGGGAGTGTAAAGAGCCAAATTTGAAGTTCTTTTCCCTGGGCCGATTTTTTTTTTACATCTTTACAGTATTTAGTTTTAGGTACTTGAGCATCGATTTATATAAGAAAATCGCATTTTGTGACTTTCGTATAAGACCCCATTAATTCCTTCAATCTTCAAATGAAAATTAATCTGCATACCGGGTCTTCACTTATTTCCCTTGCTTAATCCTGGAGGCCACGTGATCCGGTTTCCAGGCAATCAGTTACACACTGACTGGTTGCTTGGAAATCAATCACGTGGTATTCAGGATTTAGTGAAAATCCGGCATAACATTCCCTCAAAATCGAACTGTTGTGGTACAAATACAATATGTTTAATGAATAATGGAATACCCACCTACACCCCTGCGATTTCCACCCACACGATTTCGGCAGACACAAGGCCCATAGCGTTCCGATTTTAGGCCCGGCCCTGCTTTCCATTTCCTGTTTTAATGCGTTCGCGTGCCATTACTTGGTGGAGCAGCTAATTACGAGGCGCCTTTGATGGATGTAATTAATTTCTAAATCCAATATTTAAATTGGGCGGTAACGTAACGCTTGTAGGTAGGTACATTCTACAAGTTCTACATGTTACACATGTAGCTCCAGAATATCTTGTATCGATTTCGGTTTTGCTCAGTAGTAGTAGTAGTAGAGCAGTCCTTTGTTGTTGTTTCTTCCATACACCTGTAATACCTACCTACGAAACAAAGATGAATCGAACATTCGCCCGTTGGATTTCTACAGTTACCTCAGCCTAATCTCTGCGTGACACACTCGCGTTTAGTTAGGTTAATTGATTAAATTATCCACAATCAGAGTTTGACGCGTTTAATTGACAACCGTTCTGGGCGTGCGGAGATTTGAAGGCATTCACCGAAAGGGACAGGTACATATCAGAAGGGTGCGTGGAAGAACCCAATTAGTCATTGTGTAGCAGGCCTGTAAGTATTCTTCAAAGGATGCCTAAAGTTCGTAATAATAATCACAACAGTAATGATGATGCAATTTATGGCTTTACTAAATGATGAGTAATGTTTCAAGAAACAAAAAGAGAATAAATTTCCAGCTTGGGAGCTACACAATACCTCAGAAATATTGATAAAATAGCGTGAACACTTTTTCAGTGAGTGGAAAAGGATTACCTACTAACCTACATAACAGTATTGTTGTCAAGTGCACCAAGTCTTTCCCTATCCATAGCCCTACTCCTCTTCTATATTTTGGACGTGTAGCAATAGACCCTTACGTTGTGTTTATTTTGTGCCTCAGATTTCATAACCTTTTTCCCTTAACCATTTAAATGAATTCTCAAATCCCTTTTGATCCTCGAAGCCCCTGATTCCCTAGGTTCGATTGGAAGTGGACGATTAAATAAGGAAATGAATAAGGAACTCTAGCTGAATGCCCGTGAAATTCTTTGACGCTCGGAAAAGGGTTTATTATTATATTTTATCATATGGGGAAAATGTTCGATATAATTATTTTGATTAGCCCAGGTATGATTTGCGAATACAGGTTGTTTTCAAACTTGGGGTAGAACATTGAACCGCAGTTGGGAAAATGCTCCAAAAGTGCCAGAAAAATGTTGGAAAAAACTTACGATCTTTATTTTTGGAAATATGGAGGGTCAAAAGGTGGTCTTTCGACCCCTTCTATTTTTGTTATCTTGGAACATTTCAGGAAACTCTTTCCATCAGACCGAAAGCAAATTTTCAGAACCTTTGAATGTGTTTTGTAAATTTATTTAGTGTACAGGGCTACAACCCAGACAGCACAAGAACATTCACAAAATGTTTGTGAAATAATCAAAAGAAAATTTTATAATATTGATAAAATATTGAAATTCATTCAGTGAATATTGTATAAATATTTATCCAATGTTTTGATGTCCCGCTTTTAAATATCCGTACGATATTTGCCACAAATATTTCAACAACATTTATGACCGGATATTTTCAGCCGATTTTTAAAAAAGTATCACTTTCGTTGCTTGTTATGTAATATACTGTAACGAGACAGACTAACCCCTACTTAATTGACTCGTGATGACAAACACTAGGTGCTTCACTCTCTTAGATCGACGTTGCACCACTTATATCTTACCAGCATGACCCTATGTTGTGTTCTTTCTTGATAATTAAAGGTCAATGGGGCCTTGCAATTGAAAAACTCAACGTGAGGTCGCCACTACTGTAGGGGGCGCCTACTTCGATGAAACGGCCGTAACGACGAGAAAAACAGGGGAGTTTGAGTAGTTTGACCAGTAACTGACAGTGACTGGAGACGTCAAGCAAGAAACAGAGGTTATCCAAATTTCAAATCAAGACATAAAATGACGGCAGTCGATCGCTGAAGCGTCAACGCCGTCAAAATTGTCGAATTTGCCCCCAACGGTTGTGGCGCCCTCGGTGTGTGAAAGTGGCAGTGCAAGGCCCCATTAACTGAGTAAATGATTAATTACACTAATTAATTCAATGCATCGAAAGCCCCAAACCCCAGTGCGTTATGGAATCGTGACGTGAGCTTCAAGACATGAATTAAACAAGAATAACCAACGAATCTGAAGATCAGAACTCAATTTATTTTAGAACAAGATCACTTAGATCGGAACAATAAATTCTCTCTTCCAATTTCCGGAACTACACTGTCCTGCCTATCTTCTAGTTGGCATGGCCTGTCCCGAGAACTCTAGGATACAGAATTTATGGCCTAATTGGCGCTGCTATGAGGTACATACTACCCTGGAAGTCCCTAGATGAACAAATATCACAAATGGCATAGTTCTGAGGCCACAGTTGCCCAGTTATCAGCTCTTTGGTGGTTGACCTCAATTGCCTTATTAATTTAGAACTACTCAACATCATCAACTTGTACCGCCACACACAGCGAGTGGTCTAATTAGCTGGAAGAAAGCCTATTCCAATCTTGCATGGACTCCGACCCTTTGACGAACGCTTCGACTTCGAATTGAAACTCGGCTTCAACTCTTTATCTTCCTGATACAGGCATTTAATTCAATTCAATTCGTGAATCCTCAACGACTCTCACAGCAAGCTACATGACCCAAAGGTAAATAATCAGCCGAAGCTTAGAATAAGCTTGTAAAAATTAGACAAGTAAAATTGCACCTCTGCATGTGAATTAGTCGCAATGACGTGGCCCAACTGAATTGACACAGGTAGTGCACACAGCTGGCGTTATCTCAATTGAGCTCAAGCGTTGAGTTTATTTCAATCAATAAACTGGCTCGATGTTCAATTGTTATTTTCAAAGGATTACCTTTACAATTTATTTGAAATATTACTTAATCAATTTTCTGATAATTAATAACTTTTTAATCCAATCAAACAATAGTCACTAGCTTTTGAAACGGTTAAACTCGTCTTCGTGGTGACAATTTCCGCTTGTTAAATACCATTATGGTGTTACGTGGTATCTAGTCCAATTATTTCTTTACGATAACTCTGGGAGGTCTAGTTACAAAAGGTTCCTCATCAGCTATTTTATCTAACAATATTTTGGCCGTCTTGTAGATAAAGATGCGGGTTTCCGTCGGCTGGAACAGACTGAAAATTGCGAGCTAGCTCAAACAGGCACGGCCAATTACTTTATCTCATTTAGGAAAGGGGGAGCTTGCTTCACCAGCAACAGGGAAATTATTACAGATTTCTAATAGATAATTGAAAGACACAATTTACGGTGTATGCTTGGCTTTTGACCACTGGATGGAATTCATCATTTGTAGTTTTCCCGACTTCACGATCGCGCCAACGCGGTTTTAAAACATGCAAAATCCACAACCCTACGATATACGCTCGCCCGGAATTTCAACAGGTAGCTCTTTTCAAGAATGAATTAACTCATATTAGACCTGAGACTCCGGCCCTTTATGAATCACACAGATGTCACTTGTAGCCTCTTTTGCAAGGAGTTTTCATCTTATCATCATAAAACAAATGGGTACAATTTTGGGATCTCACAGCATATTTTCTCATTCGCTTTAGCGCCATTATGGCACAACCAATTTTGTGGTAAGCGGCACTGCGGACTTCCAAGTGTGGTATATATCGGATTATTTGGGCGGTCACCTTTTCAGTACCCCTTTTAATCATCGAACTTTGTGTTCCAAAACACCACACCACCAGAAGGATAAATAACACGGAATTCATGATTATCGATCACTTAATGTCAGTGGCCTTTCCGGTCAGGGCATAAGTCTTCACCCGGTCAAGGGTGTTAGTAGCCAAGTTAATTACTTTGTTTTCGACCAGCATTATCTCACTCAAAATACACCTTTCGCCTTACTTTCAATCTGACGTGCACTTACCTTTTGTTGAGGGGAGATTGTATCGAGTCCATAACTACCTCTGGGCACATGGTTTACTCCACACAATAACTACCCTTTGACGTACCGTTTTCACGTGATTTTCAAATTACTTCAAACAAAGACGGTGCTAAAATCTCAATCAAACTGATATAATTTTTCCGTACGGGAAATTGGCTAAATCTTTTATCCTCTAGTTAACACCCATCCCGCATCAAGACTCAAGACCCACTCGCTCTCGACGATCACGGCCAATCTCTCCTCAACTCCCGTTTCTTCTCACTCTATCAGTGCTGCCTTGTCACTCGAGGAATGTCAAAACTCTCCCTTTGCAAACCTCGGCCCGTTTTTAATAGCTTTAACATCTGTTTGGGTCTGGCGGCTTCAAGGTTGTTACAAAGACCTAGCTTTTCTCTTCGACTTAATTCCAAAAACTTGCATCGACAATATTTCATAATCAAATAACTAGGCTAGTAACTTGTTTTCTTCTTTCTCTGAAGTCGGGCCATTACAATACTATTTCCGTACTTTGGCCTCAAGATCGTGGAAGTTTGTTAACCATAACGATCTATTTTGGAAGCCACACGCTGCTTAGGAAAACCTGTTGCCAGCTACAATTCTCCAGTTCCTTGGTAAACACCTTTGTATTAGGGAAAAACATACCAGCTTGTGGAAATTCAGAGATTTTGTATATTTATTATATTCTAAACTGTACTTGTACAGTATTAGAGGAAGGGGAGTTCTTCCAAAGGTCAAGACAGCTCCTCATCTACCTAATTCCAGTCAGCAGATTGTACAAGCTGACGCAGCAGTTTTCAGACACTGCACTTCCCCTATAACATACTTTTCTCTGTGTATGCTTGAATATTTTGGTGTCAGAAGTGAGATTTTTGCACATGATCCAAGAGCGACGCATTCAAAACTGTGGACGAGTTTCATACTCCTTTCCTGTATATTGGAAAAAACTGAACCAACTACACCAAAAGAGCAGAAAAAACCGAGAGCTATGATTTGCTCAACTGGTGGAAAAACCTCACGATGCCGAGAGGTAAGATAGAAATTACCATCGGTCTACAAGCAACAAATCACCAGAGTATCGTCTGGACATGATCCTGTTCAGACTATCAAGGCAAGGTAAGAGATTCAACAAACTCTGGAAGAATCATAAAATTAGTAGAGAGGGGGTTCGAAAGGTACTTAACAGAAACCACAACCAAATGGCAACGTTGCGAGCAGTCATATCAAATGCATGTAGGGTGATGGTCTTATGGACTTTGCTACTTGCAGCTGTGACATGCTTCGTGAAGGTCAGATGTTTGTCGATTGTGATCCCAAGGTACCTGACCTCGTCCTTAGAGAGCCTCGGTTTTGTCTGGGACGAGAATTGGTCTTCGGGTCTCATCCATTTGTCGATCATGTTGAGAGAGTCATCAACTATGCTCTTCAGATTTCTTGCGTTTGTTGCACAAGCCAGTAACGCCAGATCGTCGACAAAAGCCACAAGCTCGACTCCGTCGGGGAAGGGGAGTCTCAATACCCCATCGTATGCTATGTTCCAAAGCGCTGGACCCCTCACTGATCTCTGCGGTACACCTGCCATAATCTCTTTTGTCACACCTTGGATTTTGATGCTTCTTTCCTTGAGGTAGCAGTCAATTATTCTGTGAAGGTAGTTTGGAAGGCCCACCGTCTCCACTACGCTACTCCACTTCAAGCTGTTGAATGCATTACTCACATCCAACAACACCACCCCGCATGTCTCTGACAGGCCCTTCTTCTTGGAAAATCCTAGAACATGACCAGCAGTATTACAGACTTTCCTGTTCTGAAGCCAAACCGCATTGGGTGAAGTTTTTTGTCAGTTGCCTCGTTCACTCGATTCGTCACGATTCTCTCGTACACCTTCGCGAGTGTATTTATCAAGCAAATTGGCCTGAAATCTCCCTTATCTTCCATCTCTTTGCCACGTTTCTTCAAACGGATGACATTCGCTGTTCGCCAGATGTCAGGGAATGGAACATTTCTCAGCATTTCATCATGAATTTGGAGGGAGTATCATGGGCATGTCTCAATCACCATCGCTGCGACTTCTGGTGGTATAGGTACGATCTCCGCCTGGTAGGCCAGTCAAATAAGGAAAGCTGGAGGGAAAAAACTGTTGGAGTTTTGGAAATTTAACAGTAATGCCCGGTAAGGTGTACTGTTAAACATACTAAAAGTCCCCAACTCTACCTATTGAGCTCGAGCCGCCATCTTGGAAAAATGGTCCTTCGATCCAGTTTTCTGTTTATATTCCGCTAATCATCAGAGATATTCAATTTAGTTTAATAAAAATCAAGGCTATAGAAATGTCTACAAAAATTGTTTCATACCGATTTTTCTCTCGAATCTGTTGAAATTAATTAAATTAAATTAACAAAAAAAAATCAAAAAATAAACGATTTTTGCCTATGGCTCAAGATATTGTCTTCAAAATTTGTGAAGATGTTTACATCAAAGCTAATCGTGACAGTTGAGATGGAAAAAAAATTGCGAAAATATTTTTTAATTTCTTTTTTAAATTAAGCAAAGATTTGGTTTTCGAGTTTCACATTTCCAACAGGGCGGAGTAAAAGTTTCAATCGAACATCAATCAGTTTTGATATTTACATATTGTAAGACAAGATTTCATAAGTATTGTGCCTTCACGAGCTTCTGGAATGCTCGATATGAATTAAACTGAGAAAATAATAGCTAGCTAATAGCTAAGTGTAAAAAGTGTTGTCGATTGGTCCTGAAGGAAACATTTCGAAACAAAAGACATCAGCAAAGGATATACAGGAGGTCCAAAGGTTATTCAACTGTATATGAGCCCCATATTGATGTGCCTTATCCAAAATATTACAAAAGAATTAATCAAAATGTGAAAATCCACCCTGTATAATGTAGTGGTACGCCCCCCCCTCCCTCCGGTAACAATTTCACGTGTTTGGCCTCTGGTCGTCGGAATTCTACGTTGTGCCCGTTTTTGTTCGCATCTTAACCCTTTGATCCGCTTTTGTTCATGAGGTGAACGACCCGAGGGGGAAGAAGGTGGAGTTCAAGGTCGACTTCAATGAAACACGCTCATTGCAAAGAAAATTGACATTTACTCAAAGCAAATAAGTGCAAAATTAGTCTTTTCTCAAAACACCTAACATGTGACTGACAGAATGAACAAAAGGTACAAAATGGATAAAATGGGCAAAACAATAAAACAATTGAAAACAACACAACAAAATATGTCAAACTGTCAAGTCAAAGAAAATGGAGGATGACGGATTCGAAAAAAGAGCACTCATGTGGAAGAACCCAGTCAAAGAAACCACTGAGTTAGGCTCAAAGAAAAAGGTTCTCAAACATGTGACAAAATGTAAAACTCACTGAGACTTTGCTCTCCCTACCGCAACGCAGCAAATAACGCAAAGTAACGCAACACAACGCAAAGTAACGCAAAGCAACGCAAAGTAACGCAAAGCAACGCAAAGCAACGCATAATAACGCAAAACAAAAGGTCGCCACACTCACACAAACACTCAAAAAACAACAACTGAAGACACGTTAGTAGACAGGGCATAATAAACAAAACACTACAATACAACTACAAAATATAACAACTACACAATGGGGGAAATCCTGTTGCGAACCTGTACTCGAGGACACTGTAAGAGAACCTATCCCAATCAAACTGACATTTGCCTCGTTACACGAGCCGCAAGCGACTAAGTTGCAACCAACCGTTCGTATCTACCATGGCTGTCCCTGTCCCTCGCCCTGGCAGGTAGCATCAAATCATCTCATCACAAACAAAGCAAAATAAATGAACATGACTCCCCAACAAAAAGTACCGTACAACCTGCTTGGACGGTAAAAGCCCTCTGACACATAGACAAAAGTAAACATTTTTAAAAGTCAATTTTAGGTTGGGTAGAAGTGGTTGATAGTACAGGAACGACTTTCACGGTATTCAAGAAAATATTAGTAAAATAAGTTCATCAAGGCTCGATCATACTCGCAAGCGCCATTTGCAAAACTCAGTGAGTAAATAAACAAAAGGGGAACATTTCAATTCAATTCAATTTAACAAGAAAATATTTGAGAACCGGAACAGACGGAGGGCTCTGAATATTGACACAAAGATTATGAGACATCAAAGGTACAGCACTGACATTAAAAAAAAAGTTGACTACAAAACTGTACATAAAAATGACAACATAAAAATATCACAGATACTGACGTTCAGCTAAAATTTGACATAAAATTACAGTCAAGTGCACACATGAAAAACAAATTACATACAAAAATTACTAATCTGACCATAGAATTATGACATAAAATTCAAACAGACTAAGTAAATGCAAGAAACACCTCACATTAAATTATTCCAGTCAAAAGCGGCATGCGTGCCTTTAAAATTATCTGAGCGTATGTTTTTTCGATGAAAAGGACGTACTTTTAATTTGATTCGGCAGTGACTAATCAATCGAAACCAAGTAGTATTCAAATAGAAAACGACAAACGAATACACAAGTAATTTAAAAAATACAACAAAAATTAATATTTACCTACAAAACACGCAAAACACACAGCCTCTTCGAGAAACTACCCACGTCTTTCTGCCTCCGTGCTGGTCTAGTTCCTCGCTTCTGTGCCCGCAGACGGAAAGGCCACCCTCATTCAAAGTAATAAAATCTCGTCGCGCGACCCATTTACAGTCTTAGGACGGGCGACACTATGGTCGAAAGTCCCAAATGTGACCGTATCAAAACTGCCCGACCATGGGTTAACACAAGTTCGCATTTTTGTGCCTGTTTCGTTGAAAGGGGAATTTTTAAAACTTTGCGTGGCTTATAATAATTATACATTTTAATATGGTAAAATAAAGTGAAATCCCACAATAACAAAAAGTAACGATACAAAATGGAAGTAGTAGATCATACCTGGCGCCAAAAATACAGCTTTTACATTGCTGAAAAAAAGACCAAAATCATTTGATTTATTTAAAAGTTATTAGTTCTCAAACTTGACTTCACAAATTTCAGCCAGTTAAATAGGGAAAAGTAGAGAGAAGTAACGGTCGGAGTTTCAGAAATTTGACAGCAATGTTCGCTAAGGTATACTTATATACATACTAAAAGTCCCCGCCTCTACTTATTGCGCTTGAGCCGCCATCTTGGCAAAATGGTCCTTCGATCAAGTTTATTACCATTTTTCCAAGATGGCGGCTCGAGCACAACAGGTAGAGGCGGGGACTTTTAGTATGTTTATTAGTATACCTTAGCAAACATCCCTGTCAAATTTCTGAAACTCTGACAGTTACTTCTCTCTACTTTTCCCCATGTGACTGGCTGAAATTTGTAAAGTCAAGTTTGAGGACTAATAACTTTCAAATAAATCACTCAATTTTGCTCTTTTTTCAGAAATGTAAAGGCTGTATTTTTGGCACCAGGTATGATCTACTACTTCCATTTTGTATCGTTATTTTTTGTTATACAGGGTGGATTTTAACATTTTGATTGATTCTTTTGTACTATTTTGGACAAGGCACATCAATATGGGGGCTTATATACAGTTAAATAACCTTTGGACCTCCTGTATATCCTTTGCTGATGTCTTTTGTTTTGAAATGTTACCTCCAGAACCAATCAACAACACTTTTTGGACTTAGCTATTATTCTTTCAGTTTAATTCATATCGAGCATTCCAGAAGCTCGTGAAGGCACAATACTGATGAAATCTTGTCTTGCAATATGTAAATATCAAAACTGATTGATGTTTGATTGAAACCTTTACTCCGCCGTGTTGGAAATGTCAAACTCAAAAACCAAATTTTTGCTTAATTAAAAAAAAAATAAAAAAATATTTTCGCAATTTTTTTTTTCTATCTCAACTGTCACGTTTAGCTTTGATGTAGACTGCCAACATCTTCACAAATTTTGAAGACAATATCTCTAGCCATAGGCAAAAAATCGCTTATTTTTTGATTTTTTTTGTTAATTTAATTTAATTAATTTCAACGGATACGCGAAAAAATCGGTATGGAACAATTTTTGTGGACAATTTTATAGCCTTGATTTTTTATTTAACTTAATTGAATATCTCTGATGATTAACGGAATATGAGCAGAAAACTGGATCGAAGGACAATTTTTCCAAGATGGCGGCTCGAGCTCAAAAGGTAGAGTTGGGGACTTTTAGTATGTTCAGCAGTACACCTTTTCGGACATTACTGTCAAATTTCCAAAACTCCAACAGTTTTTTCCCTCAAACGGAAAAATTTGTTCTAATTTGACTGGCCTATGGGGCCTTTCCACTCTTGAGCTTCTTACTGGCCTGGACAAGCTCTTCAACTGTGAGCGGCGGGATAATCTCGTCTGGATAATCTTCTATGAGATTTTCTCCCGTTGGATGTTCTGGGAAGACCTCGTCCAACACACTTTCATTTCAGCTTTCCCCAAAAGCTGCGCCGGCGGTTCCGCATTCATTCTTTTCACCGCAATCAGATATGCGCCCCCCCTCCCCAAAGATTGGCTTCAAGTTCTTCACAAAGCTTGTTTCAACTCTATGGTGGTTATGACGTCGATACCTCGAATTGTTATAACTTCTCTTTCAGCCGATGCCGTAGATATTTTCATTCCAGGAATGTTTCCGTTCAGCACACTTTTCAGTTTATTGATTTTTTCTTCGTTTGTTGTAGCCAGCGTTAGCATTAGCTCCCCATTTTTTTTCATCTTCCTGACACTCTCTATATCTTCAGACCGGTTGTCTTGGTTAGATGTCATGTCAAGCTGTTCTTCACGGACCTGAGTAGATCAGCGTATGACTGTCCTTCTCCTATATCAATTCAAATGGCTCCTTTTTTGCTTTTTCCGTTGGTTTTCTTATCTATTCCTTCTGTGGTGAGACATAAAAACTGTTCTTTTATTTCCATTCCAGAAGGCTGCTTAGATAATGTTCCTAGCCGTTATGGCATTCACATTCGTCGGTGCTGTAATTTTCAGCACTCTGTCGTCATTGATGGCCACTTTTATTATTTCTCGTACGATGTCAAAGAAAATTGACAATTGAACTTAATTGCTGGTTCCCACAAACAGATTTCAGAATACTGGCCATTTTTGGCTAACTTTCGGTAGAGCCCCTTATTTTAAGTTTTGATTTTGAACAAATAAGTCCCTGGGAAGCCGAAGTGACCGCTGGTAGGGACATCGTGCGCATCGGCAAGCATGTTCTCACGTCTTTCCTTCGGTACGAGGATCTTCCACTCGGGTACGTTCGAATTGAATGGTGATTTGGTAAGTGAAAATTTTCAAGTTTTAGGTACCGTGGAAAATCTGCCAATGAGGGCAGGGCACGAGGTGATCGAGGGCATCTCTATCTCTCTTGCACATTCGAAGGTAGAAGGGATCGACGATATTGGTCCAGTTTCCATCCTGTGTCACCTCGAGAACTTCAGGGTTCTCAGGCAGTGACCGGGACAGTGCGTCTGGTACGACGTTGAGTCATCGTTTACGGTGTCCTGGGCAGTCGCGCTTTATTGTTGAGTTAGTTACTTCATTCAGTGCACATGTTTAGTTGAAGTGAATCTGACTATTTTGTACCAAAACTATAAAATATAATTATATAGTTTTAAGGTGATTCCATTGCTTCAGATTTGAAGAACATCAGGGAACTACGTCTGCTAGGTTGGAAGGTCACTCCATTGAGCTTGTTGAGTGTAGTCTCAAAGTTCTAAATGACACGCTTTCTTTCAGAATCAAAACCAAATCATCCCTTTTTGTGGCGATTTCGATTTCTAACGAACCGAATTAGCCCACCAGGATCAACTGGCTTTGTACAGGGATCCATTTTTATCTCGTTCAGAGTATTACAGGTGATGATCAGCTTGTTTTGGTTTGTTGGTGCGGTGGGCTCAATTTTTACGGATTAATTTGCGACGACTCGTTACAACATATCGAATATCACGTCCTGGATACGCAGCTTTTCAAATCGGCGCATACAAAAACACGCTGGTTACACAACGGAGCTTTGTAAAACTCAAAACTGCCAACCAAAACATTTTTAATTAAAAGTATGTACAAAGCTATACTTGACGCCCTTATGGTTTGTTTCGTCATACGGAAACTCTGCTACAGTTGCAAAATATGATTCTTCCAACATCGATGCATCTAAAAATACATCCTGGGGGTACACACACACACATGGAGAGTGCAGGGCGAAAAAAAAAGTTCAAAAGAAGCGAGTCGATGAAAATATTCGCCGTGAGAGAGGGGAGCGGCGTGCAAATCGATCCCCTCGCCTGAGGCACAAAGAAAGAGACTCAATCATTTTTTTGAATAACATGTTGCGCTTCGGGACTTTCCGCTAGGGTACAGGTACGCTCACCTTTCCGCCAGCTCCCGCGACCTCATTAAAACTTCTCCCGCAGGATCGGACTCGTTTTTCTCATTACCATGCGAAAACGCGACTCCTCAGGTCGAGGGTATGTACGGACACTTCTTTTATTTTTCTCACACCGCCAACTTATCCTCTTTTCGTTTAATAGGCACACGCCGAACACCTGAAACCACTTGTTGAATCTACCCGGGCTCCCCTTTCTCCGGGGCGGAGGACTCTCTGCCTGTACGAGCGCAGAGGGTTCGACGGCAACCGAAAACTAATCCAACTCCAGCTGGGATTGAGACGTTCACATGCTGCATATAATTTAGTTTTCCGTTTCTTGAGAGAGGAGATTTGGAATAAAAGTTTGAGAAGCATCCGTCAACGGGATTCTTTCAAAATAAGTGACCATCAGTTGAGTCTGTGAATTATGTCTTGGTCGGAGATAATTTATTATACTAAGTTTTTTCCGCCGTCCCGTCGTTTATTGTTTCATATGATGCCGTTAACGTCATCATTCATCAGGGGTTTATACGGGTGATAGATTTGTAACCGGCCATAAATTGCCATCGCATCCATTTTGAATCGTGCCCGGTCCATTTGTTACTATCTACTTACGACAGCATTTCCCCCTCGATTTCCCCTATTTTTTGGCAGATGAAATTAACAGTCATCTGGATTGCTCCCGTCCGATCATTGGGATTACAGGGGGTCGCGTTCGGTGTGATGAATTGGGTTTTAATAGCTTCAAAGGCTGCGAAAACTTCATCAACTTGATCGACTTGATGTTTTCATACTCTCCAAGTTGATTCTATTCAGTTTTCAACAAAGTGCACTGCGCTGGAGGCGATCGTGACACCATTTCTGCTCAATACCGTTTTCCTGAACCAGTATAGGAGAAACAGCAGGAAGCATTCGATAAGCGCGATAAGCATAAACAAATTTCAATGGCTGCCACTGATAAACGTTCAGGCCATTCAGCAGTCTTTCCGATTATGTTTTTTAAATCCACCGGAATCTGAAACGCTTTGTTTGTTATTCTCGTTTCTCACCGCAAACCTTGCAGAAATGAAATCGAATCGTGTGTGCCCGGCTAACCATGGAAGCAAACTCGTGATTTTAGCTCTGCTTTTGTCTTTTCGTCGGTGGAAAACGCCGCGTCGCCCGTATGTAGCAGGGACGCCACACGGTTCTATTGTGAAACTTGCGGGACCATTGGGAACTGAAGAGCCATTGGCGGAGAGATACCTACGTTTCCACAGTCGACGTGATGAGCATTCCGTTCGATTCGGTTCTATACTGGCGTAATTATGCAGCTTTGCTTGCTTTCAAATTGAATCGGATCCCCGTCCTGCAAAACGATACATATTTCCAACGTGCCACAAACGCGAACGCAAACGCTAAATAGAAACAGCAATAATGCTTAAATCAAGCAAGCACGAATGTAGGCCAGCATCACTCCCAAAGCTCAGCACACTAACCCGGATTCGGTCTTTCAAGTCGCTTATGGCTATTGTGTTCAAGTCTTCGTTTTAAGCTCAATCCATTAAATCTGCGCCTTCCATTCTTTGCTCATGGACCTCAATAGTTCATAGTCTAATTGATAAATTACATAATCGATGTTGACTTTCCGTGTCTCGAGTTCAAGTTCACCTTAAAAATCAGCACGCTTGCCTTCATAACTCCCAGCTTCTCAGTCCTCGGCTTTGTCTGTCACCACGACCAATGAAAGTTGAAGTTACGGATTCAAGTTTTAGCTCAGACTTATCAATCTTCTCCACTGTGGACACACTGTGGACACCTTGACTGCTCAGGGCAGAGCTCATTTAATCGCATTGTTTTTGGCGATTGAAGGTAGTTATAATTGACTCGCTTCAAATTATTCAGTACGTTTCACCTCAACGTCTTTTCAAAACAATGTTCTTCTGTCTGAAAAACGCGCCCCTAACTTTTCAGCGCGTCATGGACAATATTTCGAAAGGTATTCAAAAGGAAACCTGCGTTGTTTACCTGGATGACATTATAATTGTTTCTACTTCCCTTCAGGAACATGTCATCAGACGCTGCGAAGTGTTTGAAAAACTCAAGAGAGCCCATTTGGAAATCTAGCTAGACACATCGGTGTTTCTCAAAGAGGTCCAGTACCTAGGACGTGTTATCATCACTCCTCGAGGAATTAGGCCCAATCCAGAAAAAATTTTGGCCATACAAAATTGGCGATTGCTGGAACAGTAAAAAACAACTGGAACAATTCTTAGGGTTGATTTATCGCCTTTTCATCGGGAACTTTGCAGAAATTACCAAAACTCTTACTTCACTTTTTTCTAGATTCTTCCACGAGATTTCCGAAAACATCTAGAGATTTTTCAGGATTTATGCAGGATATCTAGGGACTTTCGACTATTCTTATGGAATTTTTGAACTTTCCAAGAAAATAATAAAGAATTTCTATGAATTTTGGGAATTTTTCACAGAATTTTCAAAAATGTCTACGAGATTTTGTAGTAGTATTCAAATAATTTCGAGGATTCCCAGAAATTCCCATGGATATCTCATTATTTCTAATGTTACATTTCTAGGGTTTCTCGACGATTCCTATGTAGCCCAGGAATTTCAGGTGAAATTTTGGTCAAACCCTGAAATAAATATGTCCCTTTCGAAAATTTGCACAAATGGCTCCCAAGTAATGCTGAACAACATACTTAAAGCTCCCGTCCAGCAAGTGTGCGAAACATAGATGTTTTGAGCAAGAAAGGAATAAGTGCCGCCAAATCTCGTAGCGCCTGATTGAAAGATGATGGGAAACCCTAACTGCAGACTTACTTTGACTCTCTTATTCTGTTGCTCTTTGCTGAATTTGGTCCAGATCCATCCAATAGATTTTGAATAATTAAATCGCAAAGTTTTGAATTTGAATATTTTTCAATATTTGACATATGACAGCTGAAGAAATGCTCTTAACTGTTCTCAATACTGTTTTCCAAGGACTTTTAAACGACATATTGCATTTCAAGTTCTGTGGAATAAAGATCCTGACATTTTTTGACAGTGACTTTTATGTCTGACAGATGACAGCCGAAAATTGATGGGCTCATTCGACAGCAAAACTATAATTGCATACCAAATTTCAAGTTGATCAAATCAACCGTTTGGTAGTTATCGTGAAATATTACAGACAGACACACACACAGCTAGGCACACACAAAGTCAGACACACAGACAGACAAACTTTCATCTGGAAATGGTCCTGATCGTCTCAGGGGGGCTCAAAATGGATATTTCCGGGTTTATCTCGAAAAATGTTTCTTAGCGCCTTCACAATACTTTTCTTTTCTTTTTGGTTGGTAGGTCGGGAGGGAGGAAATCACAGAATTTTGTTTTGAATTGTGGATTAGCTTGATTGAAAGGCATTCAGAGCAGCCAGGGTCCTTCAAAATTTTAATAAAATCAAATTTTACCGAGTTACCACTGTCGCGGAACTTGCACCCTTCTTGCTCATCAAAAACTATGACGTTCACATTTCAAGGCCTAGAGCTTCCAGTACGTGGATCAGCACAGCTCAAGGGACACGTTGGTCAACGTTAAGACTTACAGCACCCTCTTCTGAGCTACAGCAAGAGTTTATCTAATTTGATGGCACTTACTCCTTTCTTGCCCAAAAAAACTATGTTCCGCACACTTGTCGGGCCGGAGCTTCTAGTATGTTGTTCAGCATTGATCAAAGGCCGTTTGTGCAAAATTTCCAAAGGGACATATTTATTTCAGGGTCGAACCCTGAAATGCCTGGGCCAATGAGATTGTTGAAGAATTTCCAAAAATTCCTGAAGATTTCTACAGGATTACTGAAGATATCTACGAAATTTTCTTTCACGGATTCCGTTGTAATTCGTTCAGGATTTCTGGGGATTTCTGAATTTTTCTTCAAAATTTGTAATGATTTCTGAAGATTCTAGAAGATTTCTAGCGATTTCTGAAGATTTTTGCAGGGACTTTTAGGGATATATGGAAATATGTAGGGAGCTCTGAGATTTAAGACGTGTATGTTATTTTCATTATACTCGAGATTTCTACGGACAAAATGAAAATTTGTATGAAATGACGAGGGTTTCCAAGATCCCCATGAAATTTTCTAAGACTTCCAGAGATAACTAGAAATTTCCACAAGATTTTTTTGAATTTATGAAGATTTGCACGGTTCATCACAGATTTCCGAATATTTCTACAAAACTTTTGTGAACTTGAAGAGATTTCTACGGGATTTCTGAGTATTTTCTTTTCAAGAATCTAAGAGTTTTTGAAGATTTATTTGAGATTTCTTGAAGATCTTCAGAATATTTCTACAGATTTTTGTAGATTCCTGCGGGGTCTCCAAGGATTCCTGATGACTCTCACAAGATTTCTGGAAATTGCTCGGTATTCCTGTAAATTTCTACTGATCTTTTTTTTGATTTCTGCTGGATTTCCAAGTATTTTTAAGATTTGAAGATTCCCAACAATTTCTGGGATTTCTCAAGGTTTCTATGAGATCTCTAGGAATTTATAAAGAGTTGTATTAAATTCTAGGGGCTTGTAAAAAATTCTGTGAGATTTTTGAGGAATTTCTAGGCAATTATGAAGATTTCTACCCAATTCCCAGACACGCTAACGAGATTTTTGAGGATGTCTATAGAAATTTTCAGACGTTTCTGAAGGTTTTATGGGAAATCTGAGGATTACTAAAAGTTCGTTTGGAATTTTTGGGGATTTTCGAATTTTTCTGCGAAATGTCCAGGGATTTCTAGAGATTTCGACAATATTTCCGAGGTTCCTTATATAATTGCGGGATATCTGGGAATTGTATCTGGGAAGATTTGAAGGAGATTCCCTTTGTCTAAACTTTAACAAGTCCCTTTGTGTTTCTTCGTTGCATTTCGAACTTCAGTAAACCCCCTTCCCCTTATGCCTTTTTGCAGCACTTAGAGCCCTACTTCGCCCCCTGGTTTCTCCATGTCTTTGAAGCTCTGCTTAGTCCCCTTGCATCATTCCAAAAATTTCTGCTAATACACCCAGCTTTGGGAGCACCAGTAAGCCCCTTGTACCTGGAAGCCCTAGTGCGAGTCCCTTGTACCTTATGTTATATACGAAGCCCTATCGGACCACCTTGTGTCCGCAAGTGTAGTTTGACGCCTGTTGAGCCCTCTTGTTTTTTGTCTGGCTATCAGAATTCCAGTAAGCCCCTTGTTACTTTCTTGTATTATTCGGAGCTCCATTTGGCCCCCTTATTTCTTCAACGTCTTTTGAAGCCGTGCTGAGCCCCTTTACATCTTTCCGTGACTTTCGGAGCAGAAGTAAGCACCTTGTGCCTTCATGTGATATTCGGAGCCCTATCGGGCCGCATTGTGTAAGCTTCGTAATTCAGAGCTTAATTGCCCCCCCCCCCCCGTCGTATTTCCATTGCTTTCGGAGCTCTATCGAGTCCCCTTGTAACCCTATGTGTAGTTTGGACCCGAGTTTGAAGCCCTAATCAGTCCGATTTTGTTTTTATTGGCTTTCAGAGTACCATGCATACAGCATACAGAAACCTGCTTTGTATACCTGGATGACATGAGTATTTTCTCTACTCACCTTCCTTTCTCTAGGTTCGATCCAAATTATCGCTCACATCTCGATTCACACTCGGATGCCCTCGTGAAAATCCTTGATGTAGCGACAATTCGCTCGGTTTGTGACAACTGATAATTTGATCTGTTTCGCCAGAAAACTAACTTGACTGACTAATGCGAGGTCGACAAAACGGCTTTTAGTGTGGACAATGGACACTATCATTTCAAAAGAATGCTCTTTTGTCTTAAAACCGCGCCCTAAACTTCTCAGCGCGTTATAGACAACATTTCAAGAAGTATCTAAAACGAAACCTGCTTTGTATATCTTGATGACATTGATGTACAATACCTTGATAATTCTCTTTACTTTTCTTCTTTCCACTAGGTTCAATATGAATTATCATGATACCTTCCTCGATGTAACGATAACACTCCTGTCGTCGGTGTGTAACAACCGATAATTTGATCTGTTCAGCCAGAAAAATGAATTTTTGACCAAGTACATCGAGAATGCTCTTTTATTGGTCTAAAATCCGTGCCTTCATCTTTTCAGCTCGTTATGAACAACGTTTTTCAGAGGTATCCAAAACTAAGCGTGCTTTATATACCTGGACGACATCATAATTTTCTCTGATTCCCTTTGAGAATATGCTATTGGACGCCGCATAGTATTCGGAAAACTCAAGAGAGCCCACCTGAAAAAACCAGCTAGATACATCTGAGTTCAAGGTCTCAAGAAGGAGGTCCAATTTCAAGACGTATTGTCACTCCACAAAAAATCAGCCCAATTCAAACAAAATTTCGGCCATAGAAAATTTCCTGATCACAAAACAAACAAAATATGAACTGGAAGACTTCTTAGGCTTGATTCGATATTATCGCAAATTTGTAATTAACTTTGCAAGAATCACCAAACCTTTCACTTCACAATTGAGAAAAGACAAAGAGATCGACTTCGAGGAGGAAGATTAGGTTTCGAATTTATCTATCAGAGCTTCTTCACAGGGCTTCCCACATGACGCTCTCGATTTGCCACGCATATCAGTGACACTCATGTGATGAAAATTTCATTCAGTTTTGAAAACTCCTGCCAACTGGTGAAACTTCAATTCCTAAGAATCATGAGGCAGTTTCAAACGAACTGTGACCTTGGAGGTTGTAGCTCCCACTTAGAGAATTGACGGCGAAAAGACGGCCTGCTAGTCGAGTGACTGCATGTTCGCTCGGCAAGTGGAGCTCCTGGGTTCGATTCTCGGGCACAGCAGGTCTGGGTGTTGTGCTGTGTAAACGCAATTTTTGTGCTTGTACCGATCTTCAAATGAAATGCAGCAAACTCCTATGACGTAAGAAATGCCGATAAGGAGAAAAACAAACTTGAACTCGACAAAAAACTTGAAGAATTGCTGATTCCATGGTTATTTGTGTATTCACTTCTTGAACTGATTCTCTTCTCGCATTAACAACTTCGTTACACATGTTCTCGCATTAACCGACTCAGAGCATTGTATCTATCACTTTTGGGTTAAAGCAGACCTTTTTTAGTTTTACCTTGGTTGCGCGCGCATTCTGTGGTCATTCATTTTGATTAGTAGCTCTAGCAACGCGCGAACAGGTGGTAAATTCGTGAAGTGCATGACATTGACTGATACCAGCTTTCAGCAACAACTCCAAAATGGTTCATTCCGGACCTGCAATGTTCCGTATTGTTGTGGTAATCCCGGGTCAGCGAGAAAAGTTGGGAAGGTACTTTTCCGAGTGACAAAGTCAAGGATAACTTTTTATTGGAAAATAGTGATCGAAATGCTGTGTCTCATAGACACGGATGTGAATTGAACTTCTTCCATTTGTAAGTGAGTTAATTACTGTGAAATAACCGTAAGATACCAAGCGCGTAAAATCATGCGTTATTTATGTAAATATTCAAATTTATGTAATTTTTGCAAGTTACATGAGACTTTCAAATATTCAATAAATTACTGGCGATCTCCTGAAATCTGCGAAAAGTTTTTATAAATTACTTAAATAACATTGCACGGGATATCTAGGAATTTTCAACTGTTCGTACGGGATTTTAAAAATATCCGATAAATTCTAAGAATTTCGATGGATTTTTGGAAATTTCTACGGGATTTTCAAGGATTTCCAAAAATGTCTACGAGATTTTTCAGCAAAATTCAGAAAATGTTGAGGATTCCCAAAAGATTCCTGTTAGAATTTCTGGGATCTCTTTCTGCGGGATGTCTACAGATTCCCTAAAGATTTGTTTTGAATTTCTAAGGATTTCTGAATTTTTCTATGGAATTTGTAACAGATTCTACAAGATTTCTAGCGATTTCTAAATTATACAGGGTTACTAGGGATTTTTCAGGATATCTAAAAATGTGTAGGGAACTCTGAGATTGAAGATGTGTATGTGATTTCTATCGTGCTCAAGATTTTTATTGGCAGAATGAAGATATGTATGAAATTGCAAGGGTTTCCAAGATTCTATGGAATTTCCCAAGACTTCCAGAGATATCTAGAAATTACAACGAGATGTCCAAGAATTTCGGTTCATCACAGATTTCTGAATATTTCTGCATAATTTTTGTGAGCTTATAGAGATTTCTACGAGATTTCTTTACGAGTATTTCCTTATAACTTTCAATTTTATTTCCCCTTTCGACTGAATTCATTTTCAAGAATCCAGAAGTTTCTGAAGATTTCCTCGAGGTTTTTTGAAGATTTCTAGAATATTTCTAGGAATTTTTGGAGACTTCTGCGGGATTCCTGGGAATTCCTGATGATTCTCATGAAATTTCTAAAAATTGCTCGGTATTTCTGTGAATCTCTATTGATTTTTGTAGATTTCTACTGGATTTCTAAGGGTTTTCAAGATTTGAGGACTCTCAAAAATGTCTGTGGATTTCTCAAGCTTCCTACGGAATTTCTAGGAATTTATAAAGATTTTTATCAAATTCTAGGGATTTGTGAAAAATTCTATGAAATTTTTGGGGAATTTCTAGGCATTTCTAAAGATTTTCACCTAATCTCAAAGACGTTTACGAGATTTATGACGATTCTTGCAGAAACTCAGTGATTTCTAAAGATTTCTACGGCAAATCTAAGGATTCCTGCAGATTCGTTGAGAATTTCTGGGGATTTCCGAGTTTTTCTACAAAATGTCCAAGGATTTCTAAAGATTCCAACAATATTTCCGAGGTTCTTTATACATATATTTGCGATATATCTGGGAATTGTCGAAGATTTGTAGGAGATTCCTAGGAACTTTGGAAGATATGTGAGATATTTCTCGTCGCTTGACTTGTTCAACGGGTACTGGCAGGTAGGGTTAGAGGAGAGCAGTGAAGAATACGCAGAGTTCATATAGCGAGGCGAAGAGATATTCGAGTTTCAAGTAATACCCTTTGGTTTGACGGGTACACTCTCCACCTTCAGGCCGTATTTTCAGAGGGGTATGCGGAATATACGGCAAAACTAAAGAAAGTATTGCAAAAGGCACAGAAAACCGATCTGTGGAAGTAGTTTCTAAACAGTTTCGACTGATGCCACTATACGAGTGCCACTAGTTCCTGGGGATGTGTAACTATTACCGCAAGTTCATTGAGAACGGCTCAGAAATTACAAAGTCTCTTCGTGAACTGGTAAAAACTATTTTGTCAACTTCATGTGTGGAAAAAAATTGACAAATCATGTGGAACAAGGACCGTCAGAAGACTTCTAGTGAACTAAAACAAAGAATGGTACAGCAACCTTTGCTAACCTTTACTACAAAATAATTTGGAACAGCTATATCCTTGAGCTTTTATTAGTAGGACAGTGGGTCATTGAACAAAAATGAAAAGAATTTCTCCCTTTCATGTCACTTTTAAGAAGTTATTGTGCCCAGAAAACGAGTCTAGTCACCATCAATCAACAGGAAGCACCAACAAAAACATCCAAAGACTCATGTTGATCAGCTCCTGGAGTACCCATAAAGCTGATAGTAGTGCTAATGCATAAAGCTCCTCTCCGTGCGCGTGCTTTTCCACACCCGCCCTCTCTCGCTCTTATACGTGGCCGTGAATAAGAAGAAAGCTCATTTCGGCATTCCAGAAATTCCACGGCCCTTGTCGCCGAAGCTTTGTTTGTCTTTGTGCCCTCGTGAGGTGAGCACATTTATAAGCCCCGGAGAGAGTGTTCCAGCAGATAATGAAAAAGTACTTAAGAAAATGTATTGTTCATTAGGCACCTGATCTCCCGTCCTTGTTCCCTTTTGTTCCCGGTTCATCATCA
The DNA here is from genome assembly GCA_949128115.1 of Anaspis maculata. Taxonomy (NCBI): domain Eukaryota; kingdom Metazoa; phylum Arthropoda; class Insecta; order Coleoptera; family Scraptiidae; genus Anaspis; species Anaspis maculata. The sequence goes on from OX421964.1 coordinate 3,639,247, forward strand.
AAGGCCGGTTCGCAAGACGGAATTTGTTGCGCTTTTTGCGTCTTCGTTCCACACGGTGTGTTTCCAGAAAGGCCCGCGTGCGCCTTCCGGCCTTCTTGTCTTTGATCAAAAGCGATTTCCGATTTGGAATTAAAATACGGACAATGAGCGGGAAGTGTATGGAAATTGGTGCTTGTGTGAAAAATCGAGAAAGTCTTTGCTTGGCACGATTTAATTAATATTAGGACGCACCGAGGCGGATTTTCGCGGCCGTGAATCTTTTGTGTTTCGGGGACAATACCTGCTGCATTCCTGGCGTTTTGATGAGAAAGGAAATGAATCCTTAAAAGTTTCATCATTGTATAACTAGTAATAGTAGTCCAACCGCGGCCTCCTGATAACGTCCCTAGAGGTCGCGATGTGAATGAACAGTGCAAAAAACAGCCCCGACATCTAGCGCCCTTGTGGTGAAGTAAAACGATTCGTTGCCCGGCTCGAGCTGCTTTGGCTGAAGCGGTCAGATTGTAAACAACTGTTATTTATAGCTGGTAAGTCCCGCCCAAGGGCTATAAACTGGCACTGCTCATGCAAGTATCGGTCCTATCATTGTTTACTATAATGAGTCGTGGTATCAAATTTACCATCACCATCATCACCTATGAGATTACGTCGCATGTGGCCCATTAAATTTTCAAATCGGAGTCGGAAACAAACTATTTTTTACCTACCTAATTATAAAAGATGTTATTACTTGCATCTTGCATTACTTGGGGTTGAATAAATAACAAAGAGCAGTCTTGTTTTTCACAACTTATTTATTAGGTAGATACATATAGGAGGTGTAATGCATTCATAATGATTTAATTATTACATTTATAACATTTAAAAATATTTTTTTTTAATTTTCAGTTCTTTACAATTAATAATATAACTACAGGTTGGTTATTGTTATCAAACATGATTAGGTCAATATAATAGGATGAACTGCCTTAGTAAGAAAAACATAGCTACATGAAGTACTTACATAGTAAACGAGTTAGTACCTAAATTATAAAAATTGAAAGAAAATAAAAATTGAGAATTATAAATTCTACTCGTGTTGTAAAATCGACAACTTGGTATTTTTCTTTGCTGTTTTTTGTGTCGCATGTCCAGCATACATTTTGCATTCTTTATAAATTAACACTCTAATCAACAATTCTAACATGAAATCGCGATGATTTTTACATTCCCCTGATGCTGTGCTATCCCATTCATTTAGTTTAGAACTTATTCGACCTAAAATTCGGTTTTTTATCTTCTTTACAATGTCAGTCTCCGCCCATTCTGTTTTTAATTTTTTACCCATGACATTCATCGCAATTTTAGTGAACTGCTTAAGAAGCTCACTGGGTGTGTTCAGTTGGCATGGGTTTTCTTCCGAATAATTCTTGAAAAAAATTAGAAGTTCATCAGAATTATCCAAATTCTGCTCAGTTAGCAAGCTCGTTTGACAGTGAACGCAATTAAATTTTTCTGTCGCTTTTTTCCCCAAATATCCAGCAAAGTATGTAGTTGAACAATCTTCTAAAGTTGGCTGTTCATCTCCTTCCTCATTTGATGATGAATTGGGAGATTCAGATGATGAAAGAGCTGATGCCAGTTCTTCACCTTCATCATCATCTGGTTCTTCTAGTATCATTTCCGGTACGTTTTCATGTTGTACGAAAATATTGAAATCTTGATCTTCTTCACAATTTGAAGAAGATGGTGACCTCATCAAATGTATGACACAATTCAATTTGAAAATTCCCTGAAATGTTCTCACTGTGGGATTTTTATTATAACCCCCTTTTTGTCTGATGACCGAAAAAAAGTTTTCTAGGGGGTCTTGATTTAATCGCCCCGTAAGTAGAAACTTGAAATCTTGACATTTTGAGTCTTCAAAAATGTTTCTCACGGAGTTGATGCTCAAAATAATCCCATCGAAACAAGGTGGTCTAGATTTTTTGTTTTTGAAGTCTACTTTATGCAAAGACTGCATCACATTGACGCAATTGTCCAAAGCCTTCAACACATCTTGATTCTGATCGGAAAGAGCTTGATTGCATGGTTTTTTTGAATATAACGTTTTGCTGTTGAGTGCATCGAATGCATTGTCCATCATTTCAATAAACTTTGCTGTAGGTAAGCAGTCTTGACTTAACTGTTTTGTATTCACGGCAGTTTTTATCCCAGCTGCAACACTGTGACTCATTACTTGCGCTGCTAAACGGACGCTCATTTTTTGGAAGGCATTTGGATTAAGGTGTTTGGGCGTTAGTTTTGTTAAGCATTTAGCAGTGGACATCTGATCAATTCTGTACAGTTTTCTTACAACTTCAAATGATACATATTCTCCAGGACTATCGTCGCTTACAAATCTCCCCGTTAATAAGTTATTTCTTACACTTTTTATCAAATGGGGTACATCGAATAATCCGTATATTTGTCGGTTCTCGTGGATAAAAGATTGGGTCTCACTGGAAATTTTTAAAGACTTGAATAGTTTTTGGTTGGTTGTACCCTGGTCACACACGATACCGATTACATTAAATCCTGCATTAAGTAGGGCTGAGATGTGACTTTTGATTACAATTTCTAAATTATCGGCCCTCATTCCCGTATTAGAAAAATAGAATGAAAGTGGCAATTTCCAATCACTATAAACACCTCTTGCCATAATAACTAGGGCTTGCTTCGCAGGTACAGCTCTCCTGCCTAGCTCACCCAAATCTTCGAAACCTTCAATCAAGTCTTGTTGTTTCGAAAACTCAATGGCTTGTTTGATGGCCATTTCATCGAATAATAGCATGCACGTTTTTTGAGCGCTGGACATTGTTTCCGATTTTAATTGCAATTTCTTGAAAAGTTTCCGATTTAAACCTGGTTTAGATTTGAAGTCACTCAGCCAACTTCTAATGACTGAAACTGATGGCAAAATTGTGCCTTTATCTCTCAAAAATCTATATGCGGATGGAGACTTGTAATACAGGGATAGAGCAGCTTTTTTTCGTCGTATGCAAAAGGCTTACGCGCCTTGTGGTACAACTGCATTTTTGTCAACGCTTTTGGAAAATCACGTAAATTTCTCAGGTCCCTTGGGGCAGAGAGAGACAGGTTTCTTCGGATCTGGGTCTTAAGCTCCGCTTTTGTCATTTTTAATTTTTTTCTTGTTACCTGCAATTCCGCTCTCAGGCGCTTTTTCCTTGGAGTTTCCTCAGATGAAAGACTCAGTTTTCTTCGAGCTGATGCTGGTGTTGATGCTGGAGGACTAGGTAAATTTATTACTTCTTCCATGAGTTGCCTGCTAGTACCAGGTTTTGGATCTGAAGCTGGATCTCGAGCTGGATGCTGCGATTCCTTGGCCGGCGTCAAAAACTGAACAGTTTTTTCAGAACTGCTTGTCGCTGTTGATAACGGTGACGGCTCTGCCTCTCCTGTTTGTTCATACGTACGGACAGGCGTCTCAAAACCAGGAAGAGGTTCTACAAATGCAACTGGAACCACACCTGCATGAAGCTTCTTGGCCATGAAATCTTCCGGCTTGAAATGATCGCAACAAATAAATCTCTTCTGTAGTTCGACATCACTTAATTTGGATAAATCGTGGTAGTATCCTATAAAATAATAGAGACAGAATAAGTCGACTATCATAATAATAATCCTTATTTGCAAATAAATTAAATTTTCAGTAAGTAGGTACCTACCTATACCAACTTGCATGCAGTTATTGGAAAGTGAAGAAAACTCTTAAAATCGAGCTTAAAATACGTATTCATTAGGTACTTAAGTAAGTATGATATGACAATAACTGAAATTCTAGGCTGCACGAGCATTTACATGAGATTTTTGAAAGAATTGTTTGTATGTAGTCAGTTTTGACCATAAATTAACTTTTAAAAACGGTTATATGCCCGTATCAAACAATAATTACTTTACGAAGGTATAGGTACGTGCTCATTCATCATCAGAGACTTCAACAACATTCAATGAAAATAATGAAGACAAAAATCAGCTTACCTGAACGCAACATCCACATATTGCATCTATCTGGATCTTTTGTAGGAAAACTGAATTTTCTTAATCCAGGGTTTTTTCTACTTGTCTTTCCGCACTCTTTATAAGAGCACGTGCTTACTGGCGGAAGTCCAACCATAGCGTGAAAGAGGACTATTATATTGTTTGACTTGAAACACTAATTATTAACTATATGCCAAAATTAATCACAATATCGCACTTATAAATCGCAATGTAGGTATGTATACTTTTAAATCCACACTGACTGTCCCGTCAGAATGCCCGAAGCCATTTATACTCCCGAGTGTGGATGTTCTAGATGGTGGATCCCAGCCCAGACAGTTTCCAGTAGTTTCTAGAGAGTCGCGAGAACTCGAGTTACCAGAAAAAACACAAGAGAACGTGAGTTACATGAATCAACTTACCGTCCAAGGAACCATTCATTGTCTATGAACACTTGAAAAACAAAGTGAAACGTCAGGATCATATGTCAGTAAACATCCATGTTTAAATAAACATACATGTTTGTATGGGTTTATGTCAGTAAGCAAGTATAAGCTATACATACAGGGTGTTCATGTTGATTTTCAAAATTCTCACTCCCAGATTTCTCGCCGCCAATTTCATTTTCCAAGGAAAACGTCAAAACAGGTCGATTATTATTTCGATGGGGATATTTAAAACATGTATATTGCCAAATTTTTGTCTTCAACCTCGTCGCCCTCACGATACCACCCTGCTTTGGAATTTAGAAAAGCATCTTCATCATCTTGCGAAACATCGAATTGAAGGAAAAAATCTCTCTTTTCCAGAAATCTTCTCAATGTTAATGATATGGAATTTCCTCACTATCAACTCTCGATTCCTGAGAAACAGATCGTCCAGCAAAAATAGGTCGATTTCCATCTCCAGGGGCCAAGTTTTTGTTTTCAACCATACCCTACTCCAAAATTTCAAATGGCACTATACCTATTTACCTTGTGAAAACATCAAATTGAAGGTGATGAAATTCTCTTTTTGTTAGAATCTTGCTCTGTTGTACGGTTGCGGCCAAAATAAAGTGGACGACAACGTCAACGAGTTGGCTTGCTGTCATGCGACGTTCAGGCCAGAAACCTGGAAAATCTGTCAACTGTCGTCCACTTGAAAAAGTCCGCAACGGTACACTTGTACAAGCGAAGATTTCAATATCATCTTCTACATCTGCATAATTTTTGCACATCCCCGGTCGACTGGGGATGAACCTCACAAAAGGGGAACCTACCACTTCTAAAGGGAACTCTGTAGACAATTTGACCAGTCAGCCAGTCTCAATTGTATCTTCTGCCGACAATGAGAAAGGGTTGGGGGAAATTCAAAATTTTTGAGAATATTATATATCAGAGTTTTGTTCCTTGGAAGAGTAATATTCATACAGGGTGTCTCAAAAGTACCGCATTCCGACAGCACTGCGATATATAGAATCTTCTATGAAGTCGACAAAAAATAATTGAAAAATTCTTTGACTTTGATTTTCGGAGTTATGGAAGACCAAACGGTGGCCCTTCGGGACTTTCTAGTTTCGTTATTTCGAAAGATTTTAATTAACTGGCCATGGTAGAACCACAAGTAAAGAAAATCAATCATGACAATTTTTTCGCTGCAAGTTGTTTTCTGATGTAAACTTTCATGCGGTACTTTTGTTCAAAGTGATTTTTTTCGCTGTTGATGTTTGTCGCAGTGGTGTTTTTCGCTGTAAATTTTTTCGCGGTAAAATTTTTTCGCGGTGACTTTTTTGCGGTAATTTTTTCGCTGTGAAGTAGGGATACCTACAATTTCATTATACATGTCATTTGAAATGCTATGCTATAGTAGTGTAGGGTGGTGGCGATCGAAGGAGTTGAAGGTAAAAATTTGGCAATACGTTTCTTAACTGCCTCCCTGAGAATAAAAATCGACCTGTTTTTGTAGTAGTTAGACAGTAGTTGATAAAATAGGGGCAAAACTTCAATTTCATCAACATTGAGAGGGTTTTGAGAAAAGTTGGAGGAAGGTTCAGGGCTCACGCTATTTTTGAAAATTTGTTTGCCGTAATTTTTTTTTTGGTGGCGATGAATTCTGGGTATGAAGTTTGAAAATGAACACTTTAGGGTCTTATTTCTACAAGGAAATCGAATGATGGCTTCGCTCAAATGCCAAATGCAACAACAAAGAAGTCGCAAAAATATATCGCTTTGACACACTTCTTGTTGTCGTCTTGAAGGTACTTACCTATATCGAGCATAACGAACTTTTTAGGTGTAGCGTACCTACCTACCTCATGATCAAAAGAACACGGTATTCAAGGGAACACTTTGGCATCTAAATGAAATCATCATAATAAATCCGTGTAATATTCTCATCATCTGCTTCTCCATCGTTCCTGCATGTTGATCGAGCAGGTGCCCTATCGTGATTTATTATGTAAACAAGTGATAGTAGTTGCAGTGATAACGCAATAAAACATTTGGTGGTAGGGTGGTAGGTGTGGCCATCATTTACTCCAGCGGCGATCTAGCCAAGTTGCAATCCTTTTAGAGCGCGCGCTTGTGCTCGACTTTCTGTGAGCACGCCCTCTGTCCCTGCTTTCCGTAAACCAGGCTCGTTGAAAATCAGTTGGACTACTATTACTAGTTATACAATGGTTTCATGAATCCTCGCAAGTTTTTCAATATGAAGACGTGGCAGCGAACGCGGGATGTATTCACTGAATGGAGCAGTGCTTGAAGCTGACGACGGTTTACATTGGTAATTTCGAGAGTAATTTGCTCAATAACAGGTTTCTGGGTTGAGTAAATGACGACGGTCGTTTTTGCTGGTTGCTTTCACAAAAAGTTATGAAGGACGGGGACAGAAAAGCACAACATAAAACCGCAAAAACCTTCACATAGTTTCCAGTTTTTCTCATAAAAGTTAAACTTTGACTTGGCAGGAACTCTTGAAGTTGGCTTCTGTGTAAGCTTGTTTATTAATTTTTAAATGAGTTGAAAACGCCCGTTCCTTGAAATCTGGAGAATGGCAAAAAGCTCTTCTGAAAGCCTCGCAGTTCTTTGGTATAGGTCGAGGTGTAGGTATACCTATATAAAAGTTTGCGAAAATCTTCGTTCATCTCTTATTAATTCGTCGGATTGAGATTATATCCCGACCGCGCACCTCTTGAAGTTTCGCAAGCAATGACTGATGAGTCAATATTTGCATTAATTATTAGGGTGGCAAAATTACTTTGCCAGACTCGTTATTTATTAGGTATTAACGGATCAAGCCGGCGGCGGCGTAAACCGTGTAGGTTTTCCAGAGGCAGGTCAGGTTATAAAGCGGTGCAAAATTGCCCAAAAAAAAGAACAGACTTGCAAAAAGTGTTTTGCGCGGTTAATAATTTCAAGATTTTTAGGTTCTCCGGTGAAAGATAAGCTCCCCTAGTAAATACTAAGTACACACAGAAGGTATATTCGAAAGCCTCCTCTTCGCCTTTTCCACAAAAGTCACCTGCTTTCAACTCGACGTAGCTTTTACGCTACTATGTCTTGCAGATTTCCAGGGGAAAATGCTGTCCTGTAGTTCCGCAGTATACCATTTTAATCTTTGTAAGAGGAT